>JABAKD010000021.1:943184-1543184 GCA_012845835.1 Undaria pinnatifida
GCCAGTTTTGTACGGATAAGCTCGACCTATGCTCGCTCTTTGTTGCATCTCTAGCTTGATTTTTGTTCGATAAAAGCGTGTTTGCTCGTCTAACACTCGTTGGGTATCCCTGCTTGTCGTCGATATGCTCGTGAAACGTGGGTTCTAAGGCTATTTGTTTTTTTTTCTACAAGCCACATGGCAGGTGCAGGTGTGTCAGTGCTGAAAAAGTAAAAATATAGACTAAACGATTCGTATAGTCTATACATAGTCTATGTTCCTATATACTTCGAAAGTGTATACTCGTATGTTTACGTATATCATACTACTACTACTGATTGATGTTGTCGTGTGTTATTGTGTTGTGTCCATATACAGCACAGTGCGCACAGCAGTCAGTGCCTTGCTGTCTTTTCCATACCACCGCCCACCATGACCTGCCCACCATGTCAATTGGAAAACTTGCTTGAACTCTCTACTCGAAACTCGACAGCAAAAAAAAACAGAGCTAGCGAGCTAGCCAAACACAGCCGACTACCCAGTACCCCCGCACCCCGCACGACGCAATGCTACCTTCCCCGCCCCCTGTTGTACTTGAGAAGAGCGGTCGCCATCACTGCAAGATCGGAAGATCGGAAGATCGGCAGCGTCCCGTGCGCTCTCCGCTTTTTTTGTGCTCGCGTGGGCGCGTGGGCGCGCGCGCGTGTGTGTGCGTGTTTAAGTGTTCTACGTAATATGTAGAACCGTCCAATATCGCGATAAACAGAGCCGACCATGGGTGTAATTAAGCCTCGTGAATTGCATTATTACCGTGCGGCCACCCATTTGGCGTCTCCACCGTGCTCCCAGACAACCATTCGAGCATATACACCTGGAATGGAGGCGGGCATAACCACCTTTTATGCTCGATTTCCCTTGTTATGCTGCCACATAAGCTATTTGGCATGGTGGCTATGCTTGGTCGGGCATAAGCTTTTCCATAAGCTCAAAAAGCCAATATATGCTAAAAGATATGCTAGCTTATTGGGTAAGGCCCTAGCACCAGATCCCCACGGGGGGGTCACTTTACGGCTTCGGTCGCGCGAGTGACCCCCCTGTTGCGTGCTATTTTTGGTCTTTGATGATGGTGACTCCGCAATATGGAACGGTTAGAGTCACGCCACGCCAAAAGCACAACATCTCATTCATGTGAAGTTGTTTCGGCAGAGAGACCGTACAGAGTCACTCGTGCGAGTGTGGCGCTCAAGCCCAGCAGTGAACAAGAGGGGGGGTATATCATGACGTCATCGTAACACCATCATAAGATCACCATAACATCCCCCCCGTGCTATTACCATGCCGTACTCTAACCCGAACCCTAACCCCAACCCTAAGTGGAGTTAGCATCATCATAACACCCCTCCTACTGGTACCATACCGTACCCTAACCCCAACCCTAAATGGTGTTAGCATCATCGTACCATCCCCCCTACTGGTACCATGCCGTACTCTAACCCCAACCCTAAGTGGTGTTAACACCGTCATAACATCCCCTCCACTGATACCATGCCGTACTCTAACCCCAACCCCAAGTGGTACTAAGATACTCATAACCTTCCCCCTACTACTACCATATGCCGCAGCCTTACTTAGCCCACGAAAAGGCAATTTCGCTCCATGTACTCGATGAAAAACCCCATCTCGAGCTCCCGTATGTGTACGGTCCCAAAAATGTAAGAAGAAAAAATGGAAATATTTCCGACAAATTTGGGTTAGGGCGCCCCGTTTTTCAGAAAAAAAACCATTCCACAGAAAAAAGTGCCACCTCTATCGCTTACCATGCGTCTAAACCGCAGAATGTGTCCGCACGTGGGATATCGGTTGTAGTGATCAAAGGGCCCGTTGTCGACGCTTCCGCGCTCGCTTCCTGTGCCTCGTATGAAGCGCTTCACCTTCTATGTTGCTTCCTGCTCTCGCTAATTCCCCGATTCGCCGTCTAGCGATGGACTCGAGAATCACGAAATCGCGAATTATCTGGTCCAGTGATCGACCGCTGCCCAGTTGTAAACGACAGCTCTGACTGTCTGTTGGCGTGTTGTACCAGTGTGCCAGCACTGTCCCGTGCGGTATCCACTTGGTATTTCCACACACTAGCGCGATCAACCAAACAACGCCAGCTGCTGCTGTCAAAGCATAAGCTACGTACGTACTCCGCCACAAAAACTATGAACCATAACGCCGAATTCTCTCTATGAACAACAAACATCATATATATTGTTCTTATCGGTTCCCGATTCCAATTTTGCCATTTCTCTTTTTCAAGGAAAGGAGAACCTGAGGAGCGGCGGAGGTGGGGAGGCAGGGGACGAGCTTTACGGAGGGGTGCGGAGAAAGGAACGGTCGTCGTCAAATACGTGCGTATTTTCGGGGCTTCGGGGCTTTGACCTTGTTGGTAGTTGATTGATTAATCGTTTTTTTAGTGAAGACGCACACATGCTAGGATCATTGCCTAATAATAGTAGCACCGGATAGTTTCTTTTTCGTGATAATCCTTACCGGATAGTTTCTTTTTTCCCACACCCAACCAGAGTGACTGACTTGGACAAGCGTGGGAGGGTAATCCGATGGACCTTCTCGTCGCCTGTCACGGACAGGTGTTCAACGAGTGGTAGTAAAATCGTTTAAACACCTGAGGCACGTGCGTCTACATCGGTAGGTAGCACTTTTTGTCTGAAATGCTTTCTGAATGCCAGGGCTCCTTAACTCAAAATCGTCGAAAAATTGGACATTTTTTTACTTTTCGTGGTTATCGTTATATACTTTAGCCATACGGGATTTTTCATCCGGTATCATAGCAGTTTTGTTTTTGTCCAAATCAGTTTTTGGGTTAAGAAGGGCATGTCTTAACCTCTGAAAGTGAGGAAACTCAGAAAAAAAAGTGGTGCACCTCTATCGTAGCACAAGTCACTAACAGTACACTAGCTATGTCGGGCAGTTTGGCCCTCTCAGTTAGATGAGCCCTGATTCATTGATGGATTGATGAATTGATGAATCAAGCGCCGCATGCCGGATGCTGATTTAGACCATAAGAGGCAACGCTGCTTGCTATAGAAGTATCGTTGAAGAGCGCGGCGTCTGTACGAAGCTACAGCAACGGAAGTTTTTGTAACTTTTTTTTGTCACTTTTTGGGTTCGTTTCGTTATCTTAATCATAATACGTTCTATCTTGATCTTTCTTGTGCTTTTTAAAGCTTCAACGAAAACAAGTATGCACATTGACGATTGGATCAGTTGTCCTGAAAGAAAATCCTCAGGTGGTATAAATGGACACCTACCTGCGGCATCGTACCATGCACGCCCATTAAATTACACACGAAGTCTCGAAGAACCTAGACGAATGAATGATGATAATTTCAACAATGCTGACCGATTATGTCTTTCCTCAGACTGTACCTCGGTATTCTCCTTGTTGGCATTGACCGGATCTATAATGTCGGTGATTGGCGTTGGAGTATATGCTGCAGACCCACTAGTTCATGCAACACGCGTGCTACGATAGAGGTATACCTTTTTTTTTGCGAAACTGGTCTCTGAATGACGGGGCTCATCAACTCGAAATCGTCGGAAATAGGCCACTTTGTTTTGTATGATTCCCGTCGTCTGCCTAGGCCATGCGATTTTCCATCCGGTATTAGCTTTCTTTTATCCACAAATAATTTTTTGGGAGAGGTCTCAAGCTCCCAAATGAGAGCGAACCTCAAAACAAAAGTGGTGAGCATTTCTCGTAGCAGGTGTCGCAAAGTGATTCCCATAGGCATCATTCATTTGATCATAAAGTAGATTTGCAGCAAGGGAAACAGTCTATGAGCACGGGCCACAATAATCCCAGAGAGTTTACATGTTTTGGATGCATTCTGCGCAAAACTCTACCAAACGAATGACCAGCACGCTACTCGTGAAATGGGCAATCTAGCAACTACAAGTACCCAGTGCATCAAGCATGCACGGAGATATATGCGAAAACGGAGCTTGAAAGGACCCTCAAACCCAAGACGATAACACCCCCACCACCCCAACACCCTCTCTACTACTGTCGTTGTGGGGCGCGGAGTCAGAGTCAGCTCACCAACTACACGCCCCCAACCACGAATCGCAACGTAACACAGACACTTGAACCCCTAACGCATATGAAAAGTCACGTAATTCACCACCAGATCAATCACTCAATCATCGTCGAAGTCGTCCTCGTAAACCCCTGTCGCCGCCTCCGACGCTGCCCCCTCCCCGTTATCCCTTCCGCCAGAGTTTCCACCACGAAACCCAAGTGACACATCGATATCCAACCCTTTCTCCCACACAACGCCTCCGCTATATACTACAGCTCCCCCGTCCGCGACATTCTCGGTTTCCTGAAGGCGGTGACGCGTCTCTTCATCAACAGCTCTACCAACCTCGGTGCCCTTCGTATGACATTGCGCGTCACCATCCTCGCTGCCCTCTAGACGGGTTTGCGCTATACCATGGTGGCGGGCGACCGGTGGCGACGAAGTTTCTTCGAGAGAGCAGGAGGCATTGGGATTGTCCAGCGGTTGTAACCGTTTTCTTGGGTACAGTCGTGGCGGCAAGGGGGAGGTTTCGTTGTCAGCGTCGCCGAGGCTCAGGGGAAAGGAGGGAGACGAATGCCTTGGAGGGGCGCGGCTCTCACGGCTTGAAGAACCTCCATCAATCGGCGCAATGGTAGAACTCTGTGGGAATTCCCCGACCGACGACGCAGTTGGTTCCGGCCGCAGCGTCGCCAGCAACGCCGCCATCGCGTTCTCTGTCTCCTCTAGAGATAGTGGATGCCCCCCTCCTTCCGGAATAACTTCGCTTTCGTTGTTGGCATCACCACCTTCTGGCCTTTCCCCAACGACATCGGAGTGAACGATGGCAGAAGGAGATGCGGGGGCAACGGTCAGCTCCCCTGGCCCTGTCACGATTGCTGGTGGTGGTGGTGATGCGTAGTCGCTGTCGGCAGAAAGGTCGACGATATAGTCCGACTCGTTGTTGTCGTCTGTCTCGCTATAGTGTTGGCGACCAGGAGAGCATTGTTTGGGACGTCCGCGAGCCGAAACAGCGTTCCCTTCTGGGCGTTCGGTCGAGCTTCGTGTTGTAATGCACTTGTTGTCCTGGGCTTCGGAGTCTGGTGATTTCGCTGTTAGCGCCGTCCCAATCGCGTGCGCCGCGACAGTATGCGCCAAATCTTGCGCACTTTTGTTTTCTGGGTGAATCAAAGAAGATGTGTCCCTGTTCCGGGTGCTGGTGCTTGTGCTACTCGACACCGTATTCGCGTGAGACAAAGATGGCCCGTCGTGCGCCAAGGAGCCTAGCCGAGGCTGTGTGGACGTATCGCCGTTGCCAAGGAGCGCCCATGACCCGCCGCCGCCCGTCCCCACGGGTTGCGACGAGAGCCTCGGACACACGCGGTGGTCGGAAGGATCGCGCTTTCTCCTGTCTACGGTTTCAGGAGTACTTGTGTTGTCACCCACACACAAGACCTCCTGCTCAGAGGGCTCCGCTATTGCCAAATGTGTCTCGACATGAGGTTCTGATCGTACGATTGCGACCCGGTGGGATTGTTTTCCCCCGACGTTTTCCTGCCCGAGACCACCCTTCCTGCCGACGTTATCCAACGAGGATTGATGCTGAATATGCCGCCCACCTCCCCGTAGACTCTCCTGGTGCTTCTCTCCTCCTTTGCCTTCGCTGCCACCCGTGTCACGGACCTGTCCGTCCATGCCTCCCCCGGTCGCAGTCGGTGGCGCCGACACGGTACCGTGGGTGGCAAACCCCTCCGTCTTTCTCTCTCGCCTTCCTTTGACCGCTTCCCCCTTCACCCGTTCATTTTCTTTACCCTCTTCCCCCTCCACCTCCTTGCTTTTGGAGGCCGCTAGGCGAGAACAAGCTAGTTCTGTAGCAGCCGCAACAAGCGTAGCCGCGACACCCGTTGCTTCGTCGTTGTTAGCGTCTCCCGCCGCACCCTCGACGGTGACAGGGGTGCAGGGACTAGCAGGCTCGGTAGGCTTCACCCACATTGATCTGGTGACGATTGTTTAGCACGGGGAAGACGAGGCGGTGTTCGGTCAACAGCCCACAATTCGTTTGAGAGGGAAGGCGAGTCGGGTGAGAAGGAGCAGGAGGAGGGGCGAGCGCCATCTTTGATTTTGAGGCGCATGGACACCCGACAGACACTTAGGGCGCAAGTGAGAGTTGGGCTGGCATCCAGTAGGGAGTTTCATGAAGACGGTATCCAACAGCGTAGGACCGAGGCTCGTCATGACGCATGCTACAGTAGAGGCGACGTCACCTTTTTTGCCTTCTGAGGGTGGCTGCTTAAAGAGGTCTGACGCGTGCTACGGCAGAGGTAGCACTTTTCGTCTGAAATATAACAGTTTCTGAATGACTTAAGACACTCCTTAATCCAAAATTGTCGGAAACAGGTCATTTTTTTCTTTGCAGTATAGCAGTTTTAGTTTTCTGCTGTATGCCTTCGTAGGCCACATGATAGTTTTCATCCAGTAGCAGTTTTTGTTTTTGTCCAGAATCAGTTTTTGCCTTAGAGGGGCGTTAAGCTCCTAAAGCGAGGGGTAGTATTAAGAAAAAAAACGTGGTGCACCTCTATCGTGTAGCACGCGTCCTCTATACCCCACCCAGTAACAGATTTTGGGGACAAACCAAAAGTTCTCTATGGCCGATGAACACTCCCGTGTCCTGACGTGGATATGCACCACAAAACACATGTTAGAACAAATGGACTCTCAAGGAATGATGGGCTATGGCTCTGTGATAAGAGCTGCAGAGGCTATGAGCTTTCGGTATACATCAATGCTTCAAAGTGTTGCAGGTCAAGAACGAACGTCCGACGTGTTTTGTTTGACGATAGCCCCGTCATCCAGAATAGGGTTAAGCCAAACAAAGGTATACCTCAACAACATCTCTACCGTAGCACGCGTGTTGAACGTTGGCTCAAAGGCTCAAACAGATGACGTATGGACACGTTCCACAAGTGTCGGCACGAGGGAAAAAACGATCTCTCAGAAAGGAAATATAATAACTGCGTTCACCGCGAGGGTTGCGCCGGACTTGCTGCAGTGCGCAAAGCGCATGCGCCCAGTCCACGATAGCATCCAACAGAGTTTTCTGAAAAATGGGAACGGAGCCTAAAATGAGAACGGACGGTTTTTTTTAGAAAGCAAACCAATTATGTACTACTCCAAAAAAAAAAATGACAGTTCTGTGGGGCTGTACAGCAGCCTTCGAATGAGCTGTCGCTCAGGCTGGAAGTCCTCGGCATCGCCTCGGTAGCCAGCATCTGGAGAAATCACCATAGAGCCAGCGTATATCGCTTTTTGCGCCCACCCGAAGGCATGAGATGGAGCATGACCGTTCTGACGAGTTCCTCTCACAGGGCTGGTCAAGGGGTTTCGCAGGATCATTTCGGTTCTCTGATACACCACATGGTTCTGGAGATAACGCTTGGTTCTCATTTTAGGCTCCGTTCCCATTTTTCTGAATCCGCCCTTTCTGACCCAGGTTATACGCTAAGGGGGACATTTTTGGGGCCGTTTTGGCGGTGGCTCGGGATCGCTGGAGCGGGTAAGACGCGTGCTACGATAGAGGTGCACTGCTTTTTTTTTCTGAGGTTCCTCAATTTGGGAGCTTAAGACATGTCCTTCTTCGCCCAAAAACTGACTTCGGGAGAAAACTAAAGCTAGCTGCTACTACATCATACCGTGGATGAAAAACCCCAAGGCCTAGGTACGCGACGAGAACCATGCCAAAAAAAAACATGGCGTAGTATTTCCGACGGTGTTGGGTTAAGGAGCCCCGGCATTCAGAAAAAAATCAGACGGAAAGCGCTACTTTTATCGTAGCACACGTCTTCACCACCCTGTTCCTGTGCGATCTTAAGTTTTCGTGCTGTCATAAATAATCGATATACCAATCCGCAATTGAATGGTAAGCTACACGCTCCTATAAATATTTGGCCTGGAGTCTTTTTGTCCGCGGGGCACGGAGTCGCTCGTGCAAGTGGCTCGAACCCGGCGGGAAACGGGGGGTACGATACAGTTACGATACCCTATCGTAGCCCTTCGACTTCACCACCGACCGAGGCTACGCCCTAGCGCTCACTAAAGTGGCCACTCTGTGTCTGGGCAATCATAAGAGCTGTTGCACTCTATATGGCCTTGCGATAGGCACCACCGCCGCCATTAAATCGCTTGGTTTCGCTCCCTCAAGAAATACGTTCTTGCCAAGTGATGAAACATAGTTGAACAACCCAGGACCAAGGCTACGGTTGGGGGGGGGGGGGGGGGTGTTAAGGGGGGCATGTTAGGGGGGGCGTACTCATTTGTTGCTTGGGTTATTGAACACGCATCCCTTTCGAGACCGAGCACCGTTCCTACTACAAATAGAGGCACCTCCAACGCTTGGGCGTTCATTACGCTTCTTCCATACGCTACATAGCAACTGTTTGCTTATCCTATCCCCGTCCTGATTCGCCGTCTGCGGCCTCCACCCATCTCCTAGGACTGCGATCGTTTTGTCGTTACCCTCTAGTCTACCAAACTCTTCCATGTCACATTCGTCAAATTTCCTCATCTCCTCCTCTGTAACGCATTTCGTTTTTACTAGGGGGTGGCTACTTTTGGGACATCTAATTACAGTGGGACACGGGGTCATTCGCGCGAGCAACCGCCTCGTCTACCTCGCGATTCGAAAGCTTTCGCGCTGTTTCATTTTTAGCGATATCTAGGAATCCGTAATGGAATGGTCATCTACGCTGCGCTAGAAAAACATGTTAATTTGTTTTGTCCCCGTGGTGGGTGCGGAGTCCCTCTAGCGGGTGGCTCAAAACCTGGGGGCGGAAATGGGGGTAGCCCTTCTACGGCAGCCTTGAAGGTTGCAGTAGGGAGTAGGAGGTGTTTCGCACCAGTCTCGTCGTGTACCTAGGCCGTACAAGTATGAATTTTCATCCGGTAGCAGTTTTGTTTTTGTCCAAGACAAAATCGGTTTTTGGGAGAGGTCTTAAGCGCGCAAACGAGAGCGAACCTCAAAAAAACAGTGGTGAACCTCTATCGTGGCGCGCGTCGGCTCTTATCATACACCCACATTTCTACGTCCGGGTTTGGAACACTCGCGCCTGTGGCTCTGCGCCTCACTGGGACATACGCTACCGTAGAGGTGTGCATCACGTCTTTTCTGAGTTTTTGAAATTCAGGAGCGCAATACCTCTGCGAAAAACTGATTTGGAAAAAAAAGAAACTGTTACTCGTACCGGATGCAAAATCCCATGGCCCAGGTGCACACAACAAGAACCATGCGAAAACAAAAATGGCGTTTTTCCCGACGATTTTGGGTTAAGGAGACCCGTCATTCGGAAACCATTTTCGCGAAAAAAAGGTATACCTCTGTCGTAGCACGGGTCCTGCTACGTCGACTCAGGCGTTTTTGTTTGGCGCATCGTAGCTTACGATTTCATTGCGGATTCATATACGACAATCGAAAAATCACGAAAGCTTCAACGTCGCAAAAAAAAGGGGGGTCACTCGCGCCGCGAGTAACCCCGAATGACTGCAAGAAAAGCCCCCCAAAAGTGACCCTCAAGTCGTAGCTTTGGTGTAGCCTTCATCCTTCCTACGGTAGCCTTTGGGAGACTTACAGAGCCGCTCGCGCGACGCGAGTGGCCTATGCTCGGCAGTACCACAGGCGGGAGGATTCCTCCTGGGTCACGATGTTTTTTCTGATGTTCCTAGATTGTGGGAGCGAACGACATGTCCTTCTTGACCCAAAAACTGATTTGATCCCGGACGAAACAAAAACTGCTTTGATCCCGGACGAAACATCCTATGGCCTAGGCACACAGGGAGAATCATGAAAAACCAAAAATGTTTAATTTACGACGATTTTGGGTTAAGGAGCTTAGACTAATCAAGCAGAAACCATTTCAGACGAAAAGTGATACCTCTATCGTAGCGCGTGCCTCAACCGGACATGTATTCTGCACAAAACCCAGGCCTTACCTCTTCTCAGAGTAGTAGTAGACATGGCCGGTATCTTCGTCCACAGCCTCCGCCCAACCCTCCGGCAGAGGGCTCGCGTCCTCTCCACGCCCAGCACCTTCTCCGCCCGCTTTGCCACGCCCTTTAGCCCCCGACCCCCCTGGTCTACGGACACGACGCCGACCTGGCGACGTGGCAAACCTCGAGAAGGCGGATTTGGGGCGGGGCTTGCCTTCTACGCCACCGTCAAGATCCTTTCCACACCACACCTTGGTCAGAACACTGCCAACCGCAGCCGCGGCGGTGGCGGCCGCTGACCTCGGCCTGTTCATTGACAGCGACACGTCGACTTGGGCGTCCTCTCCCCCCTCTTCCCACCCCGCCACACGGGAAGTTTCTTTCAGCTTGAGCCACGCCGTCTCCTCGAGGAGACGGGCGGCTTCTGCTCGGCGTTGGGCCGCGGTGGGGGCTCTGCTGCCGCCGCTGGTGTTGCGAAGGCCGTGGGTTTGTGCGGTGGTGGCGGTGTTGGCGGCCGGCGTGGGCATCCGTTCTTCGGTGACGTTGTGGAGTCCGGCAGGAGCAGACCTGTTGTTATTCCCGGCCATTGGCAGACACGGAACAGGAGGGGTTTGGTGTCGAATCTCGGCATTGACGCATGACGCATGACGCATGCCACGGCAGAGGGGAAGCCGTATTGACGAACTTTAGGCCAACCTGGTTTCATGAAACTTCTTTGGTTTCATGCTGCACAAAAGATAGGCTAAACTACGCAGGGAGGTGGCCCGGGGGGAAGACAACGCTAACCCCTAACCCCAACTAACCCTATCGCCGTGAGGTGACTTTTGGTGCTCGGGTGCTGTGTCTTGTGAAATTGCGGCCGTGCTGGATGGTGTGGTTTGGTCGTCGTGGATGCCGTGCTTTGGTTTCGAGCATGATGTGCTTTGGAAACACGAATTACCCGTGGAACTTTCTGGTCTGAAGCCCATTCATATCTACCAGCTAGTACTGGGTTTAGGATGCACCCAAAACCGAGTTGGAGAGAAAAAGTAAGCCCACACCAACCGACGAAAACATTTCGTGCCCGAAGTATACACCATGTATCAGTTACCCGGGGTACTGCGGCGTTCCGAACAACACCGCGAAAATAAAACAGTATGCTGGTGGTATTTTGGTGAAGTACGCTAGTCCCTTTGATGACGAGTCCTCTCTACCAAGATAATATTTTTCGACGAAAGCGTGCTATAACCATTGTCATTGCACAAGTTCGTTCAACAATTTCAGGGGCAAGAGGACTTGGGGTGCCGGAACCCTAACCCTAACCCTAACCCTAACCCTAACCCTAACCCTAACCCTAACCCTAACCCTAACCGTAACCGTAACCGTAACCGTAACCCTAACTCTAACACTAACCCTAACCCTGACCCTAACCCTAAACCCTAACCCTAACCCCTAACCCTAACCCCTAACCCTAACCCTAACCCCTAACCCCTAACCCTAACCCCAACCCAAAGCACCGAGAGCACCACACAGCTGGGCCTGGGTGTAGGTGCGCGAGGCGTACCACTCCCACAGCGGATCTGGTTTGATGCTGGGTTGATATATAGACCGATTCAAGAGTATCGCGACTCACTGAGCCGACGAGGTCTCGTGGTGCAAAAGGCGAAAAGGCAACGCTTTCACGACCGTGGGCTGTCACCTGTACTGAGAGTGGAGATCGTTTAGTCCACGCGCACACTGTGCACACAGAAAAAAATATATGCTCTAGCCGGGTGTATGTTGAAAAACAAAATCAACACGGCGCAAGCTCCACCGAGCGGCGAGTGTTTTCGTTGCACCTTTGCGTCACTTGCATCACGTATGCTGGAGGGGAGTGTACGCCCCCCCCCCCCCTCCCCCCCCCCCCCGCCCTCGTCGTACGCGGATGTATGCTCCTGCTCCGCCGCACTACGTATGGTAGGAGGCGTCCCATCACAACTGTAGTTCTTGAACCCTGGGTGTGTTGTTGTCAATCCTCCTGTCTGCCTGCGACCCTAAAAGCGCGAGCTGGCAGAGAGTAAGTAATTGACGCAAGTCTTAAGATACGAGTCGTCCATCCGGGTACGGGAGCTGCCAAATCGGTTTTCTCCTATTTCCGAGGCGTTTTTACTGACCGCCCTTATAACCTTCAAATGATAAAAAAGCAACCAACCCAAACAAACAAAGCGCTATTTACAGCCCCCCCCAAAAGGGCTTCTCTCATGGGCACCTGGACGGTGTGAGACCAGCCTTCGACGAGGGTGTCACGCGTCCCACAGAAGGGCAAAACGACGGCGAGGTCTGGGGCCACTCTCCACCGCCCACAGTTGCTCGCCGGTAGTCCCTGACCGAAGGGCATCACGAGAGAATGCATGGGTGGCAGGCGGCTATAGTCAAAGATCGGCGGGCAAACGAGCTTGGCTGATAATTGTTTGTTGGTTAGTTTGCTGATGGGTTGGTGGCCGTGGCTACAATGGAGGGGGCCATTTGTGGAGCCTCCTCTTCCAGCCGCTTGGGGGGTGACACTCACGCGAGTGCAATCCTCCTTATTGCTTTCGAGGTCTGTAGTTTTTCGTGCCGTTTTTTTGTTTGCCGTGTACAAAAGCCACGATTTGGATGATTAGCAAGCACGCCGAACCAAACAAAATCAAATCGCGCACCTGAGGTATATTCACTTACTCGGGCTCACTCGCGCGCGTGACCCCCTCCCCCCCCCCCCCCCCCCCCCCCCCTTCCTTTGCGGTCTTACCTTTCCTGTTGCTTTGATTTTGCAACATCAATCCCCTATTGAATAGTTAGCTACGCTGCGTGAAGCAAATCGTCGAACGTTTTTTCGATAGTGAGGTAGGTACAGTGTCACGCGTAGTCACGTAGTGGCATAAATCCATGAGTGAAAAACGGAGGCCCGCGCCCGCCCCACCGTAGCCATGGCTGGAAAGCTGCAGCAGGGTTTTTCACACGGGTCGTGACCCGGTCCGCAGACCGGGTCAGATGGTTTAAACAATAGACTCGCTGGCCAAGTCGGGTTGGGTTAAGAGGTGTCCGAAGTCTCATGGGACGGGTCGGGTGGAGGCAGGAGGTTTTGAAATATCACGGGTCGGGTCGGGTCATCCTCTGATGAGATCCGACTGTCGTGTACCGAGAAGTGATTCGAACCGTGTGAAAGGCCCTGGTGAATCTTGGTTCGGCTGGTTGGTTGGTTGGTTGGTTGGTCGGTTGGTTGGTCGGATAGTTGGATGGTTGGTTGGTTGGTTGGTTCGTTGGTTGGTTTGTTGGTTGGTTGATTGAGTGGTGAGTTGGTTGGTTGTTTGGCTGGTTGGTTGGTTGGTTGATAGGTGGGAGAATTGCGAAATACATACATACGTTGTCTGCGTACACTCATGTTTTACACGACCGTGTGCCACATACATGGCCTAAGATATTCCCAGGACGCACGCTGCCCACCAGAAGGATTCGGCTGTACCTGAAACCTCCCCAAGATTCACACATGTTACAATGGAGGTAGCCCTTTTTTGCTGCTTCGTTTTTCTGGAGAGCAAGGGCTTCTTAACCCGTCTTGACCCAAAATCGACGGAACGTCATTCTTGCTTTACTGCAATTCCCTTTGTATACGTGGGCCATGTCTTGTTTCGTCGGGTTGAATTTTTAGACGCGTGCTACTACGATAGAGGTTCACTTTTTTCTGAGGTTTTCATCATTTTGGGAGCGTAAGACCTCTCCCCAAAACTGATTTAGAGCCAAATAAACTGTTATCATACCGGATGAAAAACTCCCATGCCCTAGGTACACGACGAGAATCATGCCAAAAAATGGGCTATTTCCGACGACATGCCTAGGTACACGAGGAGAATTATGCGAAAAGTGGGCTATTATTTTCTTCTTTTCTCGACGATTTTGGGTCAAGGATAGACCAGTCATCCAGAAGATGTTTCAGAGGAAAGGTGCTACCTTTATCGTCTAGGGCGAGTTTCCAGGTCACTCAAAATCGTTTTTTGCATTGGTTTAGGTAGAGAGATGCCCAATTGAGGAGCCCAACGAAAAACATGGCCCACCTAAACCATCGTACCGCTACTACTCCTAGCGGTACTAGCCGCATGTGTCTCTTGTAGAGGGGAAGAAGTGGAGTAGAAGTACGAGGTACACCCTTCCTTTTTTCTGTCATAAACCCATACAACCCTCTTTTGGACGAAGGTTTACCGGGCCAAAACCGTCCAGCAGAAGAGGACTACCCTTCCTTCTAGAGGACTTTATATCCCCCGTCTTGATCCCCCATCTTGACAAGGCTTCACCGTTATCTCAAACTCCCCTACCTATAAGACTAATAGTACCCTAGGCATACCCTTCACCAAAACCAGATACATCTTCTTTGTTGCTGGAGATTTACCGGTCGCACAGCATAGATAGAAGCACACCCTCTTCCTTCTGGAGTACTCTATACCCCCCGTTCTGACGGGCACGCTCACCTCAGATCTCGCTCCAGATCCTGCATTCTCCGGCGCTGCCTCTCGATCCTCTGGTGCTGCGCCAGCACCAGCCCCTTCATGACGTCCATCTCCATTTCCGACGTCATCGGCACTCTCCCACCCTTCGCCACCGTTCCTCCCCGATCTACACCCGAATGGCAAAATCGACGATATTTTTGAGGCATGTCGGGGGCGGGGGGGGTGGGGGGAGCATCCTCACGATCACGGTACACGATTTTTTCCATCTACACGGGGGTGGTCGAGAATGGCTTGGTCTTTACAACGGAAGACCGATACTACAATCTACGGAGCGGTTGGTTCTGATTCGGTTCAATGCATGTGCCTCCCGTCCCTACGTCGGAGTGCAACGTCTGGTCCCGCCGTGGAACACGGTAGACTAAGTGTGCGTCGATTCCCGGTAGGCTACTGTAGGACGGCCAACCGATCCGATCAAGCGCCGACTCCCCTGATGGCATGCATCTCCCTGACACGAATGTCCGAGACGACTAAAGCTATTACGGTAAAATGTAGCACCATTGTAGCATCATTGCAGTATCACATCCCTATTTTCGACGGCACGAGTGACCCTCTACCTCACGGACAATGAACACTGCGTTTTTTTTTAACGCAGCGGCGCAGTAGCTTACCATTCCACTTGCGGATGATCACATATGGAAACATTGAAAAAACACCCCAAAGCTTGATAAGACACCCGCAAAAGGAACCCGGGGGCGTGAGACACTGCAAAAAACGGCCACAAAACGTGACCTGCCTACTGTAGCCACGGTCGCAAGCTACGACGTACGTGTGATGCGGGTGCCGCACGCTTGATTCTTGTGGTCCTCGCCACCCTGGGAAACTTCTATATACCTCGCCTAAAACAAAACAATTACGTTTTTGTTTTTTTGTTTTTTTATATCCCCCGCGGCGGATGGGGAAAGATAAACGCTTAGGGCCAACAGACTTCCGCACGTATTTTCAAACATTTTTCGTGTGTCGACTTTTGCGATATTTTTTTTGCAATTGGCAATCCCGTGGCACAAAGCTCGCTGTGTGGGGGAAACGTTTCGTTCGGTTCGCCCGTGACGCGATGACAGCGCGCGAGCTGCTACTGTTTTTTTGTTTTTTTTGCGATGACACAAAAGGTCGACTCTGAAGCCAAAACGAACGACCCCCGTGGGCTGGGCATAAGGAGCTCAACAGGTACGGCTGCAAACCAACGAAACAAAGTTGTAGTCCCAGGAAGTATCGGATAGTTCTTCAAGTAAGTGTCACGAGCACCCCGTCAGGACCCCTAAGGCATCCTGAGACTGCACTAGAGAGGTCACGTATAGGTCCGTTGTTTCGAGCGGCTCAGAGCGAACCACCCGCGAGAGAGAGAGTGAGTGGTCTTTCGTGATTTCCGAGTCGCGCGACAGGCACTAACACTGCTTATTGCTACCCTAATTAGCGCAAGTCAAAACAAAGTGAGCTGAAAACCATGTTTTTGAGTGAGCTAGAAGAAGCGTGCTACAATAGAGTGGGTACCACCCGTTTTTGGCCGGAATGTTTTTGTGAATAACGAGAGGCTCATTAAACCCAAACTAATCGAAATTTCATTCCTCTTTGGCAAAACTATATACTCCGGAGTATATATATATTTGTATATATTTTTTCGTATTGTACGACGCTTGTTACGATATAGGTTGCAGTTTTCGTCAAAACTAGTTTTCGAATGACGAATGACGGGGCTCCTTACCCCCAAATCGTCGGGTATAGATAGAGAGGTAATTTTGTTTTGCAATGATTCTCGTCGTCTACCTGGGCCATGGTAGTTTTCATCCGGTTTGTACGTAGCCGTTTTTCCCCCCCTCCAACTCAGTTTTTGGGAGGGATATGTCTTAAGCTCCCAGATTGAGGAAGCCTCGGGAAAAAAAGTGGTGCAGCTCTGTCGTAGCACGCGTCGAACACCTTAAGGGCATGGGATTGGACTTTTCCGTTCGTTCAAAAAATAAGTTCTTGGGTGCGCGAAGCAAATAATTCCCGCAGCAAGAAGCCCGAGAGCCGTGTTCTGCGATAGAGAGAGGTGACACGTCTTTGGGATTTTCGTTTCCGATTGACGGGGCTCCTTAACCGAAATCGTTGGAAATAACTCATGTATGTTGTTCTTTTTCGACCCGATTTTTTTCTGTACCTGTACAATGAGGCCATGGGTTTTGTTCATCACAAAAATCACTTTTCGGTTTTGCACAAAATCATCATTTTTTTTCTCTGGTTTAAGATGGACACGTCTTAAGGCTACTCGGTTGAGGAGCGCCAGCAAAACGCAGGTGCACCTCTATCGTAACGTGCGGCCAGACCAAACAAAAAAAAGGGTGTACCTTCTTACCGTAGCGTGTGCATAAACCAACATACCCTGGTCGTGTTTCTCTGCCCAAACCAAAAACAATCAATCTGTGAAGCTCTGAATCCCGTCCCTGAGTGACCTACACATATCCCCCTGCCGCGGGTGGTCTCAACCAAGCAGTCGCGAAGATGGGGGCCCGCCCCCAAGCCCAGAGAGAGAGGTGGTCTATAGTGAGAATGGGATATCTCCCCTACCTTAGGTCTTTGTACGGTGTTTAAGACGTGTGTTACAACAGAGGTGCGCCACTTTTTTGCTTGGAGAGTGTTTCAGAGAGCTGAAGACTTTTCCTAAAAAACTGATTGTTGAAAAAAAAATATGAAACTGCAACACCGGATGAAAAACCCCATGGCGTAGGTACACAACGAGAATCATGTATGAAAAATAGTACCCCAGGTAGATTTTTCCGCCGATGTTATTTATAGGTTAAGGAGCCCCGTCATTCAGAAAACATTTTCGCCAAAAAAAGGTAAACCTCTGTGGTAGCATATGTACGGAATGGTCTGGGCTTAAACCCACCCCCCACATCCATAGCATGGCCATGTGGCTCGTACCCGTACCTCCTTCCCCGTCGCCGCCATCGCGTGCCCCGCCTGTAACGCGCGGACCTTCTCGAATGGCAGCCGCTCCACCTCGCAAAGGGGCGTCAATGCTGATGTATCCGTCACTGCCAATGGGTGCGGGTACCCCAAGCAAGCCGGCTCTCGCACGTGAGCGGATGATGCCTTCTCCGCGCCGTCCCCATTGTCGCCGCCCTTTGCCTCGACCCACGCTGCCTCCGTGGGGGCCAGGCACTCGATGGGACGCCGCGATGTGGGCGGCGGCGAGCGATCCCTGCTCGTGCGAGGAGAGAGTGTTTTTCCTGCCGTGCGAAAGAGCGTTTTTCTGGGCTTCGACGCCTCCCGCTTCACCGCCGTATCGCGCGGAGGGTTCGCGATCGAGCGCGCGCTGCGCGTGCTTGCTAAGGGTCACGTCCCGTGGAGGGGAGTAGGTGCGGCGGAGGTTGCGTCTCCGCCGCTCGCGTGTCGGGTAGCGCACCAACTGTTCGTCGGGATGGCCATCGCTTGGGTGCTGAGGGTGCGTATGTCGGGGAAGTTTGCGTTCGGTGCGGGGGGATGGCGAGCACGATCGGCCTCCGTCGGACGAGAGGAGGCGGTCATGGTGGTCCGCGGACTCTAGCGCGGATGCAACGTCGACGTTGCTAGCCGTCTCCCCAGCGTTTGGTGGTTTCAAGTCGGCCGGTGCGTTCAACGGCGCTGACGGGATAGCCACCACGCAGGGTCTAACATCGTGATTTTCGCCCGATGGGAGGTCTGAATGTTCCTGGCGCTTGTCAAGCTTAGCCCTCAGCCGTTCGATCTGCGAGGTGGATTCGTCGGGAGGGGAGTTGGTTTTACCGAAACTGGTTTCATAATGAGGTTCGGCGCTAGACGGTTGTCTGCAAGTTCATAGAAAAAGCGCAACTCTCACCGTACAAGATGGGTGACCGGTGAGAGATGTATTTGTTGAATACCCGCCTTCGGTGTCAGTAGGACGACGCGGATGAGGTCACCATCGCGTTTCGTGGTGGCTGACTGGGAATGCGCTGAGTCACTTCTTCTTAGCACATACGCAATCGAGTGTCGATGCTTAAGCTTTCGGCTCATTGGCACCCTGCGGGTTCATGGTGTGCAGTTCCTCCCGACCATCATCTTCCCACCGATCACTGATCGAACGCTGCACACAGCAATTGTGAAGGCACTAGGATTTTTAGCCATCAAGGCAACAGCTGTGCAGCAGCAGTAGCAGTAACAGAGCAAAACCGCAAAAAAAACAACAGTAGTAGTAGCAGCAAAGCGGCCGTGGTGGCGACGTAGCACTTCCAGCAGCAGGAACACAGTAGCAGCAGCACAGAGCTTGGGATCAGCCCAATCTGTGTTATAATTGCAAAGTCTACTGCTCGTAGTCTGAAGGAACGAGCTTGAGAGGGCTAGACCCTATTCCGCGGGAGCAAGCGATGTTCATACATCGCCGGAGGCATGGAGGTGGGCAAGCCTCCAAACCAAAAAAAATAATTGAGCGTTGATATGCCTTACCTAACGCGTCGGCACACGTGCTTAGCGCGCAAAACATTGCTGCACTTCCGCATCGACACATACGCAGCCCCAAAAATTAGCTTGCCTTTAGGCATGACATATGCTTAGCCCGCGAAAAAAAAACAGGCTTTGTCATCAGCGAGGGATCAGGGCCCTGGTCGAGAACACCATACCTAGCCCAAAAAATATTCCTGCATTTAGGCATGCTATATGCTTAGCCCGCGAAACAAAACAAGCAGGCCTCTTCATCAGCGAGGGATCGGGGCCCTGGTCGAGAACACCGTACCTCCTGTGTTCGCTCCTCCTACTTCTGATTCACCGCTCTAGGTTGAACGCGATTTAGATTTTGGGCGTGCAGGACGATGTCGTACCTCCTTTGCGTACTCCTCTCCGGTAGCCAGCATTTCCGTCAGCGCCGTGAATTGGCAGGACCTTTTCACGCGTAAGAGCTCTTCTTCGGCCGTGGCAACCCGTTCCAACAGGCGCGACACCTGCGGAGAGCGGTTTGCCGTTTCGTGACAGTTCCGAGTGGTTGGTAATCTTCTGAGGCAACGGGTCGGCCATCATCCGACGACACAGCCGCAGGGGTATACCCAGCGCTTCTGTTGCGTCTACTGCAGGTGCATTTAGAAGACAGACGCGTGCTACTATAGAGATATACCTTTTTTTGGGGGAAAATTGTTTCCGAACGACGGGGCTCCTTAACCCCAAATCGTCAGAAATAGTACATGTTTTTTTTTATCCATGCTTCTCGTTGTGTACCATCCGGTAGCAGTTATGTTTTTCTCCCGATCAGGTTTTTGGGAAAGGTCTCAAGTTCCCAAATTGAGGGGTAGTATTAAAAAAAAAGTGGTGCATTTCTATCGTAGCACGCGTCAACAGCACAACGTTTACATCAAACAACCGCGCGGTGCTGGCGCTCTGTGTACATTGTTCCTTTATACTTCGTTAAAATGCTTCTGCTCAGAGCCCGCTGCGGTTGGTTGCGGCGAGTACCCACACACTTATCCGCTCATTAGGTTGGCAGCATTTGTGTTCACTCGGTAATCTTGTTGTGGTTCTCGCACTAGCTCATCGTCACCACAATCTAGTCCCGAGTCGAAGGACAAA
The DNA here is from genome assembly GCA_012845835.1 of Undaria pinnatifida. NCBI lineage: Eukaryota > Phaeophyceae > Laminariales > Alariaceae > Undaria > Undaria pinnatifida. The sequence goes on from JABAKD010000021.1 coordinate 963,232, forward strand.
CTCCGGCCACTCTAGAGCGGAAGTCAACCTCACGGACAAAAACTTACAAAGGAAGCTAAAAAAACTACTGTACATACAGCTGAAGAAAAGTTGTACATCAGGCCCATGAATCCACGTCAGCCCCGAAGCATCAGCCCTAAGTGTCCAGGCACTTTACAATCTATGTCCATGGTGCCTCCTCTTGCCTATAGCGGGAACTATTCAACCAAAGCGAGAGACCGCCGTCACGGTAGGCCTTTTTCCCTGCTGGACTTGAGCCACTCGCACAAGATGCGTGGTACGATAAAAGAGACCGCCGTCACGGTAGGCCTTTTTCCCTGCTGGACTTGCGCCACTCGCACAAGATGCGTGGTACGATAGAGGTGCACCACTATGTTTCTGAGGTCCCCTTTGTTTCTGAGCTCCCCTTTCCTTCTGAGGTCCCAAACTTTCTGAGGTTAAGACCTGTCCTTCTAAGTCCCAAAACTGATTTGGAAAAAAACAGAGCTGCTGTCCGGATGGAACATCCCATGGCCTGGGTACACCACGAGAATCATGAAAAAAATGGCCTATTATTTATTTTTTTCCCGACGATTTTGGGTTAAGGAGCCCCGTCATTTCATCGGAAAACGAGCGAATCTGTACCTCACTGACAAAACAGAATCACGCGATTTTCTTGGGGCAGCGCGTATAGCTAACCCTTCGATTGCAGACTCACATTAAACACGAAAACAGCACAAAATCGTAAAAGACCGGAAAGGAAAAGGGGGGGGGGGGGGGGGGGGGTTGGTTCACTCACACGCGAGTGACCCTCCTATACCTTAGTTTTGGTCGATAACAACCCACCTGCCCTTTCAACCTCCGGACGATGAGGACCTTTTCTAGCTCTCTGCGATGCTCCAGCATCGACATCTGCGGCTCACCCGCAATCGCGTTAGCACCACAATCGCCACCGAAGTCCATGCCGTAGCAATACCCCGGGAGAACCTTGAACCAATCAACGCACATACATGGGGATTGCAAAGCCCGTTGGATTCTCAGACGCGTTCTACGATGGAGGTGCACCACTTTTTCCTGAAGTTCCTCAATTCGGGAGCTTAAGACCCTCTACTGTCCCAAAACTGTTTTGGAGACAAATAAAACTGCTTACGGGATAATAAAAATCCCATTGCCGAGTCACAGGACGAGAATCAGGCAAAAATATGGCTTATTTCCGACGATAATATTAGTAGGTCAAGGAGCCCCGCCATCCGGAAAATATTTTCGACAAAAAAAGGTATACCTTTATCGTAGCACGCGTCATCAGCATTATTGACAGAGGGGGCCAGCGTTAGCTCTGATTTGGATGTATTTCATACGATATGTTAGGCCCGGGCCTACCGGCTGTACGGACCCCAGATCATGCTTGTGTGAGAAACACACACCTGTGGCATGTGTGGGGTATGATTCGTGATCGACCGCGCTTAAGGTTGATAACTCAGCGGTGTTAACGTGCACTGTATCTCTGCTGTACTACTACGTGTCGCATGCCTGGGATCTGGTTCACAATCGGCCCCGCCGAGGGTTGCCATGTCGGTATTTATTTGCGGTGTATCTCTAACACATGTGGGGTGCTAGGCATCTGATTCACAGTCGATCGCGCCCTGAGTTTTCCGGATCTCGTCACCTCTGCGGTCTTTTGAAGAACGGCGGCGATGTGCTCTTCTTGGCTTTCCAGTCGCTTGCGTGTCTCCGCCGCCTCTTGTCGCGCCGAGCCTGCTTCTGCTCTCCAGAAGTCTGCTTCGCCCCTAATAGCGAACGACGGTGGAGTGCAGCAGGTCAGGTATCTGTTTTGCGTACGGTACGAGATGGGTTCCAGGCTTGCAAGGATGGAGATGCACTGGTCACCTTTTCTCTGAGATTCTACGCCTGAAGAGCTCTGTACCCTGTCATGTCTATCATGTCTATCATGTCTATCATGCCTATCATGTCTATCATGCCTATCATGTCTATCATGTGTCTATCATGTCTGTCATGTCCATCATGTCTATATTATGTCTATAATGTCCATCAAGTCTATCATACCCGTAACCTTATTTAGGGAAAAAAGAGTGCGACCCAATGAACGATCCCTTGGCAGAGTAGACCAAGGCTACGGTAGGGGAGGGTCCCCCGTTTTCACTGGAGTGTTTGAGCCAGTCGCACGAGCGATTCTGTACCTCGCGGATGAAAACGGTTTAGGCAGTTGTTTTGGAGCAGCTTAGATTACCTTTGCATTGCGGATTGATTTCGTCAATATTATACACGAAGGAAACGTATGATCGCAAAGAACGAAGGGGTTACTCGCGCGAGTAACCCCTAGTCACTGAAATTCAAGGCCCAAAAAGGGACCCCCCTACCGTAGCCTGGGTCAGTATACATGAAAACTGGTGCAATCCTTTTTTAATCGAAATTCCGGCGATTAAGTTTTTGGTTTACGAGATCACCCGTCGTCGTCGTCCTCAATAATATTTCAGCTAAAAATGAAAAACCTACCTAAAAATCTACCGTAATCACGCGTTGTTGCTGTCAAAAAATCGATAGGTTGTGCATGGCTATATATTCATAGCCCACCCCCTCGTACGAACTTGAATGGCGATGTTTCGACAACCTGTTCGAGCGCGAAAATGCCAAGCGACGCGCCTATGGAAAAGTGTCGGTTACACTTTATGATCTTCTGACGTTCTGATTAGTTGAGAGGACTCAACTACTGTGAAACTATCGGCTGGTATGCCTTTTATTGCGAGTACACGTTTGTGTCATCAGGACTAGATGATATAATATATATATATTTAAATTACATATGATTTATTGGTCGGGTTGCGCGAACAAACGCCTGCGAAGTCATGCTTTGCGTGATGATGGGTGATGGATGATGGGTGATGTTGATTTTGAGCTATCTCCTCATGCTAGGAGCTCAGAAAATTCTTAGAATATATATGCTGGCACCCCACCCGTGGGATGCCTTGAGGTATCGCGAACACGGCCCTCTTCGATGTCCCCCCTCCCCCCTTTCAAATAATAGGAAGATGCCGGCTCCTCTTTTCTCCCCACTGGTGGAGAGGTGTTGTACACCGTAACATACAGTTCACAGAGTTGCGCTACCTCGTGGGCTTCATGACGAGTCGTTCCCGGCACGACGACTGACTGCTGTACATTAGCCAGAAATGGGGCTCAAGCGGCACTTTGTCTTGTCTTGGCATATATATGCAGTAACGTTTCCCGCCTCTCCCGCCTCCACACCATATTCAAGTTTATTCAAGTCCCACCCGAGCCCTGCATGGTTTCTTAGTACACTGTATAGATTGCCCCCCGGGGCGTGGAAATGTTTTTATGTCTTTCTTCCACCCCCCCCCCCCTCCCCCAACATTATACTACGGCATCTCCGGGCGTTTGGTTTCGCCCACCTCCAGTGTGCCACCTCTTTTGAATTCTCCGCCGCACGATCTGCCCGGCTCATGTACGGTCCCCCCGCCCCCCACGCAGTGAAGGTCTTCTCGGTGAAACTCGGCGGTTTTATGCCTGCTGCCTGGGACACAACAGGTTTTGTAGGGACAAGGGAACATTGAGACGCACACAGCGAGGCTACAGGTACACGAGATCGACCCGTTGAATAATGTTATAAAAAATGAAAATACACTCCAGCTGTGAGATCGAAGATTTCGTCGAAACTCGTCTTTGCAAGCTGTGTGTGATACTCCGATCGCGCGCATTACGAGTTGTGTGTCCTCATTAAGGATATAGGTCGGCGACTCCCCTTGCAACTACAGTGTAGCTATCAGGGTCAACGGGGTGATTTTAGTCAGTCTGTGCGCTGAAACTATAAAACCCGTTTCTGAGGGGGACAAAATCTGACAGCTGTGGAGGGCAATGTATCCTTTTATCAAGTGAATCTTGTAAGTCGAATAACCGGTGATGTTGTACCAGATGATCGTACAGACAAATTCATATAAACCTGCTGCGATAGTGTTACGACAAGGTTTTGTCTTGACTAAACTTTTTGGTTGTTCGAACACTCCTCGGAAGAGGAGAACCTACGGAATACTTAGTACACATACTTGGCTTGCCACCCCCCAAACAAACGGTGAATACTTGCACTCCGGCATCAAAATTCAATACTCGTATCGATCGGCCGTCGAGATCTTCCTTTTTTTTTTCCACGAGAAGAGAGCAGCGTTCACAGTGCGGCAACCCGATCCGAAACAAAAATATATCGGTTCTCGATTGAAAATCATTTCTCCCGTGGGTGAGGGTGGTTTGAGGGCACGAGCTACGATAGAGGTATACCTTTTTCTGGCGAAAATGGTTCGTGAACGACGTGCCCCCTTAACCCAAAATCGTCGGAAAAAACTACGTTTTTTTCGCAAGCGTGTCGTTGTGTACCTAGGCAACGGAATTTTTCAATGGGTACGGTAGTAGCAGTCTTATGTTTTGTCCAAGCCAGGGTTTTGGGAGAGGTCTTGAGCTCCCAAAAATTGAGAAACCTCAGAAAAAAACGTGGTGCACCCTCTATCGTAGCCCGCGTCCGAGGTTTGATGGAAGTAAGTATTCATGATCCGGAAACTTTCATTCGTCAACCATGCAGCATCAGCAGTTTACCTCTCGTGCACAAAAAAGCAAGATTTTTTCAAATGAATTCGGTCCTTCCCTATTCCACGGGGAGGGTGCACATACATCAATAATCGACGTATACACTGTCGGAAAGGGATTCGTACAAGTAGAATAAACAGATCCTCATCGGCGCCAAGCCCCCACGCCAACAACGTTGACCTTCTCACCTCCCCCGCTGCCGCCGCCGCGGCCGCTGCTTGCGCCACAAGAGTTTTTCTCGCAGCAACATCCACCCCACCCATTCCCACGGCGCCATGGCGATCCCAACACGTGTCCCGTCCACCCTTGGGGACTCGACAGTCACGGTTTGCTGCCGCTGCCGCCGGCACCCGGACTCGCTTCCCTGAAGACGCCGGGCGCAACCCGCGATCTCTGTTGTAATCATCACCGTCACCCCCTCCTCCTCCTCCTCCTCCTCCTCCTCCTCCTCCTCCTCCTGCTCCTGCTCTGCCGGCGCTATCGCTCCTGCTGCTACAATCCCCGTTGCTACTGCAGCAGTCATCCCGAGGGCGGGGCAAGTGCCTTGGCCAGTATTCTCGGCGACGAGAGGACCCTACTACTTGGTTGGGGGTGGGTGCGATGGGCCCTCGTCCTGTAGGTCGGGCAGAAGCAGGGCGGGTTCGGACCTGCCAATGGCGAGGCGTGGAGTTGGACAGAAAGGGAAGCTTGTTTGTGCTTTCTGTGCTATAATTGAGAGCGGGGTGGGGTGTACTGCTGCATTGCACCGAGTGATTCTGGGTGAGATGCGCATAATTTTTGTAGGAAGCCCCACGGGATCTACGTCCCCAAAATGTGTGTGTAGTGTGTCTGAGCCCGGACATGCCCAATATTTGCGTGTGGTTTATGTGTGGCTAGCTCCGCTACAAGTACCAGTACTATGGTCTACACTATTTCCAAGTAAGCTCATCTAAAATGTTTTTGGGTGCGGTTCTAGTAGGTGCCGTGGCACGTACCGTGGGGTATCCCCAGTCAGTGTCGATGCTTGCAATGGTTCGGCTTAGAGTTCGAGAAACTACAACTTTGTCGGCGTTCCGTGTAGGATTTTGGGAGTGGGTTGGTGCTGCTGGGTGAAGAGCATCTTGGTTGGTATACCGTGGGACATCCCAGTTGAATATGGAGCTTTCTTCGTATTGGTTCGGGATATATCTCATAGGATACATCACAGACTTCTGCGCTCGTGGATTGTTGGTACTCTATTACTGGACTTGAAGGAGCGGGATTCGAGTGAAGAGCGGAGGGTGGGTGCGGCAGTAGCTTCTTCGCAGTGAAGGTTTGGGTGTAGTTGGTCGAATCGGCCATCGCCGGTACGCCAGGGGACAGCCAGTCAACATCAGACGACCCGAGTAAGTAAATAAGATTTAACGACCTGAAAGCTGAGAACTGATTCCCCGTCGCAGCGGCAGACCTGAACGATTTCTGATACCAACTACTGCCTGCCCTTACTACTGATGTCAACGAGTATATGATTTTCGTTTATTTTTAGCTACCTGTGCCAAGTCTGCTGCTGCAAATCTAGACCTAGTCTGAAGCTTTTTTCGTCGAATATGTACCCCAGGAAAAATGCTACTGCTGTAGTCTACATATGTAGACTACGGGTTCTGTGCAAAGTTAAAGATTTGTGTGTGTGGTCAAAAATATCTCGTCGGAAGGTTTTCGCGACTACGACCGCGTCAACTTAAAAAACGCGAAAACAATCCCACCTTGCCCCCGCGCGAGTGCGGCCTTGGTACAGAAGCCGGAAACTTTTCCCTGTGCTTGTGGTCGTCGTCTACGTGGCTCTCCATTGGCACTCCAAGCTGTGCCCCTCCTTATGTTCACCCTCCTCACACTATCTTCAAGACTGCCTGCAATGGGCCGTATCTAGCCGCTGGGATTGTTCCGTCGCGTACGATATCATGTTCTACGAGTGCGTATCTTTCGCATTGTGCCAGATTTTTGGTGGCGCCTTGAGTGGCATTTGACGGTTTCACTTGACTGTGAGAGTCTACGGACGACCCGTCAGCGCGGTGCACTCGTCTGTCTCTGGGATCTTGTCGTACGAGCATAGGTGTCGAAAGAGATCCGACTTTTTCCGTGTACAGCAATGAGCGGTGCAATCCAAGCGAAACATTGTCGAAGAGGCGTGCTGTTTGTGTATGTATGCAGATGCTGCCCGGCACACCCCAGCTAAGCAATCGGGTGTCGGGGCATAGCTACGATAGTACTGACACGTGCTATCTTTCGACCTAGTCTAGAGAGTTATAAGGTTTGCGTTGGACTAGGATACTTGTAAGTCCTCGTCGGCTTGGTATTTATAGTCGTACGAGTTGATGTAATAAGCGCCGTTTCGTGTTTGCCGAACAGGTACAAGTTACACCGCAATTGTTTTGCAATAACAACTTTATAACATAACACGTTGCCGCATCCTTGGATCCTACCAGATGGGTCGTTGTACACGGTGGATAGCCCGGGCACCGTGGGAAAGATTATCCACCGGATATTCCACGGGATGTCCCGTGGGATGTCTCATGCGATATCCCGTGGAATCTCGTACGGTATCGTTTTTCTTGGGACATCAGCTGTCTCATGGGATATCGTTGAAATCCAACGACGAGTTTCTAGGACACAACTTCGGATTGTGCATGAGGACGTTTCTTCCATACCTGGTAGGTTATTACAATGTGCATCGCCTGGAATCGTTGCCATGGTAAGGATGCCGTATGGGATCGTGGAGAGTACTCCACGTGGGAATTCCCACGGGATTTCCCACGGAATATGCCATGGGAACCCCCATAAGATACCCCAGAATATGGTGTTCCATGTTATCCCATACCTATCCCATGTGCAGCAATTCCCATGGAACTACTGTTCCCATGCGAATTTCCACGACATATCCCATGGGGCTTGCCGTACCCGATGGGATACCCGCCACGGGGACAATCAATGCCACGGGCGATCACATGGGGTATCCCATAGAAACTCCTACCCCCGACGTACTCGGAGCGTTCAAATATAGGAGTGTTATCGATCTGGTAATTTATTCGGACAGGGCTACAAACTGTCGATATGCATCATCGCGCGTTGTCTGAGCTGTTCTATTAATGTTTCTATGCAAGTGTCAGCGAATGGACACAGCAGCGCTACTGTATGTATCTTTTCACACAGACAGGTGGCCTAAAAATAATACCTCGCACGACTCGCGCCACATTCCGCAAGGCGCTCCGAGGGCGCCCAGACAACAATTAATTCCCTGATTGACACTGCTGCACAAGCCCCCGTGCCCGCCGCTGAGAGCCGAGAAACGTACGTTCACTATATCGCCATATACCTGGCACAAGCCTCTTGACCCGTGCGGGACCCAGGGGCATAGCTTGCGAAAGCATCATAAGCGCGGTCTTGCCAACCGTCCAGTCCAGCATGAACAACGCAGAAGCACGGCCAGGGTCGTGCACCTTCTTGCACGCCGTGGCTATAGGACGCTAAACTTGACACTCCCCTAGCCAGCAGCCCCGAGTTTCTTCGTATGACGGATACTGCAGTGTCGTCAATTTTATTCGGCGCACAGGCGTCGCTCACTCCCCGTTCAGACATCATACACAACGAGAAGCCTACCTGCTATGTTCCCGAGCACCGATTCCGTGTCAGCAGGTAGGGCATTCGGCCCTTCAACGGCTAGGGTATATAATATGCGCGATCGGGTTCCATATGAATCACAAAACGGTCGCAGCAAAGGGGATGGACATCATTAACCATTCCCTATTCAACAATGCGCTCTGCTATTCCTGAGGCCGACCCCAGATCCGAAAATTTGGGAGTGCGTGGGTCATGGGATTACCAAGTATACGTGTAGGTTTACTCCCCGCAATATTGTGCAGCCCATTTGCGCCCTGCATACGTAGTTCAACCTGGGCGTTGATGAGATTTTGTTTGGCAGCCATTTGCAGTGTAAGGCTGCTCCCAAACCGCGCACGTTGCACACTGTTTGCTGACGCATAACAAGTTGCAAGGAGGTGCCTCTTGGCGAACATGTTGCACTCAACTGAGTTTAGTCCTACAGCAGTGCAGTTCAGCCTCGCGGTGTTGGTGGTGGGAGTTTGTGCATCATGCGTTTGACATGTATGAAGATGAGGACTGTAACCAGTCCCGAGTCGCACGCTGCGCCAAGCTTGCCGACGTGTTCATCTCAGCGAATGTGCTCCACGTCCGCCTTCTGTGGCGTGTGTAGTTCAACCTCGGCGTTAGTCGAAGTTGGGCAGCATGTCCATTTTGAAGGATGCGAAAGATGGAGAAATACGAATCACATACATTATATGCTGCATAAACCAACGGAATTTTCGATCTCACAGCTTGATTGTATTTTTATTTCTATACTAAACCAACCCGTCGAACAAAAATGACGGGGTACGTATGCGTCTCGTAGCATATTAAAATTACAGGAAACCCGAAAACATCGTAGACCCACCTACCTGGTGATCCACGCACCTTTTCTCCTTGATATCTGGTCGACGATAGTTCAGACTGAACAGCGCTTTAGTCGTAGTCGTCGAACTTGGCGCCTGTGCATCTTAACTGCGAATATTATTTAACTTAAAATCGTTTCGTTTTTGTTCACCTTTCAAAAGTGTACAGATACACAGCAGTGCAGAATTGGAGTAATTCCAACGGTACCCGTTTTCCCTTTTCCACGATCCGTGACCCGAAAGCCGACAAAAAAACACGCCGAATCCGGCCACCCTTACTTACCCCATCGGTATACCGAGTAACTGCACGAAAAACAATTATCGCCTACTCCCTGCGAGGTACACCTGAGTATCTTTACATTTTTTCACGAACATATGCAGGACAATGACAGCAAGTCGGTGCCGGACACACGCCTTGAGGTACCAACAGGGGGCGCCTCATTCGCCTCAGACGGTCAAGCAACTCATTCGCCCATGACAGCAGGGCATGCGCTTCATGCAACCGACAGAACGAAAACACCAGAGTACGCACTTTTGGTGTCCAGCACCCACCGGAGCCGCGTACGACTTCGTATAGACTATACCAATACAGTTCCAGTCGCAATACAGCTCCAGTCGCGCTGCTTGCAATGCCAGCAGCAGGTGCAGTGTCTGCTGCAATCCAAGCATTGATTGCCCGTTGTCCACAGCACACACGTATGCGGTGCCGGTAGATACCACCTGCTTCACATAAACAACACATCTCCCGAAAGAGAACGCGACGCGCGGGATCGGCCCCCTCCATTAAAGCACGACTGTGCGTGCTAAAAACCACCTCAATGTGGGATCGACGCGTGGTCGTACCAATACATAAACACTAGCCCAACGGAACATCCCTCACTGCGTTCGGCTTTCGGCTGCGCTGCTTCCGATACAATAAAAAACGCATCAGACTGTATCATACTCAACAGCGGACAATGACTTAACTCCCTGATAAAAAATTGGGACTACACTTCACACGTCCCGGACAAGTGTATCCGCATGGATTGTTACATACTAGTGGGGTCGGGATTGACCCCCACCACAAGAAACTTCGCCAAACACGCTCAGCGGCATCAACAACCCCTTCCCCACAAATCACGTGAACAATAAATACTGACCCTCACGCCAAAAACAGTGCTTATCTCTTTCGCACAACAACGTCCTGCACACATATCGGCCTTGTCTAATTCATTCCCCACCACAGATTAAAATACAGGACCACTTCACACGATTCATTCACAGCACGTTCGTGGGCTCTAACGCCTTCTCCATGATTGCTTTATTTCCATACGGCGCATTCTACAGGTAGCCACCAGAACCTACCAGGCGTACTGGGTGCCGACGAAATGTACTACGAGGTACAATGTTAAAGTACCTGTTGGCCTGTAATTGAGATATATCGCTCTGTTGGCGCGATACTGTAGATCGCTACACACCCCAGACTGAGCAGCACGTGGGATGTTGTAGCGCGCCCATTCGCAGGTCCTTACCCACCATGCACCCCACATTACTGACGCAACGTGATCTGTTCGTCCCGCCAGTATGTCCCCCCGTGAATATACGCCACTGTCTCGACGCCCCCTCAATCGCCATCCCCACTCGCCCCTGTCGAAGCGCCCTCCAGCCTCCCTGTTCCATTGCCACCGTCCATGGAAGAAGCTTAATATCCGAAAACCTCCCAACACCCGCGATCCCCGCGCCCCTCCCGGCCCTTCCTGTTCCCGGTCGCTCGCGGAAAAATACGTTTCTCACTGAAAGAGTGCTGTACGGCACCCTGGCGCATGCTAAGGTAGCGCGTGTGCACCTAACATATTGTGAGGCATTTCGCTTGCAGGGTATTATACCTAACGCAAAAACAACAAGGCTTTTTCCGGGTTGCTTGCCCCCCCCCTCCCCCCCCCCCCCCTCCTTTGTGTAGTCTGACTTTTCTCGAACCAGCTTTGATTTCGCTGCTGGCTCCTCTCTTAGATTTTCTCCCGATCCGAGGCTGGGGTTACCTGATGCCACCACCGTGCCGGCGTAGACCATACCGTTCCCGCACCAGTTACGGCCCCGCTCGGGGCTTCGGCTGCTTCGAGGACCAACGCCGGTGGCGCTCAAACCCTGTGACTCGAAGAGCATCCGTATATGAGATGACGATGATGACGATGATGCTCACGATATTCGTATGTAGCGTCTTTTCCTATAATCTAGCTCCGCCGTCCATAAATATACCCACCAACCGCGACACTAGAGGCAATTTTTTCGGGCTGCACTAGACTAGACCCCCATGGCGGGCATTCACGCGACACATTTAATCTGCGCTGTCGCTGTCGCCGGGGTGGGCCTGCTGTTGTTCCTGCTGTTGTTCCTGCTGCTGCTCCCGCTGTTGATCCTGCTGGTACAGTGCTTCGTGCTCTAACTCAGTCAACGTGTAAAGAGAGGTGGCTGCGGGAACCTGGCACATCTCCTGGTCTTCTGTCGGCAAGATTTCAAGGCAGCTGCGTGGGAATGCGCGCAGGCGGGTGGACGACGAGGAGGGTGTTCAGATACGGTAGAGATAGCGCTTTCGGCCCAACCTATTTACTACCCAATACCGTTGGAATCCTTTTTGGGTTTCTTAATCAATTAGCTGTACACTTAGGCTGCTGGCCTATAGGAATATTGATCGGGCGGAGACAACCATGTTTCAAACTCGACTTTCAGATGAGGTGTAGAAACGTCAATATGGACTTCTACTGGTTCTTGGTCTGGGGTGTGGGGGGTGTGGTGTAGTCGTCGGAGAGTTGTGTGAGCGGCGACTAAAGTTCCACACGGCAAAAATGTACGCTACAAAAACCGTCGGACTACCCGAAGCGATTCCCTCGCTCGAAGCATCGATCTGCACCTCGGAAGCTAGAAACAACAAAGTGGTTGAATCAAACATTCACACCGTGTGAGAACTCTCAGAGTCCACAGTTGGGAATGCAAAATACCCACATTTTACTCAACGCAAAGGGTCTTGCTTTGCAGGCCAAGTTTGGCTAGGCAAGGCAACAGAGGACAGCACACGCAAACTTATGTACAGACGTACCGTTGCTGGAACAGATCGATCGCGTGGTCGTAGACCTCCCACTGATGTGCCAACGATCGGTTGAACTGGTGCACCAGTTCGGGGTCTATCCCTCCGAGGACCTTCTTGGCACGATTTGGGGAGGAGTTGTACTTGCCCCCCGCGTACGTTTCCCAGAGTCTCGCATGACTGTGTTCGCGTGTGGCACCGCCGGCGGAGAAGGTAGCGGGGAATAATCACATTCAGGCGGGAAATAACACACACATTTCGGTAGGCACATGTGTGCGCAGGCACATGAACACGCGGACCATCCGACACAAACGTGTACGATCACTTACAACAGACAGATTTGTACTCACGCCAGAGAAAACACGCGCACACAGGAGGAAGGCACCCATCAACTCGAAGGGCACGGCGCATTGAATCGGCGTCTCGTCTGTGTCGGCGGGGGATGGTGGAAGAATCACTCATTCACTCTTCAACGGCATGAAGCCCTACGGCATTGTAGTTTGGGAAAGACGCGTGCTATGATAGCGGTAGGTATACCTTTTTTTGGCGAAAATGGCTTCTGAATGGCGGGGCTCCTTGACCCAAAATCGTCGGAATAAAAACGACCTTTTGTTTCTGCGTGATTCTCGTTGGTACCGAGGCCATGGGATTCTTCATCCGGTCGTGGCTTTATTAATCTCCGAAACAGTTTTTGGGACAGTAGTAGAGCTCTTAAGCTCCCAAGTTGAGGAAAACTCCGAGATAAAGGGGTGCACTCTTCTATTGTAGCACGCATCGGCTACGGCATTGGGGTATCATGTACGTACCCACCTGTTTACCTTCCCGGTTTTGACGTTTTCACCACTCGCACGAGCGACTCTGTTCCTCACCGACAAGAGTACTATCACGTATGAGGTTTGGTTGGCGCAGAGCAGCTAATCGTTGCAAATGGTGGATGCCTATATTGCCAAATAACAACAGCACGAAGAAACTTACACACCGCAAAAAAAAGCAGGGGGTTGACTCGCCCCAGTAATCCCGAGCCGCCACAGAGAAGGTCCCAAAAAAAGCAATGTGACCCCGAGTATCTACCGTGGTCTCCCATTTGTGTCACAGGGAAAATCTGGCCAATCTCGCTACACTTAAAACCCTTGATAGTCCCGAAAACCCCCTCCCTACACAAATTCCAGGTAAAGTTGCGCCCATGTCGGGACCGCGGTGCAAAAAGGGATAAGGCCGATCCAGCTCCGGAGAGCCGGGGGCCGACAAACGATAGCAACGGTGGGGCTAGGGTCATAGTAGCAATACCGTAGCGCTGAGGGTGAGGGTGAAAGTAACGATCCAGGCTGCCGTAGGGGTACCCCCGTTTTTCACTGCCCGGTCCGAGGCACTTGCACGAGTGACTCTGTAGGTCGCTGACAAGAACGAGCTAGGCGATTCGTTTGTCACAGCGTAGCCAACCACCTCTTCGGGGATTCATGTCGAAACATTAAACCCGGACTTCGAAAGCCTACGACCACATGGGACAGGGGGGTCACTCGCGCGAGTGATCCCGAGCCAATGAAAACAAAAATGCCCTTAAAACTTAAAAAGGGACTCCCCCATCGTAGCACTCTGGTCGGTAGACAAGGCCCTTTTCACGAGGAGCACGGCAAGGAGCCATCTTACGGTGGCGGGTGGGCGGAAAATAGTCGCTGAGCTCCTCACACGAGTAGCTCAATGAATGTCTCATACCTGAAAAATGATTTTCTACGGGTGCTACGATAGAGGTGTACACCACTTTTTTCTTGAGGTTCCTCAAATTCGGGAGCTGAAGACCTGTCCTCCCAAAAACCATTTTGGAGAAAAAAAGAAACTGCTACCACCGGGTGAAAAATCCCATGCCCTAGGTACACGACGAGAATCAGGCAAAATGAAATGGACTGTTTCCGACGACTTTGGGTTAAATGAGCCCCGACATTAAGACACAATTTCACACGAAATGTGCTACTTCTATCGCAGCAGGCGTGTTTCGATAAGGCATTCGTTCGCACTTGTATTTGTAACCCGACCAAGCTTGTATGCCTTAGTTATGACTTACACCTTAACAAAAAGGGTTAGGGTTAGTCCTTAACAAAAAAAAATGCTGGTGAGAAGTTATTTCATCAATGACTAACCGCTAGTTCCTCACGCGAGGAGCTCAACCGGTCAGAAGGTCTCGTAAACACAAGTTACCCCAAGCTCATCGAAGCATAACCCCGTTTGACGGTAGCAGCGCTCTGCTTCATGGCCAACATGCATAGGGATACCAGCGGACGTCCCTCAAGGGCACACGGTTTGGGCTTAGGGAATATACGACTTAAAGAGTATGTCAACCATGTTGTCGAAAAAGCGGTAAGGTGCCCTCGACTATACTTCTCGCCAAAAGGCACACGCGGAAAAAAAAAAATGGTCAATTCGATGAACGTTCAATCCCATGACCTAGGAATACAATGCACAGCGTAGTTGCACAACGTAGTCATCCCACGAGCGGTGATAGGGGAGACAACCCTATCTTCACTGCCGAGAGTGAGTCACTCGCACGAACCACTATATATATTCTAGTATATATATCTCCCCCCGCCCCCCCCCCCGCCCCCACACCCCCCACCTCCCCCCCAACCCATCCCAACCCCACCCCCTCGAACACTCCACCCTCTCTTTACTCACTGATTGTACGACTTACCCCAGGATATACATGATAAACTGATGTATTATTTCCAAAACCGTCACATTTATCCCCTCAAAATAATGTATAGTTTCCAGGCACATATTGAGCTGCCCCCCCCGCCCCTCCCCCCCCCCCCCCCCGCCCCAACCCCCCCCCCCCGCCGCCAATAATATACTGGTGCCAAACCGTCAGATTTATCCCCTCGAAAGGATTTATAGCTTACATGCACAAATTGCCCCCTTCTCTCCCCCCCCCCCCCCTCCAAACCCGCTCGCTTTTGATCAAAACCAGGCCCCCACGTCCTTCAAAACTCCGCCCCACCCCCCTCACCGGTTATTCGACTTACAAGATTCACTTGATAAAATGATACATTTCCCTTCACAGCTGTCAGATTTTGTCCCCCTCAGTTATAGTTTCCGCGCACAGACTGACTAAAATCATCCTGTTGACCCTGATAGCTACACTGTAGTTGTAAGGGGAGTCGCCGACCTATATCCTTAATGAGGACACACAACTCGTAATGCGCGCGATCGGAGTATCACACACAGCTTGCAAAGATGAGTTTCGACGAAATCTTCGATCTCACAGCTGGAGTGTATTTTCATTTTTTATAATATATCTCACGGGTAAAAAAAAAAGCTTTAGGGGATTTGCTTGGCGCAGCACAGCATGTGCACACCGCCATTCATTGTGGATTCTCTGTCGCACAACTAAAGCGGCACGAAAAAGCTTAAAGCCACGAAGTAACAGGGGAGGAGGGGGGTCACTCGCGGCCCGAATGACCCCGAGTCAACCCGCGAAAAAAACCCAAAAGTGTGACCCCCTTACCGTGGCCTGGATCCGAACGTGAAAAATAAATAAATAATGGAATTCCTGTGCTAGGATTTTGGGTTAGGGAGCAACACATGCGTAGAGGCATCCTGTGTGGTAGAGGGCTGAGAAGCTCCTGTTTTTTTGTTGTTTTTGCTTTCTGGGGCTCCTCAATCGAGGAGCTACACTATTAACAGTATATTTGGGTCTATACTACGGTAGTATACTTGAGTCTACGATGGTAGTATACTTGAGTCTATACTATTAATAGTATATTTGAGTCTATACTACTAATAGTATACTTGAGTCTGTGCTTGAGTCCATTCTATCAACAGTATACTTGAGCCTATACTACTAATAGTATACTTGGAGTCTGTACTATTAATAGTATGCTTGAGTCTATACTACTATTAATACGTAGTAGTTTTCCCACGGTACCTACTTGAACAGGATGCACCTTTTGGGTGAAAACCATTCGTAGTGTGTTTCTGTGAGGAACTACCGGTCAGTCATTAATCATACCAGGTATACTTTAACGCGCATTATCACGTTTTTTTCGAAACAAGGCACAGAAGCTTGGCCGGGTTGCTGGAGCGAATTGCTTTCTCAAAGTGGCTGCTTGTCGGGTGGTGACGGTGATGGCGAGATATTGAGCTAGCTCCTCACGTTAGATGCCCAGGAAATCTCTGCCGCCGCACCCCCTACCTGGTGGGAAGGCTCACTTCATTCGCCCTCCCAAATGCTGAGAACACGAGAGTCCAACCCGACGGACGAAGAGACCATGGCCTACCTTACACACTATTAGGCGTACACAATAATAAAAACAACGCATGCATGTTACGCAGGGTAGTTGCCAGTTACCAGTGGCTTTTTTAGATAATCTATTTCGTGACAGACGGGGCTTTCTTTAACCCAAATCGCAGGAAAATGACGCTTTTTTTCTCACGATATGATATTTTTTTTTGGTACCCAGGAGGCCATCAGTCTGTTCATTGAGTTGCGCTTTCAGTATACTCTATTCTATTAACAAGTTACTTTTTGGGTGAGGTACAAGTAGTATTAGGAGTAGAAATAGTAGTAATAGTAGTAACAATAGTACTAATAGTATGGCGCTCTTCACGTGGGGAGCCTCGGAAAGAAAAGGGAGCACCTCTAAACCGGTACCACGTAGCACTGCTCGTTCGACGATTTTGTGCCAAGGAGACGGGTCATTCAGAAAGCAAGGTAGCCAAAGAGAGGTGTATCGTAAGACCTCTACTGCAGCGCATACGTCATGTACTACTACTAGACGCCTGCTACAATATCGTACGATATAGAGGTAGCACATTTCGGCCATTTTTCTGAATGACGGGGTTTCTTTAGACCCAGGCTACGGTAGGGGGGTCCCTCTTTGGGCTTTAAATTTCAGTGGCTAGGGGTCACTCGCGCGAGTAACCCCTTTTTTGTTTTTATGCGTTCTTACGTTTTCTTCATGTTTTACATTGACGAAATCAATCCGCAAAGCAAAGGTGATCTAAGCTGCGCCAAAACAAGTGTCTAAACCATTCTCATCCGTGAGGTACAGAGTCACTCGTGCGACTGGCTCAAACACACCACTGAAAACGGGGGTACCCCCCCTACCGTAGCCTTTGTCTTTACCCCACGATCGCTTTCAATCGAAAACGTCGTTTTTTCCCGTTTTTTTTTCTTGTTTATACCTAAAATAGGAAAGGTGAGATTGATGCGTTCGATTTTCTAAACAAATCAGGGGTTTGGGTGGGATTTTACATAGACCTTCTTGAGTCGGTGAGGAGTTCCACGAAGAAAAAAAGGTGCACCTCTCAGGACCGTAGCATACGTCATCCACTTATGCTCCCCGCAATCAAGATTTTCTTCTAGCCAAAACGTGCCACCTCTATCGAAGCATGCTTCGAAGTACACCGCTACCGTTAGACGCGTGCTCCGATAAGGGTGCAACACGTATTTCCCGAGGTTTCCTCAATTTGGGAGCTTAAGACCACCAGCATAACAATTTTTGGAGCAAAACAAAAATTGCTTCTACCGGATGAAAACTCCGTATGGCCCCAGGTAAACGACGAGAATCACGCCAAAAAAATGTCGTATTCTTTTCCGACGATTTTGGGCTAAGGAGCCTCTATATTCAGAAAACAAAATAGCCAAAAAAAGGTATACCTCTATCGTAGTACGCGTCCTAATCACCTCAGGAGCCTCAGAGCGCAAGGTGCACTCTTGAGCCATCCTGCGATGTAGGGGTGTTCGACCCCGCTAGTTTGTTGCACATGATAATTTAACGGAGAGGGTTATGACCTTCGGGAACCGAAAGCGGCGTAACCCGTGGTTTGTTTGGACTCGAAAGAATTTAGGGTTGTTGTTCCATGCTCTGGTAGCGGTCCACCACACGGTAGTTGGTGGCCATCACTCTTCGGTTGACTCGCGCAGCTAGGTAAGCCCGCACGTCGGAGGGCAAGGGACGGTACCGTGTAGGCTGTGCGACCAGAGAAGAGGCAAGTGTTTGTAGCCGGCCAGCGACCCAGCATTAGGTCGGCTCTCGTGATATTTCTCCCACCCACCCACCCTTTTTTCTTTCGAAGGTGAGGAGAGGGGGGAAATGTCGCACTGTGTATTTTATGACAATTGTGTTTGTCTTCATTTCTGTGCACTAGGAATTAACTGATATTGATACATACAACAGTTGGTTCACTTAGGAGTCGGATGGAGGAGTTTCCACGGTATCGTACCGTGGGTGGGACTCAGTCGTCTTAGACTGCATGGGTTTCGGTTGGGACCTGGCTAGTGGTTAACGGAGGGAGAGACGGGATTTAGAGTAGAGACCACCAGTGGAATACCGTCAAGGTTGGTTGCGGTAGATTGGTCTCTCGGGGTGCTCTCCCTCCCAAGTCACAGACACAATAATAACCAAGCAATTCGAAAGATATCAAACAAAGAGTTGACTTCCTCAATGGGGGGACTATCCGGTTCAAAGTATGATAACTTTACGAGTACATTTGTTTTGGGACAAATGTAATAGCGCATGGAAATGTTGGTCGTGCGTGAACGAATGCCTTCCAAGTCATGTTTCGGGTGATGATGGATGATGTTGATGATGTTGAAATTGAGCTAGCTCCTCATGTTAGGAGCTCAGAAAATTATTAGAATATTCGGTACATGTACCGTGGGATGCCTCTTTTATCGTACTCTTACCGCACAGTTAGGGGAAATCCGCGTGTCTCTCGCCCGTATCTCAAGTGCACCGTTTCCAACGATGTTCAGCAAAAGGGAGGGCCCGAGCGACGCGGAAACACACACAGCACCACGACCAACCCTGCGAGGCAAACGTCAATGGGGCGGCGCTAGTTCGCTAACACTCACCGCTTAAGGGGGTCCATCATGACCTGCAGCATCGCCATGAACCCTCGGTACTGCTCCACCACACCCACCAGCCAGAAGGTGTCGAGATTTCGCATAGCGTCCTCGGCCGCCTCTTGAAGCGATTTCGTGTCCAGCTCCTGACCGTGGTGACGAGGTTATACCCGAGAGATAATCGAGCAAGTCGGATGGGAACGGGTCACCGACCATAGCGAAAAAGGCCTACCTCGAATATGATAAAACAAGTGAAGCAATACGGCTGTCATGGTCAACTTGTATAAACATCAGGTCAATAATTCGTGCTGTGATGTGCCATTCTACGTTGAAATGCCATGACGTCTCTTTGTCACACGATATCACGATACCGCTGTCCCCACATTTTTCCACGGAAGCATCGAGAGCGTTGGCGATCGCTCCACGGCAGGATGAAGGGCAAACGGCAATAGCCTCCTCGTTTACACATTACCCTGCGCAGAGGTATGCGCTCAAGTTGCGGTCGAAACTCTCTTCCTCGCCGCAAATAAAGTTTGCTGTTCCATAGCGAGCAACACAGGAGGGGCTTGGCATACAGCAACGGGTCTACGCAATCCACTATTGGGTCTTTGTTGTTTTCCACCGGTTCACAGCCCCGCGTTGACGTGTTTTCGTTTGCGCGATATGCCCCACAATGGAAGTGTTTGGGATGCTGACGTAACAAAGCTTTTTTTAGCCCTTCCGTTTTTCAAGAAGGTACTGGACCGTTCGCGTGGGTGACCTAAGCAAGTTGGACCAAGATCGGGTACCCTCCCCATGCCGTAGCCTTGGCGACCGTTGATTGGAGGCCAACGTTCACAGACAGCCCAGGTGTAACCCCTCCTCGAGATAAAGCGCAAACGCATTAAATGGGGGCACTTGAAAAACAAAATGCATTACCACGCCGCCGTCCCAGCGTGAAACGACACACAAAAAAATTGGTCATTGTGGCGTTTTACGCCGAGAAAACCACCCCGACCGGCATCTATGATTGCCGATTGACTGCCTTGGAGACCCGTGCTACACTGAGGGGGGTGCCCTCATTCTTCGTCCCCGGTCTTGCTTGGCCCCCGACGGTGTACATCGTGAACTGACGCGTGCGACGACAGAGGTAGCACTTTTCGCCTAAAACGGTTTCTGATGACCGGGCTCCTTAACCCCGTTAGAGCCCCCAAACCCCTCCCCGTACTAAATCCAAGTAATGTTGTCCCCAACACGGGTTTCTAGTTGTACAGGCGTTAACCCAAAATCGTTGGAAATAGGTATACACTTTTTAACGCTGTTCTCGTCGTGTACCTGGGCCATGGTACTTTTAATCCGGTGGTAGCAGTTCCATTGTTGTTCAAATCAGTTTTTTGGGGAGATCTTTTTAAACCTCTCATATTGAGGAAACCTCAGAAAAAAAACGTGAAGCACCTCTATTGTCTCGCGCGTAAAATGACCGATCAATCACAAGATCATACAACAAATGAAATGCAACAGCGTAGTGTTCCGATCGTGGACTGGCCCTTGGCCACTGAAACAAGGTGCCCTAACGGGATAATCCGCTACCGTTGCCATCGCACACACTGGTAGCGACGCAGTGCAGCAGTAGATACCAAACGTAACGCGCATTACCTTCGAAAGCCCTAAGTTTGAAAATGTGAAGAAAATCCTACGGCCTCTTTTAACAAATAGATTCCACTGCACCGGTTCGACGGCCCCCCTCGCCCCCCCTCCCTTATCCCATCCCCCAAAGTCAACCCTCCCAAATCACACCTCACTCGGCGAGGCGCTTCCACCGTACACCCTTCAGGTTTCGCCATGCCATACCATGCCCTTGACTTTCCGCTAGCATGTTGTACCCTGTCTCGACCTCGTTACTCTATCGTTTCATACCTTCGGTTGTACCAAGCGGTAGATGAACCCGATCACAACAGGGTCCTCCTCTATCTGGTGCGCCGTCCTGCCACCGTCGCCGACATTGAATTGGATTTCCGTGGCTCGACGCGATCGAACGTTGAGCGTTTCCGCCATCCTGTTACCGACCACCTCTACCGCCTAAAAGGAAACCGCGAAGGGCGTGGTGGGAATCACGTTCGCAAAGGAAGTGGGCGTGGCGGTGGTGGTGATGGTGTAATGGTGGTAGTCGTGTTGGGAGTAGCAGTTGTTGTGGTGGTTGTGATAGGGATGGCATGGTGGTGGTAGTGCGAGTAGCAGTGGTTGTGGTGGTGGTGATAGCAGTGGTTGTGGTGATGGTGGTGGTGGTGGTGGTGTCGGCGGTGTCGGCGGTGATTACAGCGCCCAGATACAGAGGTGACGCCACGGGACGCGAAGCATCGGACAGGAAAAAGTTCGTGGAACGGTAACTAAACCATTTACGTTGAGCTGCGAGGAGCGGGTATTTTTCTGGTACGTTTGCACGACGAAATTCGTAACCTGGAAGCGAGCATCACAACCCACCACCTCTACCAGGACGCGTAGATAGGTTACCCAACAAGGAGGTACACCCTGTGTTGTTGTGACACCGTCAACCAGCCTTGCCATCTCCGTAAACTGTTATATTTCCGCAGCATAACAAAAAACGCCAAGTCGGCGGTGCATATCGCCAACCGACCAATCACGTAGGTAGATACTCACGAGGGTCTTAAAAAAACGCCTTACAAGTCACCAGTCTGCAGTGGCTTTTGCGTTTTCCACGGGCGCTTCCCATCTATCCGTTCGAAAAACCAGCAAGTCGCGCTACAAGACAATGGTCAATCATCACTGCTGCAACGTCGTCATTAAGCAGACGTACGTCTTAGCGCGATCGAAATTAAATGCACGAAACAGGTGCAGGATGGCTCGAGTCCTACCGACGATCAAGGAGCCAAGAAGCGCAGCGACAAGTTAGGACGATGACTTAATGCGGTGAAACAAAACTGTGGGGGAACCTCACATCGCTGAAAAGGTAACTTTTGTCGGGGCGCGAGTACTGCTGCCCGGAGACGAACAGCTCCAAAGGGTTTCGGAGGGTGGTGAACATGACGTGAGGCCGTTCGAAGTAATCTTGAAAACCTGTGTACCAGCCACAGCACAACCGTGCACCGGGCGAGGGTTATGGTGAACATCACATACGGTTGCTCAGTTAGATATTGAAACCCCGTCACCGGTCGACAACACCAACAACAACAACGAAACGCCGAAAGAGGGCAGTAAACATCACGTGAGGTCCCTCATGTAAATTTTATAACCCTCTATTAAACCACAGCACAGAACGATGGCCGAACGAGAGCGGAAACCATATCACATTAACGCCCCTCCCAAGCATTCTTCAAAGACGGTGCCTACGGAAGCGGGTTCTCTGTTGGGGCCTTTTCATGCCGTGGCTTGGGGCCACTCGCGCGAGTGACCGGCCAGTGACCCCGTGTTCACATTTGCGGTATTCGGCTTTCGTGCTCCTCCGATTTTGCGAAAAGATCCGAAACGGAATGTGGTAAAAGCTACGCCGCGCCAAACAATCGCTTGTAGTTGTTTCGTCCATGAGGTGCTGAATCACTAGTAAGAGGATGATATGATATAACATGATACGATATGATATGATATGATATGATATGATATGATATGATATGATATGATATGATATGATATGATATGATATGATATGATATGATATGATATGTTATGAAATTATATGATATGATATGATATGATATGATATAATATGATATGGTATAATATGATATGATATGATATGACATGATATGATATGATCGCTGAAACCCGGTAGTGAAACTAGGGGTATATCAAAACAGTCGTAACATCCCCCCTACTTTAGTCTTGGTGTTCAATCTGTAATCAGATACGCCACGAATAGAGCTACCGGGTGGCGGCGGTAGCACACCGCGGGACGAGGGCGTGGTAATTTGAAGGGCTGCTCACGGGTCAGATCACTTCCCGCGGGTCGGGTCGAGTCAGGGTGACCCGGCCCCGACCCGTGAGATTTGAAAACCCCCTGACCCAACCCGACTCGACCCGCGAGGTTTTCAAAACCTCCTGATCCGACCCGCCGGCCGGGTCATGACCCGTGAAAAGCCCTGGTAATTTGCACTTAAGGTGTTGCTCGAAGTAATGTTAGAACACTACTGTCATTAGTCACAGCACAAACATCGGTAATGTTGGCGCAGAGGCGGCTCAACACCAAACGGAGTCATTAAACACTCCCTAAAACTCATGAAAGTAGTCATCTTTAAATTTCGCAACCCGTCACAACACAAACCAAGCACACCGAACGACGGTAGGAAACATCCCGTACGGCTTCCAACCTTTACCTCGACACCCTGTGATCAGACACGCACAGCACAAACAGCAGCAGAAGTGCGTCGGCGATGCAACACCGAGCGAGGCAGACAACGACACTGTGCTTAAAGATGCTTATAGACGGGCCTTGAAACGGTGCAATCGACAAATCCTGCGGATGAGTCGCGACGCGTGCTACGATAGAGGTATACCTTTTTTTGGCGAAAACGTTTTCTGAATGACGGGGCTCCTTAACCCAAAATCGTCGCAAGTAGGCCATTTTTTTGCATGATTCTTGCTGTGTACCTAAGTCGTGGGATTTTTCATCCGGTGGCAGTTTTGATATTGCTCCAAATCAGTTTTTTGGATAGTAGAGCGTCTTAAGCTCCCAAATTGAGGAATCCCACAAAAAAAGTGGTGCACCCCTATCGTAGCACGCGTTGTGCATCAATTATTTATTTATTTTCCGTGGCTCCTAGCCTCTTGAATAGCTCCTCACCGAAAACCTGCGTATGAGCAAATCCGAAAGTGCAAACCCAATTGCCGAAAAAACCATCCCATGGCGTAGCTACATTCATTTGTTTTTGCATTGTGTGTGTGAACGAGAATGGTGACATTCCGACAATTTTGGGTTAAGGTTAAGGTTAAGGTTAAGGTTAAGGTTAAGGTTAAGGTTAAGGTTAAGGTTAAGGTTAAGGTTAAGGTTAAGGTTAAGGTTAAGGCTAAGGGTAAGGATTAGGTCAAGCTTCAGGGGCCATTCATTGAAGTTCAGAAGGGAAAACAAAAAAACGAAAAAGTGGTACCTCAATCGTACCGTACGTGGATTAGTTAACGCTCCAACATCGCCGACGCGGCGGCGCAAGTCCGAACGAATCAAGGATGTGACAACAGCGCCCACACAAAATGCATACCCCCGGGGCTCTAAGAGAGGGGTGTTTGTTGCCAATACGCGCCAGGCAATGAGCAAAAAGGCACCCGTCTAATATTAGCAAATAAAAATCTAGATAACTCAGCGGGGCTTGGTGAGGGTAGTGTAGAGTGGGACCATATCGAGCCTAAGCGTTTGGTGTATAGAAAACAGTTTCGTCGTAGTCACCATCTCATTACTTTTCGGCATCGATGATCAACCTTCTGAAACGCGAGGTATGGTGGGTAGGTGCGGGTGGGTTGGTGGGTGGGTTGGTGGGTGGGTGGGGTGCCAGTGAAAGCTGCTGATTGCCCGATGCACGTAAGCGATTTAAAACATCGGTGATGCCGTTCTCACCCCATGTGAAATGCCCCGCGACGACTCGACTCTCTCGAATGCGCGGGACCTGCACTGTCTCGTTGATCAGATGATGGTCATGCAGGCACACCTTTTCACCCTGCAACAGAAGAGGTTGCATCGAACACCAGGGCGAAGGGAAGAGGGGACATAGTCAATGGCCCGCGAGATGCCTCGACGGAGGTATCATCTACAGGCGTAGTTGACGAGGCATCTCGGTGGAAGAGCTCCTTACGTCACGCACAAACGCAAGGCTATGATAAAAAGTGAAGACGTACGAGCAATGCCATGCGATAGAGGGGAACTCCTTGGTGGGGTCGAAGAGCCCCGTCATTCAGAAGCGGCTTGGCTAGCCTGTGCTACCTCTCACGCCATCGTAGCACGGAGGAGTCATCCAACACTAGGGGTCCCGGCAGAAGTTTTCGAGCTGTTAACACGGCGAGCTCAATATATCACCCGAAACATGATTTCGAAGGCGTTATTCGTTCGCGCAACCCGACCGACAGTTCTATGCGCTTGTCTTCAAACGAAAATATGCTCGTACATGTATCACGAAAATCTAGATTTCTACACTTGGGGAGCTCACGACCGTCAGAAGGTCAGCAACGTTAGTAAACCCAAAAATGCAACACTTACCGAGCATAAGGCTAACCCCGCTTGTAGACCACGAAACAATACCTGCTTCCTGTGTGCGGAGTGGTATCTGGTCCACTAGTCCTTTGCTGCACGTGGCGTGCGCAGCGTGCTGTGCATAACGAATATGTCGGGATTTCGATGAGTAGAACATTGAGGTCACGCGGCCGCTGTGGTGGATGGTGGCCCTACAACATCGAAGTCGCCGTCATGGACGTATGTTTATCCATACATACACGCACCCCGTATTCTGCAGCCCCCCCTCGCCCCCCCCCTCCATCCTTTGCAACAGCTAACTACCACCTAAACCCATTGCGCGCTGCATGAAGGTCTTCGTTTGGGCTAACAGCAACACCTCCCGGGGCCGGGCTTCGACAATGGACGGCGGAGGCAAACAAAAAGGCAAGGCCGAATGGGATGGCCTACGTCGCACCAGGTTGCATGGCCAAAACGGACAACAGGCGAGGTACACACAGCACAACGCGCCGATACCAATCCAGCTACTGGCGGTGTCCACTTTCTTCGACTGCCCACGTTATCCTCGTGTGATGGCTTCTTCACGCGAATCAGAAGTACTGGAGCATCTTGCATTAGCGTGCCGCCCAATAATATCATCCATTGACTCAAATCAAACACACACGTAACCGTAAGGCAGTGTGCCAAAGTCAAAGATCTATTTACATAACTAGCAGTAGCAAGAATAGTCTTTCCTCACCCCCGTGAAGATAACCCACCTCAGAGAACACGTCCGGGCAATTCACGACGATCGCGATGGTCTGCTCTTCCAGTACAGCCCACTCCCTAAGCAGTGCCCTCAGAGAAGACCCCGCACACTTCCAAAGATGCAAGAAAAGGAGGGTCGGGGATTGGCTAGCGACCTTGCCACCACCGTCTCCACCAACTTCGGCGCTGTTATCGTCACCGCTATCGTCACCGCTCTGGGCAGCTACTTCAGGGGCCGACTTCAAGAATGCGGGCAACTTCCGTCTCGCGTTGAGACCGAAAGGCGGAAGTCTGGGGAACGCCAGCAGAGGCACATGTCGCTCCTGGGGGGGAGGGTTCCACCGTGTTCGCGCTTTTCCGCTCAGCGCTTTTCTCCAGGGGAATCCTGATCCCGCCAAGCTCGATTTGATTGCGGGCACACCTAACGTGAACGCTGCGAAAAAAGTCAGACACGACGCGAACGTCAATAACCGGAAGCGGAACGGGGACGAGGCAGCTCTGTCCGACCGTAGGCGCCCGTGCCTATTGGTGGTGTGGTGCCGGTTGGTGTTCGTCTCTGTCGTGCTTGACCCATTTGTTGCGGACATCCTGTTCTCGTTCATGTCCACATCTGGTGCGTTTTGTCGACCTATGCACACAACGGCAGGCGTTTTTTTGGTACATGAGAGGCATTGTTAAATGACAGCCAGAAGAAAGACTCACAGGTCTCACCGAAGTACTACCGAAAGGAAGGAGCGCACCGTTCAAAAAGCGCAAGTCAAAATGGCCCAAGACACACATGCCACACGGGGAAGGCACACGATCCTGCTTAGACTGGAGATATTCTCACTTCCAAGAACTCTACATCCCGGCCGAAAACTGATTTTCAGCAAATTGATAGAGCGATCCGACGAAAACACAAAACGCGGCCCAGGAACACCAAACAAAAATGATATGGCAAAACAAGAATGACAACAAACCACCACGATTGGGGTTAAGGAAGGCTGGACAATCCGAAAACTTCTCAGCGAAAAGTGCTACTAATAGCACCTCTATCGTAGAATATCGTAGCACGCGTCAAGGAACCGTGGGTATCACTGATGGAAAATAATGGTATCGGCATCGAGGGTAGGACCGTATGCGGCAATGAAGAAATAGATGTAGAGGTGTCAGCACAGGCCCTGGGTAAACGAAAGACAAAAAAAAAACACCTGAAAGGAGCAAAATGCAGAAGCAACTCAACATGGCCTCTGATATCAATGGACGGAGACCCCGAAATATTTCAAGGGCGCGCTGGCGTCTGACGGATGCGACCACACCCAATAGTTCGTTAAAATTGTGGCCGTATCATAGCTGCATTTACTGGTGCACGTGTTCGATTTTCAGGAAAGAACGGAGAACATGTCGCGTTGGTGTTGAGAACCTTACCATTTTATCGTGTCGCCGAATCTGTGTCGCAGTCACAGAGCCAAAAAGACTCGTCGACTAGAGGGTGTCTGGGCGGATTTGACCGGAAGAAATTAAATTGAAGGCCATAACAGCGGAAGGTCACTCCTGGCGCAACGCAGCCGACCCACCAAGCAGGGAGTATTACATCATCCCAACCCTTCCTGAGGACACACTGCACGTGTATTCGGGGGTGCGAACAACGAGGGAAACTTGTTGTTGACTGCGCTCGTCGGCGTTGACTAGGTGAGCGCGGGGGAAACGAAGCGGCAACGCTCGTGTGGGCCCCTGTTTACCGTGGCTGGAGACCTCTAGCGAAGGCTACGGTACGGCGGCGGGGGGGGGGGGGGGGGGGGGGGGGGCAATTTCAGGGCCCCTCTTTCCAGTGGCCCAGAGGCCCCGGGTGCCTTCGTACCCTATTTTTCTAGACCATGTTCTTTACCTTTGGATTTTTCGATTTCGTGGCTCGTACCACCATGGATTGGTCGCGGATATAGAGTCCACGACATCGTGCTAGATCTTATGTAAAAACATTGTAAGGACGTCAGCTGCGAGTTGGACGAATTTCGGGTCAATACTCATCGTTAAAAGCTGCTATTGTTGCGTGAGATGCAGAGCCACTTGCGCGAGCGGGGTAAACTCGGTGTAAAGTGAACATGGGCGTACCCCCCCCCCCATCTGCTAGACGTGCATACGATAGAGGTTCACCCACTTTCGTTTCGAGGTTCCTCAACTTGGGAGCTTTCGATCTGTCCCAAAAGCTGATTCGGAGAAGATCAAAAACTGCTACACCGGATGAAAAAATCCCATGGCAAAAGATACACAACAAGAGTCACGCCAAACTAAAATGGCCTATTTTCAAAGATTTTGGGCTAAGGAGCTCCGATATTTAGAAACCGTTTCACGCGAAAAGTGTTTCCTCTATCGTAGCATGCTACCATTCCCTCGGTCATATAGACTATATATATTCGTAAACTTTACATCGAACGAAACAACGTTTAGCCCATGCCGATATCAATACTGTACACCACGGTTTCGAGAATGTTGTTGCGAGCGCTATGTTGGTTTGCTCTTGAGCTTTCCTTTCGTTGCGGCTATTAGGGCATAAGCGTTGCACTTTCTTTTTCGTGCTTCCGTTCTCCTTTTCGTTGTTTTCACCGTCATAATCACTTGCCGTGTTCCTTGTGCGCGGTTGATTTCGTCCGCCACCATTACCATAGAGACAAAACGTAGCGGAGAGAGGTCAATGTGAGGTCGACGGGAAGGAGGCTGGCGGCGCGACAGAAACAAAGAGACCGGGAAGCGCATCGTCCGCATGTGTTACGCTTGGGGTCGACTAGGTCAAGGAGCGTCTGGTTCACGCGTACCAAACCGTCCGCCGAGGAACTACCTACCTGTGTCTTTGTGTTTTTATCATCCGGTGTAAACCTTGACCGCGGGAATGTTCATCGCCTTACCCTTTCGTACTTATCAAAAACAGTGCGTTTTTGGGTTCGGTTTGGGCTTTCTCAGAGTGATTCTTACACCCTCTGAAGCGTCGGGATCAACGCGCGTCAGCGCTATTGACGAGGGCAAGAAGAAGGTGCCAGAACCACCATACAAGTAACGAGAGGTGGGGCTTATCTATTATATGTCATACGCTACAGCGCCTCGGACGAACCGCCCCCCCTGCCTCCTTCGAAACGGAAACAGCAAGCTACAACCACGGGTTATTCTTCCGGGAAAGCTGCGGCTACGTCGACAATAATCAGCGCGGAGGAACGCCCCAGAACTTTGAAAACCCTGGCCGGCAACGTAGCTTAGTGGCACACCATAGGGTGCCCGGACTGTTCGTAACGTAGGCTGGTGCTAGTTTTCGGCTGCAGTAAGACAGGCTGTCTTGTTGCTCGGCTTGGCCCTATGCTGTACGAGTAGAGAGAAGACAAGTATATAACGAGTCTTGTGCCACCACTAAACTCACACACGGTGGTACTGTCTACCGTTCAGCCGCGCACTTTCTAACAAACAGCCGGTCGTACCATTCCGTCCCAAACCCTCACACACCGACATTGGTAACATTTTGTCATCCGCTTCATGCCGCACACACTGGGGTCCCGCATCATAATATTTGAAAGGTCGACTGGCTCCGGTAGGTGGGGCACTCGCCGCGACGAGAATCGAGGCACACCCAAAATGCTACCCAACACACTAGCCATACGTCATAGGAAACTCAAGATCCGTAGACAAGTATCTGAAACGGTAGTGCCACAGACAGCGGTAGAGGTGCGCCACTTTTTTTTCCGAGGTTCACTCTCATTTGGGCGCTTACGACCTCTCCCAAAAACTGATTTTGTGGAAAAAAACAAAAAATGTTACTTCCGGACAAAACTCCATACTATACCAGGTATGGCCCAGGTACACGACGAGAATCGTGCGAAACACAACGGCCTATTTCCGCCTATGTTATTAGTAGGTTAAGGAGCCCCGTCATTCAGAAAACATTTTCGCCAAAAAAAGGTATACCTCTAGTGTAGCACGCGTTGCGCACCAACTCGGTGCGAGATACGATAGCCGCCGGAAAACTGAACAAAGGTTGCCAGGAAAAACGACATTCTCAATATTAATATTGTTACTACGAAATCCTTCCTTTAGGTTTTCGCCTAACCAAAGCTTGTGCAGCGCATAGATGTAGGGGTTTGCTGTACGCGTGATGCTAGGTCTAGGCGATGGCGCGGGTGGTGGGGAAGGAGGGGGCGTTGGAGGGGGCGGGGGAGGGGGGTGGGGTGAACTGGAGCAGCGGCATGGTTGGCTCTAGAAAGATAATGAGGCGATTTCGATGTGAGGCGGGGCGTTTGAGCAAGAGGGAACGGGGAAAAAGAAGGGGGGGGGGTGGTTTTCTTTTGGCGGGAAGGGTTTTTAACGGGTTTAAGTCGCATATATGTAGGGGGCTCGCTGTACACGTGGTGCTAGGTCTATCTAGGCGATCGTGCGGGTGGTGGGGAAGGAAGGGGTATTGGGAGGGGGGGCGGGGGGGCGGGGGGAATGATTTAAAGCTATGTCATGGATAGCTACAAATATAGTGACGTGATATCAACTAACTGCGTAAAAATGTTCATTATTCTGGCCGATTTCGATTTTAGGTGGGTCGTTTGAACAAGAGGGAACGGGGGGGGAAAAAAAGCGGAGGGGGGGGATGAATTGGAGCTACGGCATGGATGGCTAAAAAGATAATGAGGTGATATCAGCTGGCTGGTAGTGTTTACTACTCTGGCAGATTGTGATTTTAGGTGGGGCGTTTGATCTAGAGGGATGGGGGGGGGCGGGGGGCGGGGGGCGGGCGGAACACTTTAATATGTGCGCGGAAGCTATAAATCCTTAAAGGGGACAAATCTGACGGTTGTTGCAGGAAGGCATCCCTTTATTGTTGTTTTTGTTGTTTGCTTCTCACACTTCTACTTTCCAGCTTCTGGGCAAGCCGTGGTCACAGGTGTCGTCCCTTCTCCCCCCCCGGTTCTTGCCTTCAATTTTTATCGCGCATAGGGATCAGCAATCAATCCCACTGCTCGTCGATTTTTATCGAGTGTTGCTAACTCACGCTCTCGCGCTTTCCGCAAGTCAATTTGTGCACAAGAAAAAGTCTCAAAGAATTTATACGCGTATGCACTCGGCGGGGCCAACTCACGAAACTGACCTATACCAGGCTCGAAGATAATAACCTGATACGCTACCGGGGCGACCGGCCCTTTGTATCACCTACCCACCTGCCAGGTACCATGGTGTTGAGTATTATTATAAAAATTAAAATACACTCCAGCTGTGAGATCGAAGATTTCGTCGAAACTCATCTTTGCAAGCATTATTCTAGCAGATTCGACGTTCTGCGTTACAGCTTCATAATTTGTTATTGTACGTGATGGATCGCAACCATGTAATTACCATTATTTTCCGTGCCGGTGTGGGGCTCTGACATCGCTAATTATAACGAGACAAACATATTGCACAATACAACGGGCGAGGTGATGTGGTCCTGCAATGTCACCACCATTGAGCACGCGGGGGAGAAGTGCAAATCGTCAGTGTTTTGAAAGGAACGCTTCTATGATATACAGCAGTCGTAGTAGTGGTAGTAGTAGTAGCAGGGGTAGTAGTAGTATAGTAGTAGTAGTAGTAGTAGTAGTAGAGTATTAGTTGTGGTATTAATATTTATAGGAGCAAGTAGTAGTGATACTAGCAATAGTATTATAGAGGTGGTAGAAAACAGTGCAGTGGTCGTAGTAGAAGTGCAGGAGTCGTAGTAGTAGTTACTGCTGTATGTAGTCGTAGTAGTAGCTAAGCTCGCGCTATCAAATACATCGCCATCACGGGAACTGAAGGACACTCTATTTACTCAATTAATAAGATTACTTAGTTTATATATACTCGTACTTGTAGTGGCTCGCGCTTTGGCTGTCACGGGAACTGAAGGATAAGACAGCTAGCGCTGGGTTGCGAAAGCAATTGAGCTAAATTGACACACGACATGTACGACAATACGTTGACGTGTGGTGAGCTTATGCTTCATTTTTCTGTCCCATCCGCTGGAGGATAAACTAAATAAATCTTGTGGAAGTAGTACTACTACTAATTATTCTGAAATACGTAATATACGCTATACACTAGGTGGCCCCCGATAATGCGGTCTGAGTAAGGCGGTATCCCGATATAAGCCGGTTGAAATCGAAATCGCCTAGTGCGTCTGGGTGATGGAACCCAGAAGCTTGAATGAATAAGGCGGTTTCCCTCTTCTGTAAGGCTGTCACATTGCTCTGGCATACCACCGCCTTACTGGAAGACCCCTGCTGTCGTATACAGAAGCCAACAAAAGGTCCACGGCGGGGCGCGTCATTATATTGGGGACTGAAGGCGATCGTCATATGGCTTGTCCAGGAGCTGGAACGTAGAAGTGTGAAAAACAAAAAATAGTACTTGTACAGGAAATATTTTTGACTGAGCGATCGTAGTACGATAATACTGGATAAGCGACCCACATTTTTCATTCGCCGAGGGGCAAGACTGCAGGGAGGGGTCAAAGGCCCGAAGAACGGCCGTCATGACAGCTAAGAGCGGCTGCGACGGCCGTCAAAAATGGCTCCGAAGGAAAATACAACTATTAATAACTGATGATATACTTGTACATACAGCACTAGTTACTTCGAAATAATGTCAATGTTGCATATATGTACGAAGCATATTATTCTGATTTTGGATAATTGGGGCAACGTTGTTGTTGTCGTTGTTGTTCTCACATTAACTCGCATATTTGTCAAGTCCGTAGTCACAGGACAGGCTCCAGTCACTCTGGCGTGGAGGAATACCCCACGGAAAAAACACAACACAAAACCAAAAGTGGTACAACTGAGTTAAGTCGACACACGACGCGCATGAAAATACGTGGAAGTGTGGTGAGCTAAAGCTTTATTTTTCCCCATCCGCCGGAGGATGAACATTACAAAAAAAAAAAAGGTACATCATCATAGCTGACGTAGCTATTAATACTACATAGCCTCCGCCAGAAAATATAAACATACAAGGTACATATTTGTTAAATCGGGAGTCGGCCTACGACGTGCAAGGTTCACACTCTACTGGGCCAGTACATATCACTACAGCAGTGTGGAATCCGAAGGGTGCGCCAGCTAGCGTTGGGTTGCGAAAGCAACTGAGTTGAATCGACACACGACGCGTGTGAAAATACGCGGAAGTTTATTTTTCCCATCCGCCGGAGGATGAAAAAAAAAAAGAGTACATTCGTCTCTTTTAGGTTATTAAGGATCTAGCAATATTTTCGTTTAGTATGTATATCGGTGAAACTTTTGTGCAGCAATTGTTGTTCTGTACCTGGTACATATACAACTTCTTCAGCGTGCATCAAAAGGGGAATTTTTGCGATTCAAATTTGAAAGTTCACGGATAAAAAACACAGCTAGCTACGTATTGATAACTGAAAGTACGATATTTCTGATGACGGTCCAGTGCACACTTCGTGGAAGAGGAAGAACGCATGGCATGCACAAAAGAAGCTCTCTGCTTCGTGTACCGAGCTGCTGAATGACGTCTACGTACAAGTATACTCAAAATGGAGAACGGTGTCAGAAGGGAGAGGTCATCGTCACGCTTTTTTCACGCGTCGAACCGAACTCGGACACAACTGAGAGCCTCGATGTTTGGACTCTTTTATTTATCTAGACTACTACTCTACTCGTATTCATTTTTTTTATCCTCCCGCGGATGGGGTCGAAAAACACTTGATCCACGTATTTTCATACGCGTCGTGTAATTTAAGATTGGACTAATTGGGAATATAGCGTTGTCCATCATGTTGCGAACACATATGTAAGAATGTCGGAACAGTCTGGAGTTTGGCGGAACGAAGAGGAAATATCGGAGATCCGGGTAGCATAGGAGGGGGGGGGTGGTTCCAGGGGGAGGGATAGCAAAAATAGGAGGACTTCAGCAGCAACAACGTAGCACAGCAGCAGCACACCAGCAGCGAGTAGCTGACACAACGCACGGTAGAGGAAGAAGGGAGTAGCGCCCACGCGGCAGCGACAGCAGCAGCAGTAGCAGTAGGGAGAAGACGTCAGCAGGGGTAAAGGGGAGAGAGGTGGCTCGGGGAGACACCAATCGCAATACATGTGATGTTTTGCTGAAAACACCACACCCATTACTTTTTTAGGTAATACCAGGTACCTTTTAAGGATTGATTCGAAAATGATGGCGGGCGGAGGATTGGAAGGGAAACAATTGAATAATAATGATTTACAAGGGTGTCCGGACGTGGGGGGCCTGTCGGCCCCCCCGTCCTCCGGGTTACTGTTTACTGTAAAAGATGTGCGGTGATGCTGGTTGGTTCCACAGCAGGAGTACGCCTGCATACCAAGGGTGGGAGTGTTGAGTGTGGAATGACAGCGGGCCGAGATGGAGGAAAAGGAAATACTCCGTATGTATGATTTGTTGATGGGGCGTGATCCCCAGAAGAAACTGAAAATACAGCGGGCCGAAATGGAGGAAAAGGAAATACTACAGTCGACCCCGCTTTAAAGACACACCGCGTTTTTTTTTTTAGGAGTGTCTTTAACGCAGGGAAGTGTCTTTAGGATTCCGGGGCCACTAACTCACCGTCCCCGGGGCCAATGGAGGTGTAACATATGTCAAAATACGCGCATTTGAAGCAGGAATGCGACCACGAAACTGTGTTGCTTAAAATCTACAACACGTGATTTGAAAGGCCGCAACACTACTGCTGTAGTACACTCCAATACTTTACACATACATTTTGAATTTCCCTCCACCACCGAAACGCGGGAAGGAGTGCAGCACGACCTATTGTAATGTGTACGGCAGTGCACTGGTGTTGTTGCAGGCTTTTCTTATTGTCAAGGCGTTATCCTCACGGTGAACATCATGCCCGAGATATCGGGAACACACCTGAGACACATCAGTTCGTTGGAACTAGCTCTGATACGATACACGCAAGTTACCTGCCACATAGGGACCAAACAAACCCAGTCGACCCCTTAGAAGGACACTAGGAAACGGTCGGTAGCGCAGACCACAACATACAAAAAAATCGGGCAAATACACCGAAAAGAGGACACCGTTCTTCCCCAAAGGTCAACACGAGGCAAAAACACAAAACAGAAATACCAATTTAACTCCACGAGAAAGGCAAAAATCCCAAACTTTTGACTGCCTGACACGAGTTGAGACTTTGACTGGCACGTGGGTTCGCCACATGGCTTCAAGCCGGCAGCTGACGACCCGCCAGCAGATGGGAGGAATATCTCCATACCCACACGCGGTAGTGCGGGCTGCAGCAGACCGCTGTCGATGTTATACAGCAGTGTGCTGCCCCAGCAAAAAAAATTGGGGGGGGGGCGCAAAGTGGAAAAGGTACCCCCCCCTTATTATTGTCATCTGCGGGGCACCATGTTCTGGGAAAAAAATGTGTCTTTATAGCGAGGAGTTTCCTTAAGAAGAGTGTCTTTAAAGCGGGGACGACTGTACTCGGTATGTATTATTTGTTGATGGGGCGTGATCCCCAGAACAAACTGAAAATAAGGACGCAGTGGAATATGGAATATGTCCAAAAATAAAGACACCCTCTTTCAGACGATATGGCTATGAAGAGGTTGGCGCAAACTGGGCACTGAAAAAATAAGACTTGGTACTGCAATCATGAAGACTCTGTGACCAAATGCGACGTGGCCACTAATACCGGCAATCATGTACAGTATGGCAGCGAAAAACGGATGTGACTACTTACAAAATGGGGACAGGGTAGCCAGATGCATTGCAACTCGAACTCTTCACCCACTCAAAGACGTTCGCATAACAGACATGGCTATGAAGAGGTTGGCGCAAACTCGGCACCGCAAAAATGAAGACTCCCTACTTACAATTTGATGCTACGAAAGCTGAGACTACATACTTGGCTGACACCGGGAAAAAACAGACAGTATGCCGGGGTAGCCAGATGCATTGCAACTCGAACTCTTCACCCACTCAAAGACGTTCGCATAACAGACATGGCTATGAAGAGGTTGGCGCAAACTCGGCACCGCAAAAATGAAGACTCCCTACTTACAATTTGATGCTACGAAAGCTGAGACTACATACTTGGCTGACAACGGGAAAAAACAGACAGTATGCCGGCGCGGCGCACGCGCAAACTCGGCACTGAAAAAATGAAGACTCACTATTTAGGGTTAGACAAAATGCCACGGTGGCCGCTAATATGTACTCGCCGGCTACCATGTACAGAATGGCTGAAAAAATGAAGACTTACTACTGACAATGCCGCGGGAAATAATTAGCACGAGACTGAGCGTGTCCGCGGCTACTGACATATATACACGAAATATACACCTGGCCCCACGAGTAACTTGGGGTCGACAGTTATCATGGACGGCTACATTGGCACATTTTGATGTGCCACTGGAAGGACGTTGAGTAGTAGTCTTGAAGTTCCGCTTCGAAGTTGGCATCATCTTCGACTTGCTGCCGGGTGTCGCCGGTGGCCTCTTGCTCTGCGTCCGCAATGAGGGAGCGCTCGAAGTGTGGGTCGAAGAAGTGGTGAAGGTCGTCAGGGACGATCATAGAGGCGAACCACCGGCGCTGGCGCGTTGGCGGCGCGGTCATGCTGCGACAGGCGGATGGTCGGTGGAAGGGTTATTTAGGATTAGGGAAGAGTAATGACGTGATTGTGGTTGATAGTGCAGGTGTATGGTAGAAGGGTCGGCGTTTTGAGGATTTGGTCGGGGGTTGTTTCCGATAGTAACGTTTATGGGTATGTTGTATCGTTGCATGCATGCGTAAATTTCTGGCTCACCAAGGTAAGCTCGCGGGTGAGACATGATGGAGAGGTAGTTATCATATGATGTATACTGTTGTGGCGGTTCACCAAGGGCTTGGAGTAGTTCATGGTTCATGCCAGCGGAAATGGCGTTTAGCAAGTTAGGGTCGTTGCGGTTTTCGTTCATGTATTGGAGTATTTCCGAGCGTACTTGGTAGTGTCTGTTTGGGTCGTTGTATATTCGTCGTGCTATGCCGCGAAATCCGCATGCTCCATCCCCAATTTCGTCGACGACTGTCCATGTTGGAGGTGGAGTTTGGCTGTCACTTGACGGTTGAGAGGAGGCATTGGAGGGCGCAGGAGGCGAGGTGTTTGGAGGTTGATACGGTGGAGGTGTTACAGCTTGGCCTGTGGCGGCAGCGGTGAAAGGAGGGTATACAATGTTCTCCGTGTGTGGAATGCCGTCAACAATATGTTCTTGTGGTAAAAGGCACATAATTGACTGGCGATTTTGCGCACGGCTGAGCGCGACGTAAAGTTGACCATGCCCAAACGCAGGTGATCTCAAGTCCAAGCCAATTTTTGTAAGTGTCTGTCCCTGTGAACGATTCACCGTGACGGAATATGAAGTTCGGATGGGAAACTGTGTTCGCATGAACGTGATGCCATTTCTTCCAACTGTCGCACGAAAGCCTATACGTGGAATCAAAACAATTGGATGGGGCGATGTTTCGGTGAGAAGTTCGACTTGAAGGACTCGGCTGTTTGGGGAAACTGCGAGGACAACGCATTTTTGACCGTTGATGAGTCCCTCCGAAAAGTTGAGATTTCGCACGATCATCGCAAGTCCGTCTGACTTGAGGCAAAGCTCATGGGGAGGGACACCTTGCACGTTTAATTGGTGGAGGTGTTCAGGAGAAGCAAAGGCTGTGTGAGGCGTGGTCTCATCACTTATTAGTGTATCTGAGCTGAGGTATGTACAGTACTCTCCGGGCCGCAAGTCCGATATGGCTTCATTAGAACGGTCAATTGCGTTGTTGGTGGTCGCCAATATGGCGCGTTTGTCCCAGTTGCGCGATTGTTCATTGACATTGGGATACACAAAGTTCATGAGCTCATCGAAATTTGTTGTATATTTGAGCTGGAAGTGGTCATTGGCATCGAGGTTGTGGTTATTCAAGGCAATCATGTCCGTGCCGTCGATTGATTGTGTAGGGTGGGTACCCTCGCCTATCGCCCGCACAAAAGCAGCATACTGAGGATCATCTTTGTCTCGTTGCGATTTGGTTAGTCTCATGCGTTTAACGTGTTTCCATAGGGGGCTAGAAATAAAGGCTGCGTCGACGGTATCGGTGGCGGTGCCGTTCTTAACTATTGGCCCTGTTTGGCGCCAATCTCCACTGAACAAAATAGTTTTTCCACCAAAAAGCTTATTGTTTTTCATCAGATCTTGAAGTGTTCTGTCGAGGGCCTCAATGCAATATCTGTGGGTCATAGGTAACTCGTCCCAAATGATGAGGTCCGCTTTGCGGATTAGCTCTGCTCTTTGAGTGTTGGTGTTTATGTTGCATACGCAGGTTGGCGACATTGCTTCGTCCATAGGTAATTTGAACATGGAGTGCGCGGTCCAGCCTCCAGGGAGCTGTAAGGCGGCGATGCCGGTGGAAGCAACGATGAGCACTGTCTTTCTTTCACCTCTCAACCTTGCGGAAATACATTTTTCTGTGTATGTCTTGCCAGTTCCGGCGGGCGCATCAATCATAAATGGACACCCATTATCGGCTCGAACTGAGTCTAAGACTGTTTTGTAAATGTGGCTCTGCTCACTGGTCAGTCGCGGTTCATGCAGCTCTGCGTATTCTGCACATGTTTGTGGGTCGAAGGCATCACGCATCCTTTCAAATTCAGTTCGCGGATGCATAGGCTTTGGAAGGTTGACTTGTTCGTTACATTTACCATGCTGGTTTAGCTTGAGGTCTATTTCACACAAGGCAGCTTGTATGGCATCGTCTGTGGATAACCTAAGAAGGAAATCTTCGATGAGGTTGTCCTTAAAGTCACGCCATAGCTTCGGTGCTGGCGCACCATCTAAAATGAGCGTAACGAAAAGAGCACGGAGCTGGGACGCAACTTGAAACACTGAAGCTTCTTCCATACATAGTGAATAC
Source organism: Undaria pinnatifida (assembly GCA_012845835.1). Classification (NCBI taxonomy): domain Eukaryota; class Phaeophyceae; order Laminariales; family Alariaceae; genus Undaria; species Undaria pinnatifida. The sequence goes on from JABAKD010000021.1 coordinate 1,001,979, forward strand.
TCTTCGTCTCCCGTGATGAGACCTCTTGCTCTGGCGGCATCATGAAAAGTAGGGTGAACAACGGGATCGCCTGTGTCTGTTTGCACTGTTCGTAATTCTGCGAACGACCTGGCTGGAATCGTGTGTAGTAACAACCTCAAGTAGTAGAGATCTCCCACCGCTGGACTCTGAAACGAAATTCGGCAAACGTGATCGTCGTTTTTTCGTTTGGAAACGATGTTTTTGTATCCATCGAGGTATTTGCCAAGCGGAGCAAACTCAAGCGGAGGGTCATCTTTTTTGGGCGAGGTGATAGTGTATTGCTCGTAATAGTCTAGAATGGTCAAGTCCGAAAAGCAGGGATTTTTCGGTCGCATGTAGTACCTGAGCACGTGTGTCTGTGACTGCGCGGCTATCTCAAGTCTATCATCGTGGGTGGCATTTTTGGGATAAGTGATTTGTTGCTCTCCTTCAAGATGGGCGTGAATCTTAGTTACCGCAGGGTATCTGTCCACCATATGGTAACCTAATAGTCTCCACGTCGCCTCTGCGGCTGAAATATACCTCGTTTTTCTATATTGTTCAACTTCTGAGGTAATGCCCTGTATCCTTGCTCGAATAAACGCGTCCCCTTTGTGACAATATTTGAACACGTATTTAACGCATGATGTTGCGGTGACGACATCAACACAAATGTGGCAGTCAAACATCATGAGCAACATGGGGTTGTACGGCACCACCCACTCGTTTCCTATCCTAACACTTTTCCATTGGTTGTTTACTCTCATTCTTATGGTCGGGTTGTCACCGTTCTTCCTCCGAGTATATTCTGCCCGTCCAGTTTTGTCGTTGACGGTTGCAATGCTTCTGAATGGTTGCGGAAAGTACTTGTTACAACACTTTTTGTTCGTGTGACGGTTTACTTGCATGCATGGAGCACTCATGTTTCCAACTGCCCCACACGGCTTGTGTATCATGTATTTGAGTACCTTTTCACGTAGTTTTCCTCCTGCTATGTTTTCGTCAGGCAGCTGAGCCCACACCCATTTGTCCATTTCGTTTAGGGCATCAGGGCCTGCATTTTTGAAGGTCATGAGAATGTGAGCGTGAGGGTACCCCCTCTTTTGGAATTCCGTCACCGCTAAATGGCTGTCGTAAGCGCCAAAAATTTTGCCAGACTTTAAAACCTTCATAATTTCTTTCATCTTCAATTTGAAAACACGACAACATAGATCAGGACGATCATAAGCACTTTGTCCTGGCAGCAAATTTTCTTGCACCTCTTTCCAATCCGCATTGAAAGTTACGGTGATGAACAAATGCGGTCTTCCTCGCCTGTTCACGATGCATAGAGCGTCTTCTGTATCACTTTTACGCTTGGCAGGTGAGCCAGGGTGAGAAGCAGGAAGCAATTTACCGGGTTGTTCATGAGGTTGGGCGTCTTGAATGGACCGGTTGGAAGCAAGCCTATGCTGCATGTCACTATTTTCGACGAAATTCAAACGCTCTTCTTCCATTCTGCTCAAAGAATCACAGACCCATTCCTGAGCGATTCGGCAGTTAATCTTAAATATCGGCTCCGAAAGAATACGCTGCCTACAGTAGAAGGGAAACGTTACGGCTTCGGTGTTTGACCGGTTCATTGTTTTAGATTTGAACGGCGGGTTCTCTTTGTAGTTACCCTTACTCCAACCTGCTTCTCCATGCAAAAACAGCAGGGGGAACTGTAGCGTTTCATATGCAGAGCTCCAAAGCGGCAGGAAGCGTGGTTTGTTATCTGGGCTGTTCCTTGGATAGGTGATAACTGCTCGCGGCGCATCATTTTGATTCCCTGAGGTAAACACTAAAGCTGCTATTTCATTTGCACTCGGATTCTCGCCCAACACTGGTCCATCATTAACTCTGCTAACTTCACTGAACTCTATAAAAGGCGCACTGGACTCTGACGCTGATGTGTTTAATATTGTGTCTACGGCAGACCTGTATTCTCGAGCCCACCTAATCTCGCTGTTCACGTGGGATCTTAGAGTGCCTGCAATCCGTGAATCTAAATGTTGTGAGGAGGTTGTCTGTGCGAATTCGGAATCGAATATGTAAAACCTGGCACTGTTGTTAACATTTTGGTTTTGATACTTCTCCTGTAAGTCGAAAATTCTATGGTATGCTTTACCATGGAGAGTAAGCATTGTCGGTGGTTTTCCTTGAGTCCACGATCGGTTTTCTATGCCTCCTGCTCCCAAAGCTGTGAAACTAAATAACCCGTTATATGCCCTTTGTGATTCGCGAAAACGTGCGGTTTGGAAGAGCGATAACAATGTTTGTGGAATAGGTTTAAGCCGGTGAATGGCAGATCTCCCACGGTTACAACAGTTATAGGACCCAGACCGTTCCTCTTTCCATAGCACAGACCCACAGTGTTGGCACGTATAGTTACTTTCATGTAGCAAGCACGGGTATTTTAGTTCGTACGCCTCAAGTGGATACTCAAAGTTGGTGGAATTAAAGGCTTGCACACCAAGTCTTTCTTCTGAACCTTCCATGGAATTGGCAGCGGCAACGTCTCTAGGGTCGGGTCTTCGAGGGATGCGGTTTCTCATTCGATTAAAATGTTGAACAACGACGTCAGTCTCTGATTCAGAATCGCTGTCCAGGTTGTTACTGCGGAGATCACGTTCCATGTTATTAGTGTTCTGCGTTCGAGTTTCGTTTTGAAGGGTACGTCGTGAGCGCCGCCCCGCTAAAATGCACGCGCGCCTACGCCTGCGCTCGCGGGCAATTTCAGCACGACGGGTATTTCGTTGCGAGCGAGTACATCGCTGATCGGTTGACATGGAAGGTTAAAGTTTCAAGTTCGCGTTCAGATAAAAGGTTTAGGGGAGCGCTTTGCCCGGTTGATCTTGAGCTCACCTCAGAAGTCTTTGAGGTTGTCGGGGACCTTGGCGGACGGCTGGGATGCCTCCTTCTCGGCGGTGGAACCAAGGTCGTGCAGCACCTTCTGCTTGTGGAGGAACTCGTCCACGATCTTCCGCCACTCTCGCTTCGAGCACACGAGGTGGAGGGGCGGGTCGTCCCAGTTCTTGACCACCAGGTCGCCGGCCTTGATTTTGCCCGTGCACGGGTTGTCCTTTGACGACTTTTTTTCGTCCCAGGCCGCGCAGCGTTTCTGTGTGTTTCCAAACGGAACAGGGAAGAGGGTAGGGGAGCAGGGAGTCGCGGATGACGTGTTGCAAATTCTGAAAAAAAATATGGTGTTCGCATGTTTGTGCATGTTACGAAGGAACGACTGCTGCGGAGTGCACAATGCTTCATCGTCTGCCGAATAAACTGGTGTTCTCGCGCATTCACAATACGGAAGGGAGCCTTGGTGATATGCACATGCGAACACCACAAAGCAACGGAGGTTTGTTGTATTATACTTCTATGCTTTTTCCCTCTTCTCTCGATTACAGCACACCACATAAACCGGCAATACGCACACACAACACAATAAAAAAAAAACACACACACACACACACACACACACACACACAGCAGCACACAGCAGCACACACACACACACACACACACACACACACACACACACACACACACACACACACACACACACACACACACACACACACACACACACACACACACACACACACACACACACACACACACACACACACACACACACACACACACACACACACACACACACACACACACAGCAGTCTACAGACAGCAGTCTACACCCGTGAATTTCCACCCTGATGGCACATCTTTAACACGCGGCAGCCGGGAACGTACACATCGAGCGACTTGATACACTTTGGAACGAACGCATGCACTTACGCCGACGATGTCACCGGTAGCGGCGGTGGCGTTCTTGAAGGTACCGCCGTCCTTGGTCCTTGCTCCCGCGCAGAGGGAGAACACCGCGCAGTAATTCTCCCACACTTGAGCAAAAAATAAAGTGCGGCAGGGCGACATGCACAAAGCAAAAAGTATCAGGAGATGTCACGTGGTTAAAGGTGCAAACGTGCAAACACGTGCTCTGTGAGTGACAACGTACAGGATGCGAGCGGTGGCGGAAAGGCATTGTTTCGTATTCCTGGGCATGTCAAGCGGTTGAAGAGGTGCAGCATGACTGGATCGAACTGCTGTTTCCATGCTTTCTTTGCTGCTGTGTACACAAACTTTAGCACAAAAAAACAGTCACGGCAATTCTGGTCGCGCTCACAACTTCAACATGCACGGTTGCTACATGTACGCACAAAAAGCAGCAACAAACGACTCCTAAACTATGGCCCCGTGACAGCCACATCTTCACACGGAAAGTTGTTGGGTGGGGGGCGGGTGTTCGTGCGCGGCGAGCGAGCGGAGAGCGCGGCAGCCCACGATGATTATCTCACACGCTCGTGCCGGAACGGGCGGTTAGATTGAATATTCAAACAAAACTCTGCTGCTCACCTTTGTACCCGCGGTCGTCGACTTCGTCCGTTGGGATGCCGATGGAAGGTTTGCCACCGACGTCCTGCAGGCAGATGTGGCAGTTGTGGGGGTGATCCTTGCTGGGGGCGAGGAACGAGCACGTCACCTTGCACGTTTCCGGGTCCCTCCAGTCGTTTTTGTCGCACGTCGTGTAGTGCTTGCCGTCCTTTTTCGTGCGGACCCCGAGCCGCCCCTCGGGGCAGTCTTGAGCGTTGAGGCAAAACCACAGGGGGTTGCCGGGTTCCAGCGTAGTCTTGGGCTTGGAGGGGGATTTAGAACTCTCAGCTGGCTTGCGTTTCAGGGGCGAAGCCTTCGACAGCGCACTCATGTCTACTGCGAGGGGAGCGGCTGCTGTGTTGAATTGTGTGCGTGTGCGCGTGTTCGCGTCGGGCGGGTGTGCTGAGGCGACTAAAACGAAGTTTGGTCGAAGTTTTGGTAAAGATCCAGAACCCACAGCAGCAGCAGCTACACCCCAGCTTCGTTGAGCGGCATCGTTGAGGTTGCGCTTGCTCTCGTTACCCGCGATCGACCTACTACGTGAAAGCTGCGCGTGCAACAAACCTCACCAGAGGTGAAATAGACGGTATACGTTCGGCTTTGGAGGGTGTGCGTGCCCATCCCCTCTCTGTGCTGACAACACACAACCTCAACGCCAATACTCCGCAAAACGGGACTGTCACTTTTTTGCGATCGGAAGCAAATGAAAGTGCAGGTTTGCTGCCGAAAGACGAAAGACGTCGGTTCTGCGGGGTTCGGCGCGCAAAACGGGACTGTCACTTTTTTGCGATCGGAAGCAAATGAAAGTGCAGATTTGCTGCCGAAAGACGAAAGACGTCGGTTCTGCGGGGTTCGGCGCGCTTTTCACGACGCTGATTCCAACCCAGCAGGGACAATCGAGACTTGCGCACGCAACGAGCCATTCTGTTCGCTAGGCCACCAGGTGCCGCATTGCGAAGGCGCGAGCCTGGCCGTGCGTCTGGGAGCGCGCTATGAGGGCGCGAAGTTAACGTACTGTTTTCAGAGGGGGTCGAATTTCCCCGCTGCGCTGTGAGCGACCCAGTCCTGAAGATCCCGATTCCCGTAATATTAGTTACCTCTATTTAGTCATGCGAGAGATCACATTTAAATGGAACACGGGTAAACTCGGCGCAGACGCAGCTGGGACTAGGCTTGGACACGTTGGGATTTCGTTGAGGCGTCCATGGTTCGTATTTTCAGTCACGGATACGGTCATAAGCTAGACACGCAGCAGCGCAGTGCTATGATATGGGTGCTCGCGTCCTGCTTTGTACTTTAACTACTTGCTGATTTCCCTCCTCGCAATATACGAGAAATATAATCATCATGTCTTTACATCAAAGATCGGTATCAACACAACTACAACATCAGAGCGCAGAAGTAGTATTAATAGTGGTTTTCCAATGATAATGTTCGATGGACGGCTGCAGGACGACACCAACGAGGGCATTACTTGCTGAACTAGAGTGAAATATCAACTGAAACCGATCAACAAAATAACTCGGTCAGGCACTCGCAGTCTGCCCTGTCAGTTTTCATACCGTGAGGAGTGAAAATTACTGAAAATTACTGCCCAGAGACCTGAACGAATCGTACACTCGTGCTTCATGTAGCGCATTTAGAGACCACCCGGGGATGATGTACTTTGCCCCCCCCGATAAAAACGCCTTTCTTCGTGGAATAGGAGGAGATAGGGGCAATTCAAGGATGAAAAAGGCTTTTTTTCACGGAAATTTTCGGGTTTCACGTGAGGATTTACTATGGGTAAGGCTGGATCCTGGTCCAGTATGTACTACCTGAAATACTGTACTGGCAATACTGCTGCACTGGCTGCAGGGGATGCCAGGGTGCCAGTATTTTGACTATTTACGTACGTCCTACAAAAACGCCGCATTAAACAGTGAACACCCATCAATATTCATCACCCCGCATATATATATGATAAGTTCAGAGACGGTACCCAGAAACCTCGACCTTTATTAACTAGATAACGCTGGATTTAGAAGTAGTACTCTTTGTCTTTTTTTTTTTGGCGGAGAGTTTTAGTAAACATCATGTTTTTGTGGAACACTATTGAATATAAGTGGGTGTGTACTCGAGGTGTACTACATCATGATATTTTTATTCACGTCTCTGAGGCCGCGATTTCGCAAATTGTTCGAGCGAATAGGTTTGGCTTAAACTTGTCTTTGAAACCCATGCCCCACCTTTTGAGATGTATACTCATACTACTGCTGTTGGTTGCTGTTCTCACATTAACTCGCATCATCAAGTCCGTGGTCACAGGACAGGCTCCAGTTACTCTGGAGCTGAGGAATACACGAGGGGAAAAACACAAACAAACCAAAGGTGCTACACGGATGTATCACACATGACGCAATTCATATGCCTCCACCAGAAACATAATATAAAAGTGAAATCGGGAGGCAGCCTACGATGTGCCAGGTCCATACTGGTCCATAGGTCTCACTACACGTACTCGCGCCTGGAAAAACCGACTATACCGCTTGCCACCCATGAAAGACTACGACGTATATATTACACGTATCCGTAGTATCTATCACTATGCATACGCACGACAAACGCAAGTCGATTCGGAAAAAAATAAACAAAGAAAAGAAAAGAAGGTAAAGGAAAGAAAAGACAAGAAAGCGAAAAACGAAAAAGGTCTAGACTATAGGCTGCGTGCTGCAATGTGCCGTATTCACGCACACTCCTGTCCATCGTACGACTCGCTGGCTTTTGCTCTTCTTTCGTTTTTTCGTACACCGAATTGCATTTGAAACCTTTGTCCCAACACGACGTACTTTTTAGACCAACTACTAAGCCAAAACGCGTAAAACGCGTGCCTCCGGCAGGGCGCCTCCAACGGGGCCTTCTGCGGGGGCCTCCGGCGCCCCCCCCTGACAAGCCCGGGAGAGTCAGGGGTCGCGGCGAAGCCGCGGCCACCTGTACACAGGTCGGGTCCAGTGTTGTGTTCTTACAATAACTCGCAAATCAAGTCCGTGGTCACAGGACAGGCTCCAGTCACTCTGGAGCTGAGTGTACTGGCATAGGACGCAACCAGTACATACTGCTGCTGTACTGCTCCTGTGGCTGGTAGAACTACCAGGGCCCAGCTTTATCTAGGAAATACGCATCCTTGGTTATAACTGCTGCGAGGAAACCACACCAACCGAACACCAACCGTGTGCAGATGAATCCAGAGCAGAAGCAGTTTGCACACGCAGAGGCACCTCCACCTTTCGGTTATAACCAGCAACCAAGCACCAACTGCGTATACATAAATCCAGTTAAACTGCGAACAAGGGCATAAAAATGTAGCTGGTGAGCCACTGAGGACGTAAGCATAGAGACCGGTTTCAGCATCAACATACACATAGAACGGTCCTTAAATGGGTGCCAGGTACCAGGGTACTCGCCAGGCACGGCACAAGAGACGCAATCGATATATTGGCACGCTATAGTAATAACAACGCCACACCACTCACCCTCTTTCTCGTACATCCGATACACTCTAACAAATGTTTGATGATGCGAAGGCCTTTCCAATACCAGGTATGCCTCGGGTAAGCCGGCCAGATACAGCCCTACAGCATAGTAGCATTAACAGCAGTAGTAGCTCCTCGCGCAGTCGGGCGATTGCGGCACACACCCTAAATATAGTATATGGCGTGCTGCTGATGATGATTCGCCTATTTAGCATCTACCAACGCAGCAGCTGTTGTTGGAGGTGCGGCTTGCTGCGCGACGCGGTCCTAACCATATACAACGTACTCGTACTCGTAGCGGGTATATATCTGTAGTCTATACTTGTCGCTATTTGATTTTGGAGTAACAAAGACACAGCGATGTCACTCGCATCGCCGTCGGTTCCGCGTTGCGTGGGTTTGATGGGGGAAAGTATTTGTCACATGTGGTATGTGGTCGGCACAACGAATGTCCTGTAGAGTCTGATGTTGTTCAGCTGATAACTTTCTTTTCTTTTTCTTGTGGTGCCTGGTACATAATAAGCGTTACCTGGTATGATTTTATTCATTTTATTGGTATCATCGTAGATACGATATAGGGCTACAGACAGCAGTATTAACAGCGGTCGTACGTAGCCTGCTTGTGGTCCAAGGAATTTTTGTTTTGTTCACATCAGCATTTATGCGTTTTTTGGGGCGGGGGAGAAGGGGATTCGCTATTACTCCAGAGTTCTGGATTAATTTGCCACGTCTAGACCTCTTCCCTGTTGTGCAAATTGACAAAACAAGCAAAATCGCTCTGTTGTTGCCGTGTACGTAGTAGTTTTGTTGCTCAAATCAGAACCATCCTTTTCTTAGCGAAGGGCTTTGATGGTGTGGTGAATGTTTTTATATCGCTGAGGGAATTCTCCCGTTCTACACACGCACGTCGTCATCAGGCACGTGCGTTTGTTTGTTGTGAAAGCATCGTGAATTCGAGGTGGTCGACTTGGGGTGTGTGTGGGTTCTTCCCATTAAACTGATATTATTTTCACCCATCTACATACAGCACAAACAGCAGTGAGTGTCCGTCCCGATGCCTCCAAAATATATGATAACGGAGAGACGAGCTCTGTGGTCACGAAACACGAGGCAAAAGAGGTACAATGCAAATAATAGACCAAGGTGATTTAGCCCATGCAATAATGAACCGTACGTGAAAAACCATTTTGGGATACACACACAAACACCAACACACTCTACGAAGTGAAATGTTTGTGTGTTGTGTTGTTTTTTTTTTTGTTGTCCCGCATCGTGATGTAGCAGGATCGAACAGCAGAGGCGCAAACGTTCCAGCGCATGCACCACCAGCGCTGGGTTGGCAGGCCAGCCGAAGGGTGCTTTTATGCTACTACTAGCAGTGTAGAGTGTGTTGGTGTTCGTGTGTGTGTCCCAAAATGCACCCACGAGGTGGTTGTTTGCGTGCGAGGGTGTAGTTCGTCGCGCCGTTTGATTTGAATCGCAGCCGTTTGAATTTTATGGTTTTGTAAGGACGAGGAGGGTTTTTTGGGAAGGGATTAACGAAGTGAAATGTTTGTGTGTTGTGTTTTTTTTTTTTGTTGTCCCGCATCGTGATGTAGCAGGATCGAACAGCAGAGGCGCAAACGTTCCAGCGCATGCACCACCAGCGCTGGGTTGGCAGGCCAGCCGAAGGGTGCTTGTATGCTTCTACTAGCAGTGTAGAGTGTGTTGGTGTTCGTGTGTGTCCCAAAATGCACCCACGAGGTGGTTGTTTGCGTGCGAGGGTGTAGTTCGTCACGCCGTTTGATTTGAATCGCAGCCGTTTGAATTTTACGGTTTTGTAAGGACGAGGAGGGTTTTTTGGGAAGGGATTTTTTTGTCCGCAGCCCAGGGCACAACGAAGTGAAATGTTTGTGTGTTGTGTTGTTTTTTTTTGTTGTTGTCCCGCATCGTGATGTAGCAGGATCGAACAGCAGAGGCGCAAACGTTCCAGCGAACGGTGCTTGGATGCTAGTAGCAGTGTCGGGGGGGGGCGACGCGCCCCCCTCCGAACCCCCCCCCCCGGGCCCGACACAGTGTGCGTTGGAAGGACCCTCACCAGTGTGCGTTCGAAAAAGTACATGGAAAAACTATAGTATGTATTTTTAATAACAAATAATTTCAAGTATGTCACGAGCGGCCTCCGGCCGCGTGACGAACGCCCCCCGGCCGCGTGACGGTGGCACATCAAACTCCACCCCTCTACCTCTTACGAAACCCCTCCAAAGGTCTAGGAAATCAGGCCAACCCGGACTCTGGTATCCCCTCTCCCCTTTTCTGCCGCGCTATCTACCTCTCACAGTCCCCCCAACTTTTATGCTACTACTAGCAGTGTAGAGTGTGTTGGTGTTCGTGTGTGTGTCCCAAAATGCACCCACGAGGTGGTTGTTTGCGTGCGAGGGTGTAGTTCGTCGCGCTGTTTGATTTGAATCGCAGCCGTTTGAATTTTATGGTTTTGTAAGGACGAGGAGGGTTTTTTGGGAAGGGATTAACGAAGTGAAATGTTTGTGTGTTGTGTTTTTTTTTTTTGTTGTCCCGCATCGTGATGTAGCAGGATCGAACAGCAGAGGCGCAAACGTTCCAGCGCATGCACCACCAGCGCTGGGTTGGCAGGCCAGCCGAAGGGTGCTTGTATGCTTCTACTAGCAGTGTAGAGTGTGTTGGTGTTCGTGTGTGTCCCAAAATGCACCCACGAGGTGGTTGTTTGCGTGCGAGGGTGTAGTTCGTCACGCCGTTTGATTTGAATCGCAGCCGTTTGAATTTTACGGTTTTGTAAGGACGAGGAGGGTTTTTTGGGAAGGGATTTTTTTGTCCGCAGCCCAGGGCACAACGAAGTGAAATGTTTGTGTGTTGTGTTGTTTTTTTTTGTTGTTGTCCCGCATCGTGATGTAGCAGGATCGAACAGCAGAGGCGCAAACGTTCCAGCGAACGGTGCTTGGATGCTAGTAGCAGTGTCGGGGGGGGGCGACGCGCCCCCCTCCGAACCCCCCCCCCCGGGCCCGACACAGTGTGCGTTGGAAGGACCCTCACCAGTGTGCGTTCGAAAAAGTACATGGAAAAACTATAGTATGTATTTTTAATAACAAATAATTTCAAGTATGTCACGAGCGGCCTCCGGCCGCGTGACGAACGCCCCCCGGCCGCGTGACGGTGGCACATCAAACTCCACCCCTCTACCTCTTACGAAACCCCTCCAAAGGTCTAGGAAATCAGGCCAACCCGGACTCTGGTATCCCCTCTCCCCTTTTCTGCCGCGCTATCTACCTCTCACAGTCCCCCCAACATTTTTATTTCTTTACACCGACTTCTTGAAACCTGATTCCGCCTCCCTCTTGAGCGACAGGGCGGGCGGGTGAGAAAGTCGATCAATTCTAATAGGCACTCTACTTGACTCCTTTCGACCCTATGGTGCTACGCGCTCTCGCTCCCCTGCGCCCCAGGCGATCGTCCCTGGCAAGCGCGACAGCTCTTCTGTCACCGCTTGTCGCCGCTGGCTGGCTATCCTATTTTCGCGTCTCGCGAGACGATCGACAATATTTCGTCTGTTAAATCAGAATCGCTTGTACGCCTCCACAAACACCACTTTGATGTAAAAAAATGTGACAAATCGACTGGAATTGAGTGTCAACGAGCGCGCGTGTGCGAAGGAGCGGGCCGAGTGAGTTAAGGCGATGAGGCAGCCATGGAGAACCGCAGCAGCAGGAGGATGGCACCCGGAGACACACCACAGGCACGCACAACATCATCACGAGAGCAGCGATCGTCTTTCTTTCTGGATTTTTACGAGGCAGTAGTAGACTATAGATGCAAACCGGCTCGTCATCCAGCAAGCAAGCAGCTCGCCTCACAGAGTTGGGCTTGTCAGCCCTTGTCCGCGGCAGTGTCGGGTTACGGACAAGTACGATGATGTCGTTGTCGATTGTATGCCGTCGACCCTTACCCGCCAGATCCTGGATATCAGAGAGGGAGGGACGCTTGTGCGAGGGGCAGCACGCCAAAAAGTCGGGCGGCAGGACCGATGGACGACCGATATAGGTGTAACGCGTCGTGGCGTGGCACGTCGGCTCAACTTGCTGCTCTCGCTTCTAATCGGCATGCGAATAACGCGCGATGGAATCAGCGAACCGCAATTCGTCAACATAGTCAAGGGCGTCTAACTGTGTAGGTGCAGTTGGCGTGTCACCAGGAGTGAGCGGAGGTCGAAATATAGGAGTCCCAATAGGCTCTGCGCGATCACGGTCGGACGGGATCAGCACCGCGGGGTCCGGAGGAGCGGCGGGAGCAGGAGTCGCGGCGGTCAACGGGCTCGGCCGCGGCCGTGGGACTCGCGGCTGGGTGTCGACACTCCGGAAGATGGTCGAGGGGCCCTACCAGGCCCGAATCCACAATCTACAGCTGGGGTGCACTCTCGGCTGCTGTCGATGTTCGTTGGCGCGTCGTCGACGACGGAGGGCCTGGAGTGCCAAGCAAAGCAGAGAGGGACACAGCCGAACCGGTGGTCGCGGCGGAGTGTAGAACTCCTTGATAGAGGAGTCGGCTGTGATTTGGGAGTCGTTGCAGCCAGGGCATTTGCGGAGCCCGTGCCGCCCTCGATGGGTATGGCATCAAGCGAATCAAAATATTGCCAGCGGCAGGCGAAATCAACCCGCGGCCGGTGTAGCCTTCGGCAGTGGCGACGGAGGCAGAAACACAAGCGACAAATCTCCCCGGGGAAGCAGAAAGGCCGTCAATCTTTGTACGTGGCTCGTGTGTGCGACAGTAATGTGGTAGAGATAAGAGGGAGCCCACCCAAGACAGCATGTTTAGTGCGGGGCACGAGCCCACCCAAGACCGTGCTTTCGGCGAGGAGCACGAGTCCACCCATGGCAGTGCTTTCGGTGCGGGGCACGAGTCCACCCAAGCCAAGGCCTGGGATCGGCGAGGAGGGAGCGTGCAGCCCGCCGGTCCGTAAGAGGTAGATACCGCTATCTCCAACGGGGTTGCGGCCTGTCAACCCCACGGGGTTGAAGTTTGTCAAGCCACTGTAGTCGTACTCTGTAGCAGGTTCTGGTAAGCGGGCCAGAAAAAGCGGCGATGCCGTTGGCGCTGCCTTTGCGGTGCTTGAGTGTGCAATCGAACGCGGTGACGAACTCAAGCTACCGCCGGACTGGTGCATTGAGGGTCCCCACTGTGACACTGATCTCCTATGCCTTGTGGCCGCAGAATATGCGGAACTTTGTTCCCCACAGTATCCTCGGAGGAGTTTGGGAGCCAAAACAATGCTGCCGGTCCCCAAACGTAAAGGAGTCCGGCGCCTCTACGAGTCGAGCGTTGGTCGACTGATATGCGCGATTTTCACGGTGAACGCAACGTCGTCCAGCGTCACAGTAGTAACCCCGACGAAACAGGGGCCGTGTTCTGACAGCGCAAGGTCAAAACCTCCACGGCGTTTAGTTGGCCAGCGCGCCCGAGAAATAGGTTGGAAACTCCGAAGGGGAACCTTTGCGAGCGCTGGTCGCTTTCAACTTCCCGGTCGCGGCGGACGAGACTTCTTGGTGATTTCATTCGCAGTGCAGGTGCGGAACCAACTAGGGGAGGCCTGGTGCGCCGACCCGGTCTCACTGTCGCAAATATCTTCGGGAACGGCAGCAAGTACCTCACCGAGCAAATTTGTCCTCTCCACAGGCATGGGTTGTTGGCCCTGAAATCACCCGTCTGGAGACCAATACTCCACACTGGGTCCAGAGGGCTAGATTCAGCCTGAATCTTGTTGTTAGAGCTCAAAAGGTGATATCTTATGGCTGGATTCTGCGTGAATTTGGCGTAGGTGCCAGATAGCACCGGCGTTTTGCTTCTCCCTGTCCCCAACACCGGAGTCAAAGTTGCGCACGCCTCGACCGATGCGGTTGCGTGTGCCTGGACTAGATGCGACGACATGATGAGCTCTACTGCTCGATGATATTGGAAAGGCCTGGTCTTTTCGGCCATTGTATACTGCTCCGAGCAAGAATATGGCACGTCATGCGCGCCAAATGACGAAGGAGACCACGGTGAAAAATAGGATGGGGGCTGCCAGAACAACACCACTTTGTCTTTTGAGAGAAGGGTGAAAAGCCGTGTGGGAATTTGGGCCTGCAATGTCTCCGTCCGGGAACACCAGGCCTCGAGAGCACGACGCGAATCCGAACCGGCGGGTTCTCGCCTCCGGTCTTCTTCGCTCGTTGGCGGAAAAACGCGAGAATCCGCTCTAACTGCAACCGGAAAATGGCAAACGCCGACGGGGCCAACCCGTTGGTAGCCTTGTTGGACATTTGGCTCTGCAACGTCTCCTTCTGGGGACACCAGTCCTCAGCTCTTCGGGCCTGTAGTGTCCCCTTGCGGGAGCATCAGGCCTCGGGAGCAAGATGGAAGTCCGAACCCGCGGTTTCTTGCCTCGAGTCCTCCTCACTCGCTGGTGGAAACTGGCCAGAAGCCACTCTCACTGTACCAGAAAACGAGTCCAACACCGACGGTGCCAACCCGTCCGTAATCTCGTTGGGCATTTTGGTCTGCAATGTCTTCCTCTGGGAACACCTGTCCTCGGCACGTTGGGCCTGTATTGACCTCTTCAGGAACACCAGGCTTCGGGAGCACGACGCGAGTCCAAACCCACAGTTTCTCGCGTCGTGGTCGCTTCGCTCTTTGGTGCATAGTCGCAGAAACTGTTCTAACTGCGCCCGAAGGATTAGGGGATCTGAGCTGTTTCTGCTTGACCAGAGGCGCGATTCTTCCATGAATTTACGGGAATCGCGTCAAGCTGATCAGGATGGAGGCCGTGGCGTCACCACTGGCCCGTTGCGCAGTGTCGGATCTTCTTCGTGTACCACTGGGGCAGACATGGCCCGAAACACGCGGGTTTGCGTGCTAGAAGACGAAGTAGGGTCCATAGACCCTGTGGGCGTCTTCTTGAGCGGGGCTCGGGCAGGTGGCAATGACGTTTTTACCCGAAGAGGCTCTTTTCCTTAGGCTTCTTGGAGAAGGGAGACGAGGTAGCTAATCTTGTCGACTCCTCCTTGATGGAAAAAAAGGACAGAACGCCCGTTGCTATCGCGAGCAAACACCGGATTGAACGTCGCGAAAGATCTCGGTGTTTTAATGTTGGCCTTCCCACACCTCAAACCGACCGCCACCTCGTGATCAGAAGCAGTGTTTGAGGGTCGGCGGTCCCAAACCTCAAACCAACCGCCACCCCTTGGTCAGAGAGCGGGAAGAATGAACACGTTCGCGTAAAATGGCGACCCGTCGTCACCGCATCTATGGGGGGAGCGAGCAAAGTGCGGCTCCCGTGCCACGGTTGATGGGAGCTTGGTTTAGAGCGCGTACCCCTCAATGCCGAGTTTATGCCGCGGCTGAGGGGGAACGGTGCTGGATATGCGGATTCCCGTCGCCGAACTCAGACCATGACCGGAGAGAACGTCGCTGGAAGCGCGCGTTCTCGCCGTCAAAAAAATTACCTGGATGGGGGGAACCACGCGCTCGAAGCGCTTGTTTCCGCCGCCGGTACTACGCCGTGAGAATCGTCAGCAGACGGCGTAAGAGCCCGCGGGCTCTTGACAGAGGCAATTTGGGCCGCGATATTGGACAGGCTAGCAACAGATACACGGGAATCTTCTGAAACCAGAACATGGGTCCCCGCCAGTGCTGTTGACGGACAGGCTGTGGGTGTGTCGTACCGTTGAGCTGTCAATTGCCGGTACGGAATGTGCCCGGCTTGCGCGCGTTCGGATTCCCGCCCGGGTTATAGGCGGCTCCAAAGCGTATTCGAGGAGCAGGAGCGGGGGCAGAAGAGGCGGGCGAGGGCGGGATACCACCATGGTGATCCGACGTTTATGTGTTATCGTTGTAACATTTTACGTGACCCTGATCCTGGTGGTACCCTCGCGATTGACCTGAATGATGGCGACAGAGTTTTTGTGTAGTTGTTCGGGCGAGAAAATTTGCCGTCTCGGCGGTAGCATACCAAGCGTGCTTGCGAACATCGGTATGCGTCATCGTCGCCAAGTTGGTCAAGTTCAGGGTTTAAATAGCCCCTCGCAATAACGAAAGGATGCCTGTAATGCTTGAAGGAGTGGTTGTGTTCGTGGAAGTTGAGGCAAAGCCCCCGGTTTTCTCGAGGGCGTCAGCACGAGTGGAGGGTGAAAGGAGGCCGCTCCATAGGGGAGGGTAGAATATCTTAAACGAGGCACTAACGGTGAAACCTTCTGCATGATGATGCTCTTTTAACGGCCAGCAGTTCGATGTGTGGTCATGCCAAGGGTTAGATGAATCATCGACGGGCATGACAGTTGGACGATGGCTCGATCCCGTCTCCCACGAAAACGACTGGGACGGCACGCGGCCCTGGTCGCGCCCATGATCGGCAGGCCGGGGCCCCGACGGAGCGGATGACCGCGCGCCCGTCGAAGAAACAGGCAGAAAAAAATTGTTTTCGCCGTTGAGGGCAGGTGTCTGGTTTTGCGCCAAGTGACTTAAACGCTCCCCACATAGCATCTTACGAAGGGAATGGAGCCTGCTGCGGGTCCGCTGCCTTCGAACCAGGGTACAACGGCATGCGACTCGGAAATTGCTTGTGTACCGCCATCCGAACCACCTCCAACACCACATCCGTCCCCGGAAAAAACCACGCTCACTCCCTGTGACTTCCGATACCAACACGCGGAACTCCCGACTGAAATTAGACAAAGACGTGCCGTTACACACTCCAAAAGGGTGCAACTTAGTGTAGCCCTCCCCCGTGTCGACCCGGTCGAAATGCGTCACGACCAGGCGTACAAGGAGGGTGAAGGCGTCAGGTCCCGATGTGCCGTCGTCCATTGCTCTCGACACCTCTTGCGTGCAACCCCGGCTACATCGCCGTGGTCCGTGTTCGAGCCCGAGCACGAGCGGGAGTAGGTTGACAAGCGGTCCCATGCTGACAACCTGGTGCGCTGTTCTGCCGCCCTCCGGTGCCTCCCCCAGAGCTGAGACCACCACCCTGGTTGGGTCGGCTTTGGTTGCTCCCTTGGCGGCGTCCTGAGCCACCAGCAGTACCCGACGCGCCTCCCTCGCCTCCACCACCGCTGTTGTCCCACCATTGTTTTGCCGCCACCGCCCGAGCCACCACCCCCACGGGTGTGGTCCCGACGATCGCGGCTGTCGCTGCGTCGCTGTTTCCCCCTTTTGCGTTCTGCCGTCTCTTTCTTCGGGGTTCGGACAGAAGGCGGGGTCGGGAGCCTCGCTGTGGGCCATCCGCAGGGCCTTGACGAGGGTAAGGATCGGGACGACTATCGCCTTTCCGGCACACGGCGTACATCCGCACCCATCGCACTAAAACACCGTGTTTTATCATATACCAATAGCTGAAGCAAGTCAGACATCTTCCAAAACTATACTAGAAAAATATCGGAAGTGAGCGTACGTATATGTGCCAGGCAAATCCTGGTACACATAATAGCATAATATGTTTCAAGACTCGTTGCTGAAAACGACTATGTCGCTCCCCCGCCACCCAGGAAATCAAACCAATGTACAACATAATATAAACAAATGGAAATCCGCGCATACTTCCTCGAAACCCCCCCTGTCTAATTGCTGCTGCTGACTGCTTGGCTGTTGCTGCTGTTACCGTATGCTCGACCCCTGCCGCTGCTGCTGCCGGATTGACTGATGTGGCTGTTCTGCATGCTTGACTGCTGTTGCTGTTGCCGTAGGCTCACTCCATCTCCTCCCCAACCTCCCCCCCCCTCCGCCCGTTTGCCCCCAGTTCTGTTTCCCACTTCTGCTGCGGCTGCTTGCTGTGGTGCGCCCCCGCTATTCGGCTGCTGCGGTTGCCCACCCCTGTTGTTGGAGCTGCTGCTGCTGCTTTGTCCCCCCCCCCCTATTGCCGCCCCTTGTTGACATGGTGCCTCGCCTTGCTGTGGCTGCTGTTGTGCACACGTACCATGCGGCCGCTGGGGTGCGCACCTCTGCTGCCGATGCTGATACCGGACCCCAGGACGGCTGTGATTGAAGGCCCCTTAAACACTGTCAGCTGGCCGTTATCCCGTCCCGCCTCTTCTCCCTGCGGGCATGAACTTCCTCTACCCGCCCATGGGGGGTCCCGAGATTTGAATCGGGGAAAAAATGTTTGGTCGTGATAGCGGGGCAGAATGTGTTTCGGGGCGTTGGTCTGCTCGCGGTGCCTACACGGACCTCGTCCATCCCTGCCTGGCGACGTACGACTACCCCTACCGTCCCTGGCTGGCGACGTGCGACCTCCCCAACCGGACCCGTGCCCCCCCTTACCCGAGCGCGTGTGGGATACGTCCGTTGTCCAACATCTTGCGAGAACTGCGCGCTCCTGCTCAGACGTCCCCAGGTCAGCGATTGGTTGTCTTCCGGCGCACTCTAACGTCGTTTGTGTTGTCGACTTCCTCCATGCTTCCTGCTGCCTCGATTCTTGGGCCCGAACCCTGCCTTACGTCTGGCTCACCCACCCGGTTGTCCTTCGTCTCGTCCTGTTGCTGGGCCCCGGTGAGACTTTCCACCCTTGTTCATCCCCCGACTATTGCGGCTCCCGACGATTCTTCAAACCCAAAACAATACAAAACTTAAGCAAAATAAACAATATACGAAAAAAACACTAGACGACTCCCTGATGTCCCTTGCCCTGTGCTGTGGTCCTGTACAGCTCGTTCAGGGCCTTGCCTGTTAGCCATCTGTTCTTGGCTATCACGCTGCACCGATGAATCCTGATTATCCCAGCTGTACAGTTGCTTGCTCCCATCTGACTTTTCGTTTTTACAGAACTTGGCCATAATTTCATTATCTCTATTTAATACCCCGTACCAAACATTCCGCTATCCTACGTCGAACCCCACCCCGAATTTTTGTCAGGCTATCGTTCTATGTTTCCACCCGTTACCCCAAGCACCAGGTTGCCCCGACGACAACCTTCCTCATTGTCTAGCAGATGTCGCTTGGACGTAGCTATGCGACCTTGTTCGTGAATTTGGAGACCCTCATGGATGAAGAACTTTAGAACGCACGCCTGTTTGAGGCGTGTCATGGAAACGGGGGCGTCATCTTTGGAACGGAGGCCACAGGCGGACGCAAAAGGAAATGTGACTGACGCGTCCCAAACTACCCCAACAAAAAAATGTCATTGAACATCGAAGACTTGTGTGCCGCGTGGCAGTTTTTCGCCCACACCTGCGGTCGTTTTGTTGTTCGGTTGTTTCATTTTTGTTTTTCCCACAAAATTTAGTATCCTCGCACTATTCTCGCCCTCCCTCCCAGTTGAAAATAAGATCCGGGGTCACATGGCGGGCCCTCCTCCCCCCTCTCCACTACGGTAAGCGTCTGCATTTTTTATCGCTAGAAGGTTTCGGAACTTTGTTCCCTCGTCGACTCGCGTCGAGTTGTACCTAACGCTGCTAGGCGCTCTCAGCAGTTGTTTCGTTTTTTTTCATATATGTGCAAATAACGTCAAAATGTCACCATGGTGGGAATCAAACTCAAGGACCAACGCTAGTAGTATTCGAGGGTAACCAATATTTATCACTGGGGCGATCGGCCGGCGCGTTGGCGTCAGGCGACAGTCCCAACTGTCCATAGGCTTGAGCATCGTTGGAACGCACACTGTCTTTACCCCACGTAAGTTGCGCGGGTAGTATTCGGGCCTGTCATTTCCCGTTCGGGTGTGAATAAAATATAGCGCACGCCAGATAGGTGTTTACGGGGACCCGTGCACCCGTCACATATGCAACCGTGGAGGTGCACTGTTCATTTTATCCATATTTCTTTGGGCAAGTATTACACCCCGGCCGGAAAAAAAACAGGTTTTATGCAAACTGAGCGTGCGCCCCGGATAACAAACTCATGGCTCTGTCCCACCGCAAGACAATGTGTCCGACCATAATGAACTCCTCCCGAAGGTGTTCGGTTAAGGAGCTTCGTCATGCGGAAAAATGGAACCCTGACATTGCGAACCCTACCGTAGAGCACGTCTAGTGTACCACGACGTCCGGCAGAACTCGCGTCTCCGACCCAACATGCACATCTACACATATGTTGAAAGCGACGATGACGGATGAAATCGTCATAGCAGTAAAGACGCAGGGGCACACATGTCGTGCGGAGGAGTTGGCGGGAGAGTTACGTCTCAACGCCGCCCGGGTAACCTTCATTGCCCAAGGGTACCCCTAAACCCGGTGTGCTCGGACATGTGGGCAACGGACGTTCGAAAAACACGAATTAGTACCTGTTGTATTGGCGCTCGGGGTTAGAGCCTTCCAAGCAGTCTCTGCGGTTGTCGGTGTTCTTGGCGGGGTGAACAGCAATTCCTTTGTAGTTGGCTACAAGAAGTCGTGAACATCCTACCTACTCATCACGTCGCACAGCTGCCCGGGGACCCGCACTGTCCTCTTCGGTGCGCCTGAAAGGTGGGATGCGTATTCTGTGTGAAACGTCAGTTCCTATCGTTGAGGTCCACGGACCTGTTCGCCGCGGAGAGCCTCCCGGACGCACATTTACCACCCGCCAAATTATTGAATGGAGCGCCTGGGAGCGACAATGTCGACCGTTGCATGCCCGCTGCATGGAATAAACAAGGTGCTCCTGCTTTGGTGAACAGTGATCCGGGCACGCGAGGTAAATCTGGGTAGTTTGTGAACGGCCTACAAAACCAGGTGACGTTCGAGCGTCGTCAGAGTGTTCAGCGTGTCCGCCCAGTAGCGTCACCTCCGACGCGTTTTCAAACGATGCTTCCAGGTCGGGATTTTCGACGGAAGCGGACTTGCATAGTCGGACCGTGCGCCTCGAGAGCAGAAGTGACAGTCATGAATCTTGACGGATATTTTTAGTACTGCCGGAATGTGTGGCCATCTTCGCTGTACTCAAGTATGAGCAGACGTGGGTGTGTAGTCTACCCTTCCACGGCTTTTCTCGCCGTTACTAAATTTTCAAGTTGCCGTTTAAAGTTGGAGCGGGCTATCGGCGTGTTATCTTGATTTATATTGATATTTCGTATACCTAAGCTGACCGAGTAGAGGGCGTCCATACAGTCCTCGCGAAAACGCAAAAATTGCGGGGGCAGTTGGTGACGCCACCTACGAAATAGCATGTGTTGCTAACGTTTTACAGTATGTTTTTACGCGGAGGGAAGAATAGTGGTGGACTCTTAGAACAATACATTCAGCACGCAATAGGACGGGGAAATCCCGAAGTAGCGGAAATGTGCACGCAGAGGCTAGGGCGCTACACTAATGTAACGACTCACATGCGGAATCGGGCTCTAGTAAACACTCAAGGACACTTTTAATCGTTAGGACAGCATCGTCGACCTGCAAACGGTCACATCTTTACAGTACACATGTTTGAATTCGTTGGAAGGCAAACGAAACAAAATTCGTCCATCAACCGCTCCTTGCGCGCCCATGTCAAGGGGGGACTAACACGTGCGCACCAAATCGGCGTCTTGTTAGAGCTCCTGATGACACCACTCTTTCCCGACACCGCTACGAAAACACTGTTTCTTCGGCGTCATGCAGCCGCATGGATTGTGGTGGCGGCGTCTCCTGAACGTGCTTTGCTTTTGCCAAGTGTTGCAGGCCAATCAGCGACTCTAACACAATCTTGAACGCAGTAAGACTACCCAAGAAGATGTCGCTGCCCTTATCGCGTTTTTTAGCCGCATAACCCCAACTAACCTTGAAGTGCATCATAGCAATTGGGCCACACTGATGGTGCAGGCGTGCAATAATACCACTACTGTAGTAGCCGGAGCTCGAAGTCTCTTGCTGAAATAACAAACGAAAACGTTGCGTCGTCACGACGTCAACCAACGTGTTATAACGCGTGACCTTCCCGGACTCAAGCAGGTCCCGTCTGTGCATTCAAACGTTCAGCTTTCTTCAGGTAGTGGCGATCATAGCATGCCTAAATCGTATTGACAACACGCCATGTGGCGACGAGCTCATGACCCCGTTGCGGGACCATTTTGTTGTCGAACGCCCTAACCCGTCATGTTGGCAGAATCATCCAACAACGTTGTTGGGCTGTTGTCGCGCATTCGGCGGGCGTCTGAACGTATCCCCTGACGCGAATGCTTCGCGAGATGGCCTACGTGTACCGTTAGCCGTATGCCGCGTGATATCCCGAACATAGGCTTAGAGAAACTGCCTCTGCAGGTATTTCCGAGAACGTTGTACCTAGAGCTTCATCCTAAACAACAGAAATGTCAGCGCCATTCACGGCGGGTGTCTCTATGCGTCTCACAGGCCAATGCAATCCTCGACAGATCGAACCCCCTTCACGCCGCTCTCCTGAGTGGGGGGTCTGGCGGGCGTGCCGCCGCGAGTATTATAAGTAATTTATGACGCGAGTCGACGTCACGCTAAAGACCCCCCGACGTTCCATGGATCGTCTGCACACTGACGACGATGTACGCATTTTCGAGTTCGAGCAGGCCAATGTAAGCCTAAACTCCGCGAGGCTACCTGAAACAACAGTAGCGATCCCGTGGTGGGAGCCACCGTGTGCACCGCTAGTCCCGCGTCTACGAAAGGAGATCTAAGAAGGCCCTTCCCCTGCATGTTGCACAAAATTATGACAAGTAGTTTCCGTTCCATGTTCTTGCGCCGGTATCGTTTTTTATTGTAAATTAAACCAGCGTCCATGATTTCCGCGAACGCTCACTGCCGCGGGACGAGACATTTTCAACCTCTTACGAAGCACTTCTATTCTTCAGGGGACATGCTCGGTCGACTGAAAGGATGTCCCGGTGCCGTTCCCGGGGTGCTATCGAACTTGCACACCATATGGTGAATTAAAAGCAGACGGGGAGCCCTTTTTCCTATCTCTTTGTGCGTTCCAGAAGGCCTAGGACTTACAAACAACCTCTCCCACGTAAATGTACGTATGTCCTTCAACGAATTAAGGGCCAAGTCAAGGTTTGGAATCAACGTTACACATACCAAGGGCACCTACGGGCGAACTGCTCTGCCCCGCCATTTGTTCATGCTGTGAGAGCAAACTACTTGTAGCACATGTACATTTTGTTCGGACCCCATACCTGTAGGCGGCGACCGAGGCTGTCCTCCTCAACGGTTTAACGACTCTCTAACCCCCTATGGTGTCCATCCCGGTGTTTCGTCGTTCAGAGCTGAGGAAATAAAGCAGAGATGGGAATGTTAACACCGAAGCTACACCCCCTACCCCCTCCGCTACCCCCACGGTGGTGCCGACATGGTCGTGCGCCTTGATCGGTTTTTGTTCCTGATAAGATAGCAGAGCCGATACCTGCGTGCCCGTCAAGTTCGAAGTTTTCCGGGCGCTTTAGCTGTACTAATCACAAGTAGCCGGCCGAGTCTAAACACGGCAGGCAGGCGTCGGTCGCAACATTCGTGGAAATTCGTCCGCATGTTCCCCCAACTCCTTACGTACACACGGCGGAAGATACGGCAAACAGACGATTCTTTCGTTCTCCAATGCTCGCAAGGAAACCAGACGATGCGAAACAGGAACCATATCAGCGGCAAGAGGGTATGCACCTTCCTGCCTGGTAGGCATTTCGTCTTGCGTGTCGTTCTTGTGATGCAGACGATCTCTGCAACGCCATGGTCGCTTTTCGGTTGCCACGGATGGCCATTAACGACAATGAAAGTGCCATGGGTTTCCATGAGCGACCATGGGTTGCCGTGGACTACCATGGCAGTGTCACAGGATACCATGAGCGACCATGGGTTGCCGTGGGTGACAAAGGCAATGCCATAAGTCGCCACGGATGACCATGAGAAGACCATGGCAGTGCCTTGGGATGTCATGATCCACCATGGGTTGCCACGGGCGACCTTGGCGCTGCCATGGGTTGCCCACGGCGCCCAAAGGTTATCATGGGTGACGACGGATGACCATGGGCGACCATTGCAGTGCATCGGGTTGTCATGGTCGCTTTTGGGATGACATGGGTTGCCACGGAAGACAATGGACGACCATGTCCGTGTTATTGGTGGACATGAGCCACCACTAGATGGGTGGGCGACCATGGCAGTGCCGTGGGTTGCCATACGACCATGAATTGCAAAATGGCCGACCACCATAGTGCAATGGGATGGCCATCAGCGATCATGGCAGTGCCATGGGTTACCATAAGCGACCTTGATTGGCCATGGGTGACTACGGACGACGATGGGCGAGCATAGCAGTACCATGGGTTGCCACCAGCGACCATTGGTTGCCGTGGGCGACAATGGCATGGCCATGGATTACTATGGGTTGCCATGGGCTGCCCTACGTCGCCACGGGTTTCCATGGGCGACCATGGGTTGCCATGGTCAACTGTGGCAGTGCCATGGATTGCCACGGTGAATTTTCTATTGCGACGGATGGCCATGGATGACCACGGAGGTGCCATGGGTTGCCATGAGCGGACCTTGGGTTGCCGTGGACGATTATGGTAGTGTCATGGGATGCCATGAGCGACCATGGGTTGCGGTGGGCGACAAAGGCAATGCCATGGGTTGCCACGGATGACCATGAGAAGACCATGGCAGTGCCTTTTGGATGCCGTGATCCAACATGGGTTGCCACGGGCAACCATATGTAATCATGGGTGACGACGGATGGCCATGGGCGACCATGGCAGTGCCATGGATGGCCATGAGGGACCATGAAGTGCAATGGATGACACCGGATGAACATGGGCGACCACTTCGGTGTAATAGGTTGCCATGGTCGCTTTTGGGACGGCATGGGTTGCCACGGATGACAATGCACGACAATGTCCGTGATATTGGTAAGCATGCGCAACCATGGGGTGTCGAGGTCGACCATGGCAGTGCCATGGGTTGCCATGAGCTACCATGAATAGCAATGGGTGATGACGGATGACCATGGCCGACTATCACAGTGCAATGGGATGGCCATGGACGACCATGGCAGTGCCATGGTTTGCCTTAAGCGGCCTTGATTGGCCATAGGTGACCACGGACTACGATGGACGAGCATAGCAGTATCATGAGTTGCCATCAGCGACCATTGATTACCGCTGGCGACAATGGCAGTGCCATGGGTTACCATGGGTTGCCATGAGCTGCCCTACGTCGCCACGGATTTCCATGAGCGACCATGGGTTGCCATGGTCAACCATGGCAGTGCCATGGATTGCCAAGAGCGACCATGGGTTGCCGTGAACGACCATGGCAGTGTCACCGGATGCCATGAGCGACCATGGGTTGCAGTTGGCGACAGCGTCAATGCCATAGGTTGCCACGGATGACCATGAGAAGACCATGGCAGTGCCTTGGGATGTCATGATCCACCATGTTTTGCCACGAGCGACCATGGCAGTGCCATGAGTTGCCAACGGTGCTCATAGGTAATCATGGGTGACCACAGATGACCATGGGAGACCATATCAGCGCCATGGGTGGCCATTTGGGACCATGAACTGCAATCGGCGACCACGGGCGACCATTGGCGACCATGGCAGTGCCATCAACTGATCTGAGCCACACCATGGGTTGTCACGAGCGCCCATCGGTGACCGTGGGATACCATGGATGACCATGGGCGACCATAGCAGTGTCATGGGTTGGCATAGTCGCTCAAGGCAGGCCAGGGCAATCCCATGGGTGATTATGGTTGCCCACGGATGACCATGGGCGACCATGGCCACGTCATGGATTGTCATGAGCGACCATGGGTTGCCGTGGGCGACGATGGCAGCTCCAGGGGTTACCATGCTCGGCTTTAGGATGCTCTTAGTTGCCACGGATGACATTGGACGATCATGTCAATGGAACGACCATGTCAATGCTACGGATGGCCATGAGCGACCATGGGCTGTCGTTGGCGACCATAGCAGTGCCATATGTTGCCCTGAGCCACCATGGGTTGTCGTGGGCCACCATGGCAGTGTCGTTGTCATGGTCGCTCCTGGCAGCCTATGACGTTCTCATGGATGACCATGGGTGTCCACCGATGACAGAGCTATGGATGTCTAAAGATGGCCATTGACGCCCATGGCAGTGCAATGGGTTGCCATCAGCCAGTGCCATGGGTTGCCATGAGCAATCATCGGTTGCCATTGGCGACCATGGCAGTGTTATGGGTTGCCATGAGCCCCCATCGGTTGCCATTGGCGACCATGGCACAGTCATGGGTTGCCATGATCGCTTATGGCAGCCAATGACAATCTCATGGGTGTCCACGGATGACCACGGGCGACCATGACAGTGCCATGGGGGTGCCGCGGAAGACAACGGACGACCATGACAGTGACGTGGGTTAGCATGAAGGTTGCCCTGGGCGACCATTTCAGCGTCATGTTGGTGCCATGTATAGGCATGGCAGTGCCACGTGGTGCCGTGGGCGACCATGGCCTTGCCATGATGGTTTCCCGTGCTATTACCATATGTGACCATGAACCGCCATAGTCGCTCATGGTGGCCATGGATGAATATTGGTTGCCACGAGCGTCCGTGGCATTCCCATGGTGGGCCATGGCATTTGCTTGGGTGGCTCGTGGCACGGCCATGGATGACCACGGGTTGCCACGAACGACGACGGGCTATTACCTTGTATGACGTTGGCATTGCCATGGGCGACCAAGACAATGCCAAGCACTACCATAGCACGTCTATGGTTTGACGAGGGTATGCCATGGTACGTTGTTCCGTCAATACTTCACAACTCTGCCGTGGCATTCCATGACAATGCCGTTCACGTCTTGCTGCCATCCCATATCAATGCCATGTCGCATGGTTCAGGGTATGGCCATAGCGTGCCAGGGCATGCCATGACAGGCCAAGAGAATTGCCATGGTATGCCATAGCACCTGTCATGGCGTGCCATTGCATACCACGGCTTCCCATGGCACCTGTCCAACAATGTCCAACAAATATAGGACATCCGGGTACCCTGTCTGGCTCATTGCAACAAATGCGTTCATAGTGGAAATCGCCTGGTATACCTATCAGATCGTGTTGAATAGACGCGTGCTACGACAGAGGTACACCTTTTCTTAGCAGAAATGGCTTCCGAGTGACGGGGTTCCTCAAGCTTGTAATGCTATCGTCGGCATTAGGTTATTTGTTTGCGTGATCCTTGTTGTGTATGTATAAAGGCCATGGGAATTTTTATTCGGTCCAGCAGCTTTATCTTCAAACAAAGTCAGTTTTTGGAAGGGACACGTCTTTAACACCTCCGAAATTGAGGAACCTCGGCAAAAAAAGTGGTGAACCGCTTCAGTGTCACACGTCAAATGCTGTAACATATCAAGTGCCGAACGCACACCTAGACGGGACTGGGCGGAAAAACGGGTTTCACACAGGAACTACGAATATACTTAGCAAACGTTTAGACACAGAAGGTGAGGAGGACCAGAGGATATATCCTGTCCGGCGTTCAAGTGCTCAGACCTGGGAGACGGGGGAGTCCTTTCTTTTTTTGCCATCATGATCAAACTGTTGGGGCGCTATTTCAATTCAGTGTCGTAGCATCACCGAACGAATTGGCGTGAATGCTTCCATTCATAAGTGGGGCACCCAGAGCAAGCGGTAGCCGCCTTGACAATGGTCCTTCGCCGCACACATGCTGAGGGTTAGCGCACACGCACAAACATGTTCCCTTGTCACAAATCAACCGATCCATCACATGCAGCCTGGTATTATTCGAATGCACCCACTCTCTGCTCATGAGTTTCCCCTAAAATGACTCCACGAACGCTCTTCGTTATAAATAAGTGTATACTAATCGCCTTCCCGAGCCTAAGTTCCTCCTATGAGGAACAAAAATGATACAGTGAGCCCACCCACCCCAGCTTGTTACGCCCCGCTCGACGCATCCCTCATGTCCCTCCGATTATTGCACCGTTCGGAATCCCGTCCATCACGCGTCTCTGCGCCTCAAGTCCAATTGGGACGAAACCCTTCCAAGCGCTCACGAGGCATTGTGAACCGAAGTATTGCTATTTTCAACGTTTTCATATATCCCCTTTTACAACTTCACATACTCGAGGACGGTTTCGTCCTCCAGAACAGGACATCGACAGTGCTCAAAACTCTTGCAATACGGGTGTACAGCAAGGACGTGTTCAATGGTGTGGCAATGTGCGCCTAGTATGTCCTTGACGCATTCCGCACAAGAGACAGAGCACGGCAAAGAGCTGGCATGCCAGAAATAGGCCTTACAAAATGCTTCCCTCAGCAAAACAAAATATATATGATATGTGGACTGTATCGGAGATGCGCGGCAAGCCGCAAAGAGAGTCCGACCAAGCCGCAAAGAGAGTTCGACGCAAATGTGAGCCGCGTGCTCTCTCCATCACTTCTGTTCGCTTATCCAAATTTCTGCTAACAAAAAGCTCGAATCCTGTTTTCAAATCATAGCAAGAGTTCTTAAACCGTATTTTTTAATCCCACATACACCAAAATCTGTCTTCGCAACGATGGTGCGAACGTTCTCAGCGCCACGATGCGGCCCACGGGGTCATCTTGAAGGAGCTTGTTCACACAAACCGGCAAGTACGAAACAAAACCTTGGTGGTTCTCAAGTCACACGCACGTGGCGTGGACGATGTCGTTACGATGTCCATCTATGAACGTTTGAAGCTTGAATGCCACGTCAATGCGTCCAACCTTCGACACGATATATCGACTACAAATTAATCGAACACCAGGGCCATCGTCTTTCGCGACATACAGCGACATCTCACCTGTATAACACAGACAAAACGTTTTTTACGCATCCCTGTAGCAGCCGGGCCAAAGCGCTCAATCCGCTGCTGATCGTCACTACCGCCAAACGCACGACGTCCACCCGCACACATACTTTGCACGCCTATATCTCCCACCGAAACTCCCCTATCGACGTCTTCTGTCCACGCGCCGCCGCCTTAGAATTACCTCAAAACGCCAACCGCCTGACTCTGCGCCCTAAATTTCAACTAGTCCTTGTAAAATCTCAAACACAATGTGCCTTGTAGGGCAATGGCCAGTGCGTATGGCGTACGGCATACGGCAGAAACCTTCTTACGTGCACAACTACCAACTACACTAGCGACATACAGCAATCGTCATGGGACAGCTTACGTCCCAGCTGCATCCGTGATTATCTTATACCCCAAATACTGAATGCTTCAAGTTGTTATTACTCCGGAGTATATACTTATATGTATAGGTTCAAGTTTGCGTGCTTCGTTCTTGCTAATCCAAATGGCCGGTACATTGTAAATTAAAAATGGTCAATATCGACCTTGTATACGCAGGA
Organism: Undaria pinnatifida; assembly: GCA_012845835.1. Classification (NCBI taxonomy): domain Eukaryota; class Phaeophyceae; order Laminariales; family Alariaceae; genus Undaria; species Undaria pinnatifida. Next base: position 1,031,207 of record JABAKD010000021.1, read on the forward strand.
ACAACGACCGCTGCATGATGGGCCGCACAATTCCTCGCGCATCACAAAAGGAACATGTCCACTCGATGTGACCGTGTCTCAAGTGCGTCACATGATTTCCATGACGTCTTACGTCGTGTGAGGTGGGAACACCGCGAGGTGACAGCCAGTCCACAATGTTCGAAACCCACCCCCTCGATAGAGTTCACACCATCAGATCAGACGCAAATATAATATCCCGGCGGAAAACGAATGGCTTCAAATGGCTAAACAACGCGACGAAAGGCAAGACGTACGATTCCCGCGTCATCGTATTCGTCGGCCTGCCACCAGATCATGCCCACACTCCTGCGGACGGATGACGTTATCCGGAAGAGCTAGAAAGACACGAAAACCGTCCGACCCCACGCAACTACATCTTGGTACGTAGCGTCGACCGTGTGCGGAGGCAAAAGGCCCGCGTCAATCACTAAGACGGATGTCAACATACCCCCCGTCACACGTTCCTCCGTGCGTGAAGAAATCGAGGTTGCTTTGCAAGATTAGCCCCGCGTTCATATTTTCAGCGTCAGATTGTAGAGCCGACTGGTCGATGGAACAGGTGTAACGTGGCTTCACGAGCGGAATTTCCCAAATGGATGCAGTCCTGAACAAGTGGTCCGACACCCAGGTCTGCGGGTCAATAAACCACACTCCAGGCGTGTTGTTCGAGTAGGCTAATGCTGCCATCACCTGTGTATCGAAGGATCAGAAGGCATGGGGGAAAAATTCCAGTATGTGAAGAGTACACACAGGTTGTCGTCGATACTGAAACGACACACGGCATAGCGCTGGCCGCTCAGCGAACATGTGATTCATCACCACAGCTTCATGTGTAAACACGATGTTCACACGGTGTTTCATGAGCCCAAGGCAGGATGCACATACGTGAACCGCACGTTCTTGTGCCAAGGGGTAGGTAAACATGCCCAGGACTTGACATCAACAGGGGTCGCCGCAATGGGTACAAATGTACGTCGGGGCATACACCCGGATTAACACAATATTCATTATATGGTTTCACGGGTTTGCCCAGGGCAAACATGGCCAATCACCAGACGCTGAAACGGCAACCCCCTGTTTGACGTAGTGCGACACCACAACGAGGGTCCAGCGGCCAGTGCTGCAACCGCCTTCAGCATGATACCCCCGTAAGGATACGGACCCGTGAAACCCTCGTTAAAGCGTACCTGCGGAACAGCCGACATATCGCGGATTGTCGCCAACTCGTGCATGACCTCGCGCAGGCCCCAATCGCCAGGACGTTCTTGATAATCCACGTCTCGTCCGGACACGAACCAATTGCGAAGGTTGGCGTTGGCCCCGACGGGCAAGAAGAGATCGGTGTTGAACGTGAAAGACGGCGTTTCGAACCCGAGCACCCTAGTTGTCAGTTTTGCAAGTTCGCGGTCGACGTGTCTCAATTTGGCACTTCCGTGCACCACCAGGAGGTCTCCGTGGGTGGAATGAGTGTCCTTGGACGTGAACTGTCTTGATAAAATGGAACCGGGCTGCATGTAGAAGATGAGGCTTGTGTCGACGCCGCATAGTTCATCGGCGAACAAGCTTGCCGTGAAGGCGTCCTCGGTGACGTGAACCGTGACCCCGGGAAGGCCACCAACAGCCCTGGACAGGTGCAAACGATAACACAAGAGTCGATCAGACGTTGCCACAGTGTACGCTTCTGGCGTCGAGTACAATGCCACACTCATCCGGGATGAGACGAAACGAGGCTTGAGCACAGCGCGGTGGAAAGAAAAATGAGGCACGTACATGAAAGGAACGAACCAATTACTTTTCATAGTTTGCAAAAAAAAAACTTCTGATCGAAACCATCCTCTCACCTCTCGTACGCATCGAGTCCATCGTTTTCGACCGCGACTGCCACAGTCATTCCGGGAAGGAACTGGAGAACGCTCATCACCGCCACCTCGATCTGCTCTACCTTGCTCGATTGCCCTCCAACAAACGCGCACATATTTCCTCGAACAAGATTGTTCACGTAAGGAAGGACGGTGGCATCAGCAAAAATTGATTGAATGTCCTCCGTCTCTCCGCCAGCTAAAGCCAAAGTCTCTCCCTCCTTCACGGACGTTGACAGGCGGCGAGAGGTGGTGTCGTAGATGTCGACGGGAAACAACGTGTCGCACCTAGGCCACCACATTACGCGGTGGACGACATCAGATACAAACGAAAGAGCAAGGGAAATTAATCCATCAATCTCTCCTGCTCTCTGTGAGACACATTTGGATCGTGCCTGCCTTGTGTTTTTAACCTCCTCGTCCTATCCGCTGCTCGTGGATCTCGTTTAGTTGTTCTGTTCAACACGAGAAATCAATTTGTGCAGGATTGCTGACAATGCCGGCAAAGAAAATGCTCAATGTAGAATAATGCATCCTTCTTAATTGCACGTGGAATCGATGCATGGTCTAGCCCGTGTGTATTGTTGTTCACATTACACTGATCATTCCAAATATGCATATCCAAGCACAATCAGTGTCCGTGCTGATACCCTCACAGGATACACTCTTGAGCTCTTCTGAATGTCACAATCGGCGAAACGAAGGTACATTTTGCAAAACGTGCCAATACAGCAACGGTGTTTTGCCCATCCATTACCGACCCCAGTGAAAACGCGGCCCGAAACAACTGAGCAAGCGAGCACACTACAATCTTGTTTGCACTCTGAAAAAACGAAACAGAACGAAAAAAACAAAAACAAGAAAAAGAAAACAAAAGTACATAGAACAAGGCTTTCCTCAAGAACGAACCGTCGTCTATCGCAGGATCGAGATATCAACAAACTTTCCAGAAATGGCTAGAAAGGGTTTTTTTGAGCACGGGACGGTACAATCTGGGATTGAACGGGGCAATTTAGACGGCAACCAGCTCCGTGTATAGCTCGAATACGATCCACTTTTAATGATCTAAACCCAACTTTCGAACAACTGCAAATGGTACAAGCTGGATCGTCAAAATACATGAATGTATTGAAAGTCCAAGATGGCCACACAATCTACAACACACGGCAAACAACATACGCATGAAAATAACGGCGACATGGGAAATTGTTTCGAACATTTTCGTAGACCTAGACTTTGTGGAAACGAAGAGCACTTCCAGGGCGTCCAATGTGGGGTATGTCTGCACCGGCGCACAGCAGAAGCAGCGCTAATCGGCGACCATTGCGATCTGAGGCGATTAAAGTCTATTATATTTCGAAACGATTACGAGGGATAGCACCTTATGTGGTGTGGTAGTACAGTATGTGGTGGTAATATGTTTGTGTACGATGATACGGCGCAGTGCCAACACTGCTGCCATCTCATACGGAACACATGAGACTGTGTAAAGTCACTCGTAGGGTCACCAATCCGTTCTGGTCGCCGACCTTGACACGCTAGCCAACAGCTTTGTCAACGCATTTCTTGGGGCTACAATCATTACATCGCAGCCGAAGTCGAAACGTGAAAGGAACACGAGTTTCCCAGGAATGGCTTTCACATTGGGCGTGAGAATGATTGCACGCGTTAGGCAAACAACGGTTGTGCTACCTACATGATGGCGGGATCGTCGACGTCGTTGTTTTCCAAGGCCTTCGTGCGGTCGTAGTAGCAATAGCGGCAGTAGTCCCCAAATTTCCCGTCAGACGCAGCACAGCCATTCGTGCCGTATGGGACTCCGTCGGAGCACGACTCGTCACATACACGGCCCGCCAATCCGTTGTTGAACGCGGCGGGGCAGTCGTCTTCGTCACAGCTGTTGCAAGAGAAATTCACGTAATCATGACAGTAGCAGAGACGACACGTGGAATCAAAAACTTGAAGAGCGAGGTTGTTACTACTATCTACAACCAAGTCGAGCATGCGAAGGTTAAGGCGAGACAACATGAGGGTAGTGTCAGCGCCTGCCCGTCTATTTCATTTTGTTTTACTCAAAATCTCACAAGTTGTTCCTCCACTTTTCGGTCGTCCTCCATTTCGGCTCTTCATCGTCGTCGAGGTTCTCCCACTTCCGGTTCCTCTGCCACCTGGAGCACAGGTAATACGCAGGCCACACCGACATGGGTTGATATGGGTGTCAAGCGAGGGACAAGTCGGATATTCTCCTCACGTATCTGCGGATACTCGATGCCAGCATCCAACTACAACAACAACTCATGATTTTTTCGCGTACTTGGGTGTGTCGTCGTCGCCAGCTCCCGTTTGCCACTTGGCGAGTTCGTCGTTGTCGGCATCGCCTGCCCACTTGCTGGTAGTTCGCCACTTAGCGTTTTCCCTCCAGGCTTGAAGTTGCCGGTGTCGGTGTCTGCGCTTGTTCCGAGGCTTATCGCGTACACTGCCGTCGACGGCGGTGCTGTTTCGCCATTCCTTGAGCTTGTGACCAATCGTCGGGGCGCTCTCCTTGACGGACGTTGCGAGACGGCGGGGAGTGTCCTCTTGGACGTTCACCGGCATCAACGTGTCGCACCTACACAACATCAAAAGCGCAGTGGAATGGGTATAAAAAGAAAGAATACGTAGTACATTTTTTCAGTGTTTACTCACTGGGATTGACCACTGTAACCCTGTCATTCACTTTTTGCATGCATGTGAGAAATTGCGTTGTTAATGATTGCCGTCATGACTAGAATTACGTAATGCTGTGTACATACGTACTGTCACGCATGCTGTAGAACAAGCATCGACGCATACCCATGCCTTTTGTCCTCCACGGATGCACCATATTGGTATGATCCTTGAACTATGCTGCCGAGTGGTATGCATCAGCGCCTTGAAAACGTGGCAGTGTAACAGCAACGGCAGGGACAGCGGACTGTGCTTACACCAACAGCGTGTTGTATGAGTTCCAGTAAAATCGAAGCCGCGAGGCCTTCCCCACTCACATCAAACACATACGACATGTGTAGGCAATGTGTGGGTGCAGCGTTTTAGTAACATCCTTAGCCGTGGCAGCGACAACGATGCCAAGTGGTGTGGTCGTCGTCAGGAAAATCGAGTGAAACAACGGCAACTGCAAGAGCGGTACGTTGTGCATTGCTCGTATCGTGCGTAAAAAACCAAAAACGTCAGCACCAAAATATTCTTTCTTGCAGAAGGTGTTTCTTAGTTTCCTTCCACACATTGGGTGAACCCTGGGATCGACATTCTTTAGCGCACTAAACGCACCGCAGCATTGTGTCGACAGTCATAACAGAAAGTAGGATAGTGAGATCTGAGGTATGGGGCCGACGTCGCGCGTGCAGTTGCACCCGTTAGATAAACAACGGTTGCCTTGCTTACATGATGGCGGGATCGTCGATGTCGTTGTTTTCCAAGGCCGTGTCGCGGTCGTAGTAGCAGGTGCGGCAGTAGTCCCCGAATTCCCCGTTAGACGCACCACAGCCGTTGGTGCCGTACGGGTCTCCGTCGGAGCACGACTCGTCACATACACGGCCCGCCAATCCGTTGTTGAACGCGACGGGGCAGTCGTCTTCGTCGCAGCTGTTGTAAGAGAAGCACGTACGTACGTATGCGAGTGGCACAGACAACACGTGGGATCAAGGACCTTGAGAGCAACGTTGTAGGCACCATCTACAACCGTGTCAAGCATGCGAACATCAAGGCCGTCCAACACCAGTGTGGCTGCAGCGCCTGCCGGCGTATGTAGAAATTTTTCTGTACACATTACTCACAAGGTGTTCTTCCATTTCTCGTTCGTCCTCCATTTAGGCTCTTCATCGTCGTTGACGTTCGCCCACTTCTGGTTCTCCTGCCACCTGGGGCACGAATCACAGGCAGGCCACACCGGCAACGGTTGGTAATGGCGTCGTGCAAGAAACAAATCGGATATTCTTGTTACATATCTGCGGATACTTGTTGTCAAGATCTAATTACAGCGATCGCTTGTGAGGTTCGCGTACTTGGGTGTGTCGTCGTCGCCAGTCCCCGTTTGCCACTTGGCGGGTTCATCGTTGTCGGCATCCCCTGCCCACTTGCTGGAAGATTGCCACTTGGCGTTGTCCTTCCAGTTTTGAAGCTTGCGGCGCTTGCTCTTGCGTTTGTCCCGAGGCTCATCGCGTACACTACCGTCGACGGCGGTGTTGTCTCGCCATGCCTTGAGCTTGTAACCAATTGAAGGGGCGCTCTCCGTCACGGAAGTTGCTAAACGGCGGGATGTGGTCTCCTGGTCGTTGACCGGCAACAACGTGTCGCACCTACGCAACAGCAAAGCGTAGCGGAAAGGATATTTTTAATACAAGAGTTGCACACATAGTTTATTTTTTCAGTTTTTACTGGGACTTTGTAGTTTTTACAGGGATACCTTTGAGGCATATCCAGATCGCGCGTGTAAAATGTGTCTCCAACCTTGTTCTTTTCGGTTACGATGGTGCTCAAGTTAACCACTCATCTAGAGCCCACGTCAACCACCTGTCTCATTTGCGGAACACGTTCAGCACGATTCCTCATTAAATGCACACGTATGATTTGTACACGATCTTGCAAATTACTCAAGCACAAGTAGAATCGGTGCAAAAGCTCGGGTGTCGTTGGCCTAGTGAGATGCACGGTTTTTGTATAAACGCGACAGTGAAACAGCAACAGCAACTGCCGCGACATCGAAGTGTACTCTAGGCCCAGGGCCTGCTTATTGAATTCCAGCAACCATAGTGCAAACCCAGCGAAATGAAATGGCTGTGACAGCGAGAATAATGCCAGGTGAAGTACATAGTCTTTAAAGGATATTTCGAGTGGAATAACAGCTGCAGCAGAAGTAGTACATGGAAACACAGTTTTGCCGTAATTATTATCAACGGCATTAGTGCGATCAAAAGCATAATCACAACCACTTACACCGGAAATTTGATGTTAAAAAAAGGTTGTGGGTTTCCCATGGTTTTCTCCAACCGTTTGCGTTTACTCTTCAGTCCAGTCCATTCCTTGGCACCAGGAGCACTGCAGCGTTACGTGCCGAGTGCAACGCGTGGAAAAGAACATACATTGTTGAGGTGTGGGTCCGTAAAGTGAGCCAACACGGTTGCCTCCCTTAAATAAACAACGGTTGCGTTGCTTACATGATGGCGGGATCGTCGATGTCGTTGTTTTCCAAGGCCGTGTCGCGGTCGTAGTAGCAGGTGCGGCAGTAGTCCCCGAATTCCCCGTTAGACGCACCACAGCCGTTGGTGCCGTACGGATCTCCGTCGGAGCACGACTCGTCACATACACGGCCCGCCAATCCGTTGTTGAACGCGACGGGGCAGTCGTCTTCGTCGCAGCTGTTGTGAAACAAACACGTACGTGAGTATGTTGGAAGCTGAAACACCACGTGGGATCAAGGATCGTCAGAGCGAGGTTATAGGCGCCATCTACAACCGTGTCGAGCATGCGAACATCAAGGCCGTCCAACACCAGTGTGGCTGCAGCGCCTGCCGGCGTATGTAGACATTTTTCTGTATACATTACTCACAAGGTGTTCTTCCATTTCTCGTTCGTCCTCCATTTAGGTTCTTCATCGTCGTTGACGTTCGCCCACTTCTGGTTCTCCTGCCACCTAAAGCACAAATCACAGGCAGGCCACACCGGCAACGCTTGATAATGGCGTCGTGCAAAAACAAATCGGATACTCTTGTTACATATCTGCGGATACTTGTTGTCAGGATCTAATTACAGCGATCGCTTGTGAGGTTCGCGTACTTGGGTGTGTCGTCGTCGCCAGTCCCCGTTTGCCACTTGGCGGGTTCATCGTTGTCGGCATCCCCTGCCCACTTGCTGGAAGATCGCCACTTGGCTTTATCCTTCCAGTTTTGAAGCTTGCGGCGCTTGCTCTTGCGTTTGTCCCGAGGCTCATCGCGTACACTACCGTCGACGGCGGTGTTGTCTCGCCATGCCTTGAGCTTGTAACCAATTGAAGGGGCGCTCTCTGTCACGGTCGTTGCTAGACGGCGGGAAGTGGTTTCGTAAACGTTCACCGGCAACAACGTGTCGCACCTGCGCAGAAGCGAAGCGCATCGGAAAATATTTGATGAGTAGCTCATGTACATTCGCTTCCCCGGTGTTCACTGGGCCTTTTGTGTGAAGCGAGTTTAGATCGCGTTCGTCAATGAATATTGCTTTCTATTGATCTATTCGTGACACTTGCGTGCCTTTCCATCCTTCCATGTGCTCTCGAGGTTTATTGCTGTTCAAAATCGCTGACAATACTACAGGTACAGAGGCTAGGCTTTGGTCCAGTGTACACTGGCAGTACTACTTCATTGTCTATAGGGCATGTCTACAAAAATGCCTTATTTCAAGATAGGAAACCCATGCACATACACGGCAAAATAGCATGCAGGGCACGAACAACAGCTACAGAGGGGGACGGTGGAGACAAGGAGGGGCACCGCGAGAACGGTGGACGCTTACAAAGTATGGGACACAGGTTAGACGCATGTTTTATGTTGATGATGCAACACCCAAATCGCTATAATAAGCATAGTCGCAAAGTCATCTACTTTAGATTCAGGGAAGTCAAATCGCGTAAAAGTGTGCCTTCGGCAAGGTGCCTCCATGGGGTCCCTCTTCTTCAGCCGTGAGTTGCCAGTTGTCGCGGCGAAGCCGCAACTGCCAGGGCACCGGCTTATAAATCGGCCAGTACGTGCTGTACTGGCCAAACCTACCGGGGGTCACAACCACCAGGGCACCGGCCTATGAAGCGGCCAGTACATACTTCTCTGGCCAGGCCTATCATGGCTCGCAACCACCAGAGCACGAGGTTAAAAAGCAGCCAGTACATACTGTACTGGCCAGACCTACGGGGGCGCAGTCCCAGCGAATGCAGAGGGTAAGACACATACAATCGATACATACCCTCGCCTATTGCCCGCCACGGTGGCACGAAATAGATCACACCACGACCATGCTTAGTGGTGGAGGTGCGCATCGCCGTAAAACCAGGACAGCGCATCAGCCGCTGCAGTGGCAGCAGACTGTGCTTGAACTAACAGTTTGCTCCGCGAATTCCGGTGATTGTCTCGACAAGGTGTACGTGCAGCGGTAAGTACCTTACATTTATCTAACTGACAGTAGTGCCAGATGTGGTACACGGCCGTAGTCGTGGGACAATGGAGCAAAAACAGCGGCAGCTAGAGAAGAGTCATCACACGGAATGGGTTGCGGGCTGGAGGCCGAACACATTCTTGACCGGTTGATCTCATTGTGTGACTAAGCGCTAGTGCTGTAAAGTCGCTGGAGTTCCCGCGTAGTTCTTTGTAGGCCGGCTCCGCCCGTCAAATACTTCACTGGTTCGCTGGTGGGAACAACTAGTCGACTAAACGTAGGCGAGCTAAACGCAAGGCACCCCTTCCCTCCGCGGCGTCTAGGGGCGCACTTGGGGCGCACCCGGGGGCAAAAATCCTGCCATTATTCAAGGCAGATCCGTGAAGAGATTTCTCCCAACACAACAACAGCTTCCCACGAAAATATAATTGCAAGGTTTTCGGGCAAGCCCCACAGAAGATGGTGCTAGCTACTCAAGCGATACCGTCTGGCTAGTGTACATCTCGGAAGTCGTGATATTTCCCTCGTGGCTGAAAAATGCTACGGAAACTACTCGTACCAACATCGGTGTCACACGTTTGGCAGAATGTACATGTAGCCAGATCCTGGTTCGCAACCCGGTGCTTCCCTTTGATAACCCTTCTGGTCGGGCCATTGGGGCATCACCTGGTTTTTGCCGCCTGCGAGGTCTACGGCGTCCACATACGCTTTATTCAGAGGGCCCCATTACGGGGGATGTGATAGGGTATGACGGTTTGTCTGAACCGCTTAGGTTCTGCATGACTGGGCTCCCAAACCCATATTCGTCGGTCGAAAATAGGACATTTTCAATTTAATGCTGCACGGCGTGTACCTGGGCCCCCGTTTATGCACCCGGTATTTACTTGCGGCAGTTTTGTGTTTCTTGTTTGTTTGCGAAATCAGTTCTTGGGAGAAAATCGAGCTCCCGAGTATTGAGGAATCTCGAGAAAAACGGAATGGTGCACCTCTACCGTAGAATGTGTCCGGTACTACAGTACTAATTCAGAGTTCGTGAGCCAAGAACACCTCGGAAGGGTTCCAGCACAAATAGGACCACTCGCAGCACCATTTCGTTACCCAGAATCCTGATGTCCAACGTGCCGTTCGGTTTTATGGAACAAAGTGAACTACTCTGGGACAAAGTTGTTCGCCTCTAAAAGTCTTCCGTCAGGATTGGAACGCAAGGAACTTACTTGATTTGGTTACTAACCAACAGCAAGCAACGTTACTTTTGGTTCCGCTGCATTTTATAGGGGAAGAGGGTTGAGATGTGGAACTCCACACGCAACCCAAGAACATTCCGTGGCACCTTAGCCGACCGAGCTGTCAAGAAAAAAAAATGAACAACACATTCCTCATGCCACAAGCTAGAAACACAACAGTGCCAGCGACAGCGGTATCACCGAAACAGCGCTATTCCAAACGTTGCCGAGTGTCATTGAGCTTGAAATGATTTCTATTCCTTTTTTTTTACCCTTTTCAAACACTGCCGGCTTTCGTGGTTCAAGATTCCGGCGAACAGTTCAGAAATTGGGCAAACAACGGTTGTGCTACCTACATGATGGCGGGATCGTCGACGTCGTTGTTTTCCAAGGCCTTCTTGCGGTCGTAGTAGCAATAGCGGCAGTAGTCCCCAAATTTCCCGTCAGACGCAGCACAGCCATTCGTGCCGTACGGGACTCCGTCGGAGCACGACTCGTCACATACACGGCCCGCCAATCCGTTGTTGAACGCGGCGGGGCAGTCGTCTTCGTCACAGCTGTTGCAAGAGAAATTCACGTAATCATGACAGTAGCAGAGACGACACGTGGAATCAAAAACTTGAAGAGCGAGGTTGTTACTACCATCTACAACCAAGTCGACCATGCGAAGGTTAAGGCGAGACAACATGAGGGTAGTGTCAGCGCCTGCCCGTCTATTTCAATTTGTTTTACTCAAAATCTCACAAGTTGTTCCTCCACTTTTCGGTCGTCCTCCATTTCGGCTCTTCATTGTCGTCGAGGTTCTCCCACTTCCGGTTCCTCTGCCACCTGGAGCACAGGTAATACGCAGGCCACACCGACATGGGTTGATATGGGTGTCAAGCAAGGGACAAGTCGGATATTCTCCTCACGTATCTGCGGATACTCGATGTCAGCATCCAACTACAACAACAACTCATGATTTTTTCGCGTACTTGGGTGTGTCGTCGTCGCCAGCTCCCGTTTGCCACTTGGCGAGTTCGTCGTTGTCGGCATCGCCTGCCCACTTGCTGGTAGTTCGCCACTTAGCGTTTTCCCTCCAGGCTTGAAGTTGCCGGTGTCGGTGTCTGCGCTTGTTCCGAGGCTTATCGCGTACACTGCCGTCGACGGCGGTGCTGTTTCGCCATTCCTTGAGCTTGTGACCAATCGACGAGGCGCTCTCCTTGACGGACGTTGCGAGACGGCGAGAAGTGGTTCCGTAAACGTCTTCGACCGGCATCATCGAGTCGCACCTATGCGACGGCAAGGCGCGGTGGACGATGTGAACAATTCCGCACGGAATGCACTGTTTTATCTAGTCTTTTTTGGTGTATGTGACGCTACTTATGATCGTATCCGACAATGTTTGTTGCACCCTCTTGTTTTTCACACGCATCATGAACCCCGTGTGATCGTTTTGTTTCCATATCAGCTTTTTGTGTCGTACGTGTAGGATTCCTGGCAGTACTACTGGTACCCGATGTTGTGCGGAGAATCATGCATACCGTAGCACACATACACTCGAGATAGTTACTCTCCCCTGCCGCCTTATACGGTAGGTAAAGTACTAAACCTACGTTGTCCGTTGAGAGATACGATTGCCACAGAACGCGGCACTGCAAGAGGAAGAGCAGCTGCAACAGACCCACACATGACGGCCTGGTCTAGAAAACGTGTAGATGCAGCGGTAAAACCCTCGAGGCGATAAAAAGGACAACAACTCAAGGTGAGGCACAGGCCGGCATCGGGGGATATTAGTCGAAAACAGCGACATCGGGTGGGGCACCCCCCACGGTAAAAGTGATTCCACGATTAAGACGCATCCCTTTTAGGGCGGTTTGAGTTCCATACGCGAGGGGCTACCGATTTATGTACTGAACATGAACCGAGCATGTTTGTTTATAGGCTTGAGCATATGTGTGTTTGCCCGGTTGCGGAACCAATACGCCTTGTAAGACACGTTTTGGGTGATAATGGATGATGGATGATGGACAAGAAGGTTGACAATGTTCAAACTCCTCATGATGGAAGCGGACGCCGGCCGCAATAGAGGTAGCACTTTTCGTCGCAAATGGCGTCTGAACGACTGAGCTCCCTACCCTAAAATCGTCGAGAATGCTACGTTTTTTTTCTCGTGATTCTCGTCGTGTACCTAGGCTGCGGGAGTTTTTATCCGGCAGCAGTTTTTTTGTGTTCTTCTCGAAATAAGTTGCTGGAAGGAACGTGTCTCAGGCTCCGAAATTGAGCAACCTTGCTTGGGAAAACAAACTGGTGCACCTCTATTGTAGCACGCGTCACCTCGGACAATATTCAAAACCTGCGCCCAACCTACCTTCTGTGACCGGAATCAAGAGCAGTATAAATCTTATGCACAGCTAGCACCACGGAGTAAAAACAACAACAACGGACGGTCGTCAGCAGCAGTATCAACATTACCAAAACAGTACTCGGTGTTGAAATGAATGATACAGGGTGTCGTTTTCTTCTACTTTTTTATATGTTTCATGAAACCCAGCATTAAACGCGGGCTACGCTAGAGGTGCACCACATTTTTTTTCCAAGTTTATAAGCTCACCGAGTAAGGAAAAATCGTTCCTAACCCACGCACTGATTTGGACAAGAAAAAACTGCCGGCCGGAAGAAAAAAATTTCAAGGCCAAGATTCAGAACAGGAGTCATTTGAACAAATGGCCTATTTCCGACGATAGTATTATTGTGCTAACGAGACCCATTATATGAAAAGAATTTTATGAAAAAAGTACACCCATATCGTAGCACGCGTCACTACGAGAGCACTGCAGCATTCCGCGGCTAAGCTTCTTGGGTATAACAGAACCCGAATCGCCTGAGGAAGGTTCAGACATATCGGGCGAGAGGATTGCATGTGTTGCAGAAAAAACGGTTGCGCTGCTTACATGATGGCGGGATCGTCGACGTCGTGGTTTTCCAACGCTTTGTCGCGGTCGTAATAGCAATAGCGGCAGTAGTCACCGAATGCCCCGTCGGCCGCGCCACAGCCATTCGTGCCGTACGGGTCTCCGTCGGAGCACGATTCGTCACATACACGGCCCGCCAATCCGCTTTTGAACGCGGCGGGGCAGTCGTCTTGGTCACAGCTGAGATATGAAGAAAAGAACAAAAGCATGTGAGGATCATGGTTTTATGAGGGAGGGTGCACGTCATTCTTTACGCAACCATGTCAAATACCCGGGTATTGTATCAAGGACCTACAACACCACGTGGCGGCATCACGCCTTTCTGTGAAAATAAACATTTTTGTCCTTCAACTCACAAATTGTTTCTCCACTTGTCGGTCGTCTTCCACTTGGGTTCATCGTCGTCAGCGTTTGCCCACTTAGTTTCTTTCTTCCACCTGCAGTACAGATATATCGCAGGTCACACCAGAGGCGTTTAATAAACGTGTCGTAAAAGAAACGATTCGGTAACTCACATAACATCGGCTGACACCTGATGTCAGAATGCAAATTGTTTTACTCGTCATCACTGAGGCGTTTCTCTTACTTGGGTTCGTCGTCGTCTCCTGTCCCTTTTTGCCATTTAGCGAGAACGTCGTTGTCCGCGTCGCCTTCCCACTTCTTGGTGGTTTGCCACTTAGCGTTCTCCTTCCAAGCCTGAAGCTTGCGGCGTTTCTTGGTTCGTCGCGGCCGTGGCGAACTCTTCTGCACAACTTCCCGCACAAGGGTTTGCTGGCTTTGCGGAGGTTCTAATCTGTAGGAGCGAGAGCAACACATGTTAGGGTTTCAAGAACATTCAGGGCGCCTTGGATGTTTGAAGTTGAAACGTGTGACCAGCAACTACTGTAGCATCAACACCTGTTAGCCACGCCTTCACGCCAGCTGAAAATTTACCGGGTTTGCCATTACACAGTATATGACCGTTGACTTCGGCCTTGATCGGGTACAAGTAAGCCGACAACCTCAATTTTCCTCCAATCTTTTGGCATTCGAATCCGACGCCCATGTAATCATTCTGCAAAAATTGTGAAACCCGATTAACCAAGAACGGCGTTGAGGGAGACGGCGCTGGCGTGGCATTCTTACGTCGAGCACATGATGACGCGGCCACCCCTGCGCAACGCCACGGTATCCGCCATCAAGGCAGTGTCCACATCGTTGAAGCAGAAGCGGCACTTAGGCCCGTGGTCTCTCCAGTTGCAGTTGTAGTCACCGTGACGACCCGTCCCGCATGATTGATCACACACCTATGTAACGCATTAAGGGATTGGTAAACGAGGTAGAGAGTAAGTAGGTTAAAATATGTTTACTTTAGTTTTTCAAAGGTTTAGCTATTACCTCGGGATTTTCACCCACTTATGTCGTATCCCAGGTACGGCCTGGCGTTTAATGATGCTAGATTGCTCTAGATTTTGCTTAACAATCTCCCGATATTTTCATTACTAGTGATCAAGGCTACGGTAGGGGGGTGTCCACAATTTTCAGCACCGAGTCCAAGCCAAAAAAGGGTATACCTCTAGATGAAGGCTACAGTAAGGGGGGAACCCCCAACTTTAACTGCCTGATCAAAGACAAAAAAAGATATAACAGATACCGAAAAAGGGTGTACCTCTAGTACTACCCTTTTTTGGCTTTAACCGGGAGTTGAAATTGGGGGTTCCCCCCTACCGTAGCCTTCATCTACCACTGTATGCCAATCACGGAATGCAACACATAGCCAGGAAACCGCCAATGTTTTGGTCAATACTACCGCGAAAGTATTGAGCAACTCGGTCCCCACAAAAATCGTACGCTTTCGGACAAAAGTTCTCTACGTTGACCCAATGCTCTTTTTTTCCACCCACTCACCGTGTCCTTCTTGCGTCCGCACTTGTCGGAGCACTCAGCGGCCTCGGGTGGCCTCATCGTATCGCACATGATCACGTGCGCCGCCTCTTGTTCGACGTTTACGTCGGACCTCGCCAGTGCCAGTAACTGCTCCTCTCGGCGTGCCTCCTCTATATCGACGTAGCAGAGACGGCACATGTATCCAAACCTCTCTGAGTCACCAGCGCCGCAGAGGAAGCCGCCAAAACGGCCTGAGTCACCGGCACAGGTATCATCGCACACAGTGGCGGCTCCAGCGGGTAGGCCAGCGGTGTCCGTGCTGCCGCAAGCAGCGTTGCATGCAGCGCCAGGGGTCTCCCCGTCCTCCGCAAGACTGTGAAGGGAAGAGGAAGCTTGGTTTCGTTCGTGCTTGGTGGCCTTGAGAGACGCCAGGTTGCCTTCATCGACTCTGCTGCCGTGGATGAACAGGGTTTGGCCGGCAACAGCGTTGGAAACGGTTGTGTGGTCGACGTGCTCGAAGCCGACGTACGAAATCTGTTTCGGGTGGGTCACAGGATGGGTTTAGGAGTGATCAGAAGGGCACGGTTACAGTTACGCACCCAATAACGTGCACATGTACTGCTGCATGTCAAGTTTCTTTTTATATTGGGCCAACATCCATTCCGCATCCAACAAAGCAGCTGACCTACCATCAACGATACTTCCTCAACAGCTTCCAATGCCAGTATGCGAATCAAGGTCGTGAGGCACGCGCGCCTAGGTAGGAGACACAAGCTAAAAGTGTTGCCGCTGATAGCCGACATTTACACCCCACAAATTGTTACATTTGCTTCTCGTTGGCTTGGTCCTTTTACCTCCTTGAGTTGAGTGTATCGGGCGCACGTGCGCATAATTTCCAAGACGCAACGAAAACCCACGAAAGTCCACAGCCGTGGCAGAAAGTCACGTTTGGAGCCAAATTTTGTCCCCGCCAGGAGACCCTTACACCCACCCGCTGAAAGGCCTAGCTTATCTCGAATTTGTGAAGTTAGTTGTATACCGGTTTAGATGAAGAGTATTCATCGCAATGGAATGGTTTGCTATAACACAAACTAAAAAGCTAGTTTCAGTATATTTTCCAACAAGACGCAAGCCACTCCTGATGGTAGTCTGAACACATCAAGTAAAACAGAGCCCCCCTCGCCTCCCCTGCAGATTCGATTGGGGGAGCAGCTTTTCAAGTCAAGTCAGTCTCCGTTTACTTATTAGTGAGAGACCATGGACAGCCGCTTATCTGATAATCTGGCACTTTGCGGTGTCAAGAGGACCGTGAGGCAATAAGCTCCTCAGGGGGGCAGCCCCGGAAAAACAAGAGTGAACTACTACCGAAACATCTGTCGACATTATTTGACACCATACCTGGTGCGAAGTAAGAGGCGCAACAACTCGCATCTTTTGGACGGACGGTGGCCAATGGAACGAAGAGGTAACAATCGGAAAGTTAGACTCTGATGCTTTTATTCTGGTTGAAAAATTGCTCCGAGTGACCTTGCGGTAGCACAGAAAACCCTGCCTCAGAATCATGGGCTTTCGTGGACGGGGTTTCCAAATCTTTACCAGCGACTTTTCACCTTTCCTACGAACGACTCCTTCTCACATGGCCGAAAACAGTTTCGGAGTGTTTTGGTGCGCAGCGTGTAGTAACAATAACCATCCCATCATGTATTAATTTTGCATACATGCACATGAACACAAAAAAGCTCAAGTTCGCAAAAACTAGCTCAATAGAATGTTTCACCCGCCTTACGACCCTGTGGACAAGCAGCGGCTACAGACGTGTTCTGTTCGGCTCGGTCCATGTTTTAGTTATTCATCTTGCATAGATAGGTTGCAAATCATTTTTTCGCTCGTCGATTTTTATCATTATTTTTCCCCCGTTTATTCCGTTATTAACCCGTTTGGGCATGGATAATAAGAGGAAGAAACGAGACAAAAAAGCCAACGATAGAAGTATCATACTTCAAACCGACACACCGAGCAACTCGGACTGCTAGATTTGATGACGATTTTTTCGTGGAACTCCAATGAACAACCTAACTGAAAGACACCGCACAGCTTGCACAGCCAGGTGCTGCCTACTCGCGACCAATGCTACGGTTGAGGCATCTCCTTTCGAGGCCTTTCTTTACACATTCTCGCGCGATTGACCCCCGTGTTTGTTCCATGCGGCCATAGGCCTTTTTTCGTGCTTTTGCTATTTTTTCAATGTGAATCCCCGACGGGATGGTTAGCTACACTGCGCCACAAAATCGTCCTTAAGAGCGTTTTTGTCGGTGAGGTAGTCGCTCGTGCGTGTATAAGATCAAAAAATATAAAAGACTCTAATCCGGTACTATTGAGCATTGCGGGGACCCTCCTGTTAACGCGTTTTTCGTTGCATTCGGGGAGAATAGACGGGGCGACAAGGTTGGCCGCGAAAAGGGTGCCAGAAGGTTATAATGAACAAGAAAAGAGACTATTTGTCGGAATGATAATAGTTGTACTTTGGGGCGATCTCGCATCTTATGATAAGATCACGACCATGGTGCACTCTAATCTGCACATGGGCCTCAAGAAGGGCGAGCTGTCATTTTCATAATGTTTTTGAGATGACAACAGTGCAGCTGTAAAACCGAGGGAAGCCTGCTACGATGGAGGTAGCACTTTTTGTCGGAAACGGTTTCAGACTGCCTGATCTCCTTTTTTTCAGCAAAAAAAACCCGCCGGAAATGCGTCATTTCTTGTCACGATTCTTGTCGAGTTAGATTTGATGACAATTTTTGCAGTCGTACCTTAATGTACAAGTAACTGCAAGACACACACAACTCGCACACGCAGGTGCTGCCTACTCGCGACCAATGCAACGGTTGAGAGATCTCCTCTTGAGGCCTTCTTTAAAAACACTCGTGAATGAGAGCACTCACTCGCGCCATTGACCCCCCTGTCGCATGCGGTCATAGGCCTTTCTTTGTCATTGATCTATTTTTTTCAAGGTTTCATGCGGTCGTAAGCCTTCGTGATGTTTCTATTTTTTTCAATACGAATCCCCAACGACATGGATAGCTACGTGCGCCAAAAAATCGCAAAACGCTTTCTTATCGGTAAGATACAGAGTCGCGCGTGCGTGAATGACATGCCATGATATGATGGCTCTAATCCGGTAGTCAAAGCCGTGGGTGCCGTTAGTGGGTTGTAAAAACCGAAGAAAGAAAGTGATCGTCGGAATGATTGAAGCGGTACGTAAGGGCGATCTTGCATCATTATACGATTGAGACCAAGGTGTATTTTATTCTCCACATTAGCCTCCGAAGGGCGAACCTTCATTTTTTATCATTTTTCCGGGGTGACAACAGCAGTGCAGCTGTAAAACCGAGGGACGCCTGCTGCGATGGAGGTAGCGCTTTTTGGGTCGGAAAAAGTTTTCGAATGACTCATCTTCTGAGCCCCTCCAAAAACATAGGAAATGCGTCATTTCTTATCATGACTCTCGTCGTGTTATATTTGATGACGATTTTACAGTCGAACCTCGATGAACGAGTGAATGAGAGACACGCGCACAACTCGCACACGCAGGTGCTGCCTACTCGCGACCAATGCTACGGTTGAGAGATCTCCTTCTGAGGCATTTCTTGAATCACCCGTGAATGAAAGGACTCACTCGCGCGCGTGACCATGCGGTCTCCGTGCCGATTTTGAATTTTCATTGTGAATCACCAAAGACATGGATAGCTACGTTGCGCCAATTTTTCCATAAACGCCTTCTTTTCAGTGAGGTACAGAGTCGCGCGTGCGTGCATGGCATGGCATGGTTTGATAGCTGACTAATCCGGTAGTCAACATAGTGGGTACCCTCCTATCGTAGCCCCTATCGTTGCATTCGGCGACAAGAGTGCCAGAGGGTTGTGATAAACGAAGAAGAAAAGAGGTCGTCGGAATGAATAAGAGTTGTACGCTAGGGCGACCTCGCATCTCATGATGAGATTTAGACCATAGTGTATATTATCCTGTCGTGCATATGCCTCGAAAGATCGAACTGTCATTTTGCATTGGTTTCTTGCGATGACAGAAGGTCGTACAGCTGTTGTAGTAAGACCGAGGGACACTCGCCACGATGAAGGTATCACTTTTCGTCGGAAATGGTTTCTGAATGACTGATCTCCTCAACTCAAAATCGTTGGAAATACGCCATTCTCTTATGATTTCTGGTCGTGTACCTAGCCTGCGGCAGGTTTCATCCGGTGGCGGTTCCATTTTTCTCATAACTAACGGTTGGGCAGAGGTCTTGACCCCTTCAAAACTAGAAAACCCTTTTGGGGACAAGTTTACTTGAAGAGTGTGAAGGAAAGGATTTAAAGGCTTTAACGGGGTGAAGCTTCAAAATTAGGAAAAACCTCGAAAACAATGCCGATGCACCTCTATCAAAGGACGCGTCGAGGACTTAGTTACTTAGTTGGAACACATGCTTGTGATCTGTGTGAAATAGCCCGATCGCGCGTGTAGGCATTATTTTTTCCCGGACTTACAAAAAATGTAAGAATGAAGTGACTTTCCATAATACGAACGATAGTAGTGCAAGAGTACAACAAAGATGCAGTAGAGCTTGCAAAGTTATGGACGACGTTGGTTGACGAACACTCCTACCTGGTGTTTACTAGACAAAGAAGCTGTCACCGTACATTGGTTGGTTATGAACCAAGTCGTAAATGGTGCTTGTGAATTCTGTAGACTGCAAACGACCTACTACTGTTGCTTTTTCTTGTAACCATCAAATATGAGGCCATGGTTGCTGCACCCATCTTTTCACCATGTAAACCAAGCACTTACGAGGTTGGTCGTGACAAACTTGCTGGAGTACCGTTGCCACAGAGGCCAGGCGTACGGGAAGTCGGAGATGGTGAGCCAAAGCGCAACGTCGTACGGGTGGGTGTACTGCCATCGCGTGCGAGTGTAGTCGACGTACTCCACGAATGCAGGGTCGTTGTTGTTGTAGATGGCGTTTCCGTTGATGTGGCCGAGCATGTTCCACATGCCTGACTCCTGCGCGGTGGAGTGGAAGTTGGTACCGCCGAGGTTGCTCCCCTTAACCCAGAAGTTTTCGTTTACACGGAAAGCGGCGTGGTGAAGCTCCTCAAACGATCGATCGCTCGCAACCAGCACGTCCCATTCCACGAGGGCGAGGGCATCATACTGCGATAGCTCAGAGTGGATACCCTCGTCAAGAAACATTTTGAAGAACATAACAGAGGGGCCCTTCGGGTAGACATCCTCCTGCAACATGGGCGCAGCACCGTGGAACAAGGGTGCTGGAGGGGTTAGAGTCTGGGGCCGGAAAGGGATGAACATTTTTTTCTACACATACGCGTACACTGATGGTAGCGTGATGGCCGAACAAAGCAGGCCTCTGGCACCTAACGAGTTTTGTTCGCCTTGGATGCTTTCGTAGGTGTTGTACATCATCTGGCAGTAAATAAAACAAAAAATATACTTGAGGACATTGAGTATTTACGATAACGGTATAAACACCTTTACCAAGTGAGTACAAGATACCAGGTTGTAGAATTCACCTGGTTTACACAATCCAATCATCGCGCAACAATTTGATATCCCAGGCTCGAAACGAGGTGAAAAGGACGAGAAAGCGAGAAAATATGGGGAAAAACAAATTGGCGTGCTTCAAATTACAGGAAAGTTGATAATGACGCTCGAGGTGCACTCAATTGCATGTAGAATGAGACCAGTTTCAACACAATAAATCCTGGCTGCGCCGGGTTACTCTCGGTCATGGCGGACTACGGCCGGGTATATTCTTCACACGTGTAGAGGTTTTTCTCCACCCACTTGTGCCACGTGCTCTACCCGGATGTTTGTAGCATTTCGTGTTGAAACACATCGAACGGTTATTCCAAGCCCTCCACAGCTGCGACTGCAAGGTGTTGCCTCACACCAAAACTGCTCATTCCACTCATCTACAAATGCAACACAATACTTTTTTTTGATCGGTATGTCCTTGCTTATGCTGCCTCCTATTGATACAGACAAAATGCTGTACGCACCTATACCAAATACAACAAAGCTTGTGTTCACTTCCTTCACTATTGGCAATTCAATGAAACATGAAAAAAAAAATATATATATATATATATATATATCTATATTACTTAATGTACGAACCGCGCAACATATGTTTGTAAACATGCCGGGAACCCGGGCAACCTTGTTGAGCAAAAAAAAAAGAATACGCATGGCCAGCTGGCTCCACGCTTCATCCGGCCAGGATAGGACGGGCTAGGCTAGCCAAGTGCACGGACTATACCAGACAGGTAAATATCCTTACGTACTTTAATGTGATTGTTAAACTTGATGGCGACCATAACAACGAATGAAAAGCGGCCCTTTTATCTCTTTTTCGTCCGCGAGATATAGGCACAACGGAACATTTTACATCAGTGCAAGGCCAAACTCTATGCTCTTGATTATGAAGTTATGTCAAAGCCGGCGGACAACTTTATATACAGAAATGAACGCGCTTGAAAATACATACAATGCCTATGGCCACAATACGTGTGTTGATGGTATTACACCGATGAGTTGCTGAACCTCATGAGCTGTGCGTTTCGTTCGTGGTGATGAACCGCGAGCCTGACGAGGCTTAATGTTGGCGGTCTCCATGAACTGACACAATGTTAGTGTGTTACGGTAACTAACCATGCATCCCAGGACCAAGTTCGAACATATATGTATGTGATGTTATAGATTGGCCGGGGTCAGCAAAACGTAGTGCACTAAAGGTAAGGCACCGGCCCTAGGTTTTCCAGGGTATATGAATGCCGGACAAGAAAAATGATCTGACAACGGGGGTCATACCCAAACGACCCCCGTTTCATGCAGGTGCTCAGGTCAACCATGTGGCAACACGTGAGAACAAAGATAAGCCCAGTCGTCCCAGACTTTAGACCACTGCTGTAAATTGAGATTTGGATGAAAGTAGCATTACCAGATATCGCCATAACCATAGTTACTGTTCTACTGGTGTTATCATCTCCGACTGGCCTCTATGTTCTCCGAATAGGGTCAACAGCAAGGGGTGGAGACGGCGTAATCGGATTCAAGGTTCATGGCTACCCTCATGCTTCAAAGTCATGCATAGAACAAGGTTCATGGATGCCCCCAGCCTTTGACGGGATTTCTGAAACAATGCCGGAACGACCCTTTCTGAAATCGTTGTCTTAGTACGTTGTTTTGGTGCCGATTTTGCATTTGTTGCCTCGAGCGAGGCCAAGGATAGATTGGAAAACGACACAAACGCTACACCAAAAATAGCGCCGTTATGTTGTAACTCCCAAATTATAGGGGAAGAGGGATATTTGTTTTGCCTTTTATTTAAGGTCGCACATCAAAGCAAGCAAAGCAACATGTAGTGGACAAGAAGTTAGACACCGGCGGTAGGTTTCCCAGGGAATGTGGATGCCGGGCAAGGCGAATGGCCTGACATCGGGGGTCAAAAACAGACGAACCTCGTTTCAGGCAGGTGATCTGGTCCACGATGTATGTGGTAGCACGTGAGAACAAGGTTATGCCCAGACGTCGGGGACTTCCGCCTACTGCTGTAGTCTACACATTCAGATTTGGCTGCAAGTAACATCACCAGATATCGCGACAACCGAGATTTAGTTTCAATGGTGATATCATCTCTGACTGAGATCTATCCTCTCAGACTGAGTTCCACAGCAAGGCGTCGAAACGCCGTCATTTAATTTAGGGCTCATGGGTACGGCCAAGCTTTCGAGCATGCCTAGAACGATGTCTGGATGATTTTTACTGAAATCATCGTGCCAGTTGGTCATTTTGATGCCTATCTTGCCCATGTTGCCCCAGAAAAGACCATGGGTGTGAAAACAACACAAAAGTCGACCCAAAATTAACGTCGTTATGTTGAAACTACCAAATTTATTAAGGGACAGGGGGTTATTTGTTTTGCTTTTTTTTTCGAAATCGCATATAGCAGAGCGTAGTCGAGCCTACAACCGACACACAACCAACGCATATATCTGCGAACAGCCAGGGAAGGTTGTCGTTAGAGAGTATCAAAATACCAAGCAAAACATTGGCCTTTTTGCCGGGACAGAGCACAGAAGTTACAGACTAGGCAGTAATGAACAGCTATTATTTGTCATGAAGCGGACGACGGCACTCAACCATCTGTTCGAGGTGTCGTTGCGCCACGAAACCTTAGACCTCGCTAACGCACCAAGATGGAGGCTGCGGACGGGGGTGCTTCGTGTGATTGTGCTGATGCTGGTGCTAGTGGTGGCTCGGCCTTGAAGATTGAAATCCGCCGGCAAGTAGCTGTAACGTGGCCAGCGAGAATCCCACGTCGAGCAAAGTAAACCAGACTACGAACGGTAATGCCGTTTGGAACTTTTTGTAGGGAGGGGTGGCGGGGTCAACGGTCAATACCGATCGCAGTATGTCGTCTGGTGCCAACGGCTAATGAGTGACGCAAGGACAACACCTTGGCGCCTTGTGATACGCTGACTCTTTACAGCATGATGTAGACTTTGGCAACAGGCTTTCAATGCTTTGGTGTGGCGTTTTGGTGTCCGCTGACTCGACTGATCATGATATCGTGAAATGGTGATGGGGTTAGATGATAACAAACGCCCCGGGCCTTGAAAATTTTTCCGTCCCCATGTGCACATATTTGATTGAAAAACTGATGTTCTTGTGTCCAGTAACAGCAGTACTGCGAATCAAAGTTCCTTCCGCTTCGTACCAGGTGTAGAGTAGGTGTATACGATCAGAGTATCACACAGCTTGCAGAAATGAGTTTCGACGAAACCTCTTGGCAATTTATCAAGGGGACGGCGTCGGAGAGTTTTCCCCTTACAAGACCGGTTTGCACGCCACGCAGCATCACGGCAGGTCTTATAAAGGAGGTAAAACTGTGCTTAAGGCCGCGTATACAGTGAAAAACTGCAACGTTATCTGACCACAGCTATGCTAGGGGGCGTCAAAACATGCTTTACTACACATTCTTCGAGTCGTAATAACAGTAGTTCTACTACCCCTAGTACTGCTTCTCCTCATCCTTTTCTTCTCCTGCTTTTGCTTTTTCTCATCCTTCACCACTCCTGCTCCTGCTGCTCCTACCAGTTCTCCTGCTCCTATTTTATCTCCTGCTTACAGTACTACCACTACCGCTGCAACCACTACCGCAAATTCTACGACAGTACTGCTACTACTACTACTCCCACTACTACTGCTTGTTGTCGCCCGAGTGTCTCTCAACCCCACCGCCGAAAAAACCACCTCAGGAAAATTGCGTGGTCAAACGCAACTACGTAACCCGTTCGTTGCGCATTTAACGAAAGTGTTTAAATTTAAAACTCATACATAGACTATAGTCTAGACTAATCGATAAAACGAACGACTTAAAAAAGCACGCAAACTCTACTTTAATCCGCAAACCAACAGGCGGAACACCGGCGCGAGTGACCCCGGGCCAATACGAAATCAGGCCGCGGGAGTGACCCCTCTATCAATATTGCTTCGGTGTCCATGTCAAGGCCACGCCTATCAACTAAATGCATTCCTATCAACAACGTCAGCAAAATATACGAAATCTTCCACCTCGCGGATGGAGGTCTGTTGTGTTATATTTGAAACGATTATAACTTGCATGCACAAATTGCCCCCCCCTTTTCCCCCCCTGCCCCCCCCCCCCCCCTCCCCTCTAAACCCGCTCGCTTTTGATCGCAACCTGGCCCCCACGTCCTTCAACAATCCGCCCCCCCCCCTCACCGGTTATTCGACTTACAAGATTCACTTGATAAAAAGATGCATTTCCCTCCACAGCTAGCATGTCAGATTTTGTCCCCCTCAGAAACGGGTTTTGAAGTTCCAGCGCACAGACTGATTAAAAAACCCTGTTGACCCTGATAGCTACACTGTAGTTGTAAGGGGAGTCGCCGACCTATATCCTAAATGAGGACACACAACTCGTATTGCGCGCGATCGGGAGTATCACACACAGCTTGCAAAGATGAGTTTCTACGAAATCTTTGATCTCACAGCTGGAGTGTATTTTTATTGTTCATGATATGTTTACCAGGTTTCACAAACTGCCTTTAGAATCGGTGCCATAAACTGTCAGTCGTACCTGGTATGTAACATCCTGCCGAGTGTTTTTCACGTGAGGAACATCATTCTCAACAATCGACACTGCTGTTGAGTCGAGTTGATGCGACCTTGGCCAGTTGAGGTGTTGCTAGAGCGGTAGATTGGCCTCGCCTTGCTCAACAATATTTCATATCAGTACCGAGGGTGTGAGTTTGGGCCCGGTGTTGATAATGCGACAACCAACAAGTCTAATGCCGGCCTATTATCCACCACATAGATGACCGATACAAGAACGCAAGCCGATGCGAAAGCGGCCATTCATTATTACTTGCCAGGAAAATAAAAAAAACAGAGGAAAGCCATAGAATCCATCGGATTCGGGGATGCCCAGATCCTAAGTCTACGGTTAAGTCTGTCTTTGTTTTTGTTTTGTTTTTTTCCTGTGGCTCACGGGTGCTCGAGCGGGTGACCCCATTCTTTTTGCGCCTACTACAGCTTGTTCAAGTCGTCTCAATTATACGATGCGGGTACGCAATGGATTGGCCTGCTAAGCAACGCCAAAACACGCCCCTCACTATGGTAATAGAGGTTGTTGTTAGTGACCTACAGGGAGTCACTTGTGCGAGTGACTCAACCCCGAAATTGCGAAATGTATATAAGGGGGGGTATTAACGTCCTCTCTACATACTTTGGTGTAACACGTGCAGCTTTTATAAAACGAGGTGGTTTGAACTCTGTTCCACATCCATAACGGCTGCAATTTCGGCCCATTTTGCGGCACCAGGTACCATCCCCCGTGTGTGGGTTCTTGCGCAACCTGTTTCTCTTTTTCGCCTCTTTTTATCCCCTTCTTGAAATTTTGCACGTTTGTGTGTTTTTTCGTAATTCACCTTGAGCATATACTTGAAAGTATAGAATAAGTTTCTTCGGTTTTGATTGAATTCTGTTTCAGTTCCAGTTGGGGTGCAATTTCGGCCGATTTTGCGGTTGGTTCTATATACAATCGCCGGTACGAGGAATCTTGAAACCGGTCTTCTCTGCCCCCCCCCCACTTTTATCCCTTTTTTCATCCTTTTTCGTGTTTTTGTGTGTGTGTTTTTTTGCGTTTTTGGCATTTCCCGCTGTGTTTGCTATTCTAGCACCTTAACGCCTTGACCACTGAGAAACCCTTTTTGGGGGCAAATTTACTTGAAGTTTATTTAGTACAGAGTTTTGGGGCTCCGAAGGAGTTTAGTTTAGCACGTTCAAAGACGGCTAAAAAAATGATGTCGGCAGGAACACCGCCGTCGAAGACTCGGAGTACAGGGAATACCTTAAAGCAATGCACCTAACCAAGCAGTAGCCGTTTTGGTGCTTCTTTCGTCGCCTGCTGGGTGAGGCCATCCTTAAGGTTGATACGGCTGCAGCGATCACATTATTGGCACAACAAGTGTCCTCAAGACAAGCATTGCGAAGTTGGCCGGTCTTGCGTTATCGCTGATACCACGCCGGCAGGTTATGCAATGTTTTCTGTGATGTATGCACTCACTCGTTGTTGGTAAAATGTCGTCATCTGCTATTATTACCACGCCGTACCAGCAGTATACTGTAGCTAACGGCTGTCTATGATATGCATTTTGTTTTTGTCGTGCCGTCCTGTTTCCCTCATTTTTTTCATTTTTGTTTTGCGTTTTCCTCGGTCGATTTTTCTTTGCTCAGTTTTACTGCATGTAACTTTTGTAGTGTGCATGGTTGCATTTTTTTTGGTTGGTCGCTCCATCGTCGCGGTTGTCACTGGACGGCCAGAATGCCTCGCTTGGGGTGAAAGCTACTGATGTCCATCTCTAGCTTGTTGTCCCTGACCACTAAAAATTCGTCACCCTTTATATCATCAGCACCTGTGTCAGTGCGAACAGAGGTCGTCACCGTTTTCACCATGATTTGAATTACAAGCACAGCAGCAGTGATGCGCTTGAAAAACATTTTCATAATGTGGGACACCCAAGCACAGACACCGCTCGTATTAGATGTGTGTGTGTGTTCTTCACATTAAACCGTTCTTCTACTCGTCGACATCCAGCATACCCTGTGTCCGTACTGATTCTTCACCCTAGAAAGATCAGCTCTGTGGTCACAAGCTACGACACAGAGATAATGCATCGTAATGCATTCGACAACGCAATGTCATGCCCTAGTACTGGGTACGACAGGCACAACATACATACGTCAGCAACAGAGAGGTAGGAGGTTGACACTGATGTCAGTTTGGTGTCAAGAACGCATCACACCGGCTGGAACATATACAGTCCATGTATATTAGATGCAAAACAAGAAGCTACACTGACATGACGCGGCATGATCCCTCCGTGCAATCAATCACGCTCGATGCAAACGAACTGCGCGTTTTTTACAGCTTGTCGGGGTCACGCCTTGTTCTGGACGCTGTAGATTCTACTACACACCGTAAGGCACAGTTAGTTCCCTACGCCAAAGGGCCGATACTACTACCACAACACGGTAGTGTGAGATCGGTGGCGGCTATATTAAGTCGGTGAATGTTTTGACGGTAAACCATCATTGAATTGGCTATGTTAGGGACACATGAAATACACCCGAGCAAGGCTGTACTCATTTCACGTTGGGCCGTGGTCAAACTAGGCGCCTTTGGGACGGAAACCCCTGCGTTGGCGTCTATACATGTAGGAGTATAGATGCATACCATCGTATGCAAGATGATATAGTTGACGCGGCCACGATATAGGGCCACTTTCCGCGAAAAATAACCACCATAGGGGAAAAAAAAAATATCTCAAGTTTCAACTCTACAGATGTTTTAAAACAATTTCAAGGTTCGTTTTTATCCCGCAACATGGACGTCCGACATGGATATCGTACGCATTTCAGGTTGTGCCAGACTTGAAATGTATTACGATATTTGAGTATTACATACCTGGGAGGTATTCGGCCACACCTGGAACAGAGTACGCGCACATGTCCGATTATGAGCTACGTGGGGCACATAACCAACCCCTCGCTCCACAACTGCCAGTCTAAAAATGCCCCTGCGCCGCCTTTGCCACACCCACACCCTTGGTTAGGAAGAAGAAACACCAGTAAACCGCCGTGTCCTTTCCCAGGCCAAACCGAGATTTTCAGCCCCATCGTGCGTGGTTTTAAGGTCTACGTCCTTTGTGTGTGTGTGTTCTTCACATTAAACCGTTCTTCTACTCGTCGACATCCAGCACACTCAGTGTCCGTACTGATTCTTCACCCTAGAAAGATCAGCTCTGTGGTCACAAGCTACGACACAGAGATAATGCATCGTAATGCATTCGACAACGCAATGTCATGCCCTAGTACTGGGTACGACAGGCACAACATACATACGTCAGCAACAGAAATACATTGGAAGAGAGAATACGAAATAAACAAAAACAAAAACAAAAACAAAATAATAATAAGAAAACATATAAAACAAAGATAAAAAATACAAAAATGTACCAGCATGCAAACTCATTTTTTGGCAGCCTCTTGATGTGCGGTTTTCGTGTCGACGTTATCTGTATGATCAGCAACAAATTGTGCGGTAAACGTCATCTGTACCAACAGGAGCAAACTTCACGACCAATAACGGATGCTGCTTACGTACCTCATGTATGCCGGACAATAGGTTGTAACTCCTCGTGCCCCTGCATTGATGTGCAAGAGCGAGTTCATCACAACAAGTTCTAACCCTAATCCAACATAATTACATTATGCGAGGTTCGATGTGGCGCGCTTGTCCAAGACCAACACAATTCGAAGTTGGGTGCCACAAGTCACTGCCTATCGGATTAGATTCCCTTCCAGGCACAGCTTTTGTGCGACAACAAAAATGTAAAGTCACAAACATCTCAGACAATTTAACCTCCCCCAAACCAACAACACTCACCTCTTCACTCAAATGGGCGTACACAAGGCGCGTTTGCGCAAAACAGCGCCCTGCAGTCTCCCTGACGATTTCGACGGCAGCTGTCACGGTCGGAGCATCTTCTTCCCCCTCCGCATAGTACAAGACGAGGTCCGCGTTTCGCTCGGTCAAGGGAGAACAGGTAGACGGCCACCGGTCGAGAGATGACACCGCGCGTGAGAGGTCACCGCGATAAACAGGGACAACTACGGCTAAGTGCTGCCCCGGGCCTCCTGCGGTCGAAACAAACGGATCTTCTGCTGGATGAACGGCCAGCGTCTCTGCGTATGAGAGGACGGCCCGACCCGAAAGGGCCAAGCATCCCGCAAACGCAACGCAACGCATATACACGCGCTACTTGCTACAATATAACGTTGAAGAGAGCATGAATGAGGGTCTGGGATCGGGTGTGCGAACAAGGGGGGGAACATCATCGGCGGGATCAAAACTGCAAAAGGGAAACAGGAAGTACAACAACAGCATACTACTGCTGTTCGGCAAAAAGTGCCCATTTAATCACGAGTGAGCAACATCGGGCAAATTGAAACACCCAAAGAAACAAAATAAAACGCTGGGAAATGCAGTCGTCGTGCCTGGATGTCGTGCGTGTTTCACCACGTTGAGACGTCGTCAGGGGAAGCACTCTATATATTTCCAGTAACAGCTGTAGTGTGACATTGATACCGAAGGATGACGATCACGGCATCAGAGAAAGAAGGTATCGCAGTAGCGGTGATGAACATGTCGCCGCACTGCCTGCAATACTGGAAAAGCTGGGAAAAAAGATGCACCACACTATGAATAGTGTCTATCATATTTTCCCTTTCCATGGCAGTACTACTCGCACATCAACGCGCCCGATCTTCGTAGAGACGATTCATTTACCGCCGCATATACATATCCAATGTATGTAGAGGTTGGTAAATTCCTGGGTCTCCGATGCAATTGCATGTATTTTTTCAAGTCCTTAAGAGATGTTCGCTGGCCAGACCACGGACGTATTTGCTGTTCGTCACGGCAGTACTCGTTCAGGTTTAGCAATGACAAAAATGCCCGCAGTGTGCCTGGTACAATGCAAAAGAAGATGTACAATACTCTCCCCTTATGGTACAACTCGAACCCGCAACACAGCCGTCATTCATCAGAGGATTGAGACCGCGCCCCAATCTTCATTGTTTTGGTCGGAATATTGCAGGGCGCCAAGGTGGGGCTTTCACCTTTTTTTTTAGGTATGTCCGTGTGCGTGGTGTTCTTCAGATAAAACTGTTGGTCCCACCCGTCTATACGAAGCACAACAAGTTTCGGGTTTCGATGCCTCCATGAGACACGGGCTCTGTCATGCCGTGTGGTCAAAAACTACGAGACCAGGATGATTCACAAGCGCAGCAAGCTGATTTCGCTATGCAATGCCTGCGCCGCCGTTAGCCCGTTTGCTGAGGCATTTTCTCGTTTTTTTTCAAATCTCCGCGTGCTCAGTGCGGTTGGTTGGCATTGCATGGCCACAGTACACCATTCATTACTGCAGAGCGTGAGTTTTGTATCTCTGTCTCGTAGTTTGTGGCCACAGAGCTCGTATCACGATGAGGAAACTGGTTACTCCGTAGTACCGATACGTGTGAAAATAGCAGGTGAAAATAATGTGAAGAACACGCACACACCGGGGTCGACGATGATGGCAGCATTCATTCGCATGTAACTGTCGTCAGGAATAGCTGCGCGCAGGTGGTACTCATGACCATGGGGTAATGCTCTCCTATCATTATTACTCTTTGACAAGTACAGGCTTTCGGAAACCTATATATTGCTGTCCCCGTCTTTGCTTAGACGGCCTCATCTTTTGCGTTGCTCTACGTAGCTTGTAGTTGCTGCCCCTGTCTGTGGGTTGTGCTTTGTTTTTTCATTTTTTTCGTCGAGCCACCTTTTTCTCGTCTTCTTTCACTATATTGTAGTTCCCTCTCTTTGTTTAGTCTTCCGTACTTATTTTTGTTACGAATCTGGGTGTTTGCATTTTAACCCCAAAATATCAAAATCGGAGTCCCTCAAATTGTCTGGTATGGTTGCTGGCTTGCATTATTGCTACGTATTTTTGCCCCCAGTGATAATGGAGGTTGACATGGCATTGAAAAATCACTTTGTTGCAGCATTATTTTGGTGTAGCTAGGTCTCGTGGGTTGTGGCCGCGGAGCCCGTCTCTCCACCAGACATCATCATGGAGACCGAGGCACCAGCATGGAGAGACTGTTGTGGTTGAGGTAGATGCAGGTGCGTGAACATGGTTGTCTAAAATTGCGAAGAACACGCACACTTTATCTCTGCGTCTTTTATCACCGCCAACGGCAAATTTAACACAAACATATTGATCAACACTCCCTTTTTGGTCGATCTCGCCTTTTAGCTGATGAAGTGTATTAGTCTAGACTCCATTCATTTTTCCAAATATAGTATGAATAGTCCATAATCGACGGAGGCTATGGCGACAGCGGGCAACAAGGATGATGTCGGGATGTAGGGTTACGGCAGCAAACCTAACAGCTCCTACCTATCTGTTCGAACGCGAATTACGGTAACATATTGGACGTATAAGAGGCGTTCCCGCAAGGATTGAAAAGTATTTTCAAAACTGCTGGGCAGACCTCTATACATACCAGGTGTGAATTGCATTTTAGCAATTGCTTTTGTGCAATTTATCTGAATCGAACAAGAGTTCGCGCGGTGGTACATGGTAATGGTCCGGTCGGGGAAATGTGGTCGGGCCCAAAACCGGTCGGTACGGCATCGGGAATCTTGAGTGTATTTCGTTTCCGACCGCGAATTCCCGACCATTTCCCGGACCACACGGTCTCTGTTTCCACCGTCTACCTTCTCGACTTACGGCATGTTGTTCCCGTCCCGACTGTTTCCGTCCCGCCCTCCGCCCAGTTGATTCTATCCCATCCCCCAGTTCACGGCAGTGGCAGTTGTCCCCACCCCATATGTCATCGATCGGTTGTTTGTTTTTTCCCTCATTTACGAGATGTATGTTTTGTTTTCACATTTACTCGCATAATCAAAGCCGTTGTCACAGGACAGGCTCCAGTCGCTTTGGAACGGAGAAATACCTCAGGGAAAAAAACACAAATAAACCAAAGATGGTACACGCATATGTATACATATCACAGCTGACGCAATAATGCATGCCTACGCCAGGAACAATAGAAATGAAATCGGGAGCTAGCCTACGATCTTCCAGGTCCATACTGGTGCATGCGTCTCACTACTCACGCCTGGAAGAACCGAATATACCGCTTGCCACCAGGAAAGACTACTACTACTGTAGTATTCTCCTGCGGCTTCACCCATCATTTAATTAAATATTGGAGTAGATGAAGCCTCCTGCCGGGTAGCGGGAAGGTCTTGCCCGGGTTGTACCTCCGCGCTGAGCGCTCAGCGCGGCAGTAATCCTGGCAAAAATACAAATAAAATAAAGTAAAATAAAGCTGAAAATAAAACACGGCACAGAAGCTACTCAGCACGCAGGATGTCTAGGGTGGTCTGGAATTGTTTCTGCTTCCTCTTGTTCTCGCCCGTTGGGCGGAGGTTGAAGGCAATGATCCTGGCTCCGTTACTGTGCCTCAGATAGGCTCAAATAGGCCGGAACCAAACAGCTTTGTTCAAAACTCGGATCCGTTTGAAGACATCCCTAGTTGCTTCCGCACGGGGCTGAGTGTGGCAAGGCGCTCGCAGACTTCTCCGGTCCGCAAACGTTGTTAAACAAAGACCTACAGCATGCGTAAGCTGGGTGGGTGGGATGGTCGGTATTTGTCCTTTAACGTATGTTCTCTGGCTTTGGGCTTGTGAGAAACGGGCACAATGATCGATGTGGCATAGTTTCTCCAAGAAATTCACCGGTTCCAAATCATGGAGCCACCTCCGTAACATCGATGTCTCCTTTTCTTGAAATCCGATTTTACTGCAGTATTCTTCTGCGGCTTCACCGATCATTGGGATTTGATGAGGCCTCCTCCCCCAGCCGGTGGGCCTGCCCATACTTCCATTGGTTCATATAGGCTATGCATCGGCTACCGGACTGGGGTCGTCGTCTCACCCAAACTTCATGTTAATTTTTACCATACAGTGACATGCACGAGGCGAATGACCGGCGGGGGTGGTGAATCATTTAGGATTAGCCTACGTTTGCGTTCGTTTAGAAGCACCGTCACTGTCTTGATAAGTGCTTCCTGCAAGCGCAGCAGCGGTCACCGTAAAATATGCATGGTACCTCGATACTGCTTGTTGCATGTTCCTAACACCAGCATTATATAAGCTCGTCACGGAGTGGGTGGTTCTGCAGGACGACTTCGTCCCAAAACCCTTCGAGTTTGCGCACGAAACCCGGCATAAACTCGCTCCCCGCGCGCCGACGCCCGACGCCGGGGCATGCCACGGCAACCGTCGGATCCGCCATTGCATCGGGTCCCTAAATACGTCTGCCCAAACAGACCATGTGGGTGAGGGGTTGAGAATCGACCATGTGTCCACCCACCGATGTTCGTCGGCGGAAAGCTGTGGAGTTGAGGGTAGAATAGGCCGCACACCAGTCTGGTGATGATTAACGTGCCGGAGCCATTCATCCGCGCCCACCTACCGCGGATGCCACTAGAAAACTATCTGAATGTCAATACACAGCATCGTACGTTAAAAACGGGGGGCAATAGTTGCACGCCCCTTGTTCTGCCAAACAACTAAGCGAACGTCGAAATATTGCTGTCTTTCCAGATAATCATTCGAGGAAACCCGATGGTAGCACAGACACCAACAGCGCGACTCCGGGCCACTCCTACCTACCATTACCTAACAGCGAGATTAAGATGTAACGAAATAGGAGAAGCTGCCACGAGTCACTCATACGTCTGCGATACTACCAGTAGCTAATAAAACATGGCCTGCAACTGAGATTTATAACCGGCCTGCTCAGCCATCGCCCGGGCGGACAGGGGGAAGCGACGGAATGGCAGGGGGGGGGAGTATGCCGCGGACGCCGCCTCCCCGGCGACCCCGACCCCGTCCCGACCTTCAACTCCCCTGGCGCGTGGGCGTTGCGTGCTTTTCCCCGCGGGGCCCAGATCGGGGGACGGGGGGGGGGGCTGCTGCGCCAGCGATGCACCCACCCACCCGTTGCGGCATACACCCCTGCCGGGGCATGTACACCTTGATCACCTTGAGAGGGACCCGGGGATGGGACCGTCGAAAGGTAGCTGTAATGGGTCGCGGACGAGCTGTGTGTAGCGTATCGAATCCTCGCAATAGCAGCGGGTTTACCCGCCACAAAGCAGCACCCGCCTATTATCAACGGTAGACCCCGCGCGCAGGTAGGAAGATACGGGGGCAGCAGTTCCGGTATCCGAAAACAGCGTAGGTATTACATGTATATTAACAGAGTAACAAGCGGTATCGCAGTCACAACTCTGACCCCATGTCAGCCATAACCGCCTGACAACCGCGATCCCCAAAGCAACAGCGGCAATGAAGGCAGGTGTCAGTATCTGTTTAACAACAGCAACAAGCTAGGCAAAAGTATCTCCGGCGCCGCAGTGCTACCGATGATGGTACAACAACCTTAACCCACAAAGCAGAGGCAACTATGTATGCAGACAGTCATGTCATTGATGTTCTTTATGTACTGGCAGCAACCAGAAACCATAATCAGTATCAAGCAAATCAACTGCAGCGGCGCAGAGATAACACTGCCGTGCCAGCTACAGCTGCATATCTATAGAGACCAGCAAAACGAAAACCTCCAGCACCGCCGTGCCGAGATCCGCGAACCAGAAGCCTCTGGCGCTGCCACGCCGAGGTCAGCAAAGTAGAGCCTCTGGAACAAACGTGCCCGTGATTGCTGTATGCCGACAGCGACAGGCGAAGCCACAGCAACCATATCCCAGCCACGTCAGCAATCAAACAAAGCAGCTCCGGCACGGCCGCGCCGGAGATTGTTGTATATTAACATCGATCAGACAAGCAACAGCCAATAGGCCGCGCCGGAGACCGTCGTACATCAACAGCAATCAGTGAAGCAATAGCCAATATGACAGCCGTGCCATCAACCGCTGTATATCAACAGCGACAGTGATTAACGACTATCAACGTCGACTAGCGAGGCAACAGCGACAACACATCCGTGTGGACAATAGCTGCATGTTAGAAGCGATCCGCGAAGCGAAAGCATTTTTGGCACAGCTTTTTATCAACAGTGATCAGCAAAGTGAATCCATCTTTGGCACAGCCGTGCCAATGATGGTTGCATATACACACAGCCGTGTGTCAGTGACAGCTGTATACGCACATCAATACCGACATTAACCCTTTCGGAGCCCACGCATAGCAATAAAACAAGTAAGAAAGGCTGTCACTGTCATAGCATGAGTGCGCAGCACACTATGTTTCATGCTACGCGCGTATCGCGCAGCTCCTTGCGTTGGAGTGCACATTAAAACCTCACCCTTTAATCTTGAAGCGCGTATGACGTCGTGTGGCTGACCCCGCAATTGCCATATTCGGTAACGTTGTCTTCTGGAGTCCGAAAAGGGTTAGTATCCACAGCAATCCGTAAGCAAAAACATCTGGTGCAGCCGTGCCAGTGATGACGGTTCGATCTGCGCATCAACTATAGCTGTGTAACCACCGCAGCAAGCGAAACGTGCAGCCGTGTCGACCAGGGTGGTGTATCAACTGCGAGATCAGCCAAGCAAAAACCTATTTGGCGCAATTGCATGTCACCAGCGCGGTATATCAACTGCGATCAGCAAAGCGAAGCATATCTGGCACAGCTGTACATCACCAGCAGTACGGTACAGCTGTATATAAACATTATATTAACAGCAATCCAAACTTAGAGAGAAAGCACTGGTGAGCGACGAAGCCGTGTCGACCAGGGAAGTATGTTAACCGCGATCAGCAAAGCAAAAACATATATGGAGCAACTGTATATCACCAGCACGGTATATCAACCGCGTTCAGCAAAGCAAAAGCATACCTGATATTTGGCGCAGCTTTTTATCGCCAGCGTGGTATATCAACCGCGATCAGCAAAGTGAGAGCATATCTGGCGCAGCTGAATATTGACAGCAATCACAAAACTAAGCAAAAGCACCGCTGGGCGACACAGCCGTGTCGACCAGCGTATTATGTATTAACCGCGATCAGCAAATCAAAAGCATACCCGGCGCAGCTTTATATCAACAGCATGGTAAACCAACCGCGATCAGCAAAGGGAGATAATATCTGGCGCAACTGTATATCAACAGCGCGGAACATCAACCGCAATCAGCACAGCGGAATCACATCTGGCGCAGCTAAATATAGACAGCCATCAAAATCTTAAGGCGAAGGCGTTCTGGACGACGCAGCCGTATCGACCAGAGCGGCATATCAACCTCGATCAGCATCAAGAAACATATCTGGTGCAGATGTTTGTCACCAGCGCGGTATAGATGTATGTCAACAGCAATTTAAAACTTAAGGTGAAGCCGTTGTGGACGACACAGCCGTGCCAGCCGGAGCGCAGCTGTATACCAAGAGCGCGGAGCATCAACTGCAATCAGCAAGTCGGAATCACATCTGGCGCGGCTGTGTATCAGCAGCAATCAAAAGCTTAAAACGATGCCGTTCTGTACGACACAGCCGTCTTGACTAGAGGGGTATATCAGCCGCGATTAGCAGCAAGAAACATATCTGGCGCAGATGTATGTCACCAGCGCGGTATAGCTGCATGTCAACAGTAATTGAACATTTGAAGTGAAGCCGTTGTAGACGACACAGCCTTGTTGACTAGAGCGCAACTGTATATCAACAGCGCGGAACATCAACCGCAATCAGCAAAGCAAAAGATTATCTGGCGCAGCTGTATATCAGCAGCAATGGAAAGCTGATAGCGATGCTGTTTTTCACGACACAGCCGTGTCGACCAGGGCGGTATATCAAACGCAATCAGAAGCAAGAAAGATATATGGCGCAGATCTATGTCACCATCACAGTATAGCTGTATGTCAACAGGAATCAAAAACTTAATGCGAAGCCGTTCTGAGGGAAACAGCCGAGCAGAGCGGTACATCAACCGCGATTAGCAAAGCCGAAACAAATCTGGCGCAGATGTATGTCACCAGCGTGTGGTGAAGTTGTACATCAGCGATAGTCAAAACATGAAGCGAAACCACTTCTGCACGATGCAGCCGTGTCGACCAGAGCGGTATATCAACCGCGATCAGGAAAGCGAAAACATATCTGGCGCAGCTGTATATCGCTAGGGCGGTAGATCAACCGCGACTAGCTGAGCTGAGGCAAATTTGGTGCAGGTGCATGTCACCAGAGCGGTATAGCTGTACATCAACAGCATCAAAAACGAAAGCGAAAGCACTTCTGGACGACTCGGTCATGTCGACCAGGGCGGTATCAACCGCAATCAGAAAAGCAAAAACATATCTGACGCTGCTGTATATCAACCGTGATCAGCAAAGCGCAAGCATATCTGAGCTGAATATAAACAGCAATCAAAAACTAAAGAGAAAGCACTTCTGAACGAAACAACCATGTCGACCAGTGCGGTATATCAACCGAAATCAGCCGAGCAACAGCATATTCGGCGCAGCTGCACATCACCAGCGCGGTATAGCAGTATATCAACAGCAATCAAAAGACAAGGCGAAAGCACGTCTGGACAACACAGCCGTGCCAACCCGGCCGGTATGTCATCCGCGAGAGCTGTATATCAATAGTAATCAAAGCGGAATCAAAAACATTTCTGGTCAACAAAGCCTTGTCGACCTGGGCGGTGCATTAACCAAGAACAGCAAAGCAAGAGCATTTCTGGCGCAGCTGTATATCACCAGCGCGCTATAGCTGTATCTCAACCAAAACCTAAGGCGAAAGCACTTCTGGACCACACAGCCGTGTCGACCAGGGCGGTATATCAACCGCGAGAGCTGTATATCAACAGCAATCAAAACCTGAAGCGAAAGAACCTCTGGTCGACACTACCGTGTCGACCTGCGCGGTGTATCAACCGCGATCGGCAAAGTAAAAGTGTCTGTGGCACAGCTGTATATCACCAGCGCGGTATAGCTGTAAATCAAGAGCAATCAAAATCTATAGCGAAACCGCTTGTGGAATACCCAGACGTGTCGACCAGGGAGGTGTATCAACCGCGATCAACAGAGCAAAGCATCCCTGGCGCAGCTGTATATCACCAACATGGTGTAGCTGTATTTCAACGCCCATCAAAGAAAAGCGAGAACACTTCTGGACGACACAGCCATGTCGACGAGGGCGGTATCAACCGCGATTAGCAAAGCTTAAGTATATCTGAGCTGAATATACACAGCAATCAAAAAGGAAATCGAGTACATTTCGGAGCGGAACAGCCGTGTCTACCAGGGCGGTATATCAACCGAAATCAGCAAAGCAACAGCATATCCGGCGCGGCTGTACATGACCAGCGCGGTATAGCTGTATACCAGAAACAATAAAAAATATAAAGCGAACGAATTTATGGACGACACCGCCGTGTCGACCCCGGCGCTATATCAACCGCGAGAGCCGCTTATCCATAGCATTCAAAACTGAAGCGGAAGTACTTCTGGTCAACACAGCCGTGTCGACCAAGGCGGTGTATCAACCGCGACCAGCTAAGCCAAAGAAACTCTGGCGCAGCTGTATATCACTAGCGTGGTATAGCAGTATATCAACAGCAACAAAAAACTAAAGCGAAAGCACCTCTGGATAACACAGCCGTGTCGACTAGGGCAGTATATCAACTGCGAGAGCCGCATGTCCACAGCAAATAAAACTGAAGCGAAAGCACTCCTGGTAGGGTGGTGTATCAACCGCGAACAGCAAACCCAAAGCATCCGTGGCGCAGCTGTATATCACCAGCGCGGTATAGCAGTATACTAACAGCATTCGAAAACTGAAGCGAAAGCAATTTTGGATGATACAGCCGTGTCGACCCGGGCGGTATATCAACCGCGAGAGCTGTATATCAACAGCAATGAATACTGAAGCGAAAGCACTCCTGGTCGACACGGGACCTGGGCGGTGCATCAACCACGATCATCAAAGCAAAAGCGGTGCATCAACCACGATCATCAAAGCAAAAGTATCTCTGGCGCATCTGTATATCACCAGCGGTATAGCTGTATATCACCAGTGCGGTACAGCTCTATATCAACGGCAAGAAGAGAAAAAATAGCGAGAACACTTCGGGTCGACACGGCTGTATCAACCGCGAGAGCTGTATGCCAACAGCAATCAAAACCCAAAGCGAGAGCACTTCTGGACGATACAGCCCTGTCGACCTGGGCATTGTATCAACCGCGATCACCAAATCAAATGCACCTCTGGCAAAGCTGTATATCACCAGCGCGGTATAGCTGTATATCACCAGCGCGGTACAGCTGTATATCAACAGCAAGAAAAGAAACTAAAGCAAAAGAACTTCTGGACGACACAGCCGTGTCGAACAAAGCGGCATATCAACCTCGAGAAGAGCTATATCTCAACAGCAATCAAAAACCACAGCGAGAGCACTTCTGACCGACACAGTGCTGTCGACCTGGGCGGTGTATCAACCGCAATCAGCAAATCAAATGCATCTCTGGCGCAGCTGTATATCACCAGTGCGCTCTATAAACCGACATCAGAAAGAAAGCTTCTCTTGCGTAGCGGTGTCGACCGGGTCGTTGTATCAACCGCGATCAGCAAAGCAAAAGCATATCCGGCGCAGCAGTATACACCGGCACGGTATATCACCTTCGATCAGCGAGCGGAACGCTTATCTATCGCAGCTGTATATCAACAGCAATCAGCGCAGCAAACCCCTCTCAGGCACCGCCCCGCAGACATATGCAACATAGCCAGCACGTCCGTGTATCAACAATGGGCAGCAGAGCCGAAAGCACGTCTGGAGCACACAACCGAGTCGATCAGAACAGTATATCAACCGCGATCAACAAATCGTATGCCAGTATTTACTCGCGAGCAGATCATGCAAAATAACGAGGGCGCACGAGGAAAGTTATCCCGCACACCTTCCCCCCCCCAAAATGTTTTTTTTCAAGATTTGTTTGCTTTTTTTACTTTGTTTGCTTGATTCGTGGTTCGTTTGTTGGCGGTGCGCCTGTGGGTGGTTTACTGCACACTCTTGCGTTAACAAAGAGGCTTGGCAAGCAAGCCAACATTGCAAGAGCAAGGGATGTCAAACTGTACTTTAGGTTGTTTAGATACCTAAATTCTCGTGTCAATGCACGGTGGTCAATGTAGTCAGAAATAATCAATGGTGGGCAAGCGCCGCGCTTGGGCACGAAACCCTCTACGCCTTCGTGACCTTGATGTCCAAACACGGCGCGCACGTGCCTCCTGGTTGTTCCAACGTTCCCGCACAGCCTGGTCTCAAGATGCCGCGGGAGGCAGTTGGCACCGCGTGAAGAGACACGCGACTCAGGTTTATCCGAGCCTCCAAAGACACCCTTTGTTTGCCAATACCATGGAGAGTTGACGGGTAGTGTTGGATAACAGGCTCCCGGACAGCCGGACGTAATCCCGCGCAGTAGATCGGAGCGTGGACAAGCGTCCTATCGGCGGGACCACTCCCGTCTGCATCGTCGGAGAAAACACCATTCATATCAATGCCTGCGCCCTCACAATCCTCAAGCCCGTTCACAACTTCCGTTGCCACCACGTCAGCGAAACTGCCCACGCCCGCACCACCCTCACCCTTGCTCACAACTCCTGTCACAACCATGTCGGCGCCAGTGCTCTCGCCCGCACCACCCTCAACCCTGCTCACAACTCCAGTCGCCACCACGTCAGCATCACCGCTTGCGCCCCCGCCGCTGCTACTGCCCATCAACACCGGCGACTCCTTCGCGCCGTCCGTGGCGCTCTTCGGTTTGAAAAAAACCAGCAATGTGCGCCCGTTCCCCACCACCGCCGTGGTACCAGCACCCCTGTTGACACACGTTCGTCGACATGCAACTTGCGACATGAGCAATATCAATTAATTGATCAGCCGTGGAAAGAGAATACGACTTTGCTCCTGCTTTTTGCATACACACATCGACAAGGCCTGCAGCCTCATACACTGCGCGACCGAAATACGTCCAGCGTGGCAGTTCCCAAACTGCTGAACACGCGCGAACGACCTCCCGTAAATTAACAACAGGTATAATTCACGAACACCATATCCTAAAGCAAACATAGATCTAATGTACCACGCAGCTTGCAAAGTTGAGTTTCATGTATTAAATCGGTCGTACTCACAATTGACGTTTTTCAATTTTTCATCGAAACTGCTTGTGCGAGCGAATGCAACAAGTGCTATCCTTACAAGTCCTCACTTGTGTTGAAGCGACTGTTCGTGACTCTCCACGTGGGTCAGGCGCAGTTGCTCAATATTGCGTCTGAAATCGCGTTTGCACTTCTATCACACCCAGTTGGCGCTGCTGTTCTTCGCGGCGATTTTTCCGATAGCTAAAAGTGCTCTGCTCGCATGCGAAAGGCGTGCAGGGACCAACAGGGACGCGGGGTAACTTGGTTTGGTCCTCATTTCGCGCAAGTTTTTTTTATCGATTTTGATCATGCGGCTACGGCTTCTGGTATTTCTATCTCTGCCGCTGCTGCTGCTGCCAAGGCTAGGCTTCTGCTACTGCTTATGTTGCCAATTATTTTGGAGGAGGCAGCACGACACACACTGCTCGATGGTGAGCACTTTTACATATATATGATAAACCTGAGTTTTGTCTTTCCAGTGCTTGCCGCGCTGCTGCTGCTGCTGCTGCTTCAAGGTACACGATACGCTCCAATATCCCACTACAGCCCTCATGCCTCTCCACTCACCCTCTATGCTGTGCCGAACACTCATGCCCAATGGCCTGGCCCTCGTCCATTTCTGAACCGTCACCATAGTTGGCCCCGCAGCAGCAGATGAAGTCTTCGCCATCTGCTGGCTTTCCGCGGACGCTTTGTAGCCAAGTGGTCTTGTCGAAGGAGGGTTGTAGCAGGGGTCCCTCCACCGTGAAGCCTGTGCTCATGGTGACCACTCTCTCTTGCTCTCTCCCTTTTTCTCCGTTGCTCTGCGCTGTGCGTAGCTGGTGCGCAGGCTCCTGCTGCGCGACCAGGGGGCTGCGTGTCTACTATGTACCCCCGCTGCCCCTTCATTATATAGGATTTAGAATGGGGTTGTTTGCGTGTGAAAATATTTGGCGTAATGGGGGGGGAAGGGGTCCCCCCTCTGGAAGGGAGAAAAAAAAGTTTTAGTTTGGACGTGTCGAAAAATATCAATTTGTGTGCCCCTGCATAGACTATATATACTCATGTATTATTTCCGAAACCGTCACATTTATCCCCTCATAATAATGTATAGTTTCCAGGCACATATTGAGCTGCCCCCCCCGCCCCCCCGCCCCCCCCCCCCGCCCCAACCTCCCCCCCCCCCCGCCCCCGCCCCAACGCCCCCCCCCGCCCCCAATAATATACTGGTGCCAAAACCGTCAGATTTATCCCCTCGAAAGGATTTACAGCTTACATGCACAAATTGCCCCCTTCTCCCCCCCCCCCCCCCACCCCCCTCCAAACCCGCTCGCTTTTGATCAAAACCAGGCCCCCACGTCCTTCAAAACTCCGCCCCACCCCCCTCACCGGTTATTCGACTTACAAGATTCACTTGATAAAAGGATACATTTCCATTTACAGCTGTCAGATTTTGTCCCCCTCAGAAACGGGTTTTATAGTTGACCCAGGCTACGGTAGGGGGGTCCCCTTTTGGGCCTTTTATTTCAGTGGCTAGGGGTCACTCGCGCGAGTAACCCCTTTGTTCCTATGCGAGATATTACGTTTCTTCTTGTTTTACGTTGGCGAAATTAATCCGCAATGCAAAGGTGATCTAAGCTGCGCCAAACCAAATGCCTAAACCATCTTCATTCGTAGGGTACAGAGCCACTCGTGCGAGTGGCTCAAACACATCAGTGAATATGGGGGTACCCCCCCTACCGTAGCCTTGGTCAGTGTCCGCGCACAGACTGACTAAAACCATCCTGTTGACCCTGATAGCTACACTGTAGTTGTAAGGGGAGTCGCCGACCTATATCCTTAATGAGAACACACAACTCGTAATGCGCGCGATCGGAGTATCACAGCTTGCAAAGATGAGTTTCGACGAAATCTTCGACCTCACAGCTGGATGGAGTGTATTTTCATTTTTTATAATATATATTTCCTCCGGTGGATGGGGAATAATAAAGCTATATACTACAAAAGAGCATGCTTCTCGCTGTGACGAGTTTGTCGATAACACATCTGTTATTCTACTGGCGGTAGGCGGTTTTCGGTTACTGGCGGTATTATATCGGCGGTAGGCGGCGAACACAATTTTTGACGATATTTTTCGGGCGGTAGTGCAACACGGCGGCGGTATTTATGTTGGCGGTACCCTGTTTTTCGTGTCTCGGCGGGAACGTTAACGGCGAAAACCCAAACCTTGCGGTCTTGAGCAGCCTCATGCGAAACGCACGAACAGAGAAAACAAAAAAAAGCTATTATACCACCCTGACAAGCGGTACTAATGATATGACATTCGAATGCCTTGATGTTTTTTTTTTTTTTTCAATGTATAGAAGAGTGGGAATGAGGAGCGTGACAGAAGACGCAATCTACCGGTTAGGAGCTACTACTGCGGTTTTGGTGGTTTGTATTTGTTTTTCGTGCATGTATGTGCGTTCGCGTGCTCAACTTGATTCATACATGTATCTGCGAAAAATGTAGTAGAAGCATATACTTCGAAGTAGTGTAG
This sequence comes from Undaria pinnatifida, assembly GCA_012845835.1. Taxonomy (NCBI): domain Eukaryota; class Phaeophyceae; order Laminariales; family Alariaceae; genus Undaria; species Undaria pinnatifida. The sequence continues at coordinate 1,075,168 of JABAKD010000021.1, forward strand.
TAGGAGTAGTTCAGCTTTGGAATCATGTCATTCATCATGTAATCATAGCGGGTCAGCGTAGAAACCTCGCATTAATTGCTCCTGGTTCATCGTACGACGGACATCGCATTTATTTATGTTTGCTTGCTAACGAATCGTGACTTTAGGGTATCGAGGTCGAGAGTCAGGGCGAGACAGATAAGCATACCTAGTATACCAGCATTGCAGGCTCTACACGTGGGCTACGTCTGTCTGTAGCATGCCTCAGATATCCACAATGAATATCCCATGTGTGGTCGATCCGACCGAGTCCAGAGGGCGCTTGTACGTCTCTCAAGAAGGGAGAAGGGAAAGCTCTTTGTGCAAGTACTCAAGGCATTGAAGTCTCGCAAGAAGGCAGTGTATGGAGGGTAAATTGGTTGTTTATTCGCAGGGTCTATGAACTGGGACCCAGGAAGTCGTGTGCAGGTAGGCAGGTTGGTTGGTTTAGGTGATGTCGTTGTTGTGGTTATTCTAGTTTGGTCGTTCTGGTTGTCGGCGAGCCCGTATCACCAAACTACCAAGAAGGAGCCGCATCAAACACGTCCCTTGCTATTACAAAATCTCTCTGATACTATAACCGTAAAACTTGTAACTGTAACACATGATTCGTAACATCCCCCCTAGCATAGTTCGAGGACAAGAACAATGTGATACCCGGCAATCCCGTGACCGCATCGCCAAGGATAAAGAGTCCCAAAGCTCTTGACAGAAATAATGGCCTCGAGGATACGCTAACAAACCGAAAACAGGGGTCATAAGAGGGAAACCCTCGCCCCGCTTTTTCACTGCGTATTTGGTCGCCTGACAAACATTGAACGGCTGAAAGTCCGTACGTGAACGAAGTTTTTCGCGCATGAAAGCAGCACGCAACTCCACGGGACTGACTCGTCTACTCCTTTTTGAGTCTTCCCGCATACAATACAACTCTATATCAAATTGCAACGTCGGTAGCTCAACAACACACCGCCAAAGCACGACCGCAAAAAGAAATCCTAAACCTTTGGAAAAAAATGCGGAACTCTGACGCCAGGTATCAACACAAAAGAATGAAGCGCTTGACACAAGAAACACCTCAAACATCAAACACAATAATAACATACTGCCGAAGGTCCAGGAACTACAACGGCAAGTATGCCGCCCTCACAGTACAGCCACCTAATATTCCGAGAGGTCAAATTCAGCCTATAATCAAAAATAGTGAACACGACCCCGCCACTGCTCGAGAAACTGTACCAACATATCCGACTCTTCACAAAAGCAGGGCCGAACCTAGAAATAGGGGATAACCCCCATGGGCTTTGAAATATAATAACGCAAGTACCCAGGGGAAACCCGTATCAACGAGCGAAAACCCCGAAGAAACCATTCATAACCCCAATAACAAATTAGAAACACTGCAATCGGAGAAAATATCAGGGTAGTCCTCGGGAAAATTCCAGAGGTGATTTTCCCGTGCTGTACGTCGGTCCCGGTACTCGGCGGAATACCGTCATATTTGGGCAAACCGTGTACCGCCGAAGGCGGTACCGTCAAAAATCGAAAAACCGTCAACCGTTTAAAAAGTACCGTCATTATGCAGCACCGACATAAAAGTACCGTCAAATAAGCGAAGTACCGTTTCCCGTTTAGAAAAACCGTCATATTCAGAACCGTCAAAGATTGTAGGGTGATGGTTTTCAATAAATGTTTTCATGTTTTAGGTTTTATTGTTTTATTGTTTACAGTAGTAGTAGTATTGTTTTATTGTCTTATTTTGGTGCTAAATGATTAAATGTTGTTTCGCGTGAGGCTGGTGAGTTTGTCAGCTTGACGGTTCGACGATTAGTCTAGCCTCTATTCGTCCGTTCTATATAGGTATGCAGGAACATCAGCGGGGTGGTGCCGGCATGCTTGATCGCCGCCCGGCAGGTACTGTCAAGTATTTCGTCATTCGTAATTCTGTATTTCTCAGTGGCGGAACCGTCATATTTCAGTACCCTCAAAAAAGTACCGTCAAATTTGGCAGTACCGGGACCGGTACCGTCGTTTTGCAGTACCGCCAAAAAAGTACCGTCAAATATCGAAAAACCGTCTACCGTCTAGAAAATACCGTCACCTTTCGATACCGCCGAAAAAGTACCGTCAAATTCGGCGATACCGTGTACCGCCAAAAGTGGTACCGTGAGAAATCGAAATACCGTCAACTGTTTGAAAAGTACCGTCATTTCGCAATACCGTCCGATCTGGTACCGTAAAAAAAACCGGTACCGAGGACTACCCTGGAAAAGATTAACAGCTAGTTGCGCTCCTTTCGTACCGTTTTCCTTCGGCCTGCCCCGTCCTTGGGGTGGGCCGAGGAAGCCCGCGAGGACCTGCAGCGGTCTAGCGGCAGTCACACGGGCATCGAGCCTCGGGCTGGGTAGAGAGGGAACCTTGCGCGGTCTGGCTAGTGAACTGCTCACTCTAAGGACCGCGTGGGGTGGTGGTGATGGGTTTTCTTTTTAACCCCGACGCCGAGGAGTTCATCCCCGGGGCAGGACGGGTACATCACCACAGCAGAGAGCGCAGCGTGGGCAGCTTGGGGAGTGGAGAGGCTGGCCACCGCGTGGGTACGCATGCACGACAGGAAGGATGGGAGTGTCGGCGTTGGCTGGGACGGCTGCACCCAGCCAGCGGAAACCAAGGCGCGAACCGGGCTACGAAACGGAGAGCCACAATCATCACATTAATAGAGAGAAAAAAGAAACAACAGAAACAGAAGCGGAGGAGGGGACGAGCCTCTCGTCGGCTGGCTGAGAAAGCAGCACGCGAGACTCGTAAGAGACGGAAGGCGGCACTTGTGGCGGTAGCGACCTACAACGTGCGTACCCTGGCCGCAAAGGGGAAGAACGGATATGGGCATGACGAGCGTGTACTGGCGAAAGGCCAGCAACTCGGCTGTGACTTCATTGGCCTGCAGGAAACTCGACGGCCCGGCAACACGAGATTCAGTGCAGCTGGATACCAAGTTTTTTGCTCAGGTATTTTGGCTTAATGAGAAGAACACAAAGGGGGGAGGGGGGGAAACAGGAGGAGTAGAAGGAAAGCCGTCCAAGGGAATGGGGGCAGGGGGGGCAACAGGAGGAATAGAAGGGAGACCGCGGTGGACGAAGGCAGGAAGGAGATGGCAGACAGGGTAGCAAGGTGCCAGGCCGACTAGTAGGTACGTAGCACTTTTCTTCTTTTTCTGGGGTATTTTTTCCCCTTTGTTCCCTCCTTCCTTGTCCAGGTTTTTGGCTCGTGTTCGGATTATCTTATTTTGGTTTTACTTTACTTTATTTTATTTCATTTCATTATGTTTCTTTTCCGAGCTTTGGCTCTCCTTTCCGGCTGGGTTGTTTCTTCGATTTCCCCTTCATTTTGTTTGTTTCATTTTTTGTTTTATTTTTATCTTTGTTTTTATTTGTTTTCTTATTTTGTTTTTGTTTTTTGTTTTTGTTTTTGTTTTTGTTTATTTCGTATTTCTCTCTTCCAATGTATTTCTGTTGCTGACGTATGTATGTTGTGCCTGTCGTACCCAGTACTAGGGCATGACATTGCGTTGTCGAATGCATTACGATGCATTATCTCTGTGTCGTAGCTTGTGACCACAGAGCTGATCTTTCTAGGGTGAAGACTCAGTACGGACACTGGGTGTGCTGGATGTCGACGAGTAGAAGAACGGTTTAATGTGAAGAACACACACACACACACATGGAGAAAAAACGAAGCGAAAAATGGCAAAAAAACGAAATATAACAAAACGAAACAGCGGACAGGGCTATCATCGCAAAAAAAAAAACCAAAACAAAAAACGAAACAGCCAACAAGGCCATCGAAGAAACGAGAAACGCACAAACAAAACAAAAAAAAAGCTGCCAACACGGCTATCGGAGACTATAAAATGGAACAAGCCATGTCAGCCAGAAGACGTGGCTGGCTATCGAAAGAAAAAAAAACATAGAACAGCATGCATGTAAAGTTTGTTGTACCTTACTTATTAAAGCGGTGATAGGGTACCTGTTATGTCGGAACAGTCTGGAGTTTGGCGCAACGGAAAGGAAAGAAATGTCAGAGAAGAAGCGGGTAGCAGGGGGGGGGGTGGTTCCAGGGTAAAGAATGGTGGAAAAATAGGAGGACCTCGGCAGCATCGTCAGCACGGTACAGCAGCAGCACAGCAGCAGCGAGTATCGGACAAGACCACCGGTAGAGGTAGAAGGAAGAAGTGCCCACGCAGCAGAGACAGAAGTTGCTGTATGTAGCAGTATACAGTAGAGAGAAGGTCGACGGCAGGATCATAATAAGGAGGAGTGAGGCCGCACGGGGGGGCACCAATCGCAATCTACATGCTGGGCAGGAGTGCGATAGATGCAGCTTGGCCCAAGCAGCAGCGACACAGGAGCGGCAGCAATACTATAGTCTAGGGAAAGTCGTAAGAAAGGGGCATAGTCTATAATATTAGGAGAACAGAGATACAACACGTACAACAGTAGTAGTAGTGTCATTGATTGAATCTGCTGAAAAACAGCACACAACAACGTGGTGAGAGAGTGTGGTAGCAACATGAACTGTAGATGGGTAGATATGTAATATGCGAGGTAGGAAAAATATATGTACAAGCGTTGTCGCATAGAGATGCCGAACGAGCGGTTAACACAGAGATTCACGAGGAAGGACACGTTTGCGACACCATGATGCACACCGAAAGCAAAAATTTGGCAAGTCCCGGGCGTATGGGTAGCGGGAGACTCTGTTCCCCGAAGTCATGCACTGCCTCAGGACCCACCACGGAAAAAAAAAGAATTCGTATTGCAGAACCGAAATTTCGATTTAGGGGAAATTCGTAAGAGCCAAAGGCCGGGGGGGAGACCCAGGAGCAATTGAATATTTCATCTACAAGATTGTCCGTTTGGTTGCTACTTTAGGCCTGTCTATTTGTAAATACCATGAACTCTACTTAGTACTTACCTCGTGAATAATACCAGTAGCGTTGGGAGGGTTTGCCCTGCACGAGTATTGAGGGCTATTTGTAAATACCATGAACTCTCCTTAGTACTTACCTCGTGAATAATACCAGCAGCGTTGGGAGGGTTTGCCCTGCACGAGTATTGAGGGGCGGCAGGTCTAAATACTGGCCTGGAACTGGAACAGTAACGATGTCAAAAGACGTGATGGCAAAAACAATGGATGGATTTAGCAGGTAAAAAAACGCAAGGAATACACTATAAACGCGAGGAATACACTCTGGAGGATGGTATGTGAGTAACATGGAAAGACAGGGAGATGTATATTTACATTGATCGCAGCAGTGATGTTGGCGTCACTGAGAATGAGTTCCGTGGTATCACCGCGGGCGCTAGGAGTGTTAACCACTAACAGCACTAAACTACCTTCCCCCCCTTTCTCACCTGAGTTCAACGGTGTGAAAGATCCCCCCCATCCCGTTTTATCCCCTCTCCCCCCACTTAACACACCTCTGGTTAGCCAAACCCTCTATATCCCGCGCTATGCCCCCACCCACCCTTCCGGCCTACTCTCTTTAACTCGCCCCCTACCTTTTCCGTCCGCACCGCGCGCCCCGTTTTACTACACCGGAACTGGTCCCAATGTGTTGATTATGGAGAGTCTAACCTGCTCGCCCGGTCCTTCCTTGACTCATTGCCTTAGCTGGCCACCCCTTGGCCCGGTAATTCCTCCACTTATTGCCTTAGCTGGCCACCCCTTCCCCCAGCCGCGCCGTTGATCCCCTGTTTTGTAAATGTATACACACATATATATATACATATATATATATATATATTATAAAAAATGAAAATACACTCCAGCTGTGAGATCGAAGATTTCGTCGAAACTCATCTTTGCAAGCTGTGTGTGATACTCCGATAGCGCGTGTTACGAGTTGTGTGTCCTCATTAAGGATATAGGTCGGCGACTCCCCTTACAACTACAGTGTAGCTATCAGGGTCAACAGGGTGATTGTAGTCAGTCTGTGCGCGGAAACTATAAAACCCGTTTCTGAGGGGGACAAAATCTGACAGCTGTGGAGGGAAATGTATCCTTTTATCAAGTGAATCTTGTAAGTCGAATAACCGGTGAGGGAGGGGGCGGAGTTTTGAAGGACGTGGGGGCCTGGTTTTGATCAAAAGCGAGCGGGTTTGGAGGGGGGGGGGGGGGCAATTTGTGCATGTAATCTTTAAATCCTTTCAAGGGGATAAATCTGACGGTTTTGGAAGAAAAAAAGAAAAGATATATATATATATCTTTTTGTTTCCCGTTTCCCCCTCCGTCTACCCCCCCCACACTCAGCGACCCTCCCCAGCCCGTTGCCAACCGCCCCATCCATGCCGTGGTGGCAATCGCACTTTATACTTGGTAGCTTAATCTCAGAGAAAAAGCAACAGCAGCTATAGTAGTAGACTAGTGTGGTATGGCAGCACCAGCAGCAGTAGCAGTAGCAGTAGTAGTAGTTGTAGTAGCAATAGTAGTAGTAGTGATAGTAGTATAGTAGTATCAATACATCAAGGCCTGAACATTTTGGAGTAATATATGCTAAAGGTATACGAAGTAGTGCCACTAGTTGTGTTAGTACTCGTAGCCACTGACTGTGTGGTGATATCATGATATGATGATATCGTGGAACTCATCCCCGGCGACGCTACCTGTAAGCGCTGCGACCAAAGAAAATTTGCAACTCCCCTGCCTCTCCATGCTACCTACACAAGTGGTATCGCAATGTCAGAGTTGTAGCAGTTGTGGTAGAAGTAGTAGCGGCAGTAGCAGTAGTAGTAATTGTGGTGGTAGTAGCAGTAGTAGTAGTAGCAGTAGTTGTAGTGTGGAATTAAAGCTGCAAGGCCAGCATATCAACAGTGCTCTGCTAAAGCTATAGCCACTCTGTACCAGAATATAGTTCACATTTGGAAAAACCTGAAAATAGTTCACTTTTGGGGTATTGAGGTATAGGGGGTGATGTTGGTGATCAAAATAGCTCAACCATGTGCCGTGGTCCCTCAGTACTGAGGGGGGCCCAAAAAACAAGTAAATAGGCTCATGGGCCGGGCGGGGATGCTGGCTCATCATCTCCGGGAAAATAGCTGAAATCCGGAATATGGTGGAAAAAATTAAATATTGGGAAATCACGTGGCTCTTGTGCTGGACTTTCCTAATGGGAATGTCCACGCCCTCGTAGCAGTAGTACCGCTGACCCTGCTTGCAGATGTAGAACCACTTCTCGTCCAGGTGAACGAAGTCGTAGAAGTGGTGGAACTTGTGTGCACCCCCAGGGGCGTTCCGCACCCACCTCAACGACCACTCCAGTCTAGCAGCCTTGCCGTTGTCAGTGAGAAGCGGCTCCAGGAACCTCGGGCACGTAGGCCTAGCTTCTTGGGGTTTCAAGCGAGGGTTGTTAGCGGAATCTCCAAAGCTGCGGCAATCGACCTTTGCGTGGTGCGGTTCTTGAGGGGAATCTCCTCCAGCGCCGCCCGTAGAGCGGTGATGTCGATCCCCTTCTGGCCGCTGTTGCCTTTACGTTTGTTGTGAAGGTCGGGATCTACCTCACCGGCCTCCTTCTTGCTCAAGTACATACGCCAGTACTTGCTCACCGTGCGTGGATGCTGCTGGTACATGGCCGCCACTCTCTTGAAGTCACCTTGGACCAAATCTCCGTTGATGCTGCCCTTCAGCAGCTCGGCAACCATGCTTTTCTTCTCCGGGGTTGTTAAATTCTTGCGCTTTGGTGTGTTGGCAGCGCTCTCCAAATCAGCCATGTTAGTAGGTCCGTCAGGAAGTGCTCCAACCGGTGATTCCCGCGAGCGAGCTCTGTTGGCTGTGTCTTGGCTGCCGCTGATAGGTGAGGGTGGTCTGCTTTCTGGAAAAGTGCGTTTTTGAGGTTTCCCGCCGAAAGCAGTTTTGCGCAGCAAAAAAAACGTTTAAAAACATTCATCCCACAAAAGGAGTTATGCCGCCAGCAGTCCAAATGTGAACTATATTCCGGTACAGAGGTATATGTATGTATATATATATATGTGTGTATACATTTACAGAAGAGGGGATCAACGGCGCGGCTGGGGGAAGGGGTGGCCAGCTAAGGCAATGAGTGGAGGAATTACCGGGCCAAGGGGTGGCCAGCTAAGGCAATGAGTCAAGGACGGACCGGGCGAGCAGGGTAGACTCTCCATAATCAACACATTGGGACCAGTTCCGGTGTAGTAAAACGGGGCGCGCGGTGCGGACGGAAATGGTAGGGGGCGAGTGAAGGAGAGTAGGCCGGAAGGGTGGGTGGGGGCATAGCGCGGGATATAGAGGGTTTGGCTAACCAGAGGTGTGTTAAGTGGGGGGAGAGGGGATAAGATGGGATGGGGGGGGTCTATCACACCGTTGAACTCAGGTGAGAAAGGAGGGGAAGAAGGAAAGAAAAAGGGTCGGTTCGGCAAAAGACAAAAACATATAAGGGCACATGGATGAGAGGGGGGGTCTGTCAACGGGGCCGCCCACAGCGAGGTGGGTGGAGAGCGCTCGATGGAGGGAGGGACATACGACACAGGGGCAACAAACGGATTGAGCCGGGAAGTGCGCGGTGACGCTGTGCACGGAACGGGAGGGGGAAGCGCATGCCGGGGGCTGTGTGCAGGGCGCGTGGTACGAGAGGTGCGCCCTCCGATGGAGAGAGGAGGGCGCCGCAATGGGCCTGAACATGGAACGAGCCGGAAAATGCACGGCAGGACCGTGAACGGAACGATGTAGGAAAGTGCGTGCTGGGCCGCGCATGAGAGGCTTTGTAGAGGGGGCACGCATTCGGAGGCAGGGGAAAATCTGTGGCGACAGGGCCAAAAACATGAAACGAGTGGGAGCGTGCTCTACGGGGCCGTGACCGGGATGGGGAGGCAAGTACCCTGCGGAGGGATCGGGAAGGAGGAGGAACAGGCGAAAAGGGCTCGCGAACGGGGGCGGGGAAGGAAGTGTACGGCAAAAGGGCCGGTCATTACCAAGAAGGGGAAGCAAGTGGCAATGGCACCGAAGGACTGCGGGGAAAAAGGGCCGAGGGGGACGCGTACAGCAGGAGAACGGAAAGGTGAGGAAAGTAACGATGGGGGGGGCAGCAGGGAATGCTTCTTCTTTCAGAACGAAAATATCTGTCCTTACATGAATAAGCGGGGGGATTGCAAGTTCGAACATCGGGGCGAGAGGGGAGGAAACGACGAGCGGGGGAGAGGGAGAAGGGGGGGGAAGCGGGGAGCTCCAGGGGGGGCAGGAGAGGGAGGACAAGAACAACGAGAAGGGCGAATGAGGGCACGGGCCCTGCCGGGTCGCAGGGCTAGCGACGGAAAAGTGGGGGTCGATGGACGAGTTCAAGCACAGCGAGGGTCACCGTGCGGGCTAGAAAGGCTGGGAGACCAACGTCACCGGCGAGGCGACACCAAGGTTGGTCAAACCGATCAATTGAGATGAAAAAAAATGTGGGATCGTGGGGGGAGGGGGGGGGGGGGGGGAGGCGGCAGGGGTGAAGGATCAGAAAGGAGAACAGGAACAAAAGGTGGTGCTAATAAGGAAGGGGAAAGGAGAGGCAATACGTTACGAAGAGGATAGGGGAACACTCGGGAAAGGGCGCGCGAGTGGAGGGGGGGGGGTGCACGGAAAAGGAGCCGCACAGGACCAGGAAGAAGGAGCTAGATGCATTGGGGCGAAAGTTCAAGAAAAACGGGGGATGAGTGGCAAAAGGGCCGCGCAGGAGGGAGGGGAGGTGCGGAAACGAGACCATACACGATCCATTCAGGAGGGAGCGCGGGAACGGGGCCGCAAAAAGAAGCGGGGGGGGGCGGGAGGGCGGCAGCGGGGCCATACGCGATCAAACCGGGAGGGAACGTGGCAACGGGGCTCACAACGCCAGGCTGCGAGCTCAACAACAGAAAACAAAATCAAACGGTGGGTGAGTGGCAAAGGGTGTGGGCAGGGGGGGGGGGGTGTACGTCGACGAGACGGTACATGACTCGGCCGGCGGAGAACCCCGGCAACGGGGCCGCCCAAGGAAATGGGTGGGGATGGGGGTAGTGGCAACGGGGTCTTACACGTAAAAAAAGGCGATCTTCGGAGACGGGGCCGGAGGGATGTGGCGTAGAAAATGGAGTACGCACGGGAGGGTTAAGAACGGAGGGTGGCAACGGGGCAGCGAATGAGTTTAGGAGAGAGGAACGGAAGGCGGTCCTAAGGTGGAGGAGTGTGATGGAACGCCTGGGGAAGACGGGAGAAGACGCGGACGTTCAGCAGCGAACAGCAGCACCGTGCGGGGGGGGGGGGGGGGGTTAACGAGTCGACGTACTGGGACCAGATTCCGGAATGCCACCAGGCGGGTGTGATGCGGCAGATGATTAAGAGGGTGCTGGGGCTCCGCGACAAGTTCGGGACAGCCAGAATGATCCTAATACAGAAGGTGGACGTGAAGAGCGCCTTCCAGCAGGTGGGAATGGACCCGGTCGGGAAACAAACGTCGGGTACGGGCGGGAAGGGCATATTCTTCGTATCAACTTGCGGTTGCAGTTCGGATGCAGGGGGAGCCCAAGGTTGTGGGGTGATCGCCAGCGCGATCCAGCAGGCACAGCAGTAGACGAAAAGGAAGAAATGGGGGGAAATATGTTGCTAAGTAAAAAATGGGGCTTGGAAAATGTGGGGTGGGCGTTGGGACGGGTACGGCGGCTTCTGCAGCTGAGCAAGCTGCATCTGAACGGGCAGAAGAAAGGGAAGGGGGGGGGGGGGTGGCATGGAGAAAGGGTACAGGAAGAAGGCATAAGCAGGGAGAGTGGGGGTTCTAAACTGAGGAGTTCATGGCAGACGTGAAGTGGTAGAGATGGTGTCTGCCGGAAGGATTGGCGGGGAGAGGAGAGGAGACGGCGGCGGCGTTCTTATGGTACGTGAAACAGCCCCATAGAATGGCATGGGTTCGGACGCTTCATTCGAGGCGGTAGGGTGGTTGGGCTTGGAGACGGGGTGTATTGAAGGTACAACCTTACCAAGGTGGATAGAGCGAGGGCGATCAGGAGTAGGAAGAGATGGGTTGGAAACCTGTTTTCCATCAATGTTCGGGAGCTGCTGGGGATAATGATGAGGGCGTTCGTGATAATAGGTATCAGGAGGGGGAGGCTAGCGAGGGTAGGGAAACCGTGCCGATGAGGGGAGATAGTTCTTCGGCTGTCCAGTGGGTGGAGAACTGCCAGAGGGAAAAGGGGGAAGTGATATCGGGAAGGGTGATGAGAATCTTGAGGGTGTTGGAGCATATAAAGGGATGTCGCTTCCCGGCATGACACGTCCGGGGGGTGGGGAACGTGTTATTAATAGCGGACGGGAAACGAGGTGAGGTAGAAGGGGAAAGGCACGCAATCCAGGCTGACTAAAGAATGCCCCGCCGTCGCGGGGCAGGCTCAGGAACTTGGGGTGGAAGGAGCGAGGATGTGTTCGGAGGTTAGCGCAAAGCGACGCACGTGGAGCAAGTAGTGAAGTCGACTCGAAGGACTTAAGCGCAAAGTTGGAGAATGTCGGTAAGCTAGAGGATCATAAAAAGAAAAGTAAATTTGTTGGGGAATGAGATGGACGAGGGGGGGGGCGGAAGAGCTGGTAGAGTTCGCGGCCCAAAGCTACACGGAAAGGGAAAATAAGAAGGCGACCGTGGCGAGGAATTCGAGGTCGGTCAACGTCTACCACGAGCAGTTGGGGGGGCTGTCACTGCCACGGCAGCAATGTCAGAGATCAAGAAGGTTGATAAAATATGCAAGCGGGCGCATGCGGAAGCGGAGAACCATGCGCGGGTATGGAGGTCGCTGACGTTGGAGATTATCAGAGTGATGGAGGAGATCATCGGTGAGTCGGGGATAGGGGCGAGGATCGGGTGGATCGGACAGCCCTTGACGAATCAGCTGTTGTTGAGGGCCACGGAGCTGTTCGCGGAGTAAGGAGGGAAGCTGCACGAGGGTTTGTTGCTTGAGGATGGGAGATGTGGCCTTCTTCGAGATAGGGGTGCAGTTAGGGGCCGGGAAAGAGGAATGTAGCAGATACGGCGGATATACGCTTCAATGGGGAGGAGTAGACCAGGGAAGACAAGGGGGGTAGCTGTGAGAAAAAGAGGTACCGGGGGGGGAGGCTGTGGGGGGGCGGGAAGGGAAGGGAATGTAGTGGAGTTGAATGTACAATGAGAGGACAGTTCCGGCAAGGGAGAACGCCCCGCGGATGGAGTACAGGAGCGGGGGAAGATGGAGGGTATGGAGGAGGGGGCAAGCGGCGCTTTGCTTAGGGAGCGGACTGGAGAGAGGGGGGAGGAAATGGAGGGAGCATGGGAGGGGGGTGTGCGGGAACAAGATCCGAAGGAATTCGCGCCGTACTCCGGAAAGATAGGGGTAGCGACAAGGCCAGAGGAGATGGGACCACAGCCGTGGGTGATTCTGAGAGAAGGAAGGTGGGCGTCAGAAGCATTTATGGGATACGTGAGGTTTACTATTGAATATCCCCTCTGGGTGTCCAGGGTTCTAGTAGGAAGGAAAAAAGCGCCTAGTAGACAGCCGGGGCAAGGGACGAAATGAGGTAGGGAGAGGTAGAGTGATTGCAGGTGCAGGCATGGAACGCGGCTTCAAAATAGGCTTCCGGTTGATGAGGTTATCTGTCCGGACTAGAGGGCAGGCCAGCCACGTACGATGGCCGGGGATGGGAACGGGGAAGAGGGGGGGGCAGGGGAAACGAGACGAGAGAGAGCCGCCAGTTTCTACCCCGCTCCCCCGGGGAGAACGCCGTGATATTAATGTTACGCATTGTTTCGTGAAGAGGAGACCAAAATGTAAGAATGTCGGAACAGTCTGGAGTTTGGCGGAACGGAAAGGAAGGAGAGGAAGGAAGGAAAGGAACGAGATGTCAGGGAACCGGGTAGCAGAGGGATCGGGTGGTTCCAGGGGAAATAATGATGGAGAAATAGGAGGATCTCGGCAGGATCAGCATAGTACAGAAAAAGCACACAAGCACCGAGTATCGGTCACGACAACCGATAGAGATCGAAGGAAGAGGTGCACACGCAGAACAGACCGGGGAAACGGTTCCTGTCGGCGTATTGCGGGACGGGATTGCGACGGGAAGGGGGGAAGCCATTTGGTTGGGGACTGGACTGGAGCCCACAATTTCTTAGCGGGACACGACGGGAGGGATTACGGACGGGTCGAGAACAGAGCGGGAAATCGTTCGGGATTATGGTCGGGAAATCTGTCGGGAACATATTAGTAGTAGTCGAGAATCGCTCGTGAACATAGTGGGGAAAACGGCCGGGGACACAGTCGGGAATCGGTCGGGAACTTAGTCGGGATATGGCCGGGAGATGCACTCCAGAATGGTTGGGAACACGATCTATCGTGGTCGCGGGAGCTGGAGGAGACAACGTCCGAAAAGAGGAGGATGATACCGAGTCGTAGTGCAATTTTACAAAACAAAACAAGCAACGTCAGCTGTGAGTACGGCCCTGAGTGCTATTTGTCAGTTGCTCAAGCAACCTTTCGCCGCTTTTTTTTCGTTAAAAATAATCTAAATTAAAGCAGCAGTAACGCCCTAGACTATATTCTAAATGTTTTGGAATTTTTTATGCTCCAAAAAAAGTTTCAAGCACTTTTTAATCGACTCATACATAGCTGAAGTTTACAAAAAAAATTCAAAAAGGCGGGGGGGGGGGGGGGGGGGAGGGTTAACAAAACTCAAAAAGACTAAACGGACAATACTCCTCTACATACCTGTATTAGACTCCTCTACTGCGGCCTGCAGCTGTTGATGAGCTTTGCATCCAAAGTTGAATTCTTCAAAATTTAATAATCCAGTTACATCCATAGTCATATGACGGGAAAGAGATAGAACCCATGGTAAATTATAAATGGGATGGGAACATCTGCCACTTTAAAGTGAGTTGCGGGATGGGAGAAGATGTGTGCGAACATCGGGATGGGATGGGCACAACTGGGCGGACGGCGGGACGGGAAAAGTCGGGAATGCACGGCGCGGCGGGAAACAGTCGGGACGGGAAAATTTGCCGTAAGTCGGGACCGTTGACGGCGGAAACAGAGACCGAGGTGGGGATAGGGTCGGGAAGTCGCGGTCCGGAACGAAATACACTCGGGATTCCCGTTCCCGTCCCGACCCGTTTCCTACCCGACAACCTTTCCCGACCCGACCATTACCCCGCGTAACCTTGGTACAAACCGAACACAGACGACCACAGACGGGACGTTAGAGGGCCGCCCCCTCCCTCCATGCTAGATGTACAAGGCCTTCCATATAGTGAAAAAACGCCATAGTATATCCTATATAAAACCGAGCACACAGAAGACGGTAGACAGCCGTGCCCCCCTTCCCTGCTAGATACATGGCCTTCCATAGTGACTGGGAGGGGACCATGGATAGGCCAGAGCCTCTGCGATTAGTGAGGGCGACTTTAGCCGTAGTGAGTGGTACCAAAAGCAGCTGTAAGCTCGCTCCTAGGTGGAGCAGGAGGCCCCGAGGAGTTGTGGGATCGGCAGGTTATACTGCGCGGCGCGCGGACAGCTGTTTGATGTGTAGCTGTGTGGTATAGCCTTCACACCTTATATCCTATCTGGTACCGGGTATCCGGTATCAAACTCGTAGTTGTGGTGCCTGCTGCGTAGTGTACCATGTCGTACCACGAGGGTATCGTCACAGACAGTATGTTGTTTGCCGTTCGGTTCCTTGCGGCCGAGTTGCAGCACAATCTTTACTCGTACAGGCGAATCTTGGCACTACAGCAGCAGTAACGCTTCCCGCAGCTACAACAGTCGAACACCGCCAGCCGTTGCTTTGTGTGTGTTGACGATGGGGACTTGGGTGCCCTGTTTTGAGGAGGCAACTATTACGGGGGACCCTAGTAAATAGGACCTACGGTGGACACAAAAACCTACATATTCATCTATTTTTACCAACCATATTTGGTCCTATTTACTATCGTCCTCCGTAATGTTCGTTTGGTTAGACCCGGTTACCGCGGTGATACTGCTGTACAGCGCCGATACTATCTCGAAAGCACTTGACTACTTCAGGGCCAACTCCATTGACGGCGCCTGATGCCATTGACACAACGTCTGATACCGGCGTTTGATTGTACATATCCTCTACACCACTACTGCTATACACAAGTGCGTGTCGCCACTCACTGTCGAATGTATATATTTACGCGAGTATTCTGTATAAATTATTTTAACGACGTCGGCTGTTCGACGAATTAAGGGTCGGTACTCACTGTCGTCCACGCAAAGGTACATACATACGAGATATGTGACATGTACGCGTATGTTAAGTTGTTTGCCTTGATGTGATGGTATGCCTCTTCGGAAGGAGTGCCACACTGATCATACCAAAAGCAAGGCGACGGTGTGGAGGAATTTTTTTTTTCGGCCCCTCGGCGGCGGGTGGGGCGGGAGGGGCGGGGGGGGGGGGGGGAGGCGGGGGTACAGTAGTCGTGGCTACGACATTATTTAAGAGAATCCATAGAAGAGAAAGTACGGATATAAGATAACATTTGGATTGTCCTAAATAATCCGATATAGGAGACAATTTACCTCATTCCCCCGAGATTTCCTCTTATATCGAGCTCTCACAAAAGTAGTGTCACACACACAACACACGCACACGCCTGCAGACGGCATGCCCGACGTTTCCTGCCACCTTACCACCTTCGAAAAGTTACGCACGCTTGGATGAGCAATCACGGGTCTATAGAAGAAGGAAAGCAAACGTGTATTAGAGGTTTTTTCGTAGATGGAAAGGAGGCAGGGGAGGCCGCTGCCGGGTGAACATCGTTGAGGGACGAGAGGAGAAGCGCATAGTTTTCTGCGCTTACTTGTGTTTGCTCCTGATTCGTGGCGCATTTTTTCTTTTTTAGTTAAAACGAGGAAGGGTACATAACACATACGCGTTAGCCACTGTCTCGTCCAACACGCTTGGAAGACTGGTTTTCGCCAGGGGGGGGGGGCACCGGTCTAGACAGAGCGTAGCAAACGTGAGCACGCAGAGCGTAGTTTGTTTTCGTTGGGCATATGCTAATAAAACAGATCGAGCGGTGCATTGAGTGCACACGATGTACCGGCGTTTCCGCAGCATGACGTCAACATAATTCCTCATGTGCTCGACGAGCTCTGACATCAATTTTGCAACGAGCACTGTTCTAAAAGTCCCTGCCTAATTTGGCAACGATATAAATATATATCAAATCATTTCTTGGTGTCATGTACTTTGGTCAGGAGTTTTTTGTCTTGGCCTAAGTATGCGATTCGCGGAACTGGAATTCTCGGTCGAATATAGCTTGGTTCGAGCGCCGCCTTCGGGGGGTGGCTCCAACGCCCCTCGCCCTGCCGTGTCCGTTCCGCACATCGACGTGAACGCGGACGGGTGCCGAGCGAGACGAGCGAGTGTCGAGGAGGAATTTTGGAAAAATTGTTGAATCTTAATGGCTGCAACGCCTGAATGATTTACAAAATTGGCATCATTTCCAAACGGTACGTGATAATGTTTGGAATTTTGCGGTGGCATACTCTCGAGCGTTAGTTTCTTTGCTGTTCTTTTTTACTAGTTCGTTTGGTTTTTTGCTCGGCATTTTTATTGCTCTTGTTTCTGCTCGTTTTGCCAGCTGGAAATTCAATTTTTTAGTGTGGGTTCACCGAAAACGTGACATAACTTACCGACGATATCCAACAACTTCGTGACACAAATTACCGACGGCAAGACGTTTCGTGACAAAATAACTCCCAAATCATGATACTTTCACGTAACAGAATTTCGAGACAAAACCAAGCAGGTAGAAGAGCCGTCTCTACGGCCTTTGGCCCTGGCTTTAGCACGGCCGCTGACACTCCAGCCAGCCTCTGCTGTAGGCATGAACGAGTGCGGTTGATTCGCAGCGAACTATCCCGCTGTGCTCGCTTCTATGTGGCCATTGCCCATGCCATTTCATGTCACCTTCCTTCTGTTTCGAGCTCGTCGTCGTACGGTTGAGACACGAGGAAACCCGTAAGTACTCGGTAAGAACAGCAGTATGTACGACCTCGCCCGCAACCACGCAGACCAATCAATGCGACAGCCTTCACGTAACAAACAAAGCAATCTTCTTCCAAAACCTCGCCGGCTGACATTGCCCCATGTCGACGTTTGATGCAAGCCGACTTTGCATCCTGTCGACTTCGAACCTCCATTGCCACGGGGACAGCAGTGCAGTCTCTTCATTAATGCCAAGGCCTCTTTCGTTTCGCCTAGAGGCGACGCAGGTTCTCAATAATACTCTTTTCGGTATTTTTGTTTCATAGACGCCAATTTTTACTTGACGGCGCATTTAACAGTGTGTTTCGCCTATCCTTGCCTTCTTTGTTGTATAATATTACGTGTTTTTTCTGTCAAATCATGACTTTCATAATCCCATGTTCGTATTAAACTCTTGGCATTACTTTAAAGTTCAATGCATGCCAAATCGGACAGCTACACCATAAGTTGTCGAAGTGCTGCCCTGCCCTACCCGAAGCATGGGCGCCGGCGAATGCCGGCGCCCATGCGGAGCCCTTGTATAAGAGAAAATTATCTCAAACCGAAATAAGAGAAAACCGGATACCTGTTATAGGAAATATATTTCGTTTCGTAGAACCTTTTCTTATATCGTAACTACTGCAGTTAGGTGCATGATGCTATCTATCCCAGTTCCCGGGCGTCCTCGAAACAAAACAACCAATACGGCTATCAAACATGAAATCAGAATAATCTTCATCAATGAATCGCGTCTTCGTCGGTGTGGTGTCGTCGTCGGTGTGGTGTCGTTGTCGGTGTGGTGTCGTTGTCGGTGTGGGGTGCCGACGACAGGGCGACCCCCCTCGTTTGAAGCGTCTCTATAACATCGTCGTTTCCGGCAACACGCGGGGAACAGCTGGTCTGCCGGCGGCAGTCTCCGTAGTCGCACACCTCACCCTGCAGGTTTCGACAAGAAGCGTACAGGGCTTGACGGAGACGAAGGTCGAAACACGTGGGGAACACGTAAGCAATCAACGACAGAGGGAACAACAGCAACGACGGCAGAAAACAGCAGTAGAACAGAAGAGGAAAGTAACAAAGGTAATGGGTGAAACGACAGCTAGCTGAAGAATACAGCGCGGTATGCAAGCCTTTCGACAAACGAAGGAGCGCAAACATTGTGCGCAATCATCATGCTATAATGATGATGCTATTCTGCTTTAATTTGAGAAGAATATGCAAACATGCCAACCAGCAGCAGTAGAGACAGACGGAGGCGGTCAGACAGCAACACCAGAAAACAGCGGCCCCTAGAAATAGCAGCAGAATAAATTGCATGGGAGATGAGTCCAAACGGCAGGGAGTTGATAAATTCAGCGATTCATACGAACCTTTCTATATACGAAGGAGCAAAACTACGTGTGCACACATGACGTCCTCTGCACACCCTCTTTAACAAACAATACCCAGCTACATCACCAAGCGGATCTAGTGTCCGTGCCGTTGCCTCATCCCAGAGAGAGACACACTATGCGATCACTGCTTGCTGAGTGCGTGACGACAACGATCTCCTACACGCAGTCATCGCCTGCATCCCCTCAACGGACACTCAAAACAAAATACGAAAATAATCAGAAATAAGAACAAAGAAAGGGAAGGAAAGTGAGAGTGGCTTGGCAACTACAGCGCATGTCGCGATAGCCACAACCGCAACAACAACCAGATGAGGCAGTGCTTTCCGTAACAGTGGAGCCCTTCCTGGCAAAATGAAATGACGAATAAACGTGGGCATGCATAGCGTAACATGTTGGCAGCGTCCTATTCTGTTTGTGATATTTTGGTCAAGAGAGACCACCTCCCGCTTGATCACGAGCAAAAGTGAAGTTGGGTTTAATCACGGGCAAACATGCGTAATCATGGTGCCCACTCATAGGTAAACGTGCGTTTGATCACGGGCAAATGTGTGTTTACTCCTGTGTGTTTAGTCCTGAGAAAACATCGCCGGTTTGACCACGAACGAGATAGAGCAAAAAGCAGGGAAACATCAACCTTGATTAATGAGGGAAGCAAGTACCAACACCACCACAACAAAACCGTGCTCAGCACTCAGCCATGTGTACCCGGTACACGATTGGATCCACCAGCAATGCCGGAGAGCATATCGAGCAAACCAACAATGATAAGAAGTTGCAGAAAGTTAACTCAGCGTAGCACAGCTCCAAAAAATGCATATATATATATATAATCATTCTTTGTTTCAGGGATTCGGGCAGAAGTTTGTTTTCGTCTCGGCCTAAGTATGCGATTCGCGGAACTGGAATTCTCGGCCAAATAGCTTCGTTTAAGCGCCGGCTTCGGGGGGCGGCTGGAACGTCCCTCGCCCTGCCGTGTCCGTTCCGCACATCGACGTGAACGCGGACGGATGCCGAGCGTTACAAGAGAGAAGTTGCAAAAATAACGCATGTAGAGGAGCAATTCCGGAGATTTTGGTTGTATTTTGGTGTCTGCAGCGCCTGGATTATTTACAAAAGTTGGCATCATTTCCAAACGGTAGTTGCTACTGTTTTGAATTTTGCGGTCGCATGCCCTCGAGCGTTTGTTTTGCTTGACGTCTGCACGGCTTGAACGAATGAAACACGTCCTCAGGGGGGTGGCTCAAACGCCCCTCGCCCTGCCGTATCCGTTCCGCACCTGGCCGGGATTGGGTACGTGGGCTAAGCGAGACAAGCGAGAAGTGCGAAAATTTTGGTATTTTGGGCAGTATACGCCCGAGCTATTCTTGGACCTTGGCATAAGCAGAGCTTAAACGAAAACAACGTACGGGAACACATTTATTTTCAAGTTGGCGTCATTTCCAAAATGGCTTCTTGTTTAGTCACCACAGCACGTTTTTCATGGTCAAACTTCCAAGCGTTTGGCCTATCGTCGTACGATTGCTATGTCGTTGCTTTTCGATATCAGATTTCACGGTTAAATACCTTTGTTCGAGAGTTCGTTCTCTTCGAGGGGGGTCGTTCCCTACCCAACGACACCATTACACCCAGTGTCCGTGCCGATTCTTCATCTAAGAGAGATATAAATGATTTTTTTGTGGTCACAGACTGTGAGACAGAGTAAAACAAACAATCGAAATAAATCGAGGTATGTATCAAGTGAAATGCTAGCGTACCGGGTACGAGAACACAACAAAACAGACCAGACCATAAAAAAGAAAATAAACACAACGAACGGATTGGTCGCTTTAAAAATCGCAGTACGAGAAACAGTGTTTTGTCAGTCTTTTTCGTCGTCACTCCAAGGAGTCGTTCTGCATATTGCCAGCGTATATCGCTTTTTGCGCCCACCCGAAGGCATGAGATGGAGCATGACCGTTCTGACGAGCTCCTCTCACAGGGCTGGCCAAGGGGTTTCGCAGGATCATTTCGGTTCTTTGATATACCACATGGTTCTGGAGATAACGCTTGGTTCTCATTTTAGGCTCCGTTCCCATTTTCCTGAAAACTCTGGTAATATATTGGTCCAATTTCAACGATTCTTCTTTCAGGACCGCACAATAAATATCCTACACTAATTCCATGTATATTTATCCCCACAAACGAAACGTGGATGCACTTCTAAATGTAGGTGTGATTATCAAGGTAGTGGTGTTTCGAACGCTTTGTTGTATGGTTGCAAGAATTGCGCTGGCTACTGGCTGCTGTTGTTGCTGTTCAATCCGTTCAGCACCTCGACGTGAACGCGGATGGATGCTGAGGGAGACTAGCGAGAAGCGCGCAAAAATATGTATTTTGAACGGTACTCTCCAGTTATTCTTCGGATCTTGATGTATGGAGAGGTTGATGAAATATAACTTGGCAAGAAGTTATTTGCAAATTGGCGTCATATTTTGTCCCAAAATAAATAATGTTCACTGCAAAAACGTCCCCACAGTTCTGCGGTAGGTAATATAGTAGTGCATTTATTTATTGAATTTCGGTAGGTACACGTCCATACATGGATATAGACTTGGCACACAGGCGTATGAATAAAACGAAGAGGAGGTAATCGTCGTTACGATTACTGCCCCAGTAAAAGCCACACAGCAACATTGCGAGTAGCTGCGTCCCCGGGGCCTCAAGGGCGGTATTATAGAAGTTCGGAGAAGTCGACAAGGTTTGTACTCTCGTCCAAGCAATGCAGATACGTACGAGTAAGACAACATTGACCACACACAGCGATGCTCTATTTACACACAATATGCTTGTTGTCTGTGACATGTTTTATGGCATGGAGCGAGGGTGTACCATAAACTTTCGACACGAAAAACAAGAGGAAAAATAATCGTTCCTCCTGCTGTTAAGCTGCGCCACGCAAAGGTCGTAGTAAGTCGACTGTATCCGCGGAAGAAACCAGTGGGTGGCATGCATTCGTCCCGTAGCGCATTGTACGCGTTTGGCGTTTTTTTTCGCCGCGAAGATCTTTTGGAGAAATATAGGTGGTGTGCTATATTGTTGCTGTGGTCCCTGACTCCGGTGCTGTGGTCATTTGCCGGTCAAGTGCAAGCGGTCGTGTTGGCACGTAACTGAAAAACAAGTTTGTGTTGCTTCGTACTTATTTGACGTGCTCCTTGCTGCTGATTGCTGATTGATCATTTCCTCTAGTTTTTTTTTTAATTTGTTATTGGCACACTTCTACTTTCCAGCTTCTGGACATACGAGCCGTTGTCACAGGTGTCGTCCCTTTCCCCCCCTTCCGGTTATTGCCTTCATTAGTGTTGGCGCGTAGGGTTCAGCACCCACTGATCGTCGATTTTTCATCGAGTGTTGCTAACTCACGCTCTCGCGCTTTCCGCAAGTCAATTAATGCACAAGAAAAATCCCAACGAAAATTTATACGAGTACGCACTCGGGGGGATTCCAACGCATAAAATTAACTTATACCAGACTCGAGGATAACCTGATACGCAACCGGGGCAGTGGGTGATATAGAGCCGGTCGCCCCGGTGGTCTAGTGGGGTTACACTATTAATACTAGCGTTGGTCCTTGAGTTAAATAATCACCGCGTTGTGAGCTTTGTTGGCTTTTTTTAGTTGCAGAAGTAAATGAGAAAAAGTGAATCAACTAACTGCTGAAATCGCCTAGCAGCGTGGGTAGGTAAAATTCGACGAGAATCGACGAGGGAAGAAAATGCCGAATTCTTCTCGCGATAGAAATTAGGGCATGTACTGCAGTGGGGATGGGGCATGGGGGAGGGGAGTCCGCTTTATGACCCCGGATCCAAGTTATACTACTGGGAGGGCGAGAGTAGTGTAAGCAGCACAATAAATGGAATGGGGAAAAAAAAATAAGTGAAGTGTAGCGACGGAAACATCGGGGGTCAAGACTCACCACCCCGGCTACAACGACTGGGTTCATCTTCAGCGGGACGACATTGAAATCAAGATCGCATGCTGCACTCCGAGGAGATCGAGGTCGAAGTGTTACTGGTACTTTATCTACACGTGTGTGAGCGTGTGATGAGAGGTTCTCTACAGGGCGTCTATCAAACAACCGTTACTTCAGTTGCGGGCGTGTTGACTGTGCGAGATACCCCGAGAACATTGTCACTACGTTTTAGAGATTTAATTGTACCCTATCAACCACCCCTCCTGCTGCGTCTAATATACTTGAGACGCGGACGTACTTGCTTCATGCTTTTCAACTCCACCGCATTCCCAGTACCGCTGAGGATTAGGAGCCCTGCTTTGCGTGGTCCATACTGTGGACCGTCAGCCTCGGGAACGCCCCAAGCAACAGTCGTTTCAAAAGCAACTCCCAGCCGTACCGCTGCCTGTTCAAGGGAGCTGACTTTCTGCTGTACGCTCTCCAACTCCACCACAACTCACAGCACCACCAAGAGGTTAGAATCTCTGACGAGCGTAGTCTATATAGTGGAAGGCTAGCCTCCGCCATCCCGAGCAGCAGCGATAGCGAAGTTAACTCCCGATACGCACTTAGCTGTCTGTCGCAGGAGCTCTAAACTTCGAAATTTGCAAGAGGCTGCCGGACCAAAGGAGTATTATTTAGAGAGCCGTGGACCCTCAAACGTGGTTAGAAGTCGGATGATACTGCTGTATCGCATCCGGCACTGCAGTGTTATCATACATGACACTCCTTCGCAAGCATTACGTATCATCATGGGGGACTTTCAAACGACAGATGGAACTTCACCAGTGCCACCAAGGGGCTGAGGAAATTCGACGGGCGAAAGCAAAGCGAATTTTGCGACTGGCACAAGAGACTGGCTGCAATGCTCGGCGTCACACGTCGTGACATTGCAAGCCTGGTCAACGGAAAGTCCCGGACAACGAAAAAAACGACCAGTACCGGGATCTCGCCTGCACTTGCTGGACACAAGAGGGCGAAAGAAAACCTCTACGATATTTTCTACCAACCAACAGAGAAGCCAGCGGTATTCCTCGTGGCCAATAATGAAGACACCACAGGCAACAGCGGAGACGGGAGGAGACGGGCTGAAGGTCCTACAGGAACTAGTCAACAAGTACGACAAGGTTACCGACGAAGTCATCCGTGCAGCCCATGGAGAAGCTCGTCAACACCAGCGCGAACCAAGGCGAACATATGGACGACTACTTCATGAAGAAGACGCTCGCCCGCTCTGAGCTAGAGTAGATGGGTGAACTCATTTCCAATCGCAGATTCGAGGATGTTTGTGTCCAGAGATTACTGCCGAGTTTAACGGCATCAAATTTATCACGTACCTCGACCCCACCTTCGACGTTGACCAAATGCAGAGCACCATGCGCCCCCTGTACCTTCACGACCTGTCACGTAACGACGGAACCAAGACGGCGATCGCTGGTCGGGGCATCGACATGACAGCAGAGGCATCGACCAAACAAAAAGAGGCACCACGCGCGGAACTGCACGCAGTCTCCTCTCTTCTGGTGCATCCAAGACAAAGTTGATTACAATACCATCAGATGAGTCGACGATGGTCATATGACGGGAAAATGATTAACCAGTTTATAACTTGACAAGAAATAGCTGCCCCAGCATTGAGATGCGGGATGGTAATAGGATGGGAACAACCAGCCAGGCAATGAAAACAATCGAGAAGGGAATAAGCGGTGGGATGGTCAGCGCTCTAGACGGAAGTAAGACATCTCCCGGTGGGACAGTAGACGGTAGGGACATAAAACAAGGACGCGTACGGTCCGGAAATCACGGTGGGGAACGATACTACACGGGATTTCCCGTTCTCGTCTCGACCACATTTTCCCGTCCCGACATTTACCGTACGTGTCCCTGGAAATTTGTCACTAAAAACGACCAGCGGGGCTTTTAGAAGCGGTGGAAAAGAACAGGCGAGCTGGGAGGGAAACCGACCATTGGGCAAGTCGTTAGGGACGAGGATAGTAGATAGTTACGGGACAAGGTGTGCATTCGTGAACGATGGGCGGGGATGGTTCACAAATTATTTTTATAACGGAACTGACGCTCGGTCCGACCATCTTATAGTTATTCACCAAGTGACTGCTCTCATTCTCCCTTGTTTCCAGCAGCTCTGCTAAGAGGAGACGCGACGATTTTCAACAGTACCTTGTCTGTATGGGCAACAGAAGTTGTTCCCCTGTACTTGTTGTAATCAATAATTTCTTGTTTTTTTTCTGGACCTTGATGGTTACACATTTCTATATTACTACGGGATATTCCCTGTTTTTCAAACGTTGACAAAGAACTGTGAAGGCAACAAACCAATCCGGAGTGTTCAAGTTTCAGCAATTCGGCCAGCGGAGAGTGGTCTACCGCCTTTCAATTCCACTTACTCCAGAATTCCGCCGCTATCTTGTCGATAATGGGACCTTATGCCCAAAACAATTACGGAGACCATGCTCCTGCAAACACGGGACCTTGCATCCCGGGCTTTGTCGTTCGTAATCGACGCAGACGGGCGGAGGTATAAACAGACAACGCGGTTTCTATACCCCGGTGGCGTTGTCCACGAAAGCGTTGACCTCATGTTTCAGATCAAGCGACAGGTACAAGTTATAAGAGCATGCTACCAGCGGTTCGGTCCCGAGATATACAACATGAATACCGCCCAGCTACGCCTGAAGATCCGCTTGCTAAAGACCGTGGCGATTAAGACCCCGATGTAGGGGCGTGTGACGCGGACCCTCAGCACGTGTTGGCGACCTCCGAAACGCACACCTCGATGCTCTCCGGCGAGTCCTTGGGTTCCATCGTTATGCGGACCACACAACCCTCTCGTACGCCAAGGCTTGAAAGAAGACGAAAGGCGTCAGCATCGATACGACCGTCGTATGACGGCGGTTCTTCTTTGCATAGCTAACGGTAGGGCAATCAACGACCAACTTCCCAGTTGGATGATGCATGCGCAGATAGCCGATGGAAACGCGGTGGACCAGGTGGCCCCCCGAACAACTAGCTCAAAGCCCTGGGATTCGACCGCGCCTCCTTTTTATCCACCGAAGGCTCCAGGAAAGATTCCCCACCGGATTGTAGAGGGTTAAACCGCCCGTGGGTCCATACAGCAATATTACAGCGGGCATGTGATAACGGAGGATCCTCGAGGCAGACAAACAGCAGACAATCAGGTGGCGGGTAACGGAGGAAAGTAACCACTCGGCGGGCAGCACCGCCCGAATGTGTCAAGCACAAAGCCGAAAGGAGGGTGGAGGGAATAAGGAAACCTCTGTTGATCAAATCAACAAGAAGACGGCAGGCAGGGTAACAAGACCACAGGCCGACGGGTTGGTAGAAGCTGTTTACGTAACCTCAAGCCACCTCGAATACCCTGTGTGTCTGGGTTTTTGTGGTAGACTTTGGATAAACTGCTCATCCCCCACGGTGCTGCCGTATTAGCTGATACGTCGGGACTGTCACCGCCGATATGCCGTTTTTGAATAACTTGTTTGACACTTTCTACCTGCATTATTTTGTATATATTATTTATTCAGTGTTTTGCCTTGCCTATTTTGTGCTCCGTTTGGGTACCCTTGGGGGAAATAAAGGCAATGGTTTCGGCATGAACACTGCCGACGACCACACAGTAAGCAGCGGACGGGTCAGGCCGTGACGCACCTAACGCTCTTGTAGTTGTACTTGGAACCCAGTTTGGGTGTTGCCCCGACGTCGGTTGCGTGGCACCATCCGCGTTGCTGCGTGTTTGCTTGCTTGATGATTAGTTTTCGTTTGTATTCGGTGCGCGGCGAGGAGGAACGTTTGGCAGCAAAACGCTCTTGTAGTTGTACTTGGAACCCAGTTTGGGTGTTGCCCCGACGTCGGCTGCGTGATACCATCCGCGTTGCTGCGTGTTTGCTTGCTCGATAATTAGTTTTCGTTTGTATTCGGTGCGCGGCGAGGAGGAACGTTTGGCAGCACAGTCCTTGGAACCAGGGCACAGGCATAAGACCGTGCAGCAAGGCTCTTACTGCAACATTATAAGGTTGCCCCCCCCGATGTTGGTTGGACAGCGTCATCTGCCGTTTGTAGCTGCTGGCTGGGTGCCTGTTGCGCTTTGTTTTCGTTCTTGCCATGCCGCCCTGTAGCTATCTTCGTTTCCATTTCTCTGGTTTGTTTGAAAACGTACAACAGTGTTATCGAGTTGCTCCCGCCGGCAACCTACCAGCGGGATCTCAGTAGCACATGCGGACCGACAAATAATTTCGAGCCGGGCAAGCCACTAGTCTACCATGGCAGTCCCACCAGCACATATAAAACGACAAGTGTTGTCGAGCGGAGCGAGCCGCCATTCTACCAGCACAGTCCCGAAAGGAGACCAACAAGCGATTTTGAGCGGATGGGGTCGCTACTCTATCAGCGGCCCCACTTGCACACGTGGACTAACAAGCGATTCGAACGACGCCAGCAACTAGTCTATCTGCTGAGTCCCACCTGCACGCGGTGACCGACAAGTGATGTCGGGCAAAAAGAGCCACTAGCCTACCAGAGCAGCCCCACCAGCACACGCGGACCGACAAGTGACTTGGAGCGGACTGAGCCACCACTTTTCCGGCCCAGTCCCAACATCACACGCGCTCATACACGGAAGGAAGCGGTAACGCACCAGTGCACATCGGCACACCAGCTCTTTTTTTTCCAACGGTTATCACCCCAGTTGCAACTGCCTTCCCATGTGTGGAACTCCATGAATAACACCGGCCCAGCAACATCACCACATGGTTTCCACTGCTCTGTCAAAACGGCAAAAAATGTACACTGAGCTGCAAAACCGTGTATCCCAGTGTCGTTGCTATCGATGCATGGCCGAAACTCCTATTCTAGTGTTCTACGAGCAGAGGCCATCACGACTTCATAGTCGCGATTAAATCACTTCCACGGGAACGTTTACGAACGATCCCGGGCTTGCGCCCGTGCGTCATACATATTTAAACCTTGAACACACCTCATTTGCACCCCGAACAAAATGGCCGTACCCGTCGTCTACAGCGCTGCACCCAACTCCCACAGATCATTGTGTGACGACAACCAAGCCTTGCCACGCCACTCATCGCCATATAAGCTTGAAATTCAACCGTTGAATCCTTAACAGCCGACAATTAAAACATTGATAGCCCATAAGACCGACACAGGCGCGGGGGTCTCCGGGCTTACACGAAGCGAACGACCGTACGACCACTGGGTATTTGGAATCATAACCCCGACAATATCTATAGACTATAGCACACCACCATCCACCGCACGGCGACGGCGAAACTGTCGAGCGCTTGCCGTGGTATCACGTCACCGACCTGGTAAAGTCGTTGCTGCAACCATAACACCCCTCGAGTTACGCAGCACACGCACGCTTTTCTCTACGTTGAAAACGGCAAAAGCAAATTGTCGTTGTAACTACAGTCTAACTATACGTCATGCTGGGGTAACCCAAGGTATGGAGGTTGAGCCGGCGGCCGGCTGAGCCAGAAGTCAAGGTGACGAGAGGAAGGAACAGACCGCCTAAATTGGGTGGTGATGTTGTTACCTTCAATATGCGCGGGTTATTTCTCACCTACTCGAAGTACGAGTAGCAAAAGCATATCACGAACCAAGATGGAAGAGACCGGATGCTCGCGAGGAGGCGAGAGCTAGTGGATTCAGCCACTCAAACTATGGTGACCGTTGAGTTCTACTTCGGCAAGCCGTGGGTCGACCCCTCCGAGGAGGAGCTAATGCAAGGGCTCGAAACGTATGCTGACGTTGATGTCCAGCAGACGTGTAACGAGGACTTTGGGCGCCAGATCTTCTGTTTGCTGAATATGTATGCGAGTGGGCCGGTTTACAGCATAGTATTCATGCAAAAGTGTGCCTCGCGGAATTGCCTTGACGGCAGCGGGCTCACGGAGGTGGTTAGACTCAACGGTCGGACGTACACCATGAAGCATGGCAAGATGCTGGTTGAGGCAATAACAGCGGGAATCGAGTCACTCGAGTTCCGCCGCAAGATGGAAAGGGGGATGTGATTCCATCTCGTAGGCATGATCCTGACGCGCTGTTTAACCCATTTTCGAATCGGCAACGCTTCCGAATCGTAATTGAGGCCAGCGATGCTGCACGCCAGCAGGCGGCAAAGCGGCTTGATTCTCGGTCAGTATCTGCTGCGGAGACTTATCCTCATGGAAGTGTTGCTGACGAACACGAAGCACCAATGCCGCAGGTGTGAGTGCAGAGCGAAACCGTCGGTACTACAACAATGAGTGATTTATGTGTGGGAAGCAAGGACACCAGAAGTAGGACTGCACCAAACACGACCACGGTGTGCTGGGGAAATGTGTCCATGGTCAGAGCCACGGAAAGACCCCCAAACAACAGCAGCAGTCCACAGGCGGTCCCGCTTACCATTACCGGAGCAAGACCACCGGGATTGCCCCTGCGTGTGCTACCCCTCGAGCTAGCATGTGCAAGACCGCCTCAAGAGCGGTAGTACGGAGACTGAGCCTGCTCTGCCTGAAGCCTCCACAGAGAATGATGATGACTACATGTAAGTTCGCGTGCTACCGGAGAAGGTGGCCGCAGCAGACACCGGGCTCACCGAGACGGTGCAGCACCATGTTTCGGAGAGCGCTGGGCCACAGGATAGAGCGCCAGTTCTTCACTCCGTTCCGGTGCAACTGCCGGCACCCGCGTCGCAGCAGTGGTTTGCAGATCTGAACGATATTTCTTACGGGGTGTCTCGGTGCTGCAGCCTGGCGGGTGTGGTAATTGTAGCGTGGGTTGGGTGGAGACCGAACCTCATTTGAGGGTCCTGACGCAACATGTTCTGGGGAGTCTTGCGGTTCCAGGTGCTTCCGCAGCTGTTTAGGTGAACGTTCTTATGGAGTTCGGCTCAGGGATTACAGCAATGTCGTAGAGGCTAGTAGAGAGTCTGCAGGGACCGTCGGTGATGACGAAAACCGCGTTAACGCAGACTTTTGTTTTGAATTCGAGTGTGGTGGCGTAGGTGAGTCAAGAGTGGGATGTTGAGCCGCAATCGGGTCCGATTCTCTTAAAACGATCGAACCTCCACGGGAACAGGTCCAGTTTACCATGCCGCGTTCGTGCTTTGTGGAGGAGGCGATGTGGTTATCATATGGAAGAAAAGAGAACATCGGCAAAGACGTCATAGCGCAGTTCGAGGCATTTGTACTGCAGGCACAGAGGCGTCAGGATGGCTTTAGGGTGGAGCTTAGAGTGCGTACTGCGGGCGAGCTCAACGCTGGTGCTGTGTAGGGGGCAGCAATATCTGTTACGGAGTTTGGGCCGGGCGGCGACGCGCCAGGTGATGTGGACACTGAGGTCACACTGATGCTGCTGTTTCAACGACTAATGATTTTCCAGGATTCCGAGGTGGAGATGCAGAATCATGCACGCCCGTTGGCGACGGCGGTCGACGACGCTGTTGACCATGGTTTACCACCGGAATTTGCCAAGATGCTGAGCGATATAGGTTTTCGCACGCACTTTGATATATTCTGTCGCTACAGGTTAGGCGGCCCATCTGCGCGCATGAAGCCCATGGCGGTGTGGCTCCATCCAGGTGCAAGGATGGTGCGGGGGAAGCCGCGCGCATCCCCGTCAGTGCAGCCGGCATGTCCGCACGAATACATGGCCATTTTGGAAACAGTCAGAATGGTTGTTCGTAAACCGCAGGTGGTTCACGGAAGCGTGGCGATAACGATTCCTACGGGCTCCAACTATGACCGCATGGTTACGGACTTTTGGGCCGTCAACGACAAGATTGAACGATTGGCTACTGCGAAGCTACTGGCAAGTTTCGCTGACCGAGGATGCCCAGGTGATATCCACCATGGCCAACCCAGAGGGGTTAATCACGTCGCGTCGTGGTCGTCCGGGGGTGCTGAACGTTACCGGACATTTGCCGGCGACGAAGGGTGATATCCTGGAGGGGTTCATTGACAAGATATGTGTGGTGGGGGTGGACGACGTAGTGATTTGGGGGGAGATGCCTGAGGCCCATTTGAAGCGGCTGTTGGCAATTTTGGACCGCCTTCTGGAGCGTGGGTGTTATTCTGCAGTCCATAAGGCCGCTCTCTCTCTCGAACGGAAATCAAGTGCTGTGGGAAAACTGTTTTCGGAGAGACGATGAGCCAAGATCCCAAGCGCACCCAGGGACTGAGCGATTAGCGTCGACCGGAAATCACGGGCGAGCTCATGCAGTTCCTTTAAGCCATCGACCGAATGCGGACGTCTCTGCCTGAGCTCGTGAAGTTGAAGAAACCTTGGCGGGGGCTGCTCGAACAGTGCCTGTGCAACACACGGCGCACCAAGCGCGTGGTGACGAGCCGTGCTATACAGCAAGTGGACGAACCATCGTGCGGCCGCGTTGGATCCTGTGCGACTACAGGAGAGCAAATGGGTGCCTCGGAATCACCCAAGGCCAAGATTCTCGATGACGATCTTCCCTAGTTCGAGTGACAAGGCTTGGGGAAGCTGTACCACCCAGGTTTCGAAGGTCTAGTTAGAGGCAGCGTTGCTGTCGCGGACATGTCCCATGAACCGCTGGTAGTCCTGGGTGAGCTTTGCCAGGGGTTCGCAGGCGATCGGAAACTGTGGACAAGGAACG
This sequence comes from Undaria pinnatifida, assembly GCA_012845835.1. Classification (NCBI taxonomy): domain Eukaryota; class Phaeophyceae; order Laminariales; family Alariaceae; genus Undaria; species Undaria pinnatifida. Next base: position 1,106,261 of record JABAKD010000021.1, read on the forward strand.
CTTCGTGATCGTGAGCACGTTTAAGCGGCTGAAATATCTATGTTGGGGACGGGCGGAGATTCACTGCCACCATCGTAACCTCGCGAATATTTTCGAAGAGAACGGAGAACCCACGTCCGAGGCGATGAAACAGCGTATACAAGGATGGCGCGTGTTTCTTGGACACTTCCGCATACTATCGTGCACATCCCTGACGACGATGACTGCTCGGGGGACTTGCTGTCCCGTCAACCGTCGGGAGGTCGGGCTTGCATGCACGCGAACCTCAAGCAAGGAGAGGTGTTTTTCGCTTAGAGGAAACATTTCCGACGAAAGATATTGCTCGCGGCGTGCTTGCGGCCGCTGTGTGCGGTGGGCCCACCCACGATACGGTGTTGGGGGTGTTTTCGAAGTAATCCGTAGGGCTGTACCAGGTGGAGGTAGACCCTGCAGTCTATTAGTATCTAGTTGATGCGCATTCACTACCATGAGTATAATTTCGTATCTTAATCTAGGTGCATAAAAATATAATGTGCGAGGAACCTCGATTTGTTTCTTCCCGTCGTTGTGTTGTATATTCAAGTTATATCTAGCTTCCCACCATAATTATTGGGGAACGTTGCAGATAGTTATTGCAAATTACTTTCCTATAGAACGGTTTAGCAGTAAGCACAACAACCCATAGAGCACATCTGGCCGTAGCATGGCTTTAATTAGGTGACGGCCAGGCCTACCTCGATCCTCTTTACACGTTTTTACACGTATTTTCTTTTTTGCTTGTTTAGCACCATTTGGCCACATAAGCGCCACTTTTTAAATTATCTTCTCTTTTACTTGGCATCACAACTGGTCTTCGCAGACACCATAGAGCACATCTGCCCGTAGCATGGCTTTAACTAGGTGGCAGCCAGGCCTACCTCGATCCTCTTTACACGTTTTTACACGTATTTTCTTTTTTGCTTGTTGAGCACCATTTGGCCACATAAGCGCCACTTTTTAAATTATCTTCTCTTTTACTTGGCATCACAACTGGTCTTCGCAGACACCATAGAGCACATCTGCCCGTAGAATGGCTTTAACTAGGTGACGGCCAGGCCTACCTCGATCCTCCTTTCACCTCCTTACACGCATTTTCTTTGTTCCCTGTTTTGCACGATTTGGCCACATAAGCGCCACTATCCAAATTATCTTCTCTTTTACTTATCATCACAACTGGTCTTCGCAGACACTTTGGTGCCACTTCTGCAGATCTAATCACAGAGCCAGAGTCTCGATACAAGCCATTGTAAAAGGGCATGAAACCCGTCATTTAATGTGCTGCACCACGCGACGGCGCCCACCTGAGTTCGCAAAACGTTTCCGATATATTCGGGGAACGACCTGAATTTCATCAGGTGCGGGGGAAGTTAGGAAGTAGTGTCATCAAGATGCAAAGTCAGCCTGACACAGCAGAGCCATCACATCAACGACTACGCCAAACACACAAAGGGTATTTGAGAGAAGATACTGCTTTCACGCGTTACGCGAGGAGCAGGTGAGAAGGCTGATAGCGCTTTACCGGGTTCGCGCTATTCTTCGCCCATTGTCCGTATTAATACCGTTTCTTCTTACCAAGTAGCAAGAAATACGAAAAAGAATTGTCATCGTGCAACGTTCATATGACAACGAAGAGACGAACAGCTGTAGACGTGCGGCAAGGTCGTCGGCTAATCGGCTACTCGGCCTTAACGGGGCATTCATCATCTCCAGCTTCTACTTTGACGCTTACATGCCAAACGCAAATGTCCGATTCGGAGAGAATTATCCGCCATCCGGTTCACGTTTCCAAACTCCAAGCACGTGTCCGACTCGGAGGAACTGAACATTGCCATCATGGGGGTATTACCCTCAGCCCCAAACAGGGCAACTGCCCTCACCCTCGTTTACGGAGAGACTGCTCCGAATTCAATCATGCGCGACGGGTCTCTGCTCACGGCTCAGAGGCGCCCCAACGTGTACAGAAGCTGTGACCTCCTCAACCTGCACGCAGTGCACCACGCCCAGATTGAACCAACACGGCAACAGCACGTGCACGGTTTCGCGGGGGAAAAAAATCGGCTAAGACCGTTACTCTCGTCTTGGCCTACTACATGGTCAATTGATCATCAAAAGCAGTGCTCGAGCCAGCACTCGATCTCATCAGCGACTACTTTTTCAACATTAGCACCTGCCACGACAGGAGTAACGCCATCTACGACAGGATTAACGCCATCTTCACCACGGCTATCATTGAATATATCGCTGCTAGCATCTCAAGCTCGTTCCGTGCCAACAACGTTGTTCGTCAGCTACAAACCCAAACTCGTACGTGGGCACCGCCGCAAACAGCAGAACGCGACACGCAATCGGGGTTTGGGCGTTTAGATTAGGCATTCTTCTGTTGAAGACTGGAATGCAAAGAATATATTTCACCATATTTGAAGTGCGAGAATGACAGACCACTACTAGCAACCACAACAAGCCGGACAACAGCCCTCCACGAGTAGCAACAAGGCGCATCAATCGCGACAATACATTGACCTTCACAAACACTAAATAATAAGCTCGCTGGCATTGCAAGCATCGGCAACGACAACAGCAGCAAAAGTGGGTAAACCGCCACCTACGAGCAGTACCAAGGCGCAGGGACCACGAGAGAACAACCGATTATCGCCATCATCATCGCCACCATCATCATCATCATCATCGTCATCGTCATCATCATCTTCATCATCATCATCATCATCATCATCATCATCATCATCATCATCATCATCATCATCATCATCATCATCATCATCATCATCATCATCATCATCATCATCATCGTCACCGTCATCATCATCACCATCATCATCATCATCATCGAAACATTTCAACAGCATCACCGACATCTACACGAGGCCTTCGCCTACGCTTCGATAGCTACGAACAGCACTACTAGTCGTGTCAGCACCAGCAGCATCCTCACAGATCAACCGCGACACATCCACGAACTACGTTTTCGCCTCTGTTTAATTTGTTTTTTTTTATTCTGGGGGCTGGTCAGGAAAGGTGTGTGTTTTTTTTACCATTAATAGACTATCTATGCTGTTGCTTTACACAGTACTGACTGGTATGTAGCTAGGTTTTCATTAGTAGGAGTACTAGTCTCCTTGTAATACTCCACCAATACGTGTATGATGTTTAGTCGTACAACCGAATCGTTCAAAACAAACACAGTACGCATCTTTGCTGTACAGCACTCAACTTGCGTCGGTAAGTTTTTGAATTTTATATGTTTTGGTATTATTGGAGTCTCATCACGTGACATTACTCGAAGCACGCATCAGATAAGCATATGCAAAACATGGTGATTGAGTACTGGACCCGACTTCTTTGAAGTTTTGAGTTATTCTTTGGCTTCTTGGTACCTTCTATTTAGAGTATTAACAGCAGTAGTTTCTTCAACGAGAACATAAGGGATTTCTTTGACGGCTGCTTGTTGTTATTAGCACGTATGAGCGTAGTCCAACATTATTTCGTGTGGACCGTAGTCCACCATAGCAGCAGTAGCAGCTGGGTTTCACAATTAATAATGTACGTAAAAATATTATTCCATAGTACTACGAGCACGTCACAGTCACGAACTGCAGGTGGTACATACATGCACAGTGCAACAGAGCGCTGTACGCATGGTAAGTATACAATTTCGGCCAATGGTACATTGACGGTGCAGTAGTTATAGCGCTGGACACATGGTAAGTGCATATTGGGACATGGACACTGCAGTCCATTAGTAGTATTTTAATTAGTATGTTTTAATTCGACGCGTGCTACGATAGAGGTGCAACAGTTTTTTTCCGAGGTTCATCAATCTTAAGACCTCTTCCACGAAGAACCTGATCTGGAAAAAAATAAGACTGCTACCGGATGAAAAATGACATGACCTAGGTACACCACGAGAATCATGCAAACAAAAGGGCTGTTTCCGACGATAGTATTAGTAGGTTAAGGAGTGTCTTAAGTCATTCAGAAACCATTTCAGACGAAAACTGCTATTAATAGTGCCTCTATAGTGACATGGGTGTTATCTCATTCTCGATGTTAATTAACACAATATGCGGGGAATCTCGGTTTGTTGCTTTCCGTCGGTGAATTATATATTCAAGTTGCAACGAAAATCCTGTCATACGTATAGGGGAATGTGGCAAGGAAATATATTTTAGTACGGCCTGTCGGCAAGTACAACAACCCGTACAGTACCTCTGCCCGTAGCGTGGACATTGTACCGTATTTACCAGGTGACAGGCAGCCCGACCTCGATCACTCCTTACATCTTCTTACATCTCCTTCTTCTTCTCTTGCTTCTCTGCTTCGTTTTCTTATCTTGGCCACATAAGCGCCACCTTCGAACTATCTCATTTCTTCTGCACAGCTGATCTTAACGGACACTTCGGTGCCACATTTGCAACTCTAAGAACGGAGAAAGATGTAAGGTTATAGGTGGGGACACAGAGTGCCCCCTGCAGGTCTGCTAATTAAGCAGGTCCTCGGAGAGTATTAACTTTCTTTTCCTTCGTAGAGACGTTGCTATTTTCGATTCCATCAGAGCCCCGGATGGCTTCTGAGATCGGAGGCACGTGCCTCCGATCAATGTACTAACTTTCCCGAATATATAACGCCAACAGTATCATAAGAACCCCATCCAAATGATCTCAAATTCGGATAATTGCATAATTGCCGGCCTTTCGAGGCCGTATCTTAACACTAGCCAAACCCTGATGAGTCGCATATGCAGAAATAAGGAAGATTCGAGGAAACGCCGGTTCTACGAACTATACCATGAGTCGAAGATGCGACTCCCCAAAACCCACTCCCACAACCTCTAACGGTCTGGCTATGGAGCCAGGAACACGCGAAGAAAATCAGTTGGAAAAAACGCAGACCCTACAACAAGGCAAAAGTAACGCATCAAAACCCTGCCGCGTGCCGCCGGTGTGGCGGGGGGGGGGGCAGGAAAGGCTATAGAACCTGCCGCATGCCGCCGGTGTGGCAAGGAGGGGCAGGAAAGGCTCTACTGCAATTGGAAACCGATTGTGATTTCACGCGAAGGTTCGAGTACTGCCGACGCCACCATGTGTAAGGTTATAGGTGGGGACACAGAGCGCCCCCTGCAGGTCTGCCAATTGAGCTGGTCCTCGGAGAGTACTCACTTTCTTTTCCTTCTTAGATGTACGTTGCTTTGTTCGATTCCACCAGAGCCCCGGATAGCTTCTGAGGCCGGAGGCACGTGCCTCCGATCTATTTTCTAACTTTCCCGAATATAAAACGCCAACCTTACCATACGAAACCCATCCAAATGATCTCAAATTTGGATAATTGCAGGCCTCTCGAGGCCGTATCTTATCACAGAGCCTCGAGACTCGTCAGTGTTCCAGTCCATAATTTGGACATTCTTCGATTTGCTACTTTCTTTAGGATTCAATTGAGGGGGCTTAAAAAAAGTACAGCACGTACTTCGGATGCTTTCATTTTCTAGTATGTAACTCGTTGATCAACAAAACAGCGTACCGAGATCAGTTTTTTTTTACATAGCTACACCCATAGTATATATCGGTACTATCTGTGTTCGTAGACTTTCTTGGGAGCACGTTCGTGCATACATAAATATGAGTAGTACGCGTTTTTGATGTTTTGGACCAGTGTCCACAGTTTTCTATTTTGTTCGGTTTCTTGGAGCTCTAGGTTTCAATAGAGGGAGCGTACTGAAAACCCAGCAGACAGGTTTGCGCTTCTTGCCCAGAGTAATTATCGCTGGTAACTACTCCACGCGTGGCATCTTGTGACATGATTTCACTCATATTATCGATGTTCATACAACAGATCTGAATATGTTGTTCCATGCGACTTTTTGTTCTCTAAGTGACATGATTGCGTCTGTATTACCGCTGTTCACACACAGAGGTCTGAATATGGCGTACAGCTTGTGTGAGCTCTCTTGAGTAACAACTTCCTCCATGAAATATACTGACTTCAAATCAAGGGGGCGTTCTGGAACATTGACTATGCAGTCCACCAGTGTCTAGTTGATGCGCAATCACTACCCTGAGTACACTAAGTATCTTACACTAGATGCAGACAGTACAACATGGGAGGAATCTCGGTTTGTTCCGTCCCGTCGGTATCTTGTATATTCAAGTTGATACTAGCTTCCCACTAAAAGTATCGGGGAAAGTCGCAGGGGGCGTTGAAAACAACTTTACGATTGGACGGTTTGTCGGTCAGTACAACAACCCGTAGAGTGCATCTGCCCGTAGCATGGGCATCGTTCCGCATTGACCAGGTGGCGATCAGCCCTACCTCGATCACTCATTACACCTCTATACACGTGCGCCCTATTATCTTGGTTTCCCCATTTTGGCCACATTAACGCCACTCTCCAAACAGCGTTATACGGAGTATTTTTCTTCTCGTCACAGGTGGTCTTTTCAGACACTGCCACCTCTGCAGCCCTTAAACCATAGTCAGGGCCTCTGTGCATACCATAGAAAAAAGTATCATGGCAAACGCGATACATGTTGTCATACGGGGGCGACCCTATGAAAAAGCGACTGCTGGTATGTGCCCACATGAAGGGGGCCGGACACCGCCGGGTCGACGCAACGATGACTCGGCTCGAGTAGCAGGGTATGGTTGTTGACGTGCGGGATCCCGGCTATGCCTGAGCTGTTCGGACACCAAGCCAAGGGCGCTAGTGCCCCGTATGCTGGAAGATTCCTTTCATTGTCGAGAACTGAACGCCTTTTTGCATTTCGATTTTCTCTGCATGGGGGAGAGCGCGGTGGATTCTGAAGCTAACTTTACCAATGGGTTTCGACGTGCTGACGTTTCTCGAGGACGTGAGAGGATACACATGACTGCGACCGTCTAGAGAGTGCACAGCGAACGGCACCGTGGAAGAGCTTGTTCGCTGGTGGGCTACGTTTGGGCCGCCAACCACGTGTGGGTGAGTGAAAACATTACCGTTTTAGCACTGAGCGTTGAGTATCGCTTCTCAGTTGCCAACAGTTCGTGGACCAATAGGCCCACCGAGGGAATGATGCCTGAAATGATCAACGGGGCAAACCCGATGCTCAACGAAGGGGAAATGCCGTTCAACGGATGGGTTGTGGTACTAGCGGTCGTACAGTGCGCATTGAACACGCCGTGGCGGAAACGGCTGCAAAAAATCCTTGACCACGTCATGATGAGGCGTGAGCCGCGTACGGCTTCTACGGCTCTCATCGAGGTGGACAACGAGGGTTTGAGTTTAGCGCAATCAACGACAACAGGTCGCAACAGCTGGTGGTTTCTTTGGTGGACACCCAAGAGGAGCTCCTGGCAGGGCTGCTGCATCGCGTCGACGCCGATCGTCGTCACCACCGTGTGCGCTGTAGCCTCGGCAAGTCTCTGCGGAATTTCACGGTAGGCGATTACGTTCTGGTGGATCGAGTGTCTAGGCAGAACAAGCACCACACACTTGTGAGCACTAGGATCGGACCGTGGCGTGTTGCCAACGACGTCACAGAACACGTGTATGCAGTGCAGCACTGGGTTTGGAACAAGTCAGCAAAGTAGAAGCACGATCGCAACAGTCGTACATGCACGTGCTCGTATCTGCCTTCGTGGCATACCCACCTGGGCACGCCGTAAATATATGGTACCAACAGCATACCAAGGTATCAAGGTATGAGGTTATGTCGTGTTATAACATTCCTCTGCACCTATATTGCTGCTGCTGCCCTCGGGCTACTATGGGAATTACTGTTTATTATGCTGATGCTGTACTGGATGTTGGCACATAGGGCTTTGGTGCTCTAGTGCAATCCGTATAGATTCTCGTACCATGTACCCTGACCATGCACTCTACATGTACCACGTACAAGGTACGTGTTGTTTGTAAACCTTGTCCACATCAGCGTGCCCTGTTGTGGCACGCATCGATAGACACATCAATGTCACGGCCCAGCCGACGGCTCGTACGTAATACAGCCAGCCACCGACCCGTACACGTACTCGCCGACCCAATCATCGAGTTAGCTTTACTCTCTGGTCTTGAAGATCTTTTTCAGGTGGTAGCCTGTTCGCGTTTGCGAATTGGGAATTACTTCCTGGTGAGATAAAGGTAGATACGTCGTAGGCCCAACATAATCCTCAGCCCTAATGCCCTAATTCTAACCCTAACCCTAACCTTAAGCCGGACCAAAAATGACCATAAATGAGAGAAAAACAAGGCTACGTCGCATTATTTTTTCTTCTTGCTCATTTTTTAATCAACGTTTTTTACTGCCAATATTCTGTTGTGCTGGCTTGCATATTTTTGGTATTTGCCTGCCTACGTGCTCATTCCTGTTGGCATTGCATTGTCGACCCACCTCGTTGTATTTGCCGTGCGTATCTTTGTGTCGTAGTTTGTGCGCACGGAGCTCAACTCTCTACGAAGCATCAGCGCGAACACTGACTACGCTATAGATTTGTACGTGGTTGATACTATCACTTTGATGCGAAGAACAAGCGCAACAAGCAAGATGATTGGGGCTTGCAACGCCAACCGTAATGATACATGGCGGTGGGTTGGGGGATGAAAGCTAGCGCACCCGACAATTCGCGTCGAACCTCACCTGCGCGAACACTCCGATGTTTCCTATGCGCGATTATATAGATACGAGTAACTGGTAACGCTTCATACATCAGCCGCTTCGCCAGTCTGGTTTCGCAGTAGTATCAAGCATGTTACAGCGGTGTATTCCGATGCGTTGCTTATTTGTGTCACGCACGCGAGACAAACGCCGCGTCACCCTTGCCACGACGAGTTACATGCTTCAAAGTGCACCTATCGTTTTCGCACTAGCACAGGAAGAAATCCTCTGCCAACCAATGTATAACTTGCAAAAGCCGAGTCCTCAGAACTGTTCCTCTCTGCAGCCAGAAGGCACGGGTACCGACCGTCTCGTGTTCAAACTCGACCGTCTCGTGTTCAACTCAAACCCCTCTATCATATCAAACTATGCACTACTTCGACGTCGGTCCTCACAAAGCTTTTACGGCGCTCACGTAAAGGCGAAGATAACGGTGCTGTTGAGTAGCATCATGTAGCATCATGGCATCCCGCGTTCGTTCGCGGTATCACGAAACCCACGTGCTTCAGACAGGTTGATGTACCCCAAGCAACCCTGCTGACTCCACTGCAAATATTTGACGTTTAACGGCGCGCACTCTTGGATACCGCAGCTTGTAAAGCGATGCTAGGTACTATTTTGTATGGCACGGAAGGCCGTCCAGAACGCTGGATATCATGAAGAAAAAAGAGTCACATTGAACAGAGTGGCCCATTAACGCTTTTTGAACTGAACGTATGTTGTTGGGCACAGATGACTTGGAATCGACGTGAAGTACGTCTTGCGGTTCTGGTAGGGAGATGCAGTTCTTAGAGGTCTAAGGGAGCATGTCAGCCTCCCCATAAAATAAGCATTGATATAATCGTACACTATGTATCCATGGAACCAGCTACTTACAGATGTCCCAGTGATGATGGTCCTCAGGCGCAGACGACACTTCGTCACATTTGCCTAGGTTTCCCGCCTGTGACCGCCTCTCCGCGCGGTTTCTTTGGTCGTGGTGATGGACCTGCTTCTGCTGCAAGAACCGGGTCGCGGGTCCGATCGCTGATATCCACAGAGTATGCGCGCCGCGCTTCGATATCGGAATTTATGACCGGACGTTCGTATTCACACAATAATGCCCTGAGTCATTTGTGTACTATTTTTCCGGCGGTATAGCCGTTGCAAGGCAACGGAGGGATTGTCGATGCCTAATCGATGCCTAACGGGAGTAGGTCGTACTCATCAACATAATAATGGGATGCTAGGGCAGTACAAACAATGGGGCATGGAGTCATCCCACGGCACGTGTTGCGCGTTTTGGGTTAACTAAGGTTTCCGACCGATTAAGCTCAAGGGTGAATCTATCGGCTAGTATAATACTGGAGTACATGTACCAGCATATTTGCTTTGGGGCTCACGCATAAAATAGTTGGTCGGGTTTCTCGAACGAATGCCTTCGAAGTCATGCTTCGGGCGAGGTACATGCATTTCGTCGCATTCTGAATTTTGAACGAAGACCCTTCAGCACCTCTTCAAGCATCATCGGTTTATGGACTTCAGACGTTAGTTAGAGCTTGAAAATAAGCGCGTCTGTTCCATGTTTTCAATGCGCGACAACGTCAATCTTATGCAAACGCCTTGGTTATTTACCTCCTGCCACAACGGCGTGAACATTGTGTTGCCCGGCGAGAGCAGCTCTTTAAAAAAAAACAACAATGTCTCAGTTGAGGTGGCTTTGCAGCTTCTGTTATATAAGAGTCGCGAATCCCTTATCCCCTCGCCTCCATCAACATCACAACCACACGATCGGAAGGCATAGGACCCCGCTCGGTAACACCTTAACGTTAAACGGTTGCTTGGCCTCAAGGCTTTACAGTTACAAGAGGCCTTCCTTTCTGCTTTTTTGCCGGTACGTCTTCCCTACCCTCCGACCCCCGAGGGGTAGTGGCTACCCTCCTCGAGGCGCCACGGTGGGAGCCTACGCCGGAATATAGGTGCTCAGATCTAGGTCATGATTGGAACGCCAACGCACAGGCCATCCAGGCTTCATTGAGAAGTGTTCTTGTTTTCTTGAGAGTAACAACACTATTCAGCCGTGACACACCGTTGGATTGGTACGTGATTTTGTCGAAGCTCACTCTAATTCTGGCAAGCTTCGTGGCACATGATGCTTCGATATTTCGTGTTACGCGTGGTGTGTACATCGTCATGATACAAAAATCTGTTCGGCACGAGGCCGACAATGGACGGCATGCCGAAGGTAAGGCCTGCAAGATTTCTGCTGCCAGTGATAGTTGCCCATCAAGTGATACCAATACAGTAAAATATAGACTAGTGGGGTGGTGAAATTATATTAATTAATACTTTTTCAAGACTTTAATATTTCTTCATGTTAGAGGGAGACGATATGGGTCGGTTACTTCCTCTAGTTCTAGATCATGTGTGCGAAGGAAGGTCCTACAACGGCTCCATTCGTCTTCACTTGAGATTAACAACGTATCCTGGAGTGCTTTAGGCCGGAGAAGTCGGGTTTTTACGTCGTATTCGCCAGTGAGGGCGTACCCGACGAGCGATGCCAAAGGTGATGGCGTGTAGGAGGGGTGGACAGACGAGGGGTACTGGTAGGTGTTGTCCTGTCTCGTCTTCTCGCGATCTTGAAGGGAGAACGGCCACAAAAAGGGGGATCGATCGTAATGATTGGGCGAGACGTGAAATGAAATGGAGAGTACCCTAGACACATTTGTAGAGACCGTTAACTTTTTACTATTTCATATATATATATTCATGTGAAACCCCCAAATGTGTAGACATTTCCATCCAAAATGCCACGCAACATGAATACTAGTGAATGTTTTCCCGCCAACGAGTCGTTGAACAAGCTCAAATGGCGTGCGTATCCTGGGCATCAGAGAGCGACGGGCCTTCTTGAGAAGACGGGACGCGCGGCCCCACTCGAACCGGAGGAAGAGACGGCAGCGGGAACACGTTGCTCGTACATGCCAAGCCTGGATGCCCTGACCGCCTCACGGTCTGACGAGTGTTCTTATCTTCGTTGTATTAGAGGACAGAGAAGAGGGGAGGAGCAGAGAGCGGAGTGCTTGAGCTTTCCCCTCATGATGAGAAAAAATGCATAAAACCGCCGACTAATGTAGTCGCAAGCCTCTACAACGCTTGTAACCTTTGTGCTGTGACGATCCAAACCAACACCCTCCCTGGCTCTTGAAGGCAGTGACGAGACCGAACGGGCATCCAAAAACAACGAGCTAGGACCAAAGAACATCCAACGACAGTCCCATTAAAGGACAACCGGCCACCAGGTCAATACACCCTGTATGTATTTCATCATCTAGATACATTTCGATTTGTAGCGTGGGGTGGCGGTCTTACAAATTATTCCTTGCATGACTTAAACTTAGTACTCATCGAATATTGCTCACACCCCTTACTTATCCCCCAACGACAGGTTCAACAAAAATTGACGGTGAGATTTTAAAGGGTTCACAAGCCGAAAGTGATTTCGTCAAAATATCCGCGTTCTGCTTTCCCGAAGCTACGAATAGAATGTCAATTTTCTTTGCACGAAGTGGCTCTCGGACGAAATGGAACCCCACACATTATGCTTGCTCCGCGTAGAACTAAGAAGATTCTCAGCCAGTGTTTTGGCCCCATGATTATCTTCGAAAGTTTGGACACACGATCCGCTTAGCCCTGGACACAAAAAAGCGATGATACTGCGCCCGAAAACAGAGCCTCCTTCACCCCTTCACCCAGGGCTACATACTCTGCTTCTGCTGTAGACGACGGAACGCACTTCTGTGTGCTGCGTGCCCAACTTACGAAGGCACCCCTCAAGGTAATTACCGTCCCCGACACCGAGCGGCTGTCATTCGACTTATCAGCGTAGTCACCACCGCTATACGAAGTCAGATCCAACTCCAAACCCCTTCCAAAAGTCAAACCATTACCCCTTGTCCCGTGGAGGTATGCCATGATCTTCATAACTGCTTTCCAGTGCCTGTCGGTGGGGTTGTGAGAATGGAACGCCACAGCACCCACCGCGTTTGAGATGTCTGGCCGCGTCATGGTCGACAGCCACATTAGGCTGCCTACAGCCTTCTTGTGCGGCCAGTCTTCCTTTGGTCTGCCCTCCCCTCTTGGACCTTCCTCATTTGCCCTGCCGCAAAACATCGCGTCCTCGATCACACGTCGACGTTGAGCAGATTCATTATGCAGCCGTTGGCGGTGACCTCGGGTCGGGCCCCTTACTGTCGGGGGTAGCCGTCCCCAGCTACAGCAAAGAAGAAAACGCTACGATATCTGTGTACTAGTGCTGTGTACTCACGAATTGGCAAAATGTAGTAATGTTCATGTTATACACACAGCCGAGCTTCCCTCCCCGACAGGACCGCGGCGGCTCTTGACCTTCCTCTTGGGCGGTGCCGGAGGCTGCTGATGCGTCTGAGTCGCTTTCGGGCCTCCCTGCCGGAATCGAGGAGGCGTCTACCTCGCCCCCTTGAGACGAGTCCATCCTCTCGGCTGTTCCGTCGCCAGCGTCGCCGGCGACAGGTGTCTCCTGTGCGCGCTCCAGCAAGAACGAGGCAGATCAAACCCCCACACGTCACGTCGAGGTCGGTCAGACGAGCCAAACCTTGGTCCTGCTCGTCCATCATCCCCCCCCCACCTCGATCTGACGAGCTCTCGTCGTCGCCCTCGGGACCCCCCTCCTCTTGGGACGGGGGGTCATACATCAGGGCAGGTACAGGTGGTGAGTGCGACACGCGTTGCCAGGTGACATGACGCGTGATAAGCAGAGTACGGTGTGTGGTCAGCACTCGTACGGCGTCTCAGGGGTAGTTAGGCGCAGGGTCCAGGTAAAAACACTGTTGTGCTTCCGCCTGAGACTTGTTTTGCCTCTGTACCTTGCAGTAGCCAGGCTTGATGGAAGGTAGAAGCAGTTCCAGGGGGGGGTTACCGTACCACAGATCGTACGGTTACTTGTTTGCGGGGTTAGTGGACATTGCCGTGCCGTTCAAAGCATCGCACGCTCAGTGCGAAGCTTCAGCCCTCAACTATTCAGTTGCCGGCAATTGCGCTGGGGGAAAAAGCTCACAATCCCAGGTTCGACCCGCCATTGCGATCGTCTCAATCAAACTTAGCGCGCTCGGCTACCCCATTGAATTGGGGTGGGGAATTCTTGCTTTATGCAACGCGATCTACACAGGTCGCCAAACTTGCCCCTACCAAACTTACCGCCCCAATCGGATCGGACGGTCACCACCTGCAAGGGGAGGTCATCTGCACGTGTATGCGAGAGGAACTGCTTGAACGTTTCCGCGGCGTCCAATTTGTGGCGGAAAATAAGTACACCCACGAATACCGTGAACAATCGTCGCGCACGATGAGAGCATAACGCTTTCCCCCGTGAGACTTTACCACCTTAGGCCCGTTCAAATCCACCAAAACCCTCCCGAGCTTCTTACCTGCTCGAGTGTGTGTGGGCAGCTTGATACCTCGGGTGAGACTCTTTGCCATGGAGCACCCTTTGCACTCCAGCAGCTTCCCCTCGTGGACGATCCCTCGCTTCTCCGCGGTCTTGAGGAGCAGTGTCTCGTGGGAGCGTCCGGCCGCGCAGTGGTAGTCGTTTATGTTGACAACGGGCTTGTTTGACAGTTTCCCCGGGGCGAGTATAGCACAGGCCTCTCCGCTAGTGCTGCAGTCAACCCCGTAGCCGTAAAGGATGTACAGGTTGCGGGTCATTGGAAACATCATCGAACGCTCAGACTTGAGCTTGACTAGAACGCCCTTCAAACGTGTGACCGTTCTTCACGAGAGAGGGTATGGAAACGAGATTGTATCGGAGGTCGCAACATTCGTCAGCGTTACTCGCACGCGACCGTTTCCGGATCGAAGGTCAAACCTTAATATCGCCATATCCTTCGATCGTGCGGGTTGATCCGTCAGCAATGCGCGGTTTCAAATTACACTCTCTGTAGTTGATCATGCTATCTGCTGAAGGCGTCATGTGAGTGGACGCTCAACTCTCGCAAAGCCAGGCCTCATCCCCTGTCTGCCAAGCCGACTCCCCTTCCCCCTTTCTACCCGAAACGTTACTGCACTCGCCTGTCTTTAAGGCCTTGAAAGCTGAAGCCTCGACCGTATCATAATGATCATCGCCGTCCGACGCCGCCAGCACAGCTTCCTCTTTCGACGTGGGGCAGACATCAGCAGCGTGGCGTCGCCCGAGGCATCTACTGCATAGCTCCTTCGTGCAGTCGACCCTCCAATGACCCCTCCTTCCACACCATCTCACCTCGGAGGTACCACCATCGGCGGCTGCCGTCACCGCCGGCAGCCGCGGCCGATCCACCACCATCCTCGTTGGTGCCTTTACCGCCGTGTCCTTGCCTTCTTCGACGTCCATCTTTTCCTTTGCCGTGGCTTCCACCTTTCCCGTGGACACCACCGCCGGACCCTTTTTTGTGACCACCATCGTCGCCGCCGGCGAACATAGCATGGCCGGCATGGCCAGCATTGAGGCCCTTCCTCCTGCTTCCAGAAAGTCGGCTGTGCCGTTCTCGTACAGCCTTGATGATGTCATCGCGGCCGATACTGTCACGAGATGCAAGATTCCTTTCCTCCACCTCGTATTCGGCAACCAGAGCGTCAATAAGTATTGTGTGCAGCATGCGGTCATCGAGGGCCGTTCCTGCTGTGCACATTTCTGCGGCAAGATCTTCGATACTGCCCATCTCCTCGAGAGGGTTACTGCCTGGCGCCATCATAAACCTATTGAGGCGGCTAGAGAGGTCGGATTTGGCCCCTGTCATTTGAGGGCAGTGCGACGCGAGGAGCGCGTCCCACGCTTCTCTCGGCGAGGTACACCTGTGCAAGATACTCTTGTCCCTCTTTCTCTTTAGGGCCGTCGATAGGAAATTCCACGCCAGTGCATGTATGTGTACACTTTCGCGGTTGCACCCCTTTCCGACAATTACGGAATTTTCTGTATCTAGTTCCACTACGGGAAGGTGCTGGAGTGGACCCCACACAAAAGCAGATAGGAAACCTACTCATTTCGCGTAGTACCTGGCGTCTCTGGTCCAGGCAGTGAACTCGGGCCTTTTCCAACTAGATTATGGGACAGCGATGTGTTTGAGAGCAAGTTTAGGTAGAGGTAAATCATATACCATTCCCAACTCACCGCCGGGGTATGACCCCCATTCTCCGTCCCCGTTGGCTGATCTGGCTGACCCATTGCTGGGTTGACCTCGACAGGAACAGCGGCTCCTCTGCATCCCGCCACTCCAACACTACGCGAGGCATCCTCACTAAAAATCGTCTCTTTTGCTGCTGTTGTATATCCTCGCGCTCCGCCTCCAGCAGTCGCAGCACCAGCGGCAGAAATTTGTCGTGCCGCAGCAGTGGGCTTAGCCCTTTGTTGGCTACCCCCCTTTCAGCAGCGCTGTCCTCAGCGCCGTTCCCCCTCACAGCAGTGGGTTCAGCCCCTCGCATCCTGGCCCTTACAGCAGCGCTGTTTCTCATCGCATCTGGACTCCGACGGGCCGTTGTTCCTCATGAGCTCGGCCATCATCTCCCCTATATCGTGCATCATCGATGCTTTCCTCTCCTCTACCACCGACTGAAGCCCATTCCTCAGCTGCAGAATCTCATCCGAGGAGTCTCTCTCCTGTGCAGACATCCTTGGCTCTTGGTACCAGAGCGTCTACTTTCAAGCTACTAGACTAGTGTGTTAGTAGTAGTAGGGTTGGGATTTCTTCGGGTTCAGTGATGTGCCAACGGGATTCCGTTGGCGTGTGTCAGCTGTGGATGATTTTGTTGGTATTTGCTGTGATGTGGTGTTGTTTCGTGTAATGTGTATGTGGATTGACTCGTGGTGAAAATATCGGGATTTTCAACAAAAAAGAGTGCGCAAGAGCGACACGTCACCATCTATTTTACCCGCTGTCGCACGCACACCAAAAACAGCGCAGATTCTTGTGTCGAGATGCTACACCTGAATGGCGTGATGTATCTGAGCAGGATCATTTTGGAAAAGCCTGTGTCCCGAGCGTGAGACCACGGATTGTAAATCCTTCATCTCGATCTCTTTTAGTGTGAAGTTATTGATCCTGTCGTGTTAATAGGGTTGACCAAAGCCGAACGGACAATAACATACTTTTGGAGTCCCAAGCCAAAGGTTATCACGCTTAACGTCCTAGAAACGTAGTTTACATGTTTGGTGCGCTTACGTGATCTTAACCACCATTGGCTAGTCTTCCGGACGTTAGCTCTGATTCAACATACATAACACTGGTAGAGTAGTGTTATATTATATACCAACTACTCCGAGTATTATTTAATGTCCAACAGCACTTTCCATGCTCAAGAGTATTGTTATTTACAGCGCCCGTACCGATACCGGTCAGGCAACCTGCTGCGTATGGCTAGATCGCGTACAAACGCACAAACGCACACCGACGCCGCCTTCACCGCGTCATATGCCAAATTGCAATGTTTTTATGCGACGATAATGTTTGCCGAGTTATCGCGAGGTGACAGCTCTTAGTTTCTATGTTGACATGCTTGATTCGAGCCAATTGGAGGAAGAACAACACGCAATTTACGCGCGCTGGCACTACGCGCGTTTGCAGTGTAGCGGTATGTTTTCCATGTGCTCAGGTCTGATGAAAATTGCCGTGCAATATGACCTGCACACTAGTGGACATGATAGTTTCTACAATGTGGAGATACGAAGAGGTTTGCTTCGTTTCGGCTAATGCCTGTGTCGCCGACTTTGGCAAATGCAATAAACAAAACAGCACCCGCGAGTGGCACCCGAGGGCGTGCCTTGTCGGAGATCGTAGCATTGGAGAGAGGCAATGACGGACCGTCGATAATTAATTCTTGCTGATAGTCTGATTTCAGCAATGGTGTCGGGCAGGGCCAATAGATAAGGTGGCTGTGCTGCTCCCCAGTGTGCAGATTTGCGTTTCTTGGCCAAGCGATACAACGAGAGACTGCCCCTACTCCTTTGTGTTCCGGGCGAGACCCGGGCAACGAAAAAGGTAGCACGTTTCCTCTAAAACTGTTTCTGAATGACAGGGCTCCTTAATCCAAAATCTTCGGAAATAGGCGCGATTCTCGTCGTTTACCTGGGCCATCGTATGTTTCATCCGGTAGCATTTTTGATTCTACTCCAAATCAGTTTTTGCGGGCAGTCTTACGCTCCGAAATTGAGGAAACCTCGGGAACGAAGTCGTGCACCTCTGCCGCTGCACGCTTCGCGAGACAGTTGCGAAGAACATGTCCCCATGTCCAGTGTAGCATAGATAGTAACGGGTACAGAATAGCAACTACTACATCTACAACTGCAGCGACGACTACAGCTTCAACTTCAACCTCAACTACAGCTACAACTAGATACTACTACTTCTAATACTACTACAACTACTACTACTACTATTACTACTACTACTACTACTACTACTACTACTACTACTACTATTACTACTACTACTACTACTACTACTACTACTACTACTACTACTATTACTACTACTACTACTACTACTACTACTACTACTACTACTACTACTACTACTACTACTACTACTACTACTACTACTACTACTACTACTACTACTACTAACTACTGCTGGAAAACTCTCCCTTTTCCTCCTTCTCCTACGATTCCTCATATTCCTGCTCCAACTACCATTATAAATGACCTTGGGTAGCCCCAGCCTCGATTTATATCACCCTGTTTTTCCCCTGAGCGATATCCTGCTCGCTGTGTTATGGTATTCTCGTTTAATCGAAGGATTGCCGAGGATCATTTCTTCAGCGCGCGTTTGATCCTGTTTGGATGCGACAAGAACAGCAAGGTGGCGGTGCCGTGCCAACCGACATTGTGAGGAGGAGGTAAAATCATACGCATGCCAGGCCACCAAACTATTGCTAGATACAACAAACCACAAATGAGCTTTGAGGGAAAATCGACTTGTTTGTGTGTAAATACTGCGTGTTGATTACCAGCACTACTGTTGTATGTTTTGAATATGTTCCATTTCAAACAATACGCTTGGTCGATCGTGATCGAAAAACCGGTGCATGGGTTACAGACGTAGGAAGATGATCCTCGATGCCGCCATCGGGGCGTGCAGATCACGTTGAAAAATAAAATTATTATTGCCACCCCCGTAGAGGATGATGGGAAGAGGAGGGGGAAATTGGAAGTGGCCAAGAAGGCCCTCCCTCCCCCAAGCTCGCCTCGTCCCCGCACCATAAATAGCGACAAGCACTCTCATCCCATACTTGGATAATTCTATGGTACAACACAGTACACTCACGCGGCTAAGCCATACATACTGACCCTACCTTACATACCATACTTACTTCAGTCTCCCAATACGTGCATATGAGAGCATATATGCAAAAATGTGGATATTCCGTTTCTTATTGTACCATATATGATGACGATGTATGTGGCACACGAGCAACTGTTCTTACGTGTATCATACAATAACAACTCATATCACGCACCAGTAAATATGCTACTGGTGGCTCCATATGTCACGTACGTACCACACATATATATAAAGGGACGTTTCCCCATGGCTAGTCCGCCTGATGAAATATCCATGTCTTCATCACATAACATGTCACATACTGCAATTCAGTTATAATATATTCCTCTCATGATTCACACAATATCTTTGACGGCTTATCTCCCCAACTGCCACACTATTCCTTCGACGGCGAATGGCCCCGAACACAATACCCCATCGTACATATTATAGATGCAATGCGGTTCCACAAGTCGAACCATAATATCATAACTTCTCACAGCTGCAAGTACTAGATCTTTTTAGAGCGGTCAGTATACTAGCTCCACCAGTATGTGTTTGACTTTTCGTTTGTCAGTAACCACCAGTACATGGTGGACAGCATAATCAGTACATACTGGTGGCGATTGTCTTGGATTCAGGGACTCTGCATTTTGAGCAGGTGTCTGTCGTAAATGTTTGGGGACTTTTCCGCGTTCGGTCGCCGAGCACGTAACATCGGGTGACATGCGTGGAAGTGCCGCCGGGAACGCGTAACGGTCAGACTCCAGATGCGAAAGGTATTGGCCTCGATAAAAACCTGCAGTCATCAAAACATAATCGCCTGATGAACTGCCAATCCGAGAAACTAAATTCTCAAGAGAATTACGATACTATTTTCTGGTGCTGTTATTTCAGTTCGGATGGGCGCTGATTGCATGTGTGCTTCCAAAACACGATTAGGTTTTAGGACTACTTGCTTGTAGCCCTAGTGCCCGCCCTGCAATCTATGAATCACGAGGCAACAATTTGCGATTGATATCTGGTGAAACGTTGTCCTCGGCTGAGCACGTATAGGGAAACAGGACGGCTCCTGGCAAATTTGCGGTTGACAGGGTGGTTAACGACTTTGGCATCAATGTTGAAACACTTACTGGCATGATCCGCCGGTCGCTTGTTCATTGCACGTCAGGGAAAATAATCAATCGATTTCCACGCTTGTGCGAAGTTTGCAATGCGGTTACAAGCCTTTGGCCATGCCCTGGCAAAAGTGATTCGATCATTTTCGAGAGTGTTTTTTCACGCACAGCCTGTGAGGACAGGCGAGGGTTGTAGCGTGCGTGAGCCACTAGCACCAAGTAATGGAAGCGGTACACACGTGTCCCACATTATGGCGTAATAATCGATATCCTAAAATATGTTTTTCGAGAAACCGCGAGGCGAGAACCCGCTGGACGAGAGTCATAAAGCAAGACTGTGACGGGTGTCAGTCGTGATAGCGGATGTACAGGCCTTCGGTGAACCTCTAAACTGGGAACCTGTCTTTTTTTTATCATTCAACGCTGGCAATAGAGCGTGCAGGCCCAGATGATTGGACATGCACGTACGTGTGTAAACGAACAGGCTGAGATAAGGCTCTAAAAATATCAGGGCTTTTCACGGGTCATGACCCGACCCGCGGGTCGGGTAAAGGGGGTTTCAAAATCTCGCGGGTCGGGTTGGGTCGGGTCATTTCGTTTTAAAATCTCACGGGTCGGGTCGGGTCGGGTCAAGAGGTTTCCAAAATCTCGCGGGTCGGGTCGGGTCAAGAGGCTTCAAAATCCCGCGGGTCGGGTCGGGTCGGGTCAAGAGTTTTTCAAAATCTCGCGGGTCTGGTCGGATCGGGTCAAGATGTTTTCAAAACCTCGCGGGTCGGGTCGGGTCACGACCCGCGAAATACGGGTCACTTCGCGGGTCAAGCCATAATGACCCGTGAGTTGTTTTAGGCTGACCCGCGGGTCAAACCCGCGGATCTGGCCGGCGGATCCGCCTTTTTCAAACTTACAGCTGAGAGCCACATTGATACCATGCAGGCGCCCCGCGGGTCCGCCAATAAAATACAACCATTTTCGCTTCCTGCCTCCCTCGTGCCAATGCTCCGATCGTATGTCATCACAGCGTGCAGAACAATCACCAGGCAGTACCCCTAGCTACTCGTACCAAGGCATACAGCAGTGTGACGCGAATCCCGTACCTATTGAAGCCGTAACAACTGTTGAACAGTAGTAATACTATGGTCATACCAGTACGAAATGTGACCAAACGTACAAAGGCAAAGAAGGGCAGTAGTCGTCGAAGCAGCAGCAGCACTGGCAGCAGCAAGCACCAGCAGCAGACCCCGGATTCTCGCGGATCGCAGCCCCTGCTGACAGACCCATCGCCCCAGTTGTGGGCTTGCTGCCGGAGGCGGCTCAGCTAGGCTGCTTGCCGGGGCTGGAGACTGCACAGATAGAAGATAGATACGGCAGTAGTAGTATAAATAGTAGCTAGCTCGAGAATTATCATACCAGTACGAAATGTGACCAAACGTGAAAAAGCGAGAAGAGCAGCCGTTGTGGAAGCAGCAGCAGCACGCAGCAGCAGCAGCAGCACCCTGGCAGCAGCAAGCGCCAGCAGCAGACAACGCATCCTCGCGGATCGCAGCCCCTGCTGACAGATCCACCGCCCCAGTTGTGGGCTTGCTGCCGGAGGCGGCTCAGCTAGGCTGCTTGCCGGGACCGGATATTGCAATTAAGTCTTATAACTAGCTCGCTCGTCGGGTCGCTCATCGGGTCGACCCGGTGGTCTAGCGGTCCGGGCATGTCCATGCATGTGGGTTGTGGTTTCTTTTCCATTTCTCGCGCGCACACCACATGACATAATCATCAGCTGCAAACAATGCCGGTAAAAAACGCAGAGAACACGACGTACTGGACCAAGTACGAGGGACCAAGGACCGACCAACCGACCGAGGTATACATACTTTGACTCGTCGTGACGTTTTGACTTTGACCCGTGAGAAATGTCACGGGGCAAGTCAACGTGACCCGCCAGACGACCCGAATCTCGCGGGTCACCCGGATTGTCGCGGGTCGGGTCGGATCGGGTTAGGATGATTTCAAAATCTCGCGAGTCGGGTCGGGTCGGGTCAAGACGTGTCGAAAATCTCGCGGGTCGGGTCGTGTCGGGTCAAGATGCCTCGACAATCTCGCGGGTCGGGTCAGGTCGGGTCAAGACGTCTCGAAAATCTCGCGGGTCGGGTCGGGTCGGGTCGGGTCAAGACACGTCTCGAAAATCTCGCGGGTCGGGTCGGGTCAGTCAGCCCGACCCGACCCGACCCGTGAAAAGCCCTGAAATAAATATACCACGGCAATGACGTTCGACAGACGGACAAACAGACAAAAATATGCATTGCTTGTTTGAGTAGATAAAAAACTTGCGCACATGTTGTCATCTCAAGACGTTCGTGCAGTCACTGCTGTATGCCATGGCTGTACGATTTCACGTAAATCGTTAAAAAAAAATTTGGTGTTTGCAGTGAGTGATACACGGCTCGAGAATATTCTCCTCATAAGAGGCGCACCATGCAGCACAATAGGACACGTGCACAAAATGTACTCCATTGTCACAGAGCAGTGGGACCCCTGACCGATTATATAATTATGTAAAGTGCACACGCGCTGGTGCATCGTTCCTCGCAGCCTAACTGCGAGAATGTGCCTCCTAAACGCTAAATGAAATACATGCAGACGGAGCCTTTAGCCTCAGCTTGTAGCCATGTCTTTGCTAGGAATGAAATTTAACTCCCTTTTTTCCCCCGCAGCTATTAAGCCTCGCCGGCACCTTCCTGCGAACGTGTGCAGATTATCCTCACCCCCCCCCTCTCCGGAACTATATCCCTTCAAGCGTCTCCTTTACGTGCAGCTGCTTGAGTTTTGAGGCTTCCAGCCACTCATGGAGGCATTATGACCCAGGGCTGCCCATTTCGACGCTTTCTTATCCTACTGTACAACGTTACTTTCGTTTACATTGTTGGGGCCTGGTTCGTCCTCACGAAGAGAAAACTTACAAACGTTTACAAAAGAAATCCACACCTGGACACAAAATGAGCGTGTCCAGTAGCATGGAGAAAAGAGGCCTTAACAGCGTGCATGCCTGCCGTCGGCGAAATGGAACCGTGCGGAATAGATCAAACATGTGCCGAAAGCAGCAGAGACTCCGCCGAGATGTTAGCGGCGCAATGTTAGCGGCGCAATTCCCCAGATGTGTGCTCGCCACCCACCTATCCAACTCCAAATATAATCTGATCGCCAATTAAACGGAATTACAATGCCTTCACCTAGATAATAAATTTCAACCCTAGACTATACATCAAAATAGGGGTAAACCACACGCTCTCAGTGTCAGTGTCGCGACACGACCATGACAATCATCACGGGAGGCATTTGTTTACGCATACCGTGGGTACGACACGGAAACTCGAGATTTGTCGAGTCACACACACGGAGCGGGGCCATCAGATGTCGATCGGTGGACGTCATATAAACGATCCCCTGGGTGTATTAATCCAACCGTTTGTCGAGAAACATCGACAACACCTTACTTACGACCAACACCAACGATGTCTACCATAATGCATTTTGCTGGCAAAACACAGAGCCATCCCACCGGCCACAGCCCCGACAACAGATTCAACCACCACGGAATGACGAAAAATACCACTACCAGTATCAACTATACCACAAACACAGTAGCCGAGCCCCTGATCACAGGCAACGGATTAATCCTCGTGTGAAAAGGTATATATTTCGGACGAACAACGACCAGTCCGGTCCTCAGCAAGCTTTAAAATCTCCTTCGCCAAGCCCTCTTCGATACTGTACACACAAACACTGCCCATGACCCCTCACGCCGGCCGCCTCACCTCGCGCCGAAAACGCCAGTAGTTCACGGTTCTAAAATCAACCGTGTTGACTTCGTCGAGCTCGACGTCCATCCCGTACATAAAACGCAAGAGGCAGACCAGAACGTACTGCACAACTACAGAGTACACTAAGAATACACAAAAAATTGTCGTCGATCGAATGGCGGGGTGGGGGGAGGGGGCTGCCACGTATAATCCCAACTGTATCCAGGGACAGCATACACGCTAAGCACATTAAGTGGAGACGCGTGCTACGATACATGTACACCTTTTTTTGTTGCGAAAATGGTTTCTGAATGACGCAGATCCTCAACGCCAAATCATCTCAATGTCACCATATTCCGAAACCATTTTCGCGGTATACCTACGCCATATTGGACTGCTGATCCTGTGGTACTACCATGTTCGCCCAAAAATGTTTCTTGTGAAAGAAAAATAGGTCCTTGAAAGAGGAGCCCCAGGTACAAAAGGTGCGCCGCCACCGTAGCATGCATCTGGACATGTAACTTCCTGCCTTTGGGCACGCTTCGTGCCTTCTGGAAAAAAACGGAACTTTGATTAATAGATCGTAAACAGCCTGCAGTGGCAACATAAAACACGTATACGCGGGAAAAGCGACCAACTGTATGATGGGCCGCACAGTCCCTCTCGCATCACGCAAGGACAACGACCAACTGTATGATGGGCCGCACAGTCCCTAACGCATCACGCAAGGAGAACGTCCACTCGATGCGACCGTGTCGAACTCGCTTCACTTGGAGTTCACGACACCTTACATAGTGTGTGGTAGGATCGCCACGAGGGTAGAACCTGAAGAACGTAGTTCCAACGCAATTCAGCTCCCAAATCCCTTTAAACCGAGCTCACACCAGACAACAAAGTAGATAGTCCCGGCGGAAACCGAAAGGCTTCGATTACCCCAACGACCCTACGCGAGAAGCCTCAAGCATTCCCACTGTATCTCAGCCTTTACCATACTGCCGAATGGCGTCCAAATTTCTGAGGATACCATGATGTCGCAGAGTGAGACACACAAGGCGCTTGACCCCACGCATCTACATCTCCCTACGTCGGGTCGACCGGGTGGGCGGGCAGGAGGCACGCGTCAATCTCCCAGACCCATGTCAATGTACCCGCCGTCACACGTTCCTCCGTGCGTAAAGAAATCAAGGTTCGCTTGCAAGATTACCCCCAAGTCCCCGAGTCCCGCGTCGGCGTGCACGACCGGCTTGTCGACCGTGCAGGTGAATCGTGGCTTCACGAGCGGAATTTCCCAGATTGATGCGGTCTTAAACAAGTGCTGCGACACCCAGGTCTGTGGATCAATAAACCACACCCCCGGCGTGTTCCTGGAGTAGGCGAGTGCCGCCATCACCTTCAGCAAGTAGATAGCAGCAGGTGTGGGAAGGAAACAATCTCAAGTACTGGTCACGGTCGAATATGTTAGGGCGTCGGAAGAATACGCGATTTCCATTATCAACGGAACAATAGGGAAATGTTTTTCTCGTTTGGTTAGGTCGCAGGCGGCAGGGTAACAACAGCATTCAGGCAGCCGACGGTATACCACAGCCCCACCGGTTTACGTACAAACAGTACAATGAATACGCCACACAACCAAAAATATTGTTGCCGGCCGCCCCCGTGGAGCACAGTGGCGAAATGGCTAACCGAGCTGAGGCCGAGCCTACAACCACACCCTTGGTGTCCTGTGACCGCCCAACCCATGACAACTATTCCCTTGTGGATTAGAGACGCGTTACCCTGGCAATCACGCCGATTTGATGCAGCCACGGCCCACCAACGCGCACCTGCGGAACGGCGGACATATCTCGTAGCGTCATGAACCCGTCCATAACTGCGAGCGCATCCCCAGGGCGATCATGTTGCTCGTTGTTTGGATCCATGCCTGACACCAACACCTTGCGGAGGTCGGCGTTGATCCCCGCTGGCAGGAAGAGATCGGTGTTGAAGGTGAACGACGGTGATTCGAAGCCGAGTACCGCCGTGGTCTGCTTGGCAAGCTCGCGGTCGACGCGTCGGAGCTTAGGACTGCCGTGGACAACCAGGAGGTCTCCGTGTGTGGAATGCGTGTCCTTGGACGTGAACGATCTTGATACTACGGAATCGTGCTGCATGTAGAAGATGAGGCTTGCATCGACGCCACAAAATTTGTCGGCAAACAAGCTTGCAGTAACCGGGTCTTCAGTGGCGTAAACCGTGACTCCGGGAAGACCGCCGACAGCTCTGGACAAGCACGAGCAGCGGGAGAGGGTCGATTGGGTGTGACGCATGTATTAACCTTTGATGGCAAGAACAATGGCATTGACCACAGGAATGCACAAACGTGACCAGAGTACACAGGTGAAGCCGAACATCAGTATTGCACTTTGGTGTTTCAACAACAAAGAAGCTGGATTTCTTGCTTTTTCCACAGAATGTATTGAAACAACTGCTCGGAGCTGGTTTTGTCACCTTTCGTACGCGTCGAAGCCCTCGGTGTCGGCTGCAACCGCGACTGTCATGCCAGGAAGGAACTGAAGAACGCTCATCACCGCCACTTCAACCCGTTCGACTTCGTTCACCTCTCCGGCGAAAAAAGCGCACAGATTACCGCGCACGAGATCGTTCACGTAAGGGAGGGCGGCGGCCTCGGCGAACATGGATTGGGCATCCTTTCCCTCGGCGGAATCAAGACGTGGCACAGGCGGGACGCTCTCTTTTGCCGACACTGTGAGACGGCGGGTCGACGACGTCGCGTACGCCGTTACAGGCATCGCCGACGAACACCTGAGCAGAAGGTGAGGGCGTTGCAGCAGATGTGTTTAACGAACTCACATACGGTCAGGGTAATATTTAACAGCACTTAAAAAAGGCCGCCAGAAATTTACCAGGTACGTCATGGTATTCAACACCTTTTTCAATTGTCTATGCCGTGGACATTTCTCGTATTGCCCCATTACACAATCGAGAAACGTGGTGGCGGCGGGGATTTCCTTGAACGATACGACTTCGCTTGCAAAAGGCAAGCTAGACGGGGCAGCGACACCTTCGTGACTTACATGATCGCGCGGTCGTCGGGGTCGTCCCTGGAAACGGCTCTGTCGCGGTCAAAGTAGCAAGTGCGGCAGTAGTCTCCGTATTTCCCGTCAACCGCGCTACAACCGTTCGTGCCGTACGGGTCTCCGTCCGCGCACGACTCGTCACACACACGCCCCGTCAAGCCGTTGCTGTACGTGATGGGGCACTCGTCCTCGTCACAACTGTTCATCGAGACAAGGAGAAGTTTTGTGAGCACGAGAGAGAGAGGACGCAGGATTGTTGCAATAACTCGGTTCAAGTCTCAGAACGAACTGGCGGTCACCGTCTTCGAAGAAATACCATATAGGCGTTTACATGTATGTCGTCAAAAAACCAAGGTAATAGAAGGTGATTAAAGCGCTTATCGGTGTGCCCAAACAAATGATCCTATTTGAATGACGGCGCAAACTTACTTTTTTTCTTTCTCTCGGCGAATCTGAACATGATCTACTTTGAGCAACGGCACCAACTCACAAGTTGTTCTTCCACTTCTCCTGCTGACGCCATTTGGGTTCTTCGTCGCCGTCAGTGTACTTCCACTTCTCTTGCCTCCGCCACCTGGGACGCGATGTGCACATCGGCCATACCGCGTGTAGTTGATCAAGATGTTGTTCAAGATTGGCGTTTGCAGTACATTATACTCACGATGGCATTGCTTATAGTGGCTCAATCCAGTGATCAAACGAACAACCAATTTTTCAACGTACTTTGGTATGTCGTCATCGCTTTCGTCGTTGTCTTGTCTCCACTTTTCCACCTCCTGCCACTTGGTGGTGGTCTTCCACTTTTCGTTTTCCCTCCAGGCCTGAAGTTTTCGTTTCTTGCGCTTGCCGTGAGAGGTGTCACTTTCGACCTTGTCGACGGCGGGGCTGTCGTTCCCGCCCTTGAGCATTCGGCCGATCCGCGAGGCACTGTCTTTGATAGACGCTGATAGACGGCGAGTAGAGGACGACGGGTATACCGTGACGGGAACCGTTGTGTCACACCTACGGAGAAGGAGACAGCAGAGGGGGTGCTTGGTTAGACCACATTATCAAGTAAACCGCCAAGAAGACACTTGAGGGTCCCTTTTTCGAGCGACACGGAGACACAAGGGAGTAGCTACCCATTAGATCTTTACTTTGGCGATCTTTAGCACCATGCCACAGCTTGATATAAAGATATATAAAAACGTATCAAGGTTTGGAGCCACCTTTGAGTGTGGCGAAGCTCGGTGCCCAGTAAAAACGAGTGTGTAATACTGCTTAAAACTGTCTTTCCGTACCATTTGTCGTGAGGAATTACATGGTCATATTGCAAGGACGACTGCCCATCGCCCATTTGGGTCTCCGTCGGGGCAAATCGAGCTTGAGTCCATGGTCGGTGTACTAGTCATCCAGCTTGACCCTCTCGTGGGAGCTAAGATGTAAGCAGCTCATGAGTGACTCTACGATAGCCGCCCCCCCAATACCAGCGACATATTTTAACGAACGTTTCATGTCTGCTGGGCACGAAAAGGATACCACGAAACGCGTATTTCTACACCATATCGTATTTGCAAAGGAATATCGAACGACGCCGTCTGGGTTGCAAAGGGCGCCGTGTTTCAGGAGGTATGACCGGATGGCTGGTTTTAAAACCGGCGATTTCGTTAAGGAAGCATTGGGGGGGCTAGCTTGGAAGGCCATTGCAAAACATTCTTGGCCATTGTGGTGGTACTCCGAGTGGGGGATGCGTGGTTGGTCGGTGTTGGGAAGCGTGCTCCTCATGGGTTCCGGTGCCCTTGTTTGGTCTCTCCTCATGGCTCGCTGGATAGACTCAAAAGCTTATACATTATTTCCTCTTCATTGGACTCTAAAAGACAGACAACACAGGCCCTTGGCACACGGTAGTGCAGGGCAGAGCAAGTATAGCAGGTACAGCTGGTAGAGCAGGTAGTGAGATGTGGGGCGTCCTGCTTGTCCCATCATCGTCACCTACATTATCGCCCATCTATGATGGCCTTGACGTGAATGTGACATCTAAAGTCACGTGGTTTCACCTCAACCATGACATGGCTTCACGTCGAATCTATAAAGCTATCCTTCTACGGAGGGCACTCTATTACACTAGGCCACCCTGAATAGTCGTAGATGCAGGTCACCTGCCAATCAAAGGATGTCAAGAAAACATCCAGAATTGGGAAGGGGATCGAAGATGCGGCTATTCGAAACAAACGAAAATGAGGCTATAGATTCTCCCACACCTCGTAATAATGAGGCTTAAACGCCTCATTGCAAGATATACAACCCTATGATGGAGCTCACAACCGTGAGAGCTCGAGAAAGGGTATGTACCTACGGTATACCAGTAGCAATCGGCCTACGAAAACACGAGTCCTGCCGAC
Organism: Undaria pinnatifida; assembly: GCA_012845835.1. Lineage (NCBI taxonomy): Eukaryota > Phaeophyceae > Laminariales > Alariaceae > Undaria > Undaria pinnatifida. The sequence continues at coordinate 1,135,589 of JABAKD010000021.1, forward strand.
GACGCCAATTGTGGTGGTACTCCGAGTGGGGGATGCGTGGTTGGTCGGTGTTGGGAAGCGTGCTCCTCATGGGTTCCGGTGCCCTTGTTTGGTCTCTCCTCATGGCTCGCTGGATAGACTCAAAGGCTTATACATTATTTCCTCTTCATTGGACTCTAAAAGACAGACAACACAGGCCCTTGGCACACGGTAGTGCAGGGCAGAGCAAGTATAGCAGGTACAGCTGGTAGAGCAGGTAGTGAGATGTGGGGCGTCCTGCTTGTCCCATCATCGTCACCTACATTATCGCCCATCTATGATGGCCTTGACGTGAATGTGACATCTAAAGTCACGTGGTTTCACCTCAACCATGACATGGCTTCACGTCGAATCTATAAAGCTATCCTTCTACGGAGGGCACTCTATTACACCATCCCAAGAAAACATGCCCGCAAAATATTTGCATGCTATCTGTGACTCCTTATTCAGATTGGTTCGGCTGCGTTGTGCATGCCTCATCTGTGTAGATGTTCTACACGTCGTTTTGATTGCCCTCGAGTGATAGTGATAGATGTTCTACACGTGGTTTTGATTGCCTTCGAGTGATTCGGCTTCAAGATTCAACAAGAGTTCTGGTTTGGATTTCGGAACGTAAAGTACGATAGCGACCTGACGACGACAGCATCAGTCATAAACATGTCAACACGTACCCAGCTTTTCAGCATTGTTACGTGTGTACCACGCTGAAACGCAAGCATGTGCAGCGTGCCAAATGGGAGTGATACGTAGATGTGAATAGTATATAGTGCAGGGGGGTCATCCCACGGTAGGGGTTGCAGTTGTAGGATTGCGCCAAAACGTCCCTGGCCGATTGAGCTCCTCACGTCAGGAACTGCCGGCGAGAGTGAAGCAATTTCACGAGTACATACTGTGTTAGCACTAAGGCGCGTAGAAGAGCTTGGTCCGGTTGTGCGAACGAATGCCTTCCGAGTCATTTTAAGGTGAAATATTGACCTCCCCCTCATGGTACGAACTCAGAGACTGCTGATGACTGAGCACCTTCACCGTGGGATGGCTCCGAGATGTACTTGTACACAGGTAGTGACAATCCCAACAATGCAAACAGTAATGAAAAAGACAAAAGCGGTGGCACCACGTATATATATACCATACATAGCTGAAGTGCACAGGGGCAGATAAATTTTCAAGAATCCCAACTTCAAACACAGAAGAGCTTTCGACGCGTGCGGCGATAGAGGTATACCTTTTTTTGGCGAATTTGTTTTTGAATGACGGGGCTCCTTGAACCAAAACCGTCGGAAAAAAACGACATTTTTTTTTGCATGATTCTCGTTGTGTACCTTGAAGAAGCAATGGGATTTTTTTCATCCCGTGGCGGTTTTGTTCATCCTCCAAATCAGTTTTTGGGAGAGGTCTCTTAAGCTCCCAAGTTGAGGAGCCTCGGGAAAACACTGCCGCCACCTCCATCGTAGCGTGGGTCTTTGTGGGTTCGCGCGTACGACCGTCCAATGAATTACCAACATTTCGTGTGGTGGGGCTCAGTACGGCAATAAGTACCACAAGAATCGTAGACTACACGTTCTGTGACAGATACAGCAGAGAGAGCAGAACAACGGGAAACCCTCCAGGGACGGGTATCCATGGGTACGAGAAAGATGTTCATCGGAGACCCAGGCTACGGTAGGGGGGTCCGCTTTTGGGCCTTTTATTTCAGTGGCTAGGGGTCACTCGCGCGAGTAACCCCTTTGTTCCTATGCGATATTACGTTTTCTTCATGTTTACATTGACGAAATTAATCCGCAATGCCAAGGTGACCTAAGCTGCGCCAAAACAAGTGCCCAAACCATCTTCATCCGTAGGGTACAGATCCACTCGTGCGAGTGGCTCCAACACATCAGTGAAAATGGGGGTACCCCCCCTACCGTAGCCTTGGTCCGGAGTGTAGCATCAGTACTGTCCGGGTACTCACAAGCAGCAGCAGCAAAAAAATCATCTCAGCGTATAACACGAGTTGCAGTATAGCGCCATACTCAACAATACCGAGCTGAAATGTAAGGAAATTGCCAAGACAACTCCCACACTCAGAGCGCATGGTGGGGTTGCAAGTCTCTGGTAAGACCGTCCTCTGCGGGACAATCCCGGCAAACTAGGGGTCAGCTCGCCATTGCCAATGGCCAACCACCCCAGAAATTCACAGTTCACCATCAACTGCGTGAAGGACACGTGTCACACTCGACCGAGAGCAAGAGACGTTGTTTGCTTGTGTATCGTAGAAGCACGTGAAATGTCATGTCATGTACTGCAGGCCAGACGTGGATTGACTTACATGATCGCGCGGTCGTCGGGGTCGTCCCTGGAAACGGCTCTGTCGAAGTCAAAGTAGCAAGTGCGGCAGTAGTCTCCGTATTTCCCGTCAACCGCGCTACAACCGTTCGTGCCGTACGGGTCTCCGTCCGCGCACGACTCGTCACACACACGCCCCGTCAAGCCGTTGCTGTACGTGATGGGGCACTCGTCCTCGTCACAACTGTTCATCGAGACAAGGAGAAGTTTTGTGAGCACGAGAGAGAGGACGCAGGATTGTTGCAATAACTCGGTTCAAGTCTCAGAACGAACTGGCGGTCACCGTCTTCGAAAAAATACCATATACGTGGGCGTTTACATGTATGTCGTCAAAAAACCAAGGTGATACAAGGTGATTGAAGCGCTTATCGGTGTGCCCAAACAAATGATCCTATTTGAATGACGGCGCAAACTCACATTTTTTCCTTCTCTCGGCGAATCTGAACATGATCTATTTTGAGCAACGGCACCAACTCACAAGTTGTTCTTCCACTTCTCCTGCTGACGCCATTTGGGTTCTTCGTCGCCGTCAGTGTACTTCCACTTCTCTTGCCTCCGCCACCTGGGACGCGATTTGCACATCGGCCATACCGCGTGTAGTTGATCAAGATGTTGTTCAAGATTGGCGTTTGCAGTACATTATACTCACGATGGCATTGCTTATAGTGGCTCGATCCAGTGATCAAACGAACAACCCATTTTTCAACGTACTTTGGTATGTCGCCATCGCTTTCGTCGTTGTCTTGTCTCCACTTTTCCACCTCCTGCCACTTGGTGGTGGTCTTCCACTTTTCGTTTTCCCTCCAGGCCTGAAGCTTGCGTTTCTTGCGCTTGCCGTGAGAGGTGTCACTTTCGACCTTATCGACGGCGGGGCTGTCGTTCCCGCCCTTGAGCATTCGGCCGATCCGCGAAGCACTGTCTTTGGTGGACGCTGATAGACGGCGAACAGCAGACGACGGGTATACCGTGACGGGAGACGATGTCTCACACCTATGCAGAAGCAACCAGAGAGTAGAGGTCAAGTAAATTGAAGCAGCGCATGGGACGCATGCGACGATTGCGTTGGCGTGTTTGTGTTCGTCGATAACCGGCACGAGCTACTATAGAGGCATACCTTTTTTTGGCGAAAATGGGTTATGAATGACGTGCCCCCTCTTAACCCAAGAGCCTAGGAAATGCACCGTGTTGTTTTTTACAAGAGTGCCGTTGTGCACCCAGGCCACGGAATTTTTTATGCGGTAGTAGCAGTTTGATTTTTTGTCAAAGCCAGGGGTTTGGGAGGGGTCTTGAGCTCCCAAAATTGAAAAACCTCAGATTATAAACATGGTGCACCCTCTATCGTGGCACGCGTCAATCTGTTTCTGGGTGTCTGGGCTCCTTCACATAGGATGGCGTTCCTCACTGAGGACCTTGCAAATATCCTTGGAACAGCATTCGCGTTTCAATCCTTCAAGACCATGTATGCTTCCCCTATGACATCGTTCTTCGGGATGAATGGGGGGGCTTGAGCTGGAAAGCGCAAAAAACAGAGAACCACCCCGGTGGGCGAAGTGAGACTGATAATTCATCAGTGTGTACTGACGCAGTAGTCGGGAAAGTCCGAATCTGGTCGGTCTGCCGGCGTATGGCCCCCTCGTATCGTCTCACCACTCGTTCAGTTCAACCCTCGATCTCGTTTCGCAGTTGAGAGGGCACTACAAACGATAAGTAATTGCTCGAAAATATTTCAGTTATTATAAAAACAAAAAATACACTCCAGCTTTGAGGTCAGAGATTTGGTCGAAACTCATCTCTGCAAACTGTGTGTAATAGCTTCAATCGCGCGTATTACGGGTTGTGTTTCCTCATGAAGGATGTAGGCCGGCGACTCTCCTTGAAACTACAGTGTAGCTATCAGGGTCAACAGGGTGATTTTAGTCAGTCTGTGCGCGAAAACTATAAAACCCGTTTGGGAGGGGGACAAAATCTGACAGCTGTGGAAGGAAATGCATCAGGTTATCAAGTGTGTACTGTAAGGCGCATAACCAGTGAGGAGAGGGCAGAGATTTCAAGGGCGTGGAGGCAAGTGTTTGAACAAGCTGGAGCGGGGGGGGGCGGGGGGAATGGGCGGGGCAACTCAATCTGTGCGTGGAAACTACACATCCTCTGCGGGGATATGTCTGACGGCTTTGGAAGGAATGCGCCAGTTTATTGCGTATATCCTGAAAGTCGTACAACCAGTGTGGGGAGGGCGGAGTGGTCGAGGGGGTGGGGGAGGGGGGGGGCAAAGGGGTTTTTAACAGCTTTGGGTCGCAAAGATGTAGGGGTGAGGTATACGCGTGGTGCTAGGTCTAGGCGAAGGTGCGGGTGGTGGGGAATGAAGGGGAAGGGTGAATTAGAGCAGCGGCATGAATTACTCTATAAGGATATGAGGTGATTTCGATGTTAGGTGGGGCGTTTGAGCTAGAGGAAGTGGAAAAAAAAAAAGGAGGGGGGGCGGGGGGTGAAACGTTTTTGACAGGTGTAGGTCGCATATATGCAGGGGCTTGCTGTACGCGTGGTGCTAGGTCTTGGCGATCGTATCGGTGGTGGGGAAGGAGGGGGTGTTGGGATGTTGGGGGCGAGGGAGGGGGGATGAATTGATACTACGTCATGGATGGGTAAAGAGATAATGACGTGATATCAATTGCGTAGAAATGTGTAATACTCTAGCCGATTTCGACTTTAGGTGGAAAATGAAAACGGGCGGGGGAGAGATGGGGGCGGAAATGAATTGGAGCTACGGCATGTTTGGCTAGAAACATAATGAGGTGATATCAGCTGGTTGGTATTGTTTACTACTCTGGCTGATTTTGATTTTAGGTGGGGCGCTTGAACAAGAGGGATCGGGGGGAGCGGGCGGGACACTTTAATATATGCGCGGAAACTATATATCCTCGAAGGGGTCAAATCTGAGGGTTGTAGCAATGAAAATCTCTTCATATCACTAGCCTGGTATTGTTTATTATTCTAGAAGAGTTGATGTTATAGCTTCATAATTTGTTAATTGTACATGACGGCTCGCAAGATGAAAAAAAATCAATCGATAGGTACAACGATGTCGTTACAAAGATTTTACCGTGCCGCTGTGGGGCTCTGACATCGCCAATTATAAGGAAGATATAAATATATTGCGAAATACAAAGCAGTATACATGGTGTTGACACAGCAGCGTACGCTCTCCCATGTCTACCCATAACTCGTATATCGTAGATGTCACTACGTGGAGGCATATAGACTTGAAAAATTTGCCCCATACACGTCATTTTCATCAGGAAGCGACACAACATTACCGTTGCAGCCGCTGGTATTTTGAACTTACACACGACACCGGGTGCGCACTACCCCCGAAAGCAATTACGAGGACCTCTACCCGAGACGTTACACAATATGTTTCCAAACTATGGCCTAATGGTGGACAGCAGCAGCAATCTACTGACTTTGGAATAGAGCTTCCAGAACAATCAACACGTAGCATAAGGCCACGATTGGAGGTGACAAATTTTTCACTGCGACCGAGGTTTCAGCACTCGCGCGAGTGACTATAATACTGCACGACAAAGGAAAGCCTTTTTTAGCGACTGCTCTGGCGCAGCGTAGCTTACCATACAGATGGAGGTTGGTACCGAAAATTAGAACCTGAACGAATAAACCGCAAGGAAACAGAAAGGTTCCTCGTGCAATTGGCACTGACCCCGGGTCAGCGCAGGACATAAGTTTCCGAAAGTGACCCCCTAGCCGCCGACTTGGCCGAAACCCTGTACGGAGGCGTTGCTTGCGCAGCGCCGTGGTTTTTATTATATAAAACAGCACTCGCTGATGAGCGTGACTTCCATATAAATTTGAAACTTGCCGATAAAACCGTTCATCGCGAACGGACAGCGGGAGGCAATTCGATTAATTGGCTCAACAATTTGGTAGTTTGTAGCATCTCGTAGGCGATACCCCTACCCTTTTTTAAACGGGAACAAAACCGGCGTGCCCAGTGCCTGACATCGGCCATATAACATGGGAAATGAATGGGGTATTGCCATACTAGCACCAGCAACTACATGTTTGATTGACACGAATAATAAACTACTTACATGATAGCGCGATCGTCGGGGTCATCCCTGGAAACGGCTCTTTCGAAGTCGAAATAGCAAGTGCGGCAGTAGTCCCCGTATTTCCCGTCAACGGCGCTACAACCGTTTGTGCCGTATAGGCCTCCGTCAGCGCACGACTCGTCGCACACACGTCCCGTCAAGCCGTTGCTGTACGTTATAGGGCACTCGTCTTCATCGCAACTGTCCATCGAGACGCGGACGAGTTTTGTGAGCACGAGAGAGAGCACCCAGGATTGCAATAACTCTGTTCAAGTTGAACAACGAACTAGCGGTTAGGGTCTTTGGATAAGTGATACGTCGGGGGTCCGATGTCGTTAACTCTCCAAGGAGATTGGAGCGAGTGTGACTGATTCTACGGTAGTCCCTCGCCGAAACCTGTGGCAATCTTAAACAAACGTTCCATGGCTTCTCAACACGGGGAAGGATGTGCGACCTAAACAATCGATCTTCGTACGTTTCCCATTTTTAAACACGACTAACGAATAAATAGTGACGTCGGCGTGGCAAGGGGCACCGCAATTTATCGGGTACGTCTGAAAGCTGGTTTCAAACACGGGCATTTCGTTGAAGAAACGTTGCGCGGGCTACCGAGGGAGAACTGTTATGAGCGAATCTAAACATGGTCCTAATTGAACAACGGCACCAACTCACAAGTTATTCTTCCACTTCTCCTGCTGCCGCCATTTGGGCTCTTCGTCGCCGTCGCTGTACTTCCACTTCTCTTGCCTTCGCCACCTGGACGAGAAAATGCACGTTGGCCATACCGCGGGTAGTTGATAAGGATGCTGCGTAAGATAGGGTTTAGCGGTAAATGGTGTACATGATGGCATTGCTTACGGTGGATCGATCCAGTGATCGAACCAGCAACCCATTATTTGACGTACTTGGGTATGTCGTCATCGCTGTCTTGTTTCCATTTTTCCTCCTCCTGCCACTTGGTGGTTGTCTTCCACTTTTCGTTTTCCCTCCAAGCCTGAAGCTTGCGGGATTTTTTGGCCCGCCTTCTACTTGGTGCCATCCGCACGACCTCCGACTCGATCTGCTTCAAGGCCTGCGGAGGTTCCAACCTGTGGACGCCACAGTCGGACGATAGTTCATCAGAGAATCGATGCTCATGTGTCGATATGTGATGCCACCCTTACTGAGCAATATGATCATTTCTGCCAAATAAATCGCAACTATTCTGGCAGTTTTCCCCGCCCATACATACGGTGAACAGGCTCTATAGCACATGTATTTTTGAGAATCTTCAGCGTTTAAAACGAATTAGATCGTGGCTATCCTAAGGGGCCAAAAGCAAAACCGGGTGGACAAAAATCTGATCTCCGTTACGACAACGGGAGCCACCCCACGGAATGGGTGTACCGGAATTTCTTGAGCCTCTAGCGTGAGGACCTAGCTCAATATCTCACGCGGAACACGATTTCGTAGGGGTTCGCTCGCTCAGTCTGACAAACAGCATCTCTACGCGCCAGTCTCGAAAAAACAATATCATCGCCGAGTGACCTGTAGTTCGCTCCTCTATTAAGGACGCCAACCGTAACATTATCAGAAACACCATGCAGTAGGTGGCCCTATGTAGTGCCGGTATGTGTCACGAAAATTTACCCGCACTATACCGGGCAACCGAACTATATAAATACCGGCAACTATAGAGGGGTCTACAATGTGCCAAACGATTTCACCCGCACAATATCGGACACCCGCACTATATAGGGCCACCTACCGTACGGCCCCAAAAAGTGCTTAACCTACCGTGAGATGACTCAAGGGTACAACGTCTTGAGATAAACCGGACACTTCTTTTCAACGGGACCCTCTTCAACGGCGAAACAAACTGCCGCGCGTAACTCCTCGGAAGTCTTGTTTGTGTTCATCAATTCGTATGTTTTACTCGTAGGCCTTGTTTGTCACGTTGTCCTTCGGGGTTTGGCGTGCCATCGTTTCTTCACAACAAGGAGGTTTTTTCGTAATATTCTCCAACCTCCTCGGGTGCGCATCACCGGAAATCCATAGGGTGCACCTACCCTAGCATGCGGCCCAGCCAAAAAGTGTTCTACTGCTGGTACCACTCAGGGGTGGCGGTCTTACGTGGAGCACATGATGACGCGGCCACCCCGGCGTTGGGCCACGTTGTCCGCCAATAAGGCACTCTCAAGGTCGTTGAAGCAGAAGCGACACTTATCCCCGTGGTCTCTCCAGCCGCAGTTGTAGTCACCGTGGCGACCCGTCCCACAAGATTCGTCACACACCTTCATGAAGGAAGAGATTTTTTAACGCGGTCAAATCAACTACCAAGCACACAATGGTTTTGGTTTTTCATCGTGCGACATATTTCGTTGCGTGCTTTGTGATAAAATCAAGGACACCGTGTACACAGCGATGTGTACACAGCGATGTGATTCTTGCGAAATTAAATGGACCTGGGGGAATGCTACAAGAATGTCATGAGTAAAGCACTTCTAATTCGAAGCGACTGCGCTACGTTCGGACACCAGTTACTAGTTACTTCAACCGCGTCCGTATCGAGCGTTGGCTGCGATATGCTGGATCAAGAGTCCGACATGCTATTGGTCGACCGAACGAGATAGCCTTCCATCGGCTTACCGTGTCCTTTTTGCGCGCGCATTTGTCGCTACACTCTGCGGCCTCGGGAGGCCTCATCGTGTCGCACATGATCACGTGAGATGCCTCGTGTTCGCCATTTATGTCGGACCTCGTACGCGCCAGCGACTGCTCTTCCCGGCGTGCCTCTTCCACGTCGACGTAGCAAAGACGGCACATGTATCCGAACTTGTCGGAGTCTCCAGCACCGCAGAGGAAACCACCGAAACGGGCCGATTCGCCGGCGCAGGTGTCATCGCACACGGTAGCGGTACCGACGGGTAGGCCGACGGTTACGTCACCGCAAGCGGCGTTGCATTTCGGCGACGGGTTCTCAGGGCTTTTGACAAGTCCATGACTCGAAGCGTGGGCCTGCTTTCTTTCGTGCTTGGTGGCCTTGAGGGAGGCCAAGTTGCCCTCGTCAATTCCGCTGCCATGGATGAACAGGGTCTGGCCGGCAATAGCGTTTGACACCGTGCTGTGGTCGACGCGCTCGAGCCCGACGTATGAGATCTGCGCCGAGTGTGCCAAACACATGTCCCAAGACAAGAGCAGGGCGGAAGGAAACAGATGAAAAATTCGAATTTTGTCGAGCGCTCAGCAGCACTGTCATATCTGTAACACACAGCTTGACGAAACTTAGATATAGCTTGGTATGTTTGTCATGCCATTTTTACGTAAACTCGAATGAATCTAGACTAGCCTCTGTTCAGTCTATTTTACGAGCTGAGACCAACAGAGTCCGTACGATTAACTAACCGGCACTCATCAGCAACGGTTTTCTCGAACACTCAGCCATTCGGTCAGGCGGCGTCGTACACGACTCCAAACCTTGGGGTCCTGCAAAGCGTATCATCTCAAACAGTTATGTTTTGACCAACACCGTGGACTCACAGCATCCGAAATCTTGCTCACGAAGAAAGAACGAAAGCGAGATTGAGCTTTCGTTGCACTGCAACGGCCGGACATATACCTCATAATTAGACAATTACGGATCGCGCTTCGCATTTTGCTACACGCCATCGCTTCGTAACCCTCGCATTTGTCGGTTGAGTAGTACCTATCAGCCATTGCCAGCCTTTTGCCGAGGTGGTCTAGCTGCTACCCTTGCATGCTACCATCGATAGAGTTGATGTTGTAATTCGGACGTGTGTCGGACTTCTCTTGAGTTTTGCAAAAAAATCATATGAATTGAACCAACTGCTGAGGTCGCGTAGCTGCTTCGGCAGGCGCAATGCGAAGCGAGTTGACGAGGGAAGGAATACTGTTATCGTGATACACATATGATGGGGCGTACCGTAGTTGTTGGTTGGGCTGGGGAAGAAGGGCCGCCTGATTAGTGGCCCCATTTTCCATTTACACGTAAAAGGAGGGAGGAGGAGAAGGAAAACTTCGAAGGCCACAGGTAAAACGAACAAAAATATACCAAAGAAGAAAACGCGAAGCGTTTTCGGTTTTCGGGATTCAAATTGACCTCGTCTCGCCGCGACGTCAGGCATGCAAATAACGAAAATCCGAAGATTCGTCTGAATCACAGCAATGAGGTTACCGCAGCCATGGTACATGTAGCTACACCGAGTTAACGAACGCAAAATACCGAGAAGAAACGCGGGAACAGAGAGGGCATGTAAAATATTTCAATCCCTCACAAGGTTGGTCGTGACGAATTTGCTGGAGAATCGCTGCCACAGGGGCCAGCTGTACGGGAAGTCGGAGATGGTGAGCCAAAGCGCAATGTCGTACGGGTGGGTGTACTCCCAGCGAGTGCGGGTGTAGTCGACGTACTCCACGAATGCGGGGTCGTTGTTGTTGTAGATGGCGTTGCCGTTTATGTGGCCGAGCATGTTCCACATGTCCGACTCCTGCGCGGTGGAGTGGAAGTTGGTGCCCTCGAGGTTGCTCCCCTTCACCCAGAAGTCTTCGTTTCCGCGGAAAGCGGCGTGGTGGAGCTCTTCGAAAGAACGGTCGCTCGCTACCAGCACATCCCACTCTACAATGGCGAGGGCGTCATACTCAGCCATCTCAGTACGGACGCCCTCGTCAAGGAACATCTTGAAGAACATTACCGAGGGACCCTTCGGGTAGACATCCTCCTGCAACGTGGTTTTAGGGCGGTGGGACGAGGGTTCGCACGAGATAAAGCAAGATATTGATCAAAGGTTCAGCAGCGGTGTGATAATTCGACTAAAAAATCATGTGCGTTTCACGAATCAGCGATTTCTTTTTAGGGCAGCCCCGATAACTAAGCTAACATATTATTTTGTGTTCCTTATTATTTTTGCTCGATAAGAAGCGAAGATAAAAAGCGAAGACATCTAGTTACGTTCGACAGATAAATATTACATATGATTCCCCCCCCCACGCTCCCTCTTGTTCAAACACCCAACCCAAAATCAAAATATGCCAGGATAGTAAACACTACCAGGCAGCCCCCCCGCGCCACACCCCTTTCCACGACCCCACAACCCTTCAAACACGCCGCCCTCTCCTCACTGGTTGTACGACTTACACCATACACTTGATAAGCTAATGCATTCCTTCCCAAGCTGTAAGATTTTGACCCCCTTAAAAACGTATTTTATAGTTTCTGTGCACAGATTGGTGAATCACCACCCTGTTGACCCTGGTACAAGCTACACTGCAGTTCCAACTAGAGTCGCCGACCTATATCCTTCATGAGGACACACACCCAGTAATACGCGCGATCGGAGTCTCATACACAGCTTGCAAAAATGAGTTTGGACAAAATCTTCGATCTCACAGCTAGAGTGTAGTTATATTTCTATAATATATCATACTACAAAAATTAAAACACTTCCTCTACAAAAATTATAACACTCCAGCTGTGAAATCGAAGATTTTGTCGAAACTTATGTTTGCAAGCTGTGTGTGATACTCCGATCGCGCGTATGACGGGTCGTGTGTGCTTATTAAGGGTATTTGAAATATAAGTTTACCATAATGCAGAACTATCAACCTACCGGTCGCCCTGGTGGTGTGGTGGTTGCTATCGACATGTTTTGATAATATAGTTGGTTCTGGAACCGGTCGCCTTGGTGGTGTGGTGGTTGCTATCGACATATTTTGATAATATAGTTGGTTATGGAGTTCGTTGTTTACGTGGTAGGTCGGAATTTGAAGGAAAACTGCAAAAAAAAAACTCGAAAAATCATTTAGCGCTAAGATCAGAGCGGCCAGACGTTGTCGAACATAAAAGGTCGTATATATTTATATAATATCGCGAGCGGATGGAACGCCCATCCGGCTGCATGACACACACACGATCATTAGGCCAGACATGACGAAATGCACACGTACGACTGATCTCTGGAACAAAAGGTGGAATTATGAACTCAGCAAATCTGTTCTTAGCATCATGATTTAGTTCAGACTTTAGAAATCCGTCACATGTGACTGCTCAAGTGGATCGACAGCAACAGTATGAACAGTATTATTAGTAGTCTAAACGGCAACACCCGGCGACGGCAACATTGCCACTCCTCAGTGACAAGGAAGACTACAACAGCAGCAGTACAGATTGCGTGCGGTACAGACAGCAGGATACAATAATTGATGGGTGAGGCTTCAATTAAGTTGAATCTTCCAGGTGGGACCCAACACGAGCACAACGCAAGAAGAGATAATTAATATCGGTGATCGACTGTAGTTGGCGGCAGGGCCGGATTTTGGCAATCATGAATACCACCTGGTTTGGCGTTGTTATTGTTGGTGTTCTCACATTTACTCGCATAGTCAAGCCCTTGGTCACAGACAGGCACACGGGCTTCAGCGCCTCTGGGGTGGAAGAATAACCCAGGAAAAAAGTCACCAGCGTATGAAAAGTGTTTCACGCATGTTGAGAAAAAATGAAAAAGTAAACCTCAATTCAGCTGTGAAATCGAACTGAGAAAATGAACAAATACACATCAATCCAGCCGTGAGATCAAACAAAGAGGACTTTTAATCAAAACACAGCTTTGCAAATATTATGTAATCGCTGAAGAAATTTATGCCTCCATCCACCAGAAAAAAATGAAAACGTGAAACCGAGAGTCAGCCTACAACGTGCCAGACCCATCCATGCTGATGCGTACGTCTCAATACTCGCGTCTGAAAACCGCCTACCCCGCACTACACCGCATGCTACCCCGAGAAGTCTATCACGTATATACAGTATTACACTACTACATGTATTGATAAAAATTGTGCTTACCGGTATCACTACGCACACGGTCGATGGATTCTCCAACCAACTGGAAAAAGAAACGGAAAGTAACGACAAAACAAAAAGGAAAAGAAGAAAAGAAAAGAAAAGAACAGAAGAGCAGAGAAGACAAAATAAAACAGAGGAGAACGAAAAAAACAAAAGAGAAAAAAAAAAGAAAAGAATACTAAACAAAAAGAAAGGAAAGGAAAGAAAAGAAAATAGACAGAAAACGGCAAAAAAAAAACATATGTAATAAGAAGACAGCAAAAGAAAAAAAACAAAACGGCACCCACCTGTTAGCAGGGTGGGGCAATCCATAAGTTACCAGACACACAAGAGTTTTAGACCAAACGTTTTAGTACCACTTTGTGGCTCTTTTTTCTTCCCGACATTTATTTCGCCAACCAAAGATCAAGGCAGTGCAACAGCAGCGCCTATGGCCAAAACAACGTAAGACTCGTCGTATGTGTTTAAAATATGGTACGTGTCGTTATCGTATACGGTACCCGGTGTACGTCATACGTACATATGAAAAGTATCGTTCACGTATATAGTGCCAGGCATATGTTATCGTATATATTTGTGGAACAACAAAAAGAGGCAACAAGAAAATGGCGTATTGTGGCTGGCACCATCTCAAGGGTCAGATAGTGGCGAGACACCTCATTTTGTTGGATTTTCCAAACGTTATCGTACCACTTTGTTGCTCGTTCATAGTCTTATCAGCAACATAGTGCCAAAGAAAATGGGTGTACCCTCGGAGACTGAAGTTGGCCCACTATGTTCCCAAGATTGGAAAATCCAACAAAATGAGGTGTCTCGCCACTATCTGACCCCTAACGTGGTGCCAGCCACAATACGATATTTTCTTGTTGCCTCTTTTTGTTGTTCCGCAAATATATACGATAACATATGCCTGGCACTATATACGCGATCGATACGTATAATATGTACGTATGACGTACACCGGGTACCGTATACGATAACGATACGTACCATATTTTGAATACATACGACGAGTCTTACGTTGTTTTGGCCATAGGCGCTGCTGTTGCACTGCCTTGATCTTTGGTTGGCGAAATAAATGTCGGGAAGAAAAAAGAGCAACAAAGTGGTACGATAACGTTTGGGTTAGAAGGTAATAATATGGGTTATTTTTGCTGGTGCTCTCACGCCGCACCCGCCAGGTAAAGACACCCCCGGTCGCTTGCTGTGACTGGACACCCAGCACGTAAATTGACGACTGGCGTGCCCTACGAATGATCGGCTTAATCTGCTGAAAAACAACGTCGTGTGCAGGGATACCCGGTTTTTAGAAATCGATACGCACGACATACGAACTTTTTAACCAACAGAACGCTACTCTTCTTGATCACCACGTACAGCCGGTCGAACCGGCAGCTTTTACTGTATTGATTACCCTATTGATCTACAAGTAGTATCGTACTCCGAGCTCAGAGTCAACCTGGCCATGGAAATCATTACTGTGAACTCTGTAGTGGGTAGTCTACACTTATTTAAAAGCGCCCCGTGGCAAGTAGAAACCGCCGCTCTTCTCTACAAAGCGCTCTTCTTGTCTACAAAGCGCTCTTCTTATCTGCAGCGAGAAATATTGAACGTTCACTGTTGTTGCGGGAGATGCCGACATGGTTGCTCTTAACTCCTAAATAAACGCCCTTAACCCACGTGCTCTTAAATCGGGATGCCCGCTGCTGTACCCCGAGTCGACCGCGGAGGGCGCCCGGGATGTGTACTGTAGTAACCCAAATTGCAGCGGGAGTCGACGAGGCCCTTCATTCCCATATTTACATATTTTTTACTCGTTTCTCTCTGGGCGTTATTTTCTTGCCTTCCTTGTCCTTACCGAAAAAAAAACCCGTGGAGGCTATATAGAGGCCACAATGATGTTTTCGTGGAGACCGCCGTCGAAGATACGGTGTGTGTACAACAGAACATGCAGCCGTGCCCCCGACTATCTTCAAGTTAAACTCGGAAACCGGCTTGCCATCGCTCAGGCGGTGTGTTGGCGACTCTATACAAACAAAAAACAAGTGCACTTCAGCCAGCTTTATTCATTCAGTGTGAAAGCCGTGAGGTCGGTATCAAAAGCATTTGCATCAAAAACTCAGCTTGTTTTTGGCGAGCTGCGTGTGATACTTCGATCGCGCGCGTTACGGAGTGTGTATACCCTCGTGAGGGATACACAGGTGGGTAGGAGACCCACCCTCTTCCGGGATTCACCCCCCGGGGCATGTATGTTTGCCAGGAATCCCCCCGGGGGTAGAAGGTACTTTCCCCGCATTCCACACTGACTGTCGATTACGGTACAGAGTAGTAGTATATTTTCCGGTATCATGGAAGTACAAATATTCCACTTTCGGAAACGAGTGGGCGACCGTGTGCGCTCATCATGAGGCAAGGAACGGCAGGAAGGTGTTGAACCCGCCATCTCGTAGTGAACCGTTTGCATCAAGTGACATAACTAGGTTTCGTTGTCATGCCCCAGTCTTTGTGTTGGTCTTCAATCGCTGTGTACGCACGGAGGCATAATAGGCAATCAATGGCGTCGCTGGCATGTCGCTACATGGGGTGAGGTTTATTTCATACCGCTGGGCCTCATAGAAGACTAGAACCTTGTGCTGAATATTGCGATATTATATCATTCATGACCCCCGTTCGTCAAGTTTGGGTTGTACATTTATATTGACCCAAGTTTTTTGGGGGCGAACAATCCCCATGTCGAACGGCGCGACGCCCTCTTTAAATAGGCAAGGACACTTCAACATCCGGAACAGCGACGATGGACCTGGCAGTGAGAAACACATCATCCAGCCTCGAAGGGTTCATGCACAGATAGGCAATATTCACAGAACACAATGCGCCTGCAACTTATTTTGTACTTGGAAGACGGTTCGCCATACTAATTTTTTCGAACACGAGAGGTTTGTTTCTGATATGCATGTCGATAGCTGCGAATAAACTCAACCATCTCAACACCTGACAGTTGAGACGGCGATGGGTTACTATTTACGTTCTGTGAGAACCACACCACAAGTACAGGGCGAGGACGTACAAGACCTAGTTGATAGAAATTGTGGCCAAATATTATTTGCGATCGCGGTCGCTCGTGGGTCGGTATTTATTTGCGGAAACGGCTAGAAAACAGACCAACCACCTTTTTCAGTGGCCGTCAGCTTATCAAAAAAATTTAAATACACTCCAGCTGTGAGATCAAATATCTTGTCAAAACTCGTCTTTGCAAGCTGTGTGTGATACTCTGATCGCGCGAATTACGGGTTGTGTGTCATAAGTCGGCGACTCCCCTTGCTTGTTGTATTTCTGGTCAGTAGACCTTGCCTAGCTTAGGCGTGTCTACAATGTATCACCTTTTTGTTTGCCAGTGGGAACTTTAGCGAAAAAGAAGCGCCCGGTAGATTCGTGTCGACGAATGCGACACACACGCCACGACAAGCATTGCATGGAGTAGGGCCGTGCGTGCCGCAACTGAAACAAAAATAAAAAGAGTTGTTGAATATTCCCGAATATTATTACCGTTTGACGGAGAACACATAAATTTTACACATGATAAGAATGGTGGCTGATGTGAGAGTGTCAATATGTTGTTGAGAGTGTCAATATGTTGTTTCATTCACAAAACGCTTTCGCGTATGTATTTAGTTCGTAGGAGAGACAATTTGTACACGTTTTTTTCGTCTAAAAACTTTTGAAATGTGCCCTCGGGCTGACGAATAAAACGGCCTTGGTCGTGATCGCCAATAATAAAACGACCTTGGTCGTGATCACCAAGACTAGGGGAATCAAATACCGTCGAAAAACATCATTTTTTCCGTGCGCTAAAAAATCAAGTCTCACATATTGGCGGTCACCTAAAACGCAACCCAAACTGACTAAAAACGGCCAAGAAACTACCAAAATGGAGAAAAGTAAACATGAATAGTCTATATACGAAGCGAAGTTTAGTTTTCCAAGAACCCAAAAACTTCACTACTGATTCGCAGAGCAGCCAAATTCAAAGGAATATTTTCCCATTCCTTGTTTTCTAAATCGCGAATTACGACCTCCTCAATAAAAGCTACAAACATGAATATATATAGTCTATACCGCGAAGTTTAGTTTTCTGAGAACACAAAAACTTGACTGCTTACGAGTATATATTTGCAGAACGGCCAAAGGAACTTTTTCCCACTCCTTGTTTTTCAGATCGTGAATAACGACCTCCGCAGGAAATCCATGAAGATGACGAAATCTCTGTGGGATTGCGGATTCCGGTTGAGAGTATGGGGTTATACAAAACTTCCAGGAGTTTCGGGTGCGTACGGGTGTAAAAGTATTGCGGAACTTCCAAAAGTTCCGGGTCAGAAGTTCCGGGTGTTGTGGCACAGGCATACAGAACTCACAGAAAGTTCCGGGCAGGTGCAAAAAATAGCCTGTACCCGTACCCCGGGTTTTGTGGCAGGGGTCTTACAGAACTCACTGAAGCTCCGGGTACGGGTATGAATGTATCACAAAGACGTTCCTGGTACGGGTACTTTCGGTAGGGTTGTACAGAACTCACACAAGTCCCGGGTACGGGCAGTTCCTGGTTAAGCAATGGCAACAAAAGGGCCGAAAAGCAACAAATTTATAGGCCATATAAATACACGATTGATTGTCAACTCATTTTCAATTATTGCTATTGGCATACTGCATACACGGGTGCACTTACGAGGAAAAACACATATCATACCATACTCAGCGCACCCCTTCTGTCGCGCCTCGAGAAAAAAATTGTGGTCGCGAGCCCAATTTCTCCATTATTGTTAGCTCGATAAGACGCACCAAACAAGAAGCAAAGCCACCGAAAACACAGAGAATAGTTCAAGACTTGATTATATGAGTGCGAGATCTGCAGTATTACGATCGGAAAAAAAAAATAAACGTTGACAATAATACGCAATACGTGGTTCCCAAAAGGAGGTATAAAATCGTTGTTTTCGAACAATTAGGATATAATTCAACTTGATTCATAAAAACGAAATTTTTCGATTCAAAAGTGTTCTTCGTTAGTACGTTAATGCCTGCCGTTAGAAACGAAAGAAGCACCAACAACAATAGGAGGGGCTCTTATCGGATCATACGTACTACTTTGTGTTCGGTGTTCGGCTTGTGAGACTGACAAAACATATCATCCTAATTAGTCTAGTGTGTAAAATGCACATGTCGGATTAAACCTTAATGAATACAGAGCTCGGGCATACCCGTACCCTGGGTATTGTGCCACAGTCCCACAGGAGTCACACAAATTTCCGGGTAAGAGTATGATGATCTCACAGAACTTGCAGAAAGTTCCGGGCACGGGTACGGATGTCGTACGGAACTTCCACAAGTTCCGGGTACAAGTTCCGGGTACGGGTGACAACGTCGCACAGAGCTTCCAGAAGTTCCGCGTTCAGGTATCAATGCCCTGCAGAACTCACAGAAGTTATTTTTACGGTAGTACCCGGGCACCCCGGGTACGGTTTGTGAGTACCCTACAAAACACAACCTTGCATATAATCAAGTAAATGCCGTGTCGTCGTGTTGTCCTGGTACCAGGTCCAACGTGTGTGTGCGAAGTCGTTGTGGTTGTTTTCTCACACTAACTCGAATAATCAAGGCCGTGGTCACAGGAGGGGCTCCTCTCACTCGTTTTTCTTCTTTTCCCCATCCCATTTATTGTCCCCGCACTATACTCTCGTGCTCCCTTCCAGTAGTAACCCAGATCCGGGGGGGGTTACATGGCGGGCCTCCCTTCCCCATCCCCACTACGGTACGTGCCTTCATTTTTTTCCGCGAGAAGGTTTCGGGTATTCTCGTCCCTCGTCGACTCGGGTCGAAGCAGTGGAAGAATACTCAAGGAAAAAATACAAGCAAACCAATTAAAAGTGGCACACGCATACAATGACCCAGGCTACGGTAGGGGGGTCCCGTTGTGGGCCTTGAATTTCAGTGGCTAGGGGTCACTCGCGCGAGTAACCCCTTTGATATTGTGCAATCTTACGTTTTCGTCATGTTTTATATGACGAAATCAGTCCGCGATGCAAAGGTAATCTAAGCTGCTCCAAAACGACTGCCTAAACCTTTTTTACCCGTGAGGTACAGAGTAACTCGTGCGAGTGGCTCAAACACACCAGTGAAAACGGGGGTACCCCCCCCTACCGTACGTAGCCTTGGTCACATATCATTTCTGAAGCAATTCATACATGCTTCGGCGTCTTACTACGTCGCCACGATAAGTGACGCGATCCCAAGGTTCGTGAAAACGGTGCGTTTTTTGTGTGTAAGCCCTTGCCTTGTGTCTTGTGTGTACCGCCGAAGGTGTTGTTGCGGGTGTGTGGTGTTTTAGTGCTTGTTGAGTGCGCGCATTGACCGGTAGAAAAGGGGCTGGTTATCACCATCAATAATCAGAGATACTACAACAGCGGTGATGAATGGCAGGGAGTGGTTGAGTGTGAAAAATCCAGCCCTCATCTCAGAGCCCGAGAGAGATGGACTGGAGTCTAAAACAAAGTAGGTGACGTTGCCTGGAACGGCTGACAGAGCACCAAAATGAAAATTCCGAGAAACAAATGAAGCGTTTTCATCAAAAAGATGAAGTGGACAAGGGTTATTAAGGGAAATTACGTGATAAAACCCTTGTTGCACATCTACACTACCTGTAGTTATCCTTTCAAGACCAAATCGGGGGAGGAGTTCGCTCTACAGCGTTCGGAACGACGTTGTGGTCAAGCATGCGCCATTCCCCCCTACCCCCCGCGCACGCGATACCTGGTTTCACTTTAATCGCGAATTAGACAGAAAGAACGAGCAAAAGAAAAGCAGTACACCAAACAAGGACACCAATGAGTACCCGGGCGGGGTGGAGAAGAAGGTCGAGCGTGTGTGTTTTTCACATGAAACTGATATTTTCACTTATCTACGACGAGCACCACCAGACGGTAGGGAGTGGCCGTGCTGGTGCCTACTCGAGATAAGAGTCACAAACTGCGAGACAGGTACAGAGTGTGGTCACAAAGTAGTAGACAGAGTTACACGATTCAAATACAGCCTATGGCGATTTGGCCATGCACTGCCAACGCCAAAGCGCACGGGGGAAGTGCAGCCGTAATTTAGTTTTTTTATGCGAACATGACCTCAAGTATGAACAATCGTGTCAGCACCACACGATACTCAAACGCTGATTTTTCTGGACATTGACGTTGGAATACCTACCTCACCGGAGACGTCAGCCGTGGCCACTCACCCCCAACGCCACGCAACACATTGACACGTGGAAAAAGGTAAATGGGGCGGTACCAGGTACGTACTATCGATAGTTTCCCTGTAGGTACCAACGGTCGGACATTTGACCGGGTTCGGCGAACGTTTGTTCGGTTGGAGAGAATAATACCGATTCTTAACACGTCATCGCCACACGTTGCGCATCATTTGAAAGGCGTGTTAGATTCCATCTTTGCGAAAAAGCGTTCTTAGGGTTAGGCTTTTCGAAATATCTCGATCAAATTTGCGTTCAATAAAAACGATTGTAAAAAGTACTTCGAAGGTGGGATTTGACCGAACGTTACGGAATGAATGTACTATTGCTGTATTCTCTATGTGCTGCATTGGCCTAGGTACAACGCACCGAACCTTTGCCCAACGCATCTTCCTCTTTCCTGGCACGCCCCGCCGTCTGTTGCGTGCTATATCTACACGCAGCAAATACAAACGATGAGAGTACACCCAATCGAAAGGCGCGTCTAGAGTATAATAACGTGGATGGGCAGCGTTGGAATATGACAGCGAGCCGCTCAGGGGCCCGCTACTACGACGGCGCACTCGCGCCCGCTTGGTGTCGTGGAGAACGTTGTTCCAAAATAGCTACTTGAAACTCACGATCGCGCCGCTATGCTGGTAGGCCGAGACAGCATGACATCTTGTACATCGTTTCAAGTCTACTGTACCGTGATAGCGGCAGTTGCAGCGGCGGCAGCGGCGCCGTACAAGGCCGCTGCGACGTAGACGTTGGGCGCTGGACGTTCTCGGAGCGGAGCGCACACGCGCAGTGGCGCGCGAATGCTGCGCACATAGGACGCCGAGAAGAACAAGGATACGAAGCCGGTCCCAAATTTGACAAAATCATTTCTGGAACTTGTTTCAGGGGGCGGTGCTGGTGCTGGTGCTGCTTGTTTTTGTTTTCTAAAATTGATGCCAACGCCAGTTGTCCCGCTGTTTGCTGTGGTTGGATAACGTCGGCGACACAACGGTTAGCTCTGCCGACGCGGCCGTTGCTTGGCCGCCGTCGCTACTCGTAAGCTGTCATTTTGTTTTTTTTTTGCGTTAATTTCTTCTTTCTGTGGTTTTGTTGCCACACATCTCCGCTTCTTTCCCCGCCAATATTTGAGGTGTGAGGTGTCGCCTGCAGTCAAGATTTCCTTGAATTCCACCGTATGCGCGTCCACGATCGTGATGGGAACGGAATTTCTCGGAAAGTAAGTACTTTTCCGAAGATTTTTTCCGCAAAAAAAGCTCCATAGACTAGACTGATACCTTGCCAATTACTTCATGAGGCATTGCCCCACCCACAAGAGGCAGTGTTTCATTGAAATATTTGCCTCGACCGCGGAGTGTCAATAAATAGACTCTATTAATAGTCGTAGAAATTTCGTTGAGAACATCAATTGCAACCTGCAGCCATAAATAACTGAACGTTGGAAGTATCACAAGATGGCGCTGTGAGTGAAGATAGATAGATGTTGTATAAGTAGATGTGCACGTAGCGACAACATTTTATGGAGGAGGGTGCCTATCGGAAGCTACCGCCATAGCATCTTACAACAAGATATCGTCTCTCGTCTACGGTTCCTCATTCTTGTTATAGTAAACGCAGTGTACACGCACGCATGACATGGTGCGAAAATCTGCGAGAGGTTCAACATAAACGGCGGACTATCAATAGTGCTCTTGTTGGAGTCAACGACCACTTTTCGACAAATGATTTCTACGGTACCTGGAGTTTTCGTGTAGCCAACAGGTCCGAGACGAGACAAGATGACTCGGCTGAGGAACACGAGTTGTCAAGCGACAGCAGAAGGCTACTGGGGCTGCAGGTCACGTAATAATAATTGGGCAATGGTCGCAACGGGAGCCTTTTATAATATACTGAAATTCAATGACACTCCAGCCGCTAGCTGCGAGATCAAAGATTTTGTGGCGGAGCATATATATGCAGTACATAGTATACACCCCGGAAGCCCGGTAGGAGTGCTTAATACAACGTTCATCATATTGTGCAACGCACGTTGTACGGGAAAAACACAGAACAACACCACTAATGCGTGCCGGACAACTCAAAATAAATTGCGATGCCGCGACATCATCTCTCGGTTAGGATCGCCCTTGTTCCTCGAAGATGCGGAGCCGTCTGTAGTCCGGACTAAGGCGAAGTCGCCCTCTCTCTGGGCACTACGCGCTGCAGATTGTAAAACGCACTTTGGAGCCCGGGTTTAGCCACAACATAGCGACCACAGACGCGATAATTGCGATGTTATCGGCAGTCCTCGTCACCGCGCAGCAGTACGGATAAGATAAAGTCGTGCGTCTTGTTGTGGTATTCGAACGAATAAAAAAAACACACTCCACAACGGTGAGATGGAAGATTTCGTCGAAACTTATGTTTGCTACGTATTAATAATACGAAAGCTGTGTGTGATACTCCGACCGTGTATCATATATATTCAGTTATGAAATAATAGTTTGCACACGAGATATATATCATGAAAATATAAATACAATCCAGCTGTGAGATCGAATCTTTTTCGAAACTCTCATCTTTGCTAGCTATGTGTGATACTCAGATCGCGCGCATTACGAGTTGTGTGTCCTCATTAAGGATATAGGTCGGCGACTCCCCTTACAACTACAGTGTAGTTATCAGGGTCAACAGGATGATTTTAGTCACTCTGTGCGCGGAAACTATAAAACCCGTTTCTGAGGGGGACAAAATCTGACAGCTGTGGAAGGAAATGCATCAGTTTATCAAGTGAATCCTGTGAGTCGAATATCCGGTGAGAGGAGGGCAGAGTTTTTAAAGACGTGAGGGCCTGATTTTGATCAAAGAGGGGGGGGCGGGAGGGACGGGTGGGGCAGGTCAATTTGTGCGTGGAAAATATAAATCCTACGATATATATTGTAAAAAATGAAAATATAATATTAAAAAAGTTAAAATACACTCCAGCTGTGAGATCGAATATTTTGTCGAAACTCATCTTTGCAAGCTGCGTGTGATACTCCGATCGCGCGTATTACGGGTTGTGTCCTCGTTAAGGATATAGGTCGGCGACTCCCCTTGGAACTACAGTGTAGCTATCTATATGTCACCGAAATGTGCATGACTGCCGACGTTTCTTGGAACGGCCGACGCGGTAAGCGCCATTTTTTTGCTCGTTAAAATTTGTATTGACGCCTTGGAGGGGAAATTTGCAACACACCTACTACTACCGCTCCTTCCTGTAGTCCTAGAGTCCGAGGTAAGAAAAGAGGTTATATTATTGTGAAAGCCACAACAGGCTGAAGGTTACAGCAGTAACAACAATCTGGAGCCGGCGCAGTACTAAAGTTGGTGAAGAACGTATAATCTCATATCAATAAAAGGCAAGATATATAATATACCGGTAAGGGCAACGTATTATTCATATTACACGCTGAAAAGTAGACCACTAGATATATTCAAAAAATAATGAAAGAGACATAACCCCCTTCACAACTGGAAACACGTGTTTGGGAACAAAATTACTTGGATTTTGTATGGGGAGGGTTTCGGGGGCTCTTAAGGGGTTAATGCTCAAGTTCCGGTAGGACACACTCTCTCCCACCTGAGATATCCGGCCTGAATCTGTACAGTTTCTTCGTATGCATATCATATCACGCGTGCCCTGTGTGGTGCTGTACTGCCGCAGTAGTAGTTGGTGTGTCTTGACACGTCATGATTATCTGTGCAAGTTCAACCACTACCTTTCTCGTACAGGGGACGACGTGGCTCATACGTACTAGGTATCTAATATGCTAGTTCACAAGGGCATTGTACGGCGTCGAAACGTAATCCCATGGCAAAGGAGAAACGGGCAGACAACAATCACACACAGCAGTGTTGGCATTTTTGAAGATCTCGCATCAGCTGCTAACTGCAATACAGGCCGCAAGACCAAAGGCCACAGCAAGGAATCTGCAGCCATAGACTAAACACAAGGCGTTCTCGTACGAATATCTCGAGGTACATGAGGTATAACAAGAAGAGGGCACCTGACAAAGATGACAAGAAGCAGGAGAAATGACCCACGATGGGTCTCGCATTTGCCGAGAGGATATATATATATATATATATGTTGTTCTACCGTTGATTAAAGCAGATGATACCAAGAATTTCGTTTTTTCCCACAAGTCTCAGTCTGGCGTTCTCGTTGAACCCTGTTTCCTATTACGAAGATGTCATGTACCTGGTATGGTACAAGAAGCCGAAACTGAGCCGGCAGCGGCATGCTATATCGCCCCTTCCGAGCTCCAACAAATTTGCTAGATGACAGTATCATGCAACAACGCATCACCGAGGAGCGGGTAAATATAGAGCGATCGTGTCTTACTTCGCCCAAGACAAGATTTCGATTGCAAGATTCCCCACGTCCAGACTTCTCGGTGTATTCTATTAATACTGCGCTGCGATCGTAGACTGGCGTTTTGTATATTTATACTAGCACAAACTAGGTACAATGCATATCTTACGGGTAACGTTTCAAGTGCTACGAGACTGAGAAAACGTGCTCATCAGTCTTCCGCAGGATCACTGTTTGAAGATGCCAGACGGAGTTGGGTGTGCGACAACACCCACGTTCGTGTAGAAAAACAAGCAACAACGGCATGCTGCGCAATACTGAAAACCTACCGAGATGTCACAACAACAACCAATATGCGCGAGATTTCATTAATTTTAGTGTGTTTTCAACACATCATATTGCTCCAACAAACATAACCTCTAGTCTAGTCTAGTCTGCATACCGGACCCCCAAATTTTAAAAGTCGAATATTGGCTCACCTCCTCGCTCAAATGAGCGTACACAAGGCGTGTTTTCGAAAAACAGCGCCCTGCAGTCTCCTTGATTGCCCTCACGGCAGCTGTTACGGCCGGAGCATCTTCTTCCCCCTCGGCATAGTACAGGACGAGCTCGGCGTTTCGCTCGGTCAAGGGAGAGCAGGTAGATGGCCACCGATCGAGAGATGACACCGCGCGAGAAAGGTCCCCGCGATATACTGGAACAACTACACCCAAGCGCTGCCCCGGGCCTACTGAAGGTGAAAAATATGGATCTTCTGCGGGACGAACGGGTAGCGTCTCCGAGTGAGAGAGGACGGCCGGACCCGATAGGGCCAGGTACCCTGCAAACGCGACGCTACGCATATGCGTGGGCTACTTGCTGTTCAACTGTTCACAGAGTGCATAAGGGTCAAGTGTTCACAAGAGTCTACACAGACAGGTAGAGCGTGGAGTGCGAACGAGGGGCGCCACCGACTTGGTAAAAAAGTGGAAATAACCAATAAGAACAGTCCATAGAAAAACGACGATTCCCGTGATGAAGTAACCAACGAAAAAGTCGGAAAAAAACAAAGACATCGGGGTATGAAGTAGTCGTGCGAGATGGTCGTGCGTTCTTTGCTCTTAAGAACAGCACTCGATTTGCATTTCGTTTTTTTTCTTGGTTTCAGTGTACATATAGTCTATTATTATATATATGATATTATATTAGTTTCTATCTGGTATATAATTTATGCGACCTAAAGCGGTTAAAAATCCCCCTTCCCCCCGCCCCCGCCCCCCCGCTTTCGAACACCCCTTCCTCCCCCCCTCCTCCCTGGTTGTACGTTTTACAAGATATAGTCTACATGACGAACTGATGTGTTCCTCCCACAAACCAACCGCCACGTGTCGTTTATGGCTGCTGCACAGATTGAGCTTCCCCCCCTCTACTAACCCCCCCCCCCCCGCCCCCCCCCCCCCGCCTCCGGCCCCCACTCCTTAGAGATTTCCTGCTCTCCCCTCACCGGTTATACGACTTACAGGATAAACTTGATAAACTGGTGCATTCCTTTCCGTATACAGCTGTCAGACTTTGTCTCCCGCAAAAACGGGGTTATTAGTTTCCGCGCACAGATTGATGAACACATCACCCTGGTAGTCAACCCTGGTACAAGCTACACTGCTACATTTTAGTTCCAAGGGGAGTCGCCTACCTGTATCCTTAATGAGGACACACACGGTAATACGCTCGATCGCAGTATCACACACCGCTTGCAAGGATGGGTGTCGATGAAATCTATCTTCGATCTCACAGCTCAAGTGTATTTTTATTCATACATCGTACATATATATATATATATTGGTATAACATGTACAACAGATCGCACTCGAAACTCGCGTCAAGTACCATTAGGTAGGTTGGCGGTGCACAACAACAGTCAAAATGAGAGAGGCAGATCGATTTTCGTATACAAACTACTTAGTTCACGACTGGACGGCAATTTGCGGTACACGGTGAAAGGGGTATGATACCCAGCAGCTTTTTAATCAAATTTTTCGTGTGAAATGCGTTAGGAATAATAGACAAACGCGAAATTCGAAGACGTGCTTTTAGCCGCTTTAACGCGTCTTTAAATATCTACAACGTTCGAGGGGGCGTGTCGGAGAGCAGAGCTCGAGGTTATGCGTGCCCAGTGTTGGCTAATGAAGCAGTGTTGGCCCAGCTTCCCGGGCAGAGTAAAGAGGGAGGGCAAGTGGTTCAGGGTGGGGTTGTCGCGGCAGCCCAACGGTTCATGGCCAGGTGGCACGTGGAGAAGGAAAGCAACTAATTCGGAGTGCCGCGCATCCCGGATGCGTGACACACAAAACGCAAAGAAGTGTGGGGGGAGTACGGATGCGTCGCTGTTGAAAGCGTAAGAAGGTCGGGAGAGAGAGGGCCTGGAAAGGGACTACTA
This sequence comes from Undaria pinnatifida, assembly GCA_012845835.1. Taxonomy (NCBI): domain Eukaryota; class Phaeophyceae; order Laminariales; family Alariaceae; genus Undaria; species Undaria pinnatifida. The sequence goes on from JABAKD010000021.1 coordinate 1,162,907, forward strand.
GGCAAACTACTCAAAAAGTATTACAAAAATCAAAATGCACTCTTTTAGCTGTGTGATCGAAGCTTTTGTCGAAACCCATCTTTGCAAGCTGTGTGTGATACTCCGATCGCGCATATATATGAATAGAAAAAGGGGGGGGAGGGTTGGGGTTTTGGGGGGTTTCGGGGGGCGGGAGAAGATTTTCAACAGGTTGGGGTCGCATATATATGTAGGGGCTTGCTTTACGCGTGGTGTTAGCCCTAGGCGGCGTTCGTGCGGGTGGTGGGGAAGGAGGGGGGGGAGGGGGGGTAATTATAGCTATGTCATGGATGCCTAGAAAGATAATGACGTGATAACAATTAATTGCGTAGAAGTGTTTATTGCTCTGGCCGATTTCGATTTTGGGTTGGTCGTTCGAACAACAATATGGAACGGGAACAAAATAAATAGTCTAAATAAATATATAAATAAATATATAAATAAATAAATAAATGGGGAGAGGGGGGAGGGGAGGGGGCGGAAATGAATTGAAGCTACAACATGGGTGGTCAGAAAAATATTGAGGTGATATCCGCTGGCTGGTAGGGTTTACTGCTCTGGCAGATTTTGATTTTAGGTGGGGCGTTTAAACTAGAGAGATCGGGGGGGGCGGGGGGCGGGGGGCGGGCGGGACACTTCCGTATGTGCGCGGAAATGATGAATCCTTGAAGGGGACAAATCTGACAGTTAGTTGTAGCAATAATATATCCCTTTATATCACCTGCCTGGTAATGTTTTTTTCTCCAGTAGATTTGATGTCATAGCATATATATACTCCGAGTGAGTATAATATTTCTACTGTCTGTGCTACTACTACCACCACCGTAGTGTGTGTAAGTGTTAAGATACTGTCTATTTAATCTCAATCAAGGTACTGCGACGAGTACCGCGAGGGTGTCCGGACAGTCTTTTTTGTCGACAATTTTTAATGTGGGGTGCATGCTATCCCGATCCCCGGGCACCCTTGACTACGTTATGATTATATTTTTTTTTTTTTTAATCCTCTGGCCGATGGGAAAAAAAAGAGCTTTAGCTCGACCACACTTCCACGCATTTTCATACCCGTCGTGTGTCGATTTAACTCAGTTGCTTTCGCAGCCCAACGCTAGCTGGCGCACCCTTCGGGTCCCATTGTAGGTATAGCGCAAGCTGTCCCTCTCAGTGGTCAGGTATAGCGTAAGCTGCCCCCATCGGTGGTCTTCGTTATCTATTGTTTAACCTTTACGAAATGGCCAAGTACACACTTCTGTTGTTGTGAAATCGACCAAAAAGGAAGTTAAAAACTCAAGATTGCTCGTAGCTGCGTGTGATGCTTCGATCGCGTGTGTTACGGGGCGTATATACCCTCGTGACACAAGGTGGTTATGAAAATATTCCTCCCTGGTAGCAATACCAGGGCCAAAGAGACTAGGACGTTCAGCCTTGTTGCTTTTTCACTACTATATTATAACCCGCGTTGAGAGGGACAAAACCAGCCATCTGTGGAATTCAGTATCCATAAAACAAGTAGTTTATTTTTAATTTTGGTGTGGGCTACTTGGGTCTACCGGGTTTGTACGCAAGTTCCTGTGTACTGCCTGTTATTGTTTGGTTTGCCTTCTCCAGCCCGCATCCTGGGTGCAGTGCCGGCCGATACTGCTGTTGTACGGGGAATATATCAGGCCGTACCTAGGTCCGTGTTGCCGTTGCTCGCGGTGCGAGGCGTGTCACCCATCATCAAGCAAAAAAAAACGGCGATATTACCGCCAAACGTACCGACATACATACGCCCAAAATGCGTTTCGAGACAAGCATTTTGCCGGTTGATCCTCCAGTTCAACGCCGTCTGTTTGGAAGATGAGTCAAGAGAATAAACAACGAGCAAACAAAGTACAACATTTAGTCTATTATTATGCCTATATTACAATAATACCAACAACAAAAAACAACATCAATAGTACAAGGGTTCCGCATGGATGCCGGCATACCCCGGCACACATGCTTCGGGTAGGGCAGGGCTGCACTTCGAATTATTCGGTTCAATACTTGGTACAGTGACAAAACTCACCACACACAATCATAGTCTGCGCGTACAGTATGTATGTAAGAGGTAATGCCAAGAAGTTGATGTGGACATGCAATCATAAAAAAATGTACTACCTGGTGCTATTAATAGCTACCGTTTTTTTGTGAATCCGATTCCGAGCTTCATTCATCAGATTTCGATCGGATAGTTCCGAGCACACGCTGCGCCGACTGACCCTTTAGTCTGGCGACGAAATGTGTCGTGTGCGTTTCTCACGAAATTTTTACTCTAGGTAGGGCCAGTAAGATGACTGACCATGTCCGCGGCGTGTGATTAGAGAAATTAATTGTACGTGGACCATTTGCATAACACAGCAGCAGTCAGTCCAGATCGAGGCGATCGGTGCCACTGCTTGGGTATCGTATTATTAGCACAGCAGCAGCAGTAATACACTTCATATGTTTATATTTTCGACATCCGATGCTCGCACCACTCTCGCCCTCCCAGTAGTATAACATATTATAGCGGGCTTCCCTCCCCCCTCCACACTACGGTACCTGTCCTATCGGGAGAAAATTCAGCATTTTCTTCCCTCGTTCGATTTGTACCTACCCACGCTGCTGCTAGGCGATGCCAGCAGTTAAACTGTTACGAATTGATCCTGTCTTTCCCATATATTTCTGCAAAAAATATAGCCAACAAATCTCACAACGGTGATTATTTAACTCAAGGATCAACGCTACTAATAGTGTATGTAGTGGTATTTTAGTGTAACCCCACCACTAGACCACCGGGGCGACCGGCTCTATATCACTCATTGCTCCGGCGGCGTATCAGGTTATATCCTCGAGCCTGCTATTATACTTCGTAGGTCAGCTTCGTGAGTTCGAATCCCCCCGAGTGCGTACTCGTATAAATTTTCGTCTTGTTTTGCACCAATTGATTTGCGGAAAGCGCGAGACCGTGACTTAGCAACACTCTCAATGACAAATCGACGATCGGTGGGTGCTGAACCAGGTGCGCCAAAAGCAATGAAGGCAATAACCGGGGGGGGGGGAGGGAAGGGCGACACCTACCTGTGACCACGGCTTGTATGTCCAGAAGCTGAAAAGCAGAAGTGTGCCAAATAAAAAAAAGAAATCACTAGAAAAGATGATCAATCAGCAATCAGCAGCAGTAAACACGTCAAGTACGAAGCAACACAAAATTGTGTGTCAGTTACGTACCAACACGACCGCTTGCACTTGACCGGCAAACGACCGCAGCATCAACGGAGTCAGGGACCACAGCAACTGCAACGCACGCCATCCACACAATTTCTCCGAAGAGTCCTGTCGGGGAAAAAAACACCAAACAATGCCATACAGGGACGAATGCATGCCACCATTCGCTGCTTCCGTGGATACTGTATACTTACTACTACTCCCTTCGCGTGGCGCAGCTTGACAACAACAGGAGAAACTTGTATAATACAACCAACCCTCGAGGCCCCCCGACGCAGCCACTCGCAATGCTGCTGTGTGGTTTTTCATTGCGCAGTCTGATCGTAATCACTACTATCTCATTCTCCTCGTTTAGTCATGCGTGCGCTTGCCACGTCTATCCGTATCCGTGTTATAACGTATGTTTGTACGCGTGTACCTACCGAAATTCAATAAACAAGTAAATGCACTACTTACTACTATAATCCCTACCGCAGTACCATGGGAATTTTTTCAGAGTAACACTATTATTTGTTTCAGGACAAAGTATGACGCCTATTTGGAAATAATGTCTTGCCAAGTATACGTAGTACTCGGTCGCCCCGGTGGCGTATCAGGTTATCCTCGAGCCTGGTATAGGTCAGTTTCGTGAGTTCGAGCCCCGCCGAGTGCATACTCGTATAAATTCGTTGGGACTTTTTCTTGTGGACAAATTGACTTGCGGAAAGCGCGAGAGCGTGAGTTAGCAACATTCGATAAACAATCGACGAGCAGTGGGATTGCTGAACCCTATGCGCGATAAAAATTGAAGGCAAGAACCGGGGAAGAGAAGGAATGACACCTATGACCACGGCTTGTCCAGAAGCTGGAAAGTGAAAGTGTGCTAAAAAAAAAAAAAAGTACTCCGGAGTATAATTTTTCAGCCTCTACTCTGTATACATACATCAAGATCCGAACAAAAACTAACTGGAGAGTACCGTTCAAAATACAAAATTTTGTGCGCTTCTCGCTTGGACGACGGGCTTCGAACAAAGTGATTTGACCAAGAAATGCTACAGCACTGCCCACTACGGCACTGAGCTATACTAGAATCACTTGACTCAGTACCTCAGGGGGTGTAGTGCTACTACATATAGTCTATATATTAAACTGCCAAAATAGCCATTCACAATGTCGTCAGCGTGCACGCTTGAAAAAGACAAATATGAAGTCGCGGTGAGAATCCAACTCACCACACGTAGCACTAACCACAGTCACTTGACCTAGTAACAATCACCGTGAGTGAGTGAGTTATGGAAAACACCAACCAAATATTTGTTCGAGTTCGCTAATTAATTTTCACCGACTTCGTAAGAGCGATCTCCGGAGCTATCCCCTCTCCACGTACTACGTTAGTACTCAGGAGAACACTAACAACTATAAAACCATTTCATTCATAACGTCTCCAGCGCGGACCCTCCCGAATACCAAATATGACCTGGGTGGGAATCGTACTCACGATACATCCTTCGTTGGTTGTAATAGCAATATGCCCACTGAGCCGAAAGGAAAAGACACACAGCAGTAGTAGCTACGATAGGGCAGGCGCTTCGAGGCGGCCACAAATAAAGCATCGTCGGTAAGAAATAAATTTGCCAGTTTGGAAATGGCGCCAATTTGGAAATCTTGTCCCCTATTTATTCGTTCCAGCTCTAAATATATGGCTCTACATATATTATAAAAATTAAAATACACTCCAGCTGTGAGATCGAATATTTTGTCGAAACTCATCTTTGTAAGCTGTGTGTGATACTCCGGTCGCGCGAATTACGGGTTGTGTGTCCTCATTAAGGATATAGGTCAGCGACTCCCATTGCAAGTACAGTGTAGCTAGCAGGGTCAACAGGGTGATGTTAGGCAGTCTGTGCGCGGAAACTATAAAACTCGTCTCTGAGGGGGACAACATCTGACAGCTGCGGAAGGAAATGCATCAGTTTATTAAGTGAATCCTGTAAGTCGAATATCCGGTTAGGGGAGGGCGGAGTTTTTAAGGACGTGGGGGCCTGATTTTGATTAAAAGGGGGGCGGGAGGGGGGAAGGGGGGGAAAGGGGACGGGTGGGGCAGGTCAATTTGTGCGTGAAAATTTATAAATCCTTCTTGTGGGGGAGGGGGGGGGGAATGTGGCGGGGGGGGGTGGGGGGCGGGGGGGAGGGCTTTAGGTCGCATAGATGTAGGGGTTTGCTATACGCGTGTGCTAGGTCTAGGCGATGGTGCGCGTGGTGGGGAAGGAGGAGGCGTTGGGGGCGGGGGTGGGTGGGAATTGCAGCAGCGGCACGGACGGCGCTAAAACGATAACGAGGCGATATCCAGGGCGTGGAAGTGTTTATTACTCTGGTGGATTTCGACATTAGGTGGGGCGTTTAAGCAAGAGAAAGCGAGGAAAAACTAAAAAAAAAAGTAGGACGAGGGGGCGGAGGGGGGGGGGGGGTTCTCAAGAGGTTTAGGTCACATCAAATATTAAAATACTCTCCAGCTATGAGATCAAGGATTTGGTCGACATTGATGTTCGCAACATTGTGTGTGATCCTCCGATCGCGCGTATGTTTCATTTATGTAGGGGCTTGCTATACGCGCGGTGCTGGGTCTAGGCTATCGTGCGGGGTGTGGGGAAGGAAGGGGCGTGGGAGGGGGGATAAATGAAAGCTACGTCATGGATGGCTAGACAAAAATGACGTGATATCAATTGCTTAGACAAAATATATATGCCAAGATCCAAGAACAGCTCGGGCGTATACCGCTCAAAATACAAAAAGAAGCGGACTTCTCGCTTGTCTCGCTCAGCCTCTATCCGTGATCACATCGAGGAACGGAACGGATACGGCAGGGCGAGGGGCGTTGGAGCCGCTCCCCGAAGACGGCGATCGAACGAGAAGCTATTCGACCGAGAATTTCAGTTCCGTGAATCGCATACACCTCTCTTGCAGACGTTATTTGCGTGATATGGTCGGGCAAAAAAACGGTATTATTGTACCTATTATCTAAATCAGGTTGATTGACGTGCAGACAAAGCATGCTCGAAATGAGAAACATCTCAACAACACCAAATAAATGCAATAATAGAAAAAGACGAACTAGAGCGATCTACTAATAATACTGGTATACCAAGCGTTCCTTTGGACGTATCATGTATGTGTCGTCTTGCAGCCCTTCTAATCTTCTTGCATGGCATTTTTCACATCTACTCGCAATTTCCCGTATTTTATTCGTTCAAGCCCTGCAGACGTCAAGCAAAACAACTACAATTTGGCTAGCTAGTTGCGTAATTTGTCGCACAAAAAACCTTGGCCTATTGGGTCAAACCCTTTTTGTAACTAAGCTCGCTATTATTTACGCGGTCGCAATTCGGCTGGTCATTAGCATCATGTACGTTATGTAGGGATTTTGTTGTTTGTTTATGATGTCCGTCCAGAATTTTACTTCCTAAATAAAGTTGTATCTCCGCATTCGTTCCTCCTGGCCGTAGCAAACCTTTCGCAGATGCCATACCTATAGTAGATACGTGTACCAAAAGCTTGCCATCGCTCACGCTTTGTATGTTTGTTTGTTCTTCTAAATAGTCCATCGTTGTTGTACGTTGTTGTTGGCGCGTACCCAACTAATTTTTTATCAGATATTTCATCAGATAATACATTTTCATGTGCGTGTTCACCCTATCTATCTATGATATATATACATTCTTCACAACTCCTCCTGCAGACGTTTTTTGCGTATTAAGGCGCGCAAAAAACGATGTTGTGCTTAAATCAGGTTGACGTCCGGATCAAGCACGCTCGAAATGAGAAACACTTCAACAGCACCAAACGCAACAACCCTACTGGTATTATAACACGCGGTCAAGCCCTGTAGACGCGAAACAAAACAAGCGCTCGAGAGTATACCACCGCAATATTCAAAACATTATCAACTACCTGACCTACCGTTTGGAAATGATGCCAATTTTGGCATTTATCGAGACGCTGCAGACGTTAAGATGCAACCGAAGATCGAAATATTCCCTCTTCAAAATACTATTCGTTTCAACTTTCCCCTTGTCTCGCTCAGCATCAATCCGCGTTCACGTCGAGGTACCCAACGGATAGGGAAGGGTGAGGGGCGTTGGAGCCGCCCCTCGAAGACTTCTACGCATTCCAGCCGCCCCCCCGAAGACTTTTACGTGTTTCATTCGTTCAAGCCAGCAGAGACTTCAAGAAAAACAAAAAAACGCTCAAGCCTTGCAGATGTCAAGCAAAACAAACACTCGAGAGCATGCCATCGCAAAATTTAAAACATCAGCAGCTACCGTTTAGAAGTTATGGCTTTTTTGTAAATCATCCAGGCGCTGCAGAGAGAGGTCAAGATACAACCAAAACCTCCATAATTCCACCTGCAACATGCGATATTCGTGCAACTTCTCGCTCGCCTCGCTCGGCATCCGTGCGCGTTCACGGCGAGGTGCGGAACGGATACAGCAAGGCGTGGGGCGTTTCAGCCGCCCCCTGAAAACGGCGCTCGAACAAAGCTATTTGACCGATAATTCCAGTCCCGCGAATCGCATACTGAGGCCAAGACGAACAAAAACTCCTGACCGATATCCCCCCCAAAAAATAATGATCATAGAATATATTCACAGCGGCTCCGTATTGATTGGTAAGGCAGGGTAGAGTGGAAAAGGTCACCACACACTATCATGGTCTGAGTGTACAGTACCGTACGTAAGGTAATGCCAAGAGCTCGATATAAACTAACAATCATAAAAATTACTACTACTACTAATAGCTACCGCGGTTTTGTAAGTGAATCTGATTCCGGGCTTCGTTCATCAGAAGAATTCAATCGGATGAATCCGAGCACACGCCGACAGACCCTTTAGTCTGGCGACGAAACGTGTCGAGTGCGTTTCTGATGATATATTTACTCATCAATCAAGCATCCGGGGCCAGTAAGGTAACTGACCATGTCCGCGGCGTGTTCTCTTCGTAGCCACTGAGAGGCGCGCACTGAGCCAGCTTCTGAAATATACAATGCATGATAAAAGAGTATAATCTACGTTCGAGCCTCCCAGATCGACTGTCTGTGTGTTGTCTAATCGTGGAGAGACGTGCTGACGTTGTTCCAGGCGCGAAACACGGTGGTATGGCTGCCTTCGTCATTCACTCCTCAGATGATATTACAATACTACTGCTGCTTGTTGCCGGCAGCGTAGATCACTCACTTCTTGTACATAAAGTACGCGACTACAGCGCTTACGATTTTGACAGTTAAGAATTTCAGACTCGAGCTTTTAGAGACGAAAATAAAACATTTCATTTTCGTCTAATCACTCATGGGCCAGGATTCATACACAAAGTAGGCCCCGGGCACGATAGGGTCACATGCCGGGATCGGAATCCATCCACACATCTACAACTTCGACAACCCGGGGACGAACACGGATATCATCCGAGTTTATACCAGCGCAACTTTACTAAAACCGTGCTAGGTCTAGGCGATGGTGCGGGTGGTGGGGAAGGAAGGGCGCGCGGGGAGGGGGGGGGGGGGTCGGAAATAATATAAACTGAAGCTACGGCATGGCTGGCTGTAACCCTGATGAGGTGGTATGACATGCCTAGTATTGTTTATCATTCTAGCAGGTTTGATTTTAGGTGGGGCGGCGGGAGAGGGGGGGGGGGGTTGCGTGTGTCAGGGGAGGGCGCGGGGGCGGGGGACAACAGCCTGGGAATCTCCCGTATATTCCAACAACCAAGCCCGGCTATTCATGTGAATGACCTTTGTTTGTCAATGTTTTATCCGGGGTATTTCTAAGCTCCAACGGGACTGGAGCCTGTCCTTTGACCACGGACTTGATTACGTGAGCTTTATGTGAGAACAGCAACATGAACATATGTTTGTTGATCCCTACGAATCGTAGAGGGCTTACCTATTGCACAATCAGCCGTGGGGTGGTGAGTCAGCAGCAGGAAAATAAGTGCACCATCAATATAGTCTAATTGATTAGCACAGCTCCGGGGCCGAATCGAGTATTATATCTAGGGGACCGGTTCATTTCGCTGTTTTTTTTTATGTTTCTTGTTCGATTTCCTAGCAAGGTCGCTGTTTTGCTTGTTTCCGGTACGATTTCGTACGAAACGTCGCTATTGTTGAGTTCTTCTGGTGCGATTTCGTACTAAAATGTCGCTCTCCGGTACGATTTCGTGTCAGTGGTCGCTGTTTTTGACCGTTTCAAGTACTATTTCGTCCCAAACGTCGTACGATTTCGCATTATTAATAACCTGTTTAGCTTGTTTCCGGTACGATTAATAATGCACCGGTCTCCTACTTAGCTGAAATACTCGATTCGGCCCCCTAATGCACTGATCCTTTAACGCATTCCAACGGTTCGGCCAGCGTGCTTTGTACATGGGCCTCTGACAATCAGGTACTACTGGCTCCTGTGTGTGCTTGGTGATACCAGATTATACCATACCTTCCTCCTCTACACGGCACAGGGGCAAGCCGCGCAACTACTAGCTTGAGTCATCTACAGCATGTATGTATGTGTCGCCAACAGGGTAGACTACACTCCTAGTTCTGATCTCACTACTGTGTTTCTAGTCGTACTTGAGCATTCTAGAATCATTTTTGCTGGTGTCATCTATCTGCACTATTTCCAGTTGTTTTTGAACTTTGCGTTCCATTTCTGTACTTCTCCTGCATATACTCAAACTTTGGTGCAATCATATTCTTCGTCAGAATACACCTTTTAATCCTAGTGTCAAGGTGCGGGTCTGTTAGGGTCGCATCCATCTTGCTTGCTTGTGATTTACTCGTTCTTGTTCCTTGCGCTATGTGTGTATCCCAAGAGCAGTCCTTTGCGATCTCTACGCCAAAGTGCGTATATTGGTGTACGATCGGTAGTTCATCTTCTCCCCACTTCCATTTGAAGTTTGCCGGGTTCACCGTATAATCGTTCCGTACGAACACTGCGCATCTTCTCACGTTCGCCGTCACTCTCTATCTGTGCAATCCTTCGGTTGTTTCTGATATCCCCACGACATCATCCGCAAACATCAACCCCGAAACCGTATCCTCCCCCATCGTGACTCTTGCTTTGATGCTTCGATTGCTACTATCATGTATTCAATATACACCTGGAAAATATTGGGTACATCTCTGAGCAGCTGCCTGTAAAACATCAACACCTACCTATCGATGTTTCCCTGGATCCAGCATCACGGCAGCATGCTGCAGTTCTCGCACATTCCGTCATCTGTTTTGTCAATCTCCAAGTATTTCTTCTAGCCCCAATTTCCCATGTATGTTTCCACAACCCATTCCTCCATACCGTGCCATAGGTCTTCCGTATATCAAGCAAGAAACAGCAGCACTTCGTTAGCCCGGCGTACTTCCTACCTTGATTGAATTTTCTTACCCAATGTGTGCATATTGTCTACGCACCTACGGTTTAACCAGGAAGTCCTGCTTGCCCTTCGCTTATTTTTTCGCCATTCTCCTACATTTTTCCCATCCTATCGTTCAAAACCTTTCAGAATGTTCTGCGTAGGGTGCTCAATAACGTCATCGCTGGGCAGTTCTCCGAGTCAGCGTTATCTCCTTTCTTGAATAGGTTTACTACACTGCTCCTTCTCTCCACCTCAAAGACGCGTACTCGTTTTTTCATATCTAACTATTAGTCTATTGACAATACGTAATTAAAATACACTCCAGCTGAGATCGAATATTTTGTCGAAACTCTTTAGTCTAGACATAAACAACATGATGATATATTTTAATTTTCATATTATACAACATAATAATAACCATCATTGTAAGCATACCTTCTCCCACGCACTTCATAAATCCATTTACCATTTCATCTGCCCCTGCTGACTTTTAAGGCTTAAGTTTAGCTACACAATTTCTTCTTACTTCTTACTCTTCTTGTGAACTCTCTCTGCAACGCGTCTGAACCACGATCTTCCCTTTCTGGCGCACCTACGTTCGCCTCTGCCCACGCGTTGATCCCCTTCCTTCTCGAAGTTTGCGTCGACCGTTTCGTTGGCTGTGGGCGTTCCTAGCTTACGGCAATGATCTACGAGTACGTGTCTCTTTCCCTTCGAGATACTAATAACCATTGCTTTTTTGTGTATATATATGGTGCGGACATGAGTGAGTGTCGACCAAATCCTTGATCTCATAGCTGGAGTGTAATTTAATATTACATGTGACCTAAAAAACCTCTTGAAAAAGTCCCCCCCCCCACCCCCACCCCCCCCGCCCATTTTTGTTTTTTCCCCTCGTTTCGTCTTGCTTGAACGCCTCACCTAATATCGAAATCCGCCAGAGTAATAAACATTTCCACTCCCTGGATATCGCCTCGTTATCGTTTTAGAGCCGTCCATGCCGCTGCTGCGATCCCCACCCATCTTCGCCCCCAACGCCCCCTCCTTCCTCGCCACACGCACCATCGCCTTGACCTAGCACCACGCGTATAGCAAACCCCTACATCTATGCGACCTAAAGCCCTCCCCCCCGGCCCCCCGCCCCCCCCGCCACATTCCCCCCCCCTCCCCCACAACAAATATTTATAGTTTCCACGCACAAATTGACCTGCCCAACCAGTCCCCTCCCCCCCCCCCCCCCCCCTCCCGCCCCCCTTCTGATCAAAACCAGGCGTTCACGTCCTTGAAAACTCCGCTCTCCCCTCACCGGATATTCGATAAACTAATGCATTTCCTTCCACAGCTGTCAGATTTTGTCCCCCTCTGAAACGGGTCTTCTTATAGTTTCCGCGCACAGACTGCCTAGCATCACCCTGTTGACCCTGATAGCTACACTGTAGTTGCAAGGGGAGTCGCCGACCTATATCCTTAATGAGGACACACAACCCGTAATACGCTCGATCGGAGTATCACACGCAGCTTGCAAAGATGAGTATCGACAAAATATTCGATCTGACAGCTGGAGTGTATTTTAATTTTTATAATATGTACTCCGTATGTTGCAAAGATGAGTTTCGACAAAATATTCGATCTCATAGCTGGAGGAGTGTATTTTAATTTTCACAAATAATTTTTATAATATGGTGGGGGGTGGACGGAGGAGGATGCTTCGAGAAAAAGAGTCTGCCTGCTGCGTGTTAAATTATGCAGGTGCCCAATATTTCAAAGATAAACTACGAGGTGGATGGGGGGGAAATTGTCCATATATATGTATGTGATGTTATGTGATGTTGTGTGATGTTTTCATTGAACCCATTCTTCAGGGGGACAAGATTTATTCGACGGCTGTGACTGGAAGGAATGCGTCATTTTGTCACGTGTGTGTCCTGCAAGAAAGTGTAGCAAGCAGATTATTTTAAGATGACAACAGTGACATATCGTAAAGATATAGGTCGTATATACATACGTGGGCCTACGCGTATACATACGACGTATAACAACAGAGTACTTTGAATTTGAAAGCTTCGCTCACAAGTCCCTTTTTTTCTATTTTTTTTCATCCCATTTATTATCCTCGCCCTACTCCCCTCGCCCTCCCTCCCAGCAGTGAATCAGATCCAGTGTCACATCGCCGGCCCTCCTCCCCCCTCCGCATGACGGTGCGTGCCTTCATTTTTGTGGCGAGAAGAATTCTTCGGCATTTTCTTCTCTCGTCGAGACTCGCATCGAATAGTACCTACCCACGCTGCTAGGCGCTCTTAGCAATTGTTGATCGCTTATTTTTTGCAATTTTTTCAAATATAGACTAACTAGTTAAAACTCACCACGGTGAGAATCGAACTCATAAAGGACCAACGCTAGTAGTATTCGAAGGTAATCACTTACCCAACCAACCATCGGACCCCTGTATCGTAATACGCCGAGAAGCCATAACAGACTGCTGTACACGACATTTTCAAACGGTTGTCCTATATTAGAATGTTTGTCACATCATAGTACATCCAGACAAGCATGGTTGTCAAGTGTACGACAGGTGCTCCCAGATGTTCAAGTTCCACAATGAATGGTTAGTCCTCTACTACTCAGGTGACACCATCGGGCAATGAGACGTATGCGCCGGCATGGACCTGGCACATCGTAGACTGACTCCCGGTTTCACTTTTATATGTTTCTGGTGGAGGCATGAATTGCGTCAGCTGTGATGTATGCGTGTACCACCTTGGGTTGTGTGTGTGTTTTCCCTCTGGGGTATTCCTCATCTCCAGAGTGACTGGAGCCTGTCCTGTGACCACGGACTTGATTATTCGAGTTAATGTGAGAACAACAACAACACCAACGACATCATCGGGCAGTAATCCAGACCGCCTAAAATTGGTTCATAGAATTGAATATGCAGGAAATTTAAACAATAATAAAAAAACAGTTCAGCTGTGATATCGACCAAAAATATGTTTCTGGACACTTTACCCCAAGTAAGTACCTTTCATTCGTAGTAATTCTCATTTTAAACGGGGAAATAACCATCGCGTCATCACATCAACGCCAAAAGCAACGTCACGCAAAACTTTTTTTTGCTCCCGTGTCCACCTCATCATATTGAACATGTTATCCTCTAAGTATTGGGCACCCTCATTCAGCACGCAGGTAGGCTACATTGCGGACATCCACCTCCATTCACCTGTCTGCGTCGCTTTGCCCACAAAACGAAAAATGAGGTACAACTTACAACGTCAAATAATGTGTGTTGAAACCGGGCGTTATGTCCTCCTTCACCGACACCGTGCTTGCCACTGCAACCTTCAAATGACACACAACGCCGCCCGTAGGAATCCCACGAAGTTGTGAGATACTTCTTCTTGTCTGTAGTTGGGGCGTGGCATTTTCTTTGTTGTAAGTGGAGAACTCCGGCGCGCCGGGGCCATGTATGTGGTGTATCGCTGGCGCAGCTTTTGCGTATTTGTGCTCCCAGCAACGGGGCCACCAGATTAGACATTTTTCACCGTCACTACTGTCTGCCGCGGTAGATATTTCTAGTAGGTCCCCTTAGAAGGTTCGCCGAGTTTTCGCATGTACAGGGCCGGATGGAATTCCACGGTGGGATTTCCGATTCATGCTACCGACGCCGCACACGCTGGAGACGTGCGCCTAACAACACAGCGAAATGTTGACAAAAACCTCCACCGCGCTAAAGTTGGTAGCGTTGTTAGGTCGCAGAAAAAACATTTTTATATCTTACACGTACGTACATACTACAGTATAGACTCTAATATTAGCAGCTTGCGTGAATTTGGACAAAAATCTTCGATCTCACAGCAGCTGGAGTGTAGTCTTAACTTTGTGTTATATATGTTAGAGATGCTACTTTTCAGTAACCATCATGTCTTTACTTGATAACACTTAAAATCATCTGGTATACGTGGCACGTTTCTAGTACCACAGACAGTTTTCAGTCTGGTAGTTGTCGTTTATCAATGCAGTACGTAGCAAGCACATGTTTCAGCAGCAATATCTTGGATACATGATACACAGTTGTTTACAGGCTTATCATATCCAGATACCTGGTACATGTAGTACGTTCTGGTACACGTTGAGAGGGACATGACAGTCCAAGGTATCTCTCTTGGAACCGATAGCAAGATTTTTCAAGATACGAGTTGTTGCTGAATGAAGTAAGAAAATAGGCTACGTAGGGTCATATGATCACATACCCTGAGATACGAGCTGTTAAACAAGGCTGTAGGATCTCGTATTCGGGTATTTTGCTCGTTGGAGTCATAGCTTGTTTTTGGTTTTTTATCCGTACCCTGGAATTATATGGGTTAGTATGTACCGTTGTTCGAGGGTCCATTTCAAAGATCTTTTTCTTTTTGTTTGCAACGGATTTTGAGGGTCCTTCCTTTGAGCTACGAGCGACGCATAGGCGCATCGCCCACATGTGCTCACTCCTTTTTTTGCTCATCATCAGCTCTCACCTGCTGACCACATTAATCATCAATCAACATATCGGCTTGGGGTCGCCGAACAACAACTTCTCTACTAGAGCTCTCTGCTCTTACAGGCTCACCTAAACGTGGCCTTCGTTTGCCCCCACGTCCTTAAAAACCCCGCCCTCCCCTCACCGGTTATTCGACTTACAGAATTCACTTGATAAACTGATGCATTTCCTTCCACAGCTGTCAGATTTTGTCCCCCTCAGAAACGGGTTTTATAGTTTCCGCGCACAGACTGGCTAACATCACCCTGTTGACCCTGATAGCTACACGGTAGTTGTAAGGGGAGTCACCGACCTATATCCTTAATGAGGACACACAACCCGTAACACGCGCGATCGGAGTATCACACACAGCTTACAAAGATGAGTTTGGACAAAATCTTCGATCTCACAGCTGGAGTGTATTTTCATTTTTTATAATACAGGATGTCTTCATCGGGTTATCCGAAAGCGAGCCTACGAGCGTACACCAGCTATGAGCTGATACACGCCACATGCGACCTCATATATAAGAGGGTGTAATAGGTTATGAGCCTCGCACGCGTAAAAAAGGGGAGCGGCAGCACGGATTCACGATCATTACCACTGAGGACGGCTGATCAAGAAATCTACTGCTACTTACGGGAGCTTCTTCTCTATATCTGCGAGTACGACGAAAAGCATCAGACGCAGGACTCCGAGTACTTCGTTGGAAACGCGCGGTGAGTGAGGGAGCATATCTAGAGGACTGTACGCACTCAATCAGAGGTACACAAAGGTTTAGAACGCCACCACATCACAGCTTGTACCAAATCAACACAGGACCCTCTTTGTATCGCCAGGACCCCAAACAAAAACTTAACATACTCGAGTAAACAACTACTGAACGTTGCCTCGACTCCAAATAAGCGGGTCGTTCCGAGCAACAGCGGTACAGAGGCAACTCTCGACAGTACAACCCACCGTCTGTTAATGACCTCTAGTTCAAGGACTTCAGGTGTGATCATCGTGATGTACCGACCAAAATTCGAGCCCAACGCACCTCTCGGTGAGTGCGGGCCGTAGGCTTCACGTGTGATCATCGTGATAGACCGACCAAAACCAAAACCTCGACATACTCGAGTAAACAACTGCTGAGCGTTGCCTCGACTTCGAATAAGCCAGTCGTCCTGGGAAACAGCGGTACAGAGGCAACTCTCGAGAGAACAACCTACTGTCTGTTAATAGAGCTCTGACCTATAGTTTAAGGACTTCACGGGTGATTATCGTAATAGACCGTTAAAAATTCGAGCACAACGCACCTCGTTGAGAGTGCGGGCCAAAGGCGTGACTTCTCAGGAAGAACTCGCCAAACTCGAAGCGACAAGCTTTATCAAGAGCAACTCCCGGCACTAGAGTAGCTGCCTATTAGAGGAGACTCTTATCATCAAGGGGACTAGTGCAGGCTGCACCCAGCAGCATCAGGTGCTACTGCTGTATTTTTTGGAATTTCGAAAAATTTCAGAAACCTCCATAACGCCTTCGATTTCTTCACAAGCGCCACTACTGCACTTGAAACAGCTGTTTAATACAACAGCTCGTATCGTACGTGCGGCGGGATTACAGGTACTACTACACTGCTGTACCGGTACCGATATCATACAAGACATCTGAGTGACCTGCAACCTGGTACATACTACTAGTCATCATCATCATGGGGGATTCCAACAGCAGCAGCACTTCATTCGCCAAGGCCATTAAAGGACTAAGGACGTTCGATGGGCGCAGCCCAGCCGATTTTCGAGATTGGTATAAACGATTAGCGATTGTTATTGGAGTGTCCAGAAGCGATATCACTAGCCTCATTAAAGGGCATCCTCGACGGACCGAAGCGACGACCGGTACGGGATCTTCACCAGCACTCGCACAAGAAATCGCAGCTTATAAAAGGGAAAATCAAGACCTGTACGCCATGCGTTTTCTGCTAAAGGAGAAACCAGCACCTCTAGTTGTACTCAAGCACGAGGATGAGACTGGGACGACCGGTGACGGGCAAAACGCCCTACAAGAGCTTGTCTCGAAGTACAACAAGGTCACTGACGCAGTGATCCGGGCGAAAATGGACAAGCTCGTCAACTCCAACATGGAGCAAGCAGAAGATCCGGACACATACTTCATGGAAAAGACGCTCGCGCACTCTGAGCTCGAGAAGATGGGCGAGACGATCGCCGACCGCAGATTCAAGGACATCTGTGTACAAGCGTTTACCTCGGAGTACAAGGATATCAAGATGGTGATGTACCGGGACCCGAATTTCGACATCGATCAGATGCAAAGGACGATGCGCCACCTTTATTTGGATCATATTTCGCGCAACAGCGACACCAAGATCGCTGGTCGTGGCGTAGCCATGACTGCGGCATCGACTTGCAGTCATTGCGGGAAGCAAGGGCACTACGCCTCCAACTGCTGGAAAAGAAAGGACGACAACGGCAGCAAGTCTACTGGCGCCTTCAACAAGCAGAAGAACAAAGAACCTTCAAACGACAAGGCAGCATCCAATGTTGGAGCTGAGCACAAGTGGTGTTCTGTACACAAACCTGCCTCGCACGACGACACGACGGAATGCTACGAGCAAGGAGCGCCACGCCCACCGCAGAGTGGACACACTCATACTGCCGCTGCTATACGAGGCGCGAGCACACGCCCTAACGACGACGAAAAGCCGTCCCTTAACTTCGACGATGGTTTCGAAGAGGATTCGCGTTTACAGGGCTGCTAGCTGGTAGCGGCAATAGGGGCTTTCACCCCAGGGGTTTTCATCCCAATGGTAGCGGCAACAGGGGTTTTCACGCCAATAGCGACAGGTTCACAATGCTTGTGGACAGCGGCGACAGCAGCACTTCGCTTCCACTCACTCAACACCCAGAGGACAAGGGCATATGCTCTTACGACGTATTTCTTCGCACCCTGGGCGGGACGGTTGATGCGGCATCAACGCCCGCTGTAGTTCCTGCAGCATAGGTAAGCAACGACGCCAATCGAGGCGTTTGTACCTTCAAAGAGGTCGATAATTCTGCACCAACTCCAGCGTATCTATGGAGCACACCACGACGGTAGCGCCTCAACTGACGAGGGTATCAGCGCGGTACGGACAGAATCATACGACTCAAAAGGAGTGCGCACTAACAGGCAGAAAAAATACGCCTGAAGATGCTACTGTTACGGAGACTGAGCACCAACATGCGCAAATGCCGGACATCACGCCTGAGAACGCTATTGTCACTGAGACGGAGCGCTTTTGTGCGCTAGTTCAGGTCATGCTACACTACTACGAGAACACCTTTTGGAATAGGAAAACTCATCGACAACAGCCGGAGCGCCATTGACGGGAGCTGGAGCATCCTCATTCATCAGAAAATGAGTCATCATCACCAGAGGTTGGAGAATGGTCATCAAGGGCTGGAGCACTACCGAAAGACGTTGGAGTGTCCTTGAGAGCAATTACATTTGTGCTATCACGCCCTGGGACGAACATTCCACTATAACTGGGGCCGCACCGGATGTACCGCATCACGAGACCGCCGGTACAAGACCCAATCCAAGAGAGTCGAAGATACCTCCGACAACACGCACGCAACAGGAGCATCGGGGACAACCCCACCGACCACGTGTGTGGATTTCACCTGCACCGAGAGAGACCCCGTTCACATCTCGGAGGAGGCAAACCGGGTGATTAAAATCCCCAACGACATACTAAGATGCCATCCACTTCGCGGATCAGCATCGCCTGGAATCACCGGAACCGGAGTTACCGGAGCTGGGATCTCCAAAGCATCTTCGCATGGGATCTTCGGAGCAACGTCATCTGGATCACCATCGCACATCGGAGCAACTGCATATGGGACCACTGGATCAACTTCATGTTGGATCACCGGAGCATCAGCTGGACCAACAGCATCACATGAGACCATTGGAGTCGCTGGATCATCGCCATCTGGGACCACCAGACCATCAGCTGAGCCAAGGGACGACGGATCGACATTGTCCGCTACACCCGGGATCACACCAGCTACGTTCGAGTCAAGCCTTGGAGCCAAGCTCAACAACGAAACAGACCGTCAGTAGGACGTTCACACGCTCATGACAGCAAAAGGACAGCCACGGGCAAACCCCGAGACAGGATCTGTGGAATCAACACAGGACGATCAAGAGCCACTGGCGACATCTCCGGCCTTCGTGTACACCCGCAAGCCAACCTCAAGCTTCCTCTCCATCCTGAACGACGAGCCCATAAACATCGAGGCCAAGACGCAGAAACTGACTGCATAATTAACAGTCGAGGCGGCGCCGATGACGGCGATAAGTATTGAGAAAGATAAATCTACCTACCTCTCCAATTTCAAGATGAAGTTAAGCCTCTACTTCCAAGCGACGGACAACGGACCGAGAACACCAACGACGTCTACACCAACAACGTCTACACCGACAACGTCTACACCAACAAGGTCAAGCCAGTGGAAGTGCGAAATGCGTCATCTCTTTGCCAAATCTGTACGTACAGTGTCGCATGTTCTGTTTGTACGGGGCGAGTAGAGACAACGACTGGCGTTGTGCACGGTTTGGAGATTGCGAAATATCGCAGTTAGTACCAATTACCAAGGGTACAAGTCGAATAGGTAATATCGACCGAACAGTTGAATCTTAAAATTTAACTACGCCATCTCCGGTACTTCGGGATATAAGGCAAAAAAAAACGCCGTCTAGACAAGTACAAACGGAAGATTAAGATACACGAGAGGTGATGTCTCTCTTGAATACACGGTCTATACTCAGCTGTAAATCGCTGGCAGTGCGCCTTTGTTCCTTTGTGTGTTTGGGCGGCAGGAACACTGGTAGGCTGTTACCGTCGTTCGAGGGTCCATTTCAAAGGTCCTTTTCTTATGGTTTCCGACGGGTTTTGAGGATCCTTGTCTATGAGCTACGAGCGACGCATAGGCGCATCGCCCACATGTGCTCACTCCTTTTTGCTCATCATCAGCTCCCAACTGCTGACCAAATTAATCATCAATCAACAAATCGGCTTGGGGTCGCCGAACAACATCTTCTCTGCTAGAGCTCTCTGCTCTTACAGGCTCAACTAACCGTGGCCTCCGTTTGCCTCATATCATATATATAGGCTGTGTCTTCATTGGGTCATCCGAAAGCGAGCCTACGAGCGTACACCAGCTAAGAGCTGATACACGCCACATGCCATCTCATATATTAGAGGGTTTAACAATATATTCATACGTACTGGCACTGATGACTGCTAGATACAGCAGCAACAAAATAACCTGGCCACAGGAGTACGAGAATGAGAACATCCAACAACCTGGAACCACATTTCCAAACTTTCAGCGACACTGTCGCGGCGCTTACAGGTCACCAAAACTGCTTCCACTGCCACACTTGTGGTGAGAGCACCTAAGACCTACCGCAGGTTGGTGCGTTATATGATTAGCTGTGACGCTGGAGCTATATGGTCTATGGCAGAACTGCAAAGTATCGTGCGCAAATATTCCAACGCTGGACGGTGGTTCCAGATCTCTGTATTTTTGACAAAGTTTGGCCCAATTGTTTGCTACGATAGAGGAAGCACTTTTCGTCTGAAATGGTTTCTGAATGACGAGGCTCCTTAACCCAAAACCGTCGGAAACAGGCCATTTTGTCGCATCATTCTCATTGTGTACCTAAGCCATGGGATTTGGCATCCAATACATATTTTTTGTTTCCATAAATCAGTTTTTTGGAGAGGTCTTAAGCTCCCCGATAGAGGAACCTAAGAAAAAAAAAATGCACCTCTATCGTAGCACCCGTCGTGGGCAGGGCAACACAGCAGAGGTGCCCCCGCCCTCTCCCCCCCCGTCGCCCGTCGCCCCACCATCAAAGCTTACCCACAACCCCCCCCCCCCTCTCTGCCGCCTCAGCTAAAAGAGTTAAAATTGCCTAAAAAAATAATGAGCGCATCCCGACAGGGTGACATCACCGCTTTACTGCTGCGTGCTGCTGCTGTTGTTCGAGCCATCTATGCATCATGCTTGCAGTGACTCCAATAATTCATTTATTTGGTCTTCAAGTTCAAACTAACCGCCCTCTCCCTACCCGTCCCCCCCAACCATCGCTTAAACCTAGCATCACGCGTGTACTGTAAGCTCTTACATAAATTTACGCGGCCTAAAATGTGGGAACCTTTTTCCCCCCCGCCCCCGCTTAGAAACCCACTTACTTATCGGTTATAATACATACAAAGTGATTGATGCATTGCACAGCCGTCCGATTTCGCCCCCCTCCAAAAAGGTTTTTTTTTTCATGGTTTCCGTGCGCAGATTGATTAACATCACCATGTTCACCGACGTAAAAACAAATTAGAACGGGAGACGCCGACCTGTCTGTGTTGTCTTCACACTGTACCGTCCTTTTTACCTAACGACATCGTCATCGGTACACCCAGAGTCCGTGCTGATTAATCCTAGTCTAGATACATACAAATTCTGTGGTCACAAACGGCTGTGAAACAGAATAAACCAAACAGTCGCATTTAATCAAGGTAGTGGAAGTGAAGCATGCTAGCGCACCGGGTACGAGAACACTAACCAAGACAAACCAGACAAAAAAAAAGAGAAAAAGAAGAAAAAAAAAAGAACGAAACAAGAAATGAAGGCGAAAAAACAACAGGTGTTCCGAAGGACGTGATGCAAGAAGATCGGAGAGGAAAGGAAAGGCTGCAATTAATTGCCAGAGGCACACCATACATACGTGCTGAGAAAGAGGATCAGATACCTGTTACACGGGCAGAACAACACGATGAAGATATCTGCTGTTGCCGCACGGACAAAACAACACGAAGAAGATACCTGCTGTTTTACGGACAACTACAACACGCAGAAGAGAAAGAAAATACCGGCATAAGGCCGGTGAGGAGGGAAATAGGGGAGCAAACAAGAAGCAAAATAAAGAAAAAAGGAAAAAAAGAAAGTACTACATCATCAAGTCATCACTGTCGCTTTCGCGCTCCCCCCATTGAACTCAACGAAAACAAGCAAACAAAGCAGAAACTACCACTCGTTGTAGAGGATTCGGGGCTACTATAGCACACGCTCAACATAATCATTAGTCGAACTGGTACCTTGCCGCACGATCCGCCACTTCATTTCTGAATTTATCTACATAATAACAGCTGTATGTATTGGTATCATCAGTAAGTACGGCGGCTTCCCGCCGCCGCGCCCCCGGTTTCCCCTGGTCGCTGCCCTTGGCCTTCTCTGCTGTGAGGGGTTGTCAGCTCTTCTCCGCCTCGCCCCTGTGCCATTTCTTCATGAAGCGGTCCGCCGTGTCGACGATCTCCCGGTGACAGCTCCCACTCTTAGCCTTCCTCGGCCATCTCACGGTCTCTGCTTCAAACAGTAAGGGGGGGCTATCCGTAGACCCCTCGGTTGCTTCGAATACCCTGATGATGTCGTCTACCGGACACTGGGCCCAGTTCTGTTCTGGTCGATCTCGTTCCGGGTTCACCCCACCAGCCATCGTCCCAAACATCACGCGAGGGGTCAGTTGCTCACTGCTCGTCCGTTTCACGGCTCCCGCAAAGATCCATCTATATCCTTCACAATGGAGGAAGCACACAGAAGAAGTAATACGTGCGATGGGAGAAAAACACACAGCTTGCGCAAAGACGACTTTCGACGAAAATCGCCGATCGATCTCACACTGGCTGGGGTGTGTTTTATTTTTTTATAATTTAGATTGTAATGTACTTGGTCAGCGGCGTTTGGGCCAACCAAGCTAATGGCCTCCCATTTACTTGACATGACTGATGACATGGAGGCGGGGAACTGGGAACGTCACCGACTACGACGCATATGTTCGACCTATCTACCCAGTAATACGCGCGATCGGAATATCAACTACTGCTTGCTTGCAAAGATGAGTTTCGACGAAATCTTCGACGAATCTCACAGCTGGAACCACCGGATTCCTCAAGTGTTCGAAAAACTGACGTTAATTTGAGAATGTTTTTCGGCCACGATATAATCGAGCATGGTTAAACCGTTTCGCATTTTGAACATTGACGTATACATACTGTATTACCAAAACTTTATGTTTATGGATTCGATTCCCGTATTCCAATACCAACCAGCTGGCGTTGTTTAGTAGCAAATCGTATACAACGTATACTACTACTTACTACTACTACTACTACTACTACTATTACTACTACAACTTCTACTGCTGCTACTAGTCTTTAGTCTACTACTACTACTACTACTGCAACTACTGCTGCTACTACTAATACATTTCATACTACTACTACTGCTATTGCCACCACCACTACTACTACAACTACTGCTGCTACTATTACTACTACTATTACTCCTATTGCCACCACCACTACTATTACTACTAATTCATCTGCTACTACTACTAATGCTCCAACTACTAATACTACTACCATTAACACTACTACTGCTCCTACTACTAGTCTAATACTCCAACTACTACTATTTTACTACTACTACTGCTACTACTACTGCTACTACTGCTGCTACTGCTACTACACTACTGCTACTACTGCTACTTGCTGCTTCTCCTACTACTGCTACTACTACTACTACTCCTACAGAGCTGCTCCTATTACTATGCTGCTAATGCTGCTGCTACTTCTACTACTGCTACTACTGCTACTACTACTGCTACTACTGCTACTACTGCAGCTACTACTGCTACTACTGCTACTACTGCTACTACTGCTACTACTGCTACAGCTGCTACTACTGCTGCTGCTACTACTGCTACTACTGCTACTACTGCGACTACCGCTACTTCTGCTACGACTAATACAATTACTATTTTACTACTACTACTGCCACTACTATTGCTACTACTACAACTACTACTACTGCTACTACTACTACTGCTGCTACTACTGCTACTACTACTGCTACTACACTACTATACTACAGTGGTTATTGCTACTGCTGCTACTGCTGCTACAGCTACTACTGCTACTTCTGATACTACTGCTACTACTACTACTGCTGCTGCTTCTCCTACTACTACTACTACTGCTACTGCTGCTACAGTACTGCTCCTGATTCTACAGTACTGGTACTGCTACTACTGCTGCTACTGCTGCTATGCTCCTACTGCTTCTACTGCTACTACTGCTTCTACTGCTACTACTAACTGCTACTACTGCTACTACTGCTACTACTACTGCTACTGCGGCTACTACTACTGCTGCTACTGCTACTACTGATACTACTGATACTCTGCTACTATGCTGCTACTACTAGTAGTAGTACTACTACTGCTACTACTGCTGCTACCAATACGGCTGCTGCTGTACGAGCACCAAATATATGGGAAAAGGTTATGGTATTTACACCAGATGGGCCTCCGGCCGCTCTTCTTGTCGAGAGCAGCTACTCTAAGAAGGCTGCACAAAAACATATAGCAGGGCCGGGTGCTAAATAGCCAAGTGGGAAGGGCCTACTGCGGGTTCTAGGTTCTGAATGGGACCAGGGTCGTGTGCCACCTGTATAAAAACACGAAAGCAACAACACTTAAGCTGTGAGATCGAATATTAATAATTCGTCCAAACCCCTCGTAACTTGTACTACTACCAGGTACACTCGTACTGTGTGAAGGGCATTAAGGACGTACCTGGTACCTGGTACTGTATAAATATATTACAAAAAATGAGAATACACTCCAGCTGTGAGATCGAAGATTTCGTCGAAACTCATCTTTGCAAGCTGTGTGTGATACTCCGATCGCGCGCATTACGAGTTGTGTGTCCTCATTAAGGATATAGGTCGGCGACTCCCCTTACAACTACAGTGTAGCTATCAGGGTCAACAGGGTGATTTTAGTCAGTCTGTGCGCGGAAACTATAAAACCCGTTTATGAGGGGGACAAAATCTGACAGCTGTGGAGGATAACGTATCCTTTTATCAAGTGAATCTTGTAAGTCGAATAACCGGTGAGGGGGGGGGGCGGAGTTTTGAAGAACGTGGGGGCCTGGTTTTGATCAAAAGCGAGCGGATTTGGAGGGGGGGGGGGGGGGGGGGGGGGGCAGGGGGGGGCAATTTGTGCATGTAAGCTATAAATCCTTGCAAGGGGATAAATCTGACGGTTTTGGCACAAGTTTATTATTGGGGGGGGGGGGGGGGGGGGGGGGGGGGGGGGGGGGCGTGTGGGGCAGCTCAATATGTGCGTGGAAACTATACATTATTTTGAGGGGATAAATGTGACGGTTTTGGAAATAATGCATCAGCACTGTTAAATATATGGACTATATATATTATGATAAATATTCATATGACGAATCTTTCTTTTCGGGAATTCGGTCAGAAGTTTTTTCTCGTCTTGGCCTCAGTATGGGATACTCGGAACTGGAATTCTCGGTCAAATATCTTCGTTCGAGCGCCGTCTTCGGGGGCGGCTCCAACGCCCCTCGCCCCGCCGTGTCCGTTCCGTACCTCGACGTGAACGTGGATAGATGCTGAGGGAGACAAGCGAGAAGTGCGCTTTTTTTTAATTTTGGGGGGGTCACGCCCGAGCTATTCTTGGAATTTGGCATGTGTAGAGCGTGAACGAATAAATAAGAGACAAATTTTCCAAATTGGCATCATTTCCAATTACCATATAAATTTTTCTCGACGATGCTTTGTTCATGGCCGCATAATAAAGCGCTTGCCCTATTGTAGGTACTACTTACTGCTGTGTGTCGTTCCCTTTCGGCTCAGTGGGTATAGCGCTATACAACCAACGAAGGATACGATTCTCACCCAGATCATATATTTTGGTATTTAGAAGCGTGCGCGCTGGAGACGTCATGAATGGTTGTGATAGTTGTCAGTCTCCTGAGTACTATTACTAGAGTGGGCAGTAGTACGTGGAGAAGGGATAGCTCCGGAGATCGCTCTTACGAAGTCGGTGATAAATAATAAACGAATTCGAAAACATATATATATTTGGTTTGTGTTTTCCATAATTAACCCACTCACTGCTGTGAGGTTTACTGAGTCACGTGACAGTGTGTAGTGCTATGTGTCGTGAGTTCGATTCTCACCGACTTCGTATGTTTGTCTTTTGCAAGCGTGCGCGCTGACGACATTATAAATGGTTAATTTGTTTGCTAGTTTAACGTATATATATGTAGTTCTTACAGGATTCATTCGATAAACTGATGCATTTCCTGCCACAGCTGTCAGATTTTGTCCCCCTCAGAAACGGGTTTTATAGTTTCCGCGCACAGACTGCCTAACATCACCTTGTTGGCCCTGATAGCTCTGTAGTTGCAAGGGGAGTCGCCGACCTATATCCTTAATGAGGACACACAACCTGTAATACGCGCGATCGGAGTATCACACAAAGCTTGCCAAGATGAGTTTCGACAAAATATTCGATCTCACAGCTAGAAGAGTGTATATTATTTTTTGTAATATACTGAGTATGTAGTAGCACTACCCACTGAGATACTGAGTCAAGTGATTAAATAGCTCAGTGGCCAGTGCTCTAGGATTTCTTGGTCTAATCACTTTGTTCCAAGGTCGCCGTCCAAGCGAGAAGCGAGCAAAATATTGTAGTTTGAACGGTACTCTGCAGTTACTCTTCGGAACTTCATGTATGAAGAAGTCGAAAAAATAAACTTGGCACGACATTATTTTCAACCTGGCGTCATATTTTATCCCAAAACAAATAATAATATTACTGAAAAAAAAACAACATGGTACTGCGGTAGGGATCATAGTAGTGCGTTTGTTTATTGAATTTTGGTAGGTACAAGCACGTACCTACATGGATACAGACGTGGCAAGCGCACGCGTGATTGAAGGAGGAGGAGGTAGTAGTGATTACTATTACTGCGCCATGAAAAGCCACATAGCAGCATTGATTGCGAGTGGCTGCGTCCCCGGGGCCTCGAGAGTTGCATTGTACGATTTTCTCCTGTTGATAAGCTGCGCCACGCGAAGTGGTACTAAGTAGACAGTATCCACGGAAGAAACCAGTGGTGGCATGCATTCGTCGCGGTATCGCATTGCTTGATGTTTTTTTTTCCGAGGAGACTCTTTGGAGAAATGTAAGCGGCGTGTGGATGTCGTGCTTTATTGTTGCTATGGTCCCTGACTCCGTTGCTTTGATTGTCTGCCGGTCAAGTGCAAGCGGTCGTGTTGGTACGTAACTGACAAGAAAGTTTGTGTTGCTTCGTACTTGACGTGCTCCTCGCTGCTGATTGCTGATTGTTCATCTCTTCTAGTGAGTTATTTTTTTTTTGCACAGTTCTACTTTCCAACTTCTGATTATACAAGCCGGGGTCACAGGTGTCGTCCTTCCCTCCCCCCCCCCCCCCCTGTTGTTGCCTTCATTATTTTTGGCGCATAGGGTTTATTACCCACTGATCAACAATTTCATCGAGTGTTTCTAACTCGCGCTCTCGCGCTTTCTGCAAGCCAATTAGTGCACAAGACGAAAATTTATACGAGTGCGCACCCGGGGGGATTCGAACTCACACGAAGCTGACCTATACCAGGCTCGAGGATAACCTGATACGCGACCGGGGCAGTGAGTGATGTAGAGCCGGTCGCCCCGGTGGTCTAGTGGGGTTGCACTCGAATACTACTTCTATTAGCACTAGCGTTGGTCCTAGAGTTATATAACCACCGTTGTGAGCTTTGTTGGCTGTATTTGTTTGCAGAAAAAAATGGGGAAAAAAGGATCAACAAGTTTTCTAACTAACTTCAGAAATCGCCTAGCAGCGTGGGTAGGTACAATTCCACGCGGACCGACGAGGGAAGAAAATGCTGAATTCTTCTCGCTATAAAATTTAGGACAGGCACCGTAGTTGGGGAGGCGGGAGGGGAGCCCGCTATGTCGCCCCGGCTCTGAGTTATACTACTGGGAGGGCGAGAGTAATGCAAGCATCACAATAAATGGGGTGGGAAAAAGGAGAGAAAAGTGAAGTGTATTACTACTACTGCTGCTGTAGTAGTAATACGATACCCAAGCAAGTTGCACCGATCGACTCGATCTGGACTGATTGCTGTGTTATGCAATTGGTCCAGGTGTAACTTCTCTAATCACAGGCCAGAATGAGATGATAGTCACTGAACTTGCTGAACTTTTTTGTGAGTAGTGGTTTCCTATATCCACGAACCCCGGCCGAGCCAATCAATCGAATGCTGGGTTACACTGTGCAGGGTGATGATATCGAGGCAGGGGGTCAAATGAAATGCCCGCGTACCGCGGGGTTGGGGTATACGAATAATAATTCAGCAGTAGCGCGAGTTGCCCCAGTTGTTTCCTAGTTGTAAATACCTTGAAGGGTTTCTGAACTAGGGTTGGACGCTGTTCTTCTGTGGTGCAGGCGTTGCATACGAACCTCAGCTGGCGAAGGCTTCTATACCGTGCGGTGTGGTGTCGACCCGGGAGAAGTCGGTTTTCGTCCCCGATTCGCTGGAGTTGATGGGGTATGGAAGGATTTCTAGAACGGCGGTGAAGCCCTGTCCTCATCGGGTGCGTCGAAACGCCGCCCGCCCGTTTGCTGGTCTATTTCCTCCCCAGGTGTCTCTGGCTCTACTGGCTGCACAGCCAATCAACGATTGATTAGCTAATGTGAATAGATGATTGTCGAACCATCATGCGCGGCTGCGTCGACTTGCGGGAGGGTCGGTTGTCGTCCCCGGTTTATCAGGATTTCTGAAACGGGCACAGGACTCCATATCCTCCCATGGTGGCACTGCCCTTTTGTCCGAGCCCCAGCCAATCAGCTTTAAGTGAATATGGTGCGAATAAGAGATGTCTTAGAGATACGCGCGAGCTAGTTGGATGCTGTTGGCGAGAAGGGGGGGGGTGGCATTGTACTCGGCGTGTACAGCAACTCATGAGTTCGTGACGTACATGGCAACCAACAAAAAATATAGGATGAACGGACGAGGGAACATCGAGGTAAACGCAGGGCTCCAAGGGAAAACACTACCCGCTCTAACGGCTGGCGTGTCCCGAGTGTCTCGCTTGCAAACTGGTCTGTGCTTGAGGCGAGTTCTAGGGTGACTGACCCTACCGCGAACTGACATAATCTCGGCACGCATGCGAGATAAATACGACAGTATGCGGTGGATGTATCCTTCATTGGCGAATACTGCTAGTGCCTGTATGTATGGAGACATGCCTTGAGCGATAAGTGCTATATTATTTAGTCTTGACACGCAGTTATATAGTTACGGTATTTCATTTCAGAGTGATACGAGTAGTGGAGTTCGCTTTGGATGTGAACTATGCGCGGAAGGCTACTTGTCGGAGGTCTACCTCTCTCTGATGGAGTTGTGATGTGTGCTGGTGCTTTATGCATTGCTTTTCTCTCGGATGCAGACGTGCGAGTTACGCTTTCGTTTGTGGAAATGGCGTGTGGCCAACGGGGAGGTTGACAGTTTCCACATACGTCAGCAGAGTAACATGCTGATTATCTTTCCAAACCGTTGCATACGAAGGCATTTTTCGCATCGGCATTCGCTCATGGGGCGTATCTAGCAGGGGGGCTACTAGAATTGTTGGGTTTGAGTTGATTTCCTATCGGAGACGTGCTGCTATTTGCTCTTTGCTACTACACAACAGGGGGGCCGATGTTATAAGACGGTGGGATTTTATGTGAAGACTGTGGCAGACATTTTGTTTGCAGTGTTTCCCAAGAGCTTATCGCTTGTTGGACTTTCCCCTTCCCGTAGTTACTACTGTCTTACTTTATATTGGAGATTTACACTGAATCTGTGATGGAGACATTTTGGTATTGATATTGCCGTTTTGCCCGGGCTATTGTTAGCTTGATGCAATAACATGCATTCAATTGAGTCGATAAGCTCGACAATGAAAGAGGACACCAGTTGTAACGACCTACCAGTGCACAACCTTTAGCTACGAGATAACCTATGGGTAGGATTCCCTAGTAGCAACATTGGTATTCAAATTGCCGTTTTACCTTGGCAATTGTTGGCGATAAGATTTAGGGTGTTGCCGGTTTACGCCGGAATTAGCATTTGTTGCGGACTTTGGGATGTGTCGTTCTACCTGGCCATCGGTGATGAGTTATTCAGGACCAATCGTATGCTGCACCTAATAGGGGGGCTGTTCGTGGTACTGCTGGTCTACGGGTATGGGGGTTAACTCTACCTTGGGAAAACGTTCTTGATATGCGTTTGAGTGTTTCTGAGGTGGACGGCTTGCTTCACGGAGGCAGCCAATGATGATAATAATAGGACGCGGGCTTTGATGCAATGATACTTCCCGTACATATCTGTGAGAGCTGCCGGTGACAACGTTGGTACCTACTCCTTCCTGCGGGGTATATATGTGGGGCCTTTGATAACCAGGTGCTCGCCCCTGTGTGTGATTTTTTTATACGATAGTGTAGGATACTTCTTTCCGTCCTCAATACGCTATAGGGGCGACCCGCGCAACGACACCGCTTGCGTCACTACAGCAGTGCATATTCACCAAACCGACGTCAGAAAATCATCACAATTGTACGAGCCTCAGTGCGGTCGGCTGTTGGTGTTTCGAAGTATGCGAAGAGATGCAGAGGTGGCACCAAAGATTCTGTTAAGATCGCTTGAGATAAGAAATTAAAAGGATAGCTTAAAAAGGGCGCTCGAGGCCAAAGAGACAGGGAAGGAAAGAAAGGAAAGAGACAGGACAGAGAGGGACGAGAAGGAGTGGGATCATGTTGGGCTGAATCGTCATTTTATCATCACGGAACAACACCCGTAGTCCGGTAGAACACCGGGAGAATGGAACAACCTTAACGCACTCAAATCCACGTTTACATGTAAGCCCACCGAAGATTCAACGTAAGATTCAACGTAAGTTTCAACTGCTTACAATATTCTTGCTAATAGAGTGCTCTTCGGGAATAGTCTGTGGCGCGTTACCTTAGATATGAATTCAATGTTCATATTCGCAACACGCCCCCCGAATGCAACGTCAGTCTGCTAGAGAAGCCTTATACCTAGAAAGTAAAATTCGCACCTGGTAAAAAAGAAAAAAATTGGTCACATATTCAGTCCGGTGTATTAGTCGCGGCAATATGGATGTAGAAATGTTATTCACATACTAAAACAAAAAACACACAAAAAATGAAAGATACGTATAAAAAGTACTCTTGATGTAATTATGAGCGACAAATACCCTAGAAGATGAAACGCAAAGATACGTCGACTGGGTTTAAACACGGTTCCTGAACCGTACCAAATAGATGAATAATACTAAACCTGTAAGAGAATTGTGGACAAGTGTCCATTACGACAAAAATAATGATTATATCTGTTCAGTTTTGTTCTATGCACACTCGTACATACTTCAAAAAATATAAAAACAATATATATAGAACAACGAATACCGATAGTATTGTAATATTCTATGATGGATGTAGTCATAGTCCGTCATCGAGCTATATCCCGACGAAAATAAAATGAAGGCCACTGCTGTAAGTTTACTACGTCACCTCAATATGATCCTAGGATGCGCATAGAGATATAACCGTCTGATACTTATCGTACGCTGAAGAGCATAAGATACACAATCTTCGGTAGACGTTGCTCCTGAACTATGGAATAAATAGTCGTGCGCATTTTCGGTAGAACATAGCTTATTGCTGTCGTTGACTTAAGTTCATACAGTACCGTCTTCAATACTAAATTTCTGCTCAGCTTGTCCTCCGTTTCTACTGATTACGCATCCTGAACGAGTATTTACCCCGGCAAACGTGTTAAAGACGATGATGGTTGCTTCTCAAAATATCTGGTGGCTATGTCGAGGTGTCGCATCGGGGAGCGTTTGGATTCGATGTAAAACCTGCCTATGAGGAGCAGTGGCTCGGACGTGGAGCAGCTGTCGTGTTGGCAAACAACTCGGTAAAATCACAGGCAAGAACCGCCCTCTTCCTCCCATCCTACCTGGATGGTTCCACCCCGAATGTATTAGCAAGCACGTGGCTTTACGCCAGAATGCTCCAGGCCACCTGTAGTTCGGCTTTACCCCAATTATACACAGTGGAATTGTAAGGATTGAAGGAGCCCTTTTACAGCCAAGCGTGATTTTGATGGGACAGCTCTTGACCGCCTTCGTAACGTCAGTCGGATCGAACTTACCATTTTGTGCCATTTCTGGTTCATGTTGGGGAGGGCAACGGTACGGCCGCTGGTGGTTGATTGGATACTGCTTCGTTCCTTCTCCCGGGGCGGCCGCGTGTGGAGAGGGTCTTTGTTCAAATAGGTCCGTCCATCCATGCATTTCACTTGGCCGAACGCATCGGGCGAAAAATCAAGTGTAGCGGGTTCAGGAAAAAATTCATGAATTCCTGGAGATGTTGCTGTCGGGTGACACACACTGCTAAGCCGATGGGGATAAGGTTGGGCCGCGGCGACGCGCACTGTGAGGCAGCCGTGGTGATAGCGGCCAAGCCAGCGTCTCTGTGCTGTTGTTGGATACTGTTTTTTGGCGTAGGCGCGAGCGAGGGCGTGTGGTCGTTTGTTGTGGTGGGAAGCGCGATGCAACGGGTCTCAAAATATTTCGCCCGACAAATCCGACATTAGACGTGGGTCGGAGTCTCGGGGGGGAAAAGAAAACATTCGAAACAGTCGGCGTCCAAAAGGCTCGTGTTGGCCTTTACAATAATGCTGACTTGGTGCTCGGCCCGAAAGTCGTGCTTCAACCCGTGCATTCGATTGTATATATTCAATAGGTCGCAGGACATGAAAACCGATCCGGTCATATGTGGTCATGTTCAGTAGCTGCCCGTACAGATCATGCAGTTTAACTCAAAGTATACGGACAAGAACCTGTCGACCAATCGGTGGACACAGATCGAACAAATCCCGTACGAGGAGCGACTCTATCAGCATTGAGGGAAGAAGGGTGGTGAATTTTTAAGATATATCGAGAGGGGGCGGACTTTCTAGGATGTGTTGGCATGTTTGCCTTGGACCGATTACAAGATGAAGCAGCACACCGGCAGCGCGATTTTTCAGGGTCGGGGCGTGTTTCCTTTGCTTGCGCGGGTTAGTTGACGACGAAGAGTTGTATACGCCAGTGGCGACAGGTCAGAGCACAGTACCTACGTATGGGTCAAGCGATGCGATGGACGTTCTCCCCCGGCCGCCGCTTTATGCGCCTGCTGGATGACACCGATAGGTGACAGCGCCCTCACGTCGAACGCGACCGGGTCTGCCTCGTGAACTCGTGAGATAGGCGAATCGAAGACGTGTTCCCATTCAAACGGAGCTCACTACAATTTTCGCGTGCAAAGCGAGTTCGATATCTGAAGGTGTCTGTTTGCCTGTGTCGCGAGCATGTGTCTATTAGAAATCCGTGTGCGCTGTTCTCGGACATACCAAGGAACCACACCGATCCTTCAGTTCGCTTCGACTAAATTGGGTCGGATTTTTAGGAAATTACTTTCCCCGCTTAGTCAACGTCAACACAAATAAATGGTCATCGCCCACCAAACACTATCCAGCCAAATGGCCCCTCGGATCAAAAGGATATTCGATGCTGTCTGCTTCTAACGTTGACCTGATTCAACTTCGAAGAAATGCGAAATTGACAGGGCGTAGAGTACAAACTCGTGTTCGACATGACATAATGTTTTATGTCGCATTACACGCTCTTCTTGCATGAGTAGGCACCCGAAACGTTGCCGCTGACACATCGAGGCCGGCCCCCTTAAAAGAAGTATAATGTAAATGTATTCGTGTGCGCTTTGCGCTCGTGTGTCCTTCCTGCCAGCCTGGTCGCACGAAAATTTCCTTCTAACCGAGCAAGTTAAGACCACCCTTGAAACTCTGCCTCGAGCTGTGACTCTGAACGAACGAACAATCAACTATCCCCCTGCGACCTCCGACAGGATATTCCACGCTCACCGACTAGAACGGTGACAAACCAGATCGACTACACACCCTTCTCCGCCGGGAATTACTATTGTACAAGGATCGTCGCGCCTCTCTACCCGGCTTCTTCAGCTGCAAGGCATCCAATCATTCATGAACGTACGTCCCGCTTCGCTGCGGCTACTTCAGATGCAATGCTTCCCGCCATTCATGAGGGTACGTCCCTTTCCGCTGCGTCTGCTCGAGATGCAAGGCTTGCATACATTCATGGCGTATTGTGCCCCCGGGGTTGATCGTGTTTCCGTGTTCTCATGCTACCAAATTTAAGGCTGCCAGGTACACGCTCTGCCTTGGTTCAGAAGCCAGTGTCACCCTTAAGCAGTGGAACATTAAACAGCGGCAATGAATTCCACCCAGGGATACAGCAGGAACACGTTCAGACCCCTGGCGAAACTAGCCATAAAAAATATGTTCATTCAAGAAAATCGAAACCGAGCAGACTAGACAAGAAATACGCCTCAGGCCGGTAAACGAGTTAGACGACATATCAGCTCCTAGTAACCTCGCCTCGAGTTTTGTGCGCCACCTCAACGTTTTAACACCTACATTTTAACATGCCGGTTACAAATCCTTAATGGTATATTTCAATTCCACACAGTCGAAGATGCCTTCGAAACGGTAAGCCACGTGCGTTCCCGCTACGGAATGACGCCAGTGACCCTCTCCCAAGGCTCTCGCTGTAGTAGGCTGAGGCGAAGCGAATGCGAACGCAATGTTTCAGGACCCACACGCAAGAACCGGAGCCACCATGTGACGATTGGTAGAACGCGAATTCCAATACCAATGTACGCCAAAACATCCACAGTCCGACACCAAACATCAACTACACACCAATCGAACACTCAAGATACCCGCTATTCGTAGCACACAACGCTATCTCATTGACAACGCCCTCGAGATCAGATCGCACCACTGCGAAATAGAGATAAGCCGCCGTTCATCTAAACAAGGCGACAAAAACAAAAATGTTCCCAAAATTCTAGGTTTTGCAAACGGGCCGATATGCTCCAGAGCACCATTGCCGTGTGACGGTCGATACATGCATTCTACCCTGGGCGTTTTGGCGCCATAGATGCTCAGTTGCGGTTAGTCTCTGCCCGAACTCAACGTTTCACCCCAAACATAGCCACAAAGCTGCACTGGCAGCCGACATTGTCAAGAAAAATCTATTAAAAATACATAATCTATGCTACGAAGCACGTGAGTCTCGGAGCCCATCACGTACACCAAGGTAGGAAGAACAGCGCGTGCTTGCACAACTATGAAGTACACCAGGGGCACACAACACTCGCCACCACACAAAAGACGGAGGGTGGTACGCTTCGTGCCAAAAGTGTCGGTAAATATGATATTAAAGCTAAAATCGAAGAAAGTGAAAATATAGGTTTTTGCTTCCCGTCGTGCCCCGTGCCCGAGACATACCCGAGACCAGGACTAGCAGACAGAGTAAAAACAGCCTGCAGTTCGTGTCGATAAACAAAAAATATAAACTATACGCAGAAACAACGACCAACTGTATGATGGGCCGCGTGAATCTTTCGCGCATGACGTAAAGAGCATGTTCACTCCATGCGATTGAGTCGAACCCGCCTCACACGAAATCCAGGACACCTTACGTTGTGTGTGATGGGAAGACGGCGAGGTTGGAACCACTCAACGCACTTTGATTCGCAGCTCTCTCGACCGAGATTACGCCCACCCACAAAAAGAAAAGTACCGGTGGAATGCGAAATGTTTTCTTCCCCGAGCGATCTGACGAGGGAAGCCCTTGCGCATGCCCGCATTAGATTGATCTCCACCCTGCCACTGGGTGATGCCCCAATTGTCTTGGTGAAAATGGCACGGCGGAACTACACGAAACAACACGTGACCCAACGCAACTACATCTCCCTGCATTGGATCAACCGGGGGGGGGGGGGTTAAGAGTGGTCTGTCTCAATCTCCACGGCGGATATCTATATAACCGCTGTCGCACGTTCCTCCAAGTGCTAAGAAATCGAGGTTGCTTTGCAAGATTTCCCCGACGTCGATGTTTACCGAATCGGATCGCATAATCGACTGGTCAATCGAGCAGGTGAAGCGAGGCTTCACGAGTGGAATTTCCCAGATGGATGCAGTCCTGAACAAGTGCTGCGATACCCAGGTCTGAGGGTCGATGAACCACACACCAGGGGTATTCTTGGAATAAGAGAGGGCCGCCATCAACTGCGGAACGAAGAGAGCAGCAGGCAGCGGAAGGAAGAACAGCAACCATCAGGCACATTTTTTTTTGTCACACTTCTACTTTCCAGTTCCTGAACAAGCCGTGGTCACAGGTGTCGTCCCTCCTCCCCCCCCGGTTTTTGCCTTCAATTTTTACCGCGCATAGGGTTCAGCAATCCCACTGCTCGTCGAAGTTTCTTCGAGTGTTGCTAACGCACGCTCTCGCGCTTTCCGCAAGTCAATTGGTGCACAAAAAAAAGTCCCAACAAATTTATACAAGTATGCACTCGGCGGGGCTCGAACTCACGAAACTGACCTATACCAGGCTCGAGGATAACCTGATACGCCACCGGGGCGACCACATATATCAGAGGGGGTGTACACCTGCAGTCTGTCGTTGGGCGGTGGATTAACACCAACCGCAGCAGCACGAACGTTGCTCCCGTGGGGCAGGCGCGGAACTAACCCAACGGAAACTTAGTGCTAGGGCGTGGAACGTGGGCTGATACCAAAACATTGCCGTGGTGGTGCCAGTCACCTCAATGGTGTAGAGATGGCTAACCTGAATACCCTAGGACGACTCCCAATAGTTGCATGATGTGTAAAGCCGCGTTTCGCGTTGATCGGCCAAGGCTTCAGTCATGCCCACCAAGGTACAGCGATGCGACACTACAAACTCAACTCTCACAAACGCTTACCTGTGGCACAGCCGACATGTCGCGTATCTTCATCAAGTCCTTCATGACTTGAAGCGCACGCCCATCGCCGTCTTCATGGCCTAGGTCTAGTCCGGACACCAACAACTCGCGGAGGTCAGAGCAGGCCCCAACCGGCAGGAAGAGGTCCGTGTTGAACGTGAAAGACGGCGATTCAAACCCGAGTACCGCCGTGGTCTGCTTCGCGAGCTCGCGGTCGACATAGCTCACTTTAGCGTTCCCGTGGACCACCAAGAGGTCTCCACTGGGGGAGTGCGTGTCCTTCGACGTGAACTGCCTTGATAGGATGGAACCTGGCTGCATGTAGAAGATATGGCTCGTGCCGACGCCGCAGAATTTGTCGGCATTCAAGCTTGCAGTGAACGGGTCTTCAGTGGCGTGAACCGTGACTCCGGGAAGACCGCCGACAGCCCTGGATGGGCACAACAGACACGAGGATCAAGTGGGTGTGACGCAAGGATATCAAGTTCCAAAAATTTCGTTGGGCGTTCAACGTTGCGATGGGCAACCGAAATCATTCGACAAGGTCCCAGTTGATAGTGATAAATCCGCGAACCCGGCTCGTACTCAAGAGATTTCCCGAACGACGCACCAGCATTTACACGCGTGCCCAAAAGAACACACCATTGTGGTAATTCTATCACCTTTCGTATGCGTCGAAGCCTTCGTTGTCGGCCGCGACCGCGACGGTCATTCCAGGAAGGAACTGCAGAACGCTCATCACTGCCACTTCAACCTGGTCTGCCTCGTTCAGATGTCCAGCGACAAACGCGCACAGATTACCACGAACTAGATCGTTGGTGTAAGGAAGAACCGCTGCGTCGGCGAACATAGACTGCGCATCCGCCTCCTCGTCCGCGACAACGAGTGCAAGCCCTCGGGAGTCGCTGGCTTTCGTCGACGATGCGAGGCGGCGGGAAGAAGACGCCTCGTACGCCGTGACGGGCATCCCCGTGTCACACCTACGGCGGTACGGGATATGACAGATTTCGGCATGCATGTCAAGTTTTAGGAGTAAATCGGCACTGTTAATATTGTGTGACGCCTGCATGCCGCAACATTGAAAATCGCGCCATCGGTATTGGACATAGTGCGTATCCAATGCATACGTTCTCCAATGACATTACACACATTACATGACACAATGGACGAACCAGCTTGTTTGCGTACGCTATCATAGGTTTACACTTTAGAAGACATCACACAGGGCGACGTCGCTCACATGATAGCGCGATCGTCCGGGTCGTCCCTAGATATCGCTCTGTCGCGGTCGAAGTAGCAAGTGCGGCAGTAGTCCCCGTATTTCCCGTCAACCGCGCTACAACCGTTCGTGCCGTACGGGTCTCCGTCGGCGCATGACTCGTCACACACACGCCCCGTCAATCCGTTGCTGTATGTGGTGGGGCAGTCGTCCTCGTCACAACTGCAAAACGAGAAAGAAACAATGCGCAGATAGGGTTGCATCAGAAGCTCGGGTAGGACTCTCGCCGTATAGTCCATGCAAAAGTGTGTTTTCGTCGTGTTGGCGTCTACAGCTCGACGCGGAGTACGGTGGAGGCGCACCACTTCTTTTCGGGGGCTTCCTCAATTTCGGAGCTTAAGGCCTTTCCGAAAAACTGGTTTGGAAAACCCCGGATGAAAAATCTCACGGCCTAGGTACACAACGAGAATCATACAAAACAGTACATGGCGTATTTCCAACGCTTTTGGGTTAAGGAGCCCTCCCCGTCGTTCAGAAACCATGTTTTCGCCAAAAAAGGGTATACCTCTATCGTGTAGCACACCACCTATTTTCGACGATGTTGGGTTAAGGAGCCCTCCCCGTCGTTCAGAAACCATTTCAGACGAAATGTGCTACCTTTGTCGTAACACGCGTCGCTCGTCAACGAAATGGAAAGTTTGGGCCGTGAATCGGAACAGGGAATAATGTTTGAAATGTCTGTGCGGCCGTCCTATTTGGGAAGGTCTTCCGCTGTAGTAGTAGTTGATTGATGCGATACTTTCACCGGTCTCGAGATTAATGAAAGTCGTTTCACGAGCAGTCCCCGCATATCCTGCGCATGAGCATATAAGACACAGGAGTCCAGGTGCAGATTACGGGACATGCCATACGCAAAATCGCGTGGCGTCGAGCGATACGAACCGTTTTGCAGGTAAGACAACTATATGGCACTTTTATGCTACGATTGTCCCAAAAGTGCTCCAGGCAACACGTGAATTATGGAGATTTTTTTCAATAGCTCTATGCTCGTGCTACGATAAAGGTATACCTTTTTTTTACGAAAAAAAAACTGAATGACGGGGTTTCTTAACCCAAAATCGTCGGAAGTAGACCATTTTTTTGCATGACTCTTGCTGTGTACCTAGGTCATGGGATTTTTCATCCAGTAGCAGTGATATTTTCTCCAAACCAGTTTTTGGGAGAGGAACCCTCAGAAAACAAATGTGAATCTCTATCGTAAGATGCGCCTCAAGTAGGTGCATGCCACTCAAAACTTGCCTGGATAACCGCAAACGGTTAACGTTGGTCTCAGGTTTCGGACGAGGGAGAATCCTTACCGCCCCACAAATGAAAAATCGTAAATGATCCCTTGTGTCTGCCCGCGACAACCAAATGCGGGAGGTGGAGCCCGTGTTTTATATATCACGTACATGTCTGTGCTCGATTTCACGGCGTTTCAGTTGCGGCCTATGAGCAAGCCTCAAGTGACGCCAGGTCCGCTATCCTTAATTTCACAGTTTTTCATTTGTTCAAGCGCCTATCGGGGAGAAAAACGTCTTGGTAAACATCACCAAACGTCGCATAAATAGACTACAATTTTTCGCACGGAGCATAGCGACACCTTGCCTGCGGCGGCGGTTACGTTTGAACGCCGACATCCTGTGTCACTTTCTAGGGGCATTTTTCGACGCCTCATAAACGGAACGACGAACGGGGGGATGTGAAGGCGGCACCCTTGATACTATGCTCCGTTCTTCGTGCTCCTGGCACTTTTTGAGCCGGGGGGAGGCGGGAACAGTCCACCTTACACGCCTGAAGACGTACTCTTCTCGGTGGTCAAGAAAAAAATCGTCTACATACATACGACAAACTCACAAATTGTTCTTCCACTTCTCGTTCTGCCTCCACTTGGGCTCTTCATCGCCGCTGTCGTTCTTCCACTTTTCGTCCCTCTGCCACCTGGAACACGAAGTGTAGGTGCCAAATGTCAAAGGAAGCTTGACAATGACGTCGTTCAACATATGTGTACATCAGTGTTTGCATAGCACCGGGTTGTGTATCGCATTGGAGATACAAGCACCACAACAACACCGGGTGAGCTCGCGTACTTGGGTGTGTCGTCGTCGTTGCTGTCCTGCCTCCACTTTTCATTCTCCACCCATTTCTCGGTGGTTTTCCACTTCTCGTTGTCCTTCCACGCCTGGAGCCTGCGGTTCTTTCGCTTGCGTTCACGCTTTCCGTGTTCGCCCTCGTCGGCACCGGCGCTATCCTTCCATTCCTTCAGCTTGTGGCCAATGCTAGTTGCGCTCTCCTTTGTGGCCTCTGTGAGACGGCGGGAAGACGACGACTCGTAAGCCGTGACAGGCAATACCGTGTCGCACCTGGAGAAAGCAGCAGTCAACGGAGTTCAGCGGGAACAAATGGCAGGACGTTAATTTTGATAAGCAATGTCAAGGGGCGTGAGGTGTGGCGCCTGTACGCCACATCTATTCTTTCCATCTCACCGCCGGAATCGCATTTGGTGAGTCAAGCGTTGCATATATACATATATAATTATATATATATACATGTATCGAAACACGCTGGGGTGGGGGGACGACAGAAAGGACGAAGCACTCGAGTCGTGTGGCACGTGATTTTGTTAGCGTACCTGGTACGGACAACAGAAACATACCAAACCTCAGAAAGAAATACTCGGCCTGCAAAACAAACCGGCAGATCAAAAGGACTTCTGAAGTAATACGACACGTAGAACAGCATCATAAATTTTCTAGACATCACACAGGGCGACGTCGCTTACATGATAGCGCGATCGTCCGGGTCGTCCCTAGATATCGCTCTGTCGCGGTCGAAGTAGCAAGTGCGGCAGTAGTCCCCGTATTTCCCGTCAACTGCGCTACAACCGTTCGTGCCGTACGGGTCTCCGTCGGAGCACGACTCGTCACACACACGTCCAGTCAAGCCGTTGCTGTATGTGGTGGGGCAGTCGTCCTCGTCGCAGCTGGAAAGGGCAACAGCGATAAAACAGGTCGGGAAACGGGTTTGAGCTGGAGTGCAGGCACCACCGCTCGGGCAACCACCTTGATGCACAGCAAACCGCATAGGTCTATACTTATTGTCGACATGTACACGGAAGCAAGAAACTGGTACGTGGAGGGACCACGGGACGGAGCCGGGGACGGGTCTAGTGCCTGGACAAGAGTAATGTGTATGGCGTGCCTGCAAAATTGAGTTGACTCTGGGTTCCCGTGGGTCGATAAGAACAGGCCTTCGACGCGAATTCTCCCCGTTTGTCGCATGTGGCAATAGAGGAAACCTACAGCCAACTCGACGTGGATACCGGGCCATTTCAGAAGCGAGGTAAGTTCGAATTGTGCGATTTGCTGCATGTTCCCTGCATCATCAAGATGTAACCTTTCTTGATACATCTTGCACGAATATACCAGCAAACGGACGTGTCGGAAGCAGTCTGTCTGTACAATCCCTAGGAGCTGCTGGGTGTCCCTTAAACGGTGCTTGGGGATCACGGGCTGCGGTCTGCGTCGATTTCGACTTTTCAACAACATCATATATACAAAGCTACAAACTAGGGGTGCCACCCGAATGGTACTCGCCACGAAAGGGTACCAGCCAAATTCTGGAGGTCGGCTCGAAATCTCCAATGGGTAGCCCCACTTGACCGGAACCAGGTTTACCGGGTACCTAGGTTCCCGGACAACATGTGGTCCCGTTTACGTTCGTCAAACGAGTCTGACAAGTAAGTGGATGCTAGGGGCGTACTCCGATCGCCTTTTGCAGAGAAAGCTCTAACGGTCAAAATGCACCAGGCTTTGCATTCTAACGCAGGATCCTACCTCCGACTTACGTTGGATGACCATTGCTATTTGAAGCTCATTTTCGTCGGAGGGTCAACACTAAACAAGCTCGATGATGTTGTAGCCCACAATCCCTAAAGAATACTTGTGTAGACTATGTACACGATGATGCTTTTGTTCAAGGGTTTATTGGACTGGATATTTTATTTCGTGCTTGAAAGGTGTCTAAACGAATTTTCAGCCTGGTTGACCACGGGGACACGTTGCTGAAAATGTATCCGGGTACCCGAGGACTCCGGGTACCCGGGATGAACCGGTATCCGGGTACCCGGCCCGAGATGCGCATGATCATGGGTGGCCTTCGTAGTTTTATGCGTAAAAGCTGGTAGGTATTGTGCGAACATTGCTCTTGATCGTTTGTTGCGAGTTTCACGGGATGCTGGTGGTTATTGTCAGGCATGCTGACCACCGGGACACGTTGCATAACAGGGACCCGGGTACACGGATACCCGGGTACTCGTTCAAGACGGGTACCAGGGTACTCGGGTACCCGGCTTCCCGGCCCCAAACACCCGGCGTGTTTCGGGTCGGTCACGGACCCCGTAAATGGAGGACCCGTCCGGGTAAACCCGCCGGGTACCCGGGTCCAACACGAACGGGTGGCACCCGTACTGCGGACTACAACAGCTATTCGACGATTTGGGCGTGCCCACGACTGCCAATGTAGAGCGCCTCTTACACACCACGTGTATATAGCAGTGCTTGGCTGGGGGACGATTTTGATGTTGTGGCCCAAAGAATACTAGTTCAGGTCGTTTTGACAGATAGTTGAGGATTGTGGTTCTGCGCTGCGCTGCACCGTTTATCTATTAGTCAACCGCCGACCTCGAGTCTATCAAGCCCCAGGTCGCTCTCGCTTCAGGATCCAATTCCAGAGCGTTTATTGGATTTCAATAATGTGGTGCGCGTCCTTACACCCAGTCGAACGGCGATTGCGTGAACAGCGACTGCTTCGGGCATCTTTTCAAAGAAAAGCAAATAATGCGCCAATAATAATGACATGAATCCAAGACGTGGATAACGACAAATTGGCCACGTGCGGAATATACATTTCGCATTCGTCGCGTTTAAGCGAGAAGAGGGGAAAGGGAGAAACAATCCGAGGTCAGGACGAGCCAAGGTCAGGGCGATGACAAGACCTTGTGGGTGTGTATAAAACAGAGTCATCCCACGGCAGACAACCTTGCACTTTTTCGTCGTAATGTTTGCGACCGGTTAGAGCTCTTCAAGCGTGGAACTATCGATTAGTGGGTTTTGTCTGAAGACTGCCTTTGCTTTAGGATTGCTAGCGCATATATATATTGGTGTCGGGTTGCACGAACAAATGCCGTCGAGGTCAAACATCGGTTGATGATGGATGATGATGATGATGACAAAGATGATGATGATGATGATGATGATGATGCCGTTGAGCTCCTCCTGTTAGGAGCTTCGAAAATTCTTTGAATTTGATGCACCCCTAGCAACAACTAAGCATGTGTTACACGACTAACTCACAAATTGTTCTTCCACTTCTCGTTCTGCCTCCACTTGGGCTCTTCATCGCCGCTGTCGTTCTTCCACTTTTCGTCCCTCTGCCACCTGGAACACGAAGTGTAGGTGCCAAATGTCAAAGGAAGCTTGACAATGACGTCGTTCAACATATGTGTACATCAGTGTTTGCATAGCACCGGGTTGTGTATCGCATTGGAGATACAAGCACCACAACAACACCGGGTGAGCTCGCGTACTTGGGTATGTCGTCGTCGTTGCTGTCCTGCCTCCACTTTTCATTCTCCACCCATTTCTCGGTGGTTTTCCACTTCTCGTTATCCTTCCACGCCTGGAGCCTGCGGTTTTTTTTGCTTGCGTTCACGCTTTCCGTGTTCGCCCTCGTCGGCACCGGCGCTATCCTTCCATTCCTTCAGCTTGTGGCCAATGCTAGTTGCGCTCTCCTTTGTGGCCTCTGTGAGACGGCGGGAAGACGACGACTCGTAAGCCGTGACAGGCAATACCGTGTCGCACCTGGAGAAAGCAGCAGTCGACGGCGTTCAGCGGGAACAAATGGCAG
Source organism: Undaria pinnatifida (assembly GCA_012845835.1). Taxonomy (NCBI): domain Eukaryota; class Phaeophyceae; order Laminariales; family Alariaceae; genus Undaria; species Undaria pinnatifida. The sequence goes on from JABAKD010000021.1 coordinate 1,207,067, forward strand.
GACGTTAATTTTGATAAGCAATGTCAAGGGGCGTGAGGTGTGGCGCCTATACGCCACATCTATTCTTTCCATCTCACCGCCGGAATCGCATTTGGTGAGTCAAGCGTTGCATATATACATATATATGTATGTATCGAAACACGCTGGGGTGGGGGGACGACAGAAAGGACGAAGCACTCGAGTCGTGTGGCACGTGATTTTGTTAGCGTACCTGGTACGGACAACAGAAACATACCAAACCTCAAAAAGAAACACTGGGCCTGGAAAACACACCAGCAAATCAAAAGGACTTCTGAAGTAATACGACACGTAGAACAGCATCATAAATTTTCTAGACATCACACAGGGCGACGTCGCTTACATGATAGCGCGATCGTCCGGGTCGTCCCTAGATATCGCTCTGTCGCGGTCGAAGTAGCAAGTGCGGCAGTAGTCCCCGTATTTCCCGTCAACTGCGCTACAACCGTTCGTGCCGTACGGGTCTCCGTCGGAGCACGACTCGTCACACACACGTCCAGTCAAGCCGTTGCTGTATGTGGTGGGGCAGTCGTCCTCGTCGCAGCTGAAAAGGGCAACAGCGAAAACAGGTCGGGAAACGTGTGTGAGCTGGAGTGCAGGCACCACCACTCTGGTAACCACCTTGATACACAGCAAACCGCATATACTTATTGTCGACATGTACACGGAAGCAAGAAACTGGTACGTGGAGGGACCACGGGATGGAGCCGGGGACGGGTCTAGTGCCTGAACAAGAGTAACGTGTATGGCGTGCCTGCAAAATTGAGTTGACTCTGGGTTCCCGTGGGTCGATAAGAACAGGCCTTCGACGCGAATTCTCCCCGTTTGTCGCATGTGGCAATAGAGGAAACTTACAGCCAACTCGACGTGGATACCGGGCCATTTTAAAAGCGAGGTAAGTTGGAATTGTGCGATTTGCTGCATGTTCCCTGCATCATCAAGATGTTACCTTTCTTGATACATCTTGCACGAATATACCAGCAACCGGACGTGTCGGAAGCGGTCTGTCTGTACAATCTCTAGGGGCTGCGGCGTGTCTCTTAAACGGTGCTTGGGGATCAGGTGCTGTTGTTTGTGCCCATCGCATTTTCCAACAAGACCAAACCTGCAAAGCTGCAAACCTAAACATCGATTCCATCATGTGTGCCTGCCCGCGACTGACGATATATGCGCAGGGCGCCTCTCTCACACACAGCAGTGCTACTTGGTGGATGATGTTGATGTTAGTGTCCAAAATATCACTACAGTAGTAGTTCAGGTCGTTATCACAGAGAGTTGAGGTTGTTGGTTCTGCGCTGCACTGCACCGTTTTGCTATTAGTCCATCGCCGACCAAGAATCTCTCCGAAGCTCCAGGTCACTCTCGTTCGGATCCAATTGCTGCACGATTCTTGGATTTCAAGATTATGTACTGCTCCTGCTTACACCCAGGCGAGCGGCGGACACTTGAGCAAATACTGCGTCGCGTTTGTCTAAGAAGGGCAATGGGTGAGCCCATATTATGCCACCAAAACAAGACGTGGATAACGACAAATTGGCAACGTGCGGAACATACATTTCGCATTCGTCGCGTTTAAGCAAGAAGAGGGGAAAGGGAGAAACAATCCGAGGTCAGAACGAGCCAAGGTCAGGGCGATGACAAGACCTTGTGGGTGTGTTTAAACAGAGTCATCCCACGGTAGACAACCTTGCACTTTTTCGTCGTAATGTTTGCGACTGGTTAGAGCTCTTCAAGCGTGGAACTATCGATTAGTGGGTTTTGTCCGAAGACTGCCTTTGCTTTAGGATTGCTAGCGCATATATTTATTGGTGTCGGGTTGCACGAACAAATGCCGTCGAGGTCATACATCGGTTGATGATGGATGATGATGATGGTGGTGACAAAGATGATGATGATGATGATGATGATGATGCCGTTGAACTCCTCCTGTTAGGAGCTTCGAAAATTCTTTGAATTTGATGCACCCCTAGCAACAACTAAGCATGTGTTACACGACTAACTCACAAATTGTTCTTCCACTTCTCGTTCTGCCTCCACTTGGGCTCTTCATCGCCGCTGTCGTTCTTCCACTTTTCGTCCCTCTGCCACCTGGAACACGAAGTGTAGGTGCCAAATGTCAAAGGAAGCTTGACAATGACGTCGTTCAACATATGTGTACATCAGTGTTTGCATAGCACCGGGTTGTGTATCGCATTGGAGATACAAGCACCACAACAACACCGGGTGAGCTCGCGTACTTGGGTATGTCGTCGTCGTTGCTGTCCTGCCTCCACTTTTCATTCTCCACCCATTTCTCGGTGGTTTTCCACTTCTCGTTATCCTTCCACGCCTGGAGCCTGCGGTTTTTTTGCTTGCGTTCACGCTTTCCGTGTTCGCCCTCGTCGGCACCGGCGCTATCCTTCCATTCCTTCAGCTTGTGGCCAATGCTAGTTGCGCTCTCCTTTGTGGCCTCTGTGAGACGGCGGGAAGACGACGACTCGTAAGCCGTGACAGGCAATACCGTGTCGCACCTGGAGAAAGCAGCAGTCGACGGCGTTCAGCGGGAACAAATGGCAGGACGTTAATTTTGATAAGCAATGTCAAGGGGCGTGAGGTGTGGCGCCTATACGCCACATCTGTTTACCATCTCACCGCCGGAATCGCATTTGGTGAGTCAAGCGTTGCATATATACATATATATATATACATGTATCGAAACACGCTGGGGTGCGGGGACAGAAAGGACGAAGCACTCGAGTCGTGTGACACGTGATTTTGTTAGCGTACCTGGTACGGACAACAGAAACATACCAAACCTCAGAAAGAAACACTGGGCCTGCAAAACAAACCAGCAGATCAAAAGGACTTCTGAAGTAATACGACACGTAGAACAGCATCATAAATTTTCTAGACATCACACAGGGCGACGTCGCTTACATGATAGCGCGATCGTCCGGGTCGTCCCTAGATATCGCTCTGTCGCGGTCGAAGTAGCAAGTGCGGCAGTAGTCCCCGTATTTCCCGTCAACTGCGCTACAACCGTTCGTGCCGTACGGGTCTCCGTCGGAGCACGACTCGTCACACACACGTCCAGTCAAGCCGTTGCTGTATGTGGTGGGGCAGTCGTCCTCATCGCAGCTGGAAAGGGCAACAGCGAAAACAGGTCGGGAAACGGGTTTAAGCTGGAGTGCAGGCACCACCGCTCTGGTAACCACCTTGATGCACAGCAAACCGCATAGGTCTATACTTATTGTCGACATGTACACGGAAGCAAGAAACTGGTACGTGGAGGGACCACGGGACGGAGCCGGGGACGGGTCTAGTGCCTGGACAAGAGTAATGTGTATGGCGTGCCTGCAAAATTGAGTTGACTCTGGGTTCCCGTGGGTCGATAAGAACAGGCCTTCGACGCGAATTCTCCCCGTTTGTCGCATGTGGCAATAGAGGAAACCTACAGCCAACTCGACGTGGATACCGGGCCATTTCAGAAGCGAGGTAAGTTCGAATTGTGCGATTTGCTGCATGTTCCCTGCATCACCAAGATGTAACCTTTCTTGATACATCTTGCACGAATATACCAGCAAACGGACGTGTCGGAAGCAGTCTGTCTGTACAATCCCTAGGAGCTGCTGGGTGTCCCTTAAACGGTGCTTGGGGATCACGGGCTGCGGTCTGCGTCGATTTCGACTTTTCAACAACATCATATATACAAAGCTACAAACTAGGGGTGCCACCCGAATGGTACTCGCCACGAAAGGGTACCAGCCAAATTCTGGAGGTCGGCTCGAAATCTCCAATGGGTAGCCCCACTTGACCGGAACCAGGTTTACCGGGTACCTAGGTTCCCGGACAACATGTGGTCCCGTTTACGTTCGTCAAACGAGTCTGACAAGTAAGTGGATGCTAGGGGCGTACTCCGATCGCCTTTTGCAGAGAAAGCTCTAACGGTCAAAATGCACCAGGCTTTGCATTCTAACGCAGGATCCTACCTCCGACTTACGTTGGATGACCATTGCTATTTGAAGCTCATTTTCGTCGGAGGGTCAACACTAAACAAGCTCGATGATGTTGTAGCCCACAATCCCTAAAGAATACTTGTGTAGACTATGTACACGATGATGCTTTTGTTCAAGGGTTTATTGGACTGGATATTTTATTTCGTGCTTGAAAGGTGTCTAAACGAATTTTCAGCCTGGTTGACCACGGGGACACGTTGCTGAAAATGTATCCGGGTACCCGAGGACTCCGGGTACCCGGGATGAACCGGTATCCGGGTACCCGGCCCGAGATGCGCATGATCACGGGTGGCCTTCGTAGTTTTATGCGTAAACGCTGGTAGGTATTGTGCGAACATTGCTCTTGATCGTTTGTTGCGTGTTTCACGGGATGCTGGTGGTTATTGTCAGGCATGCTGACCTCAGGGACACGTTGCATAACGGGGACCGGGGTACACGGCTACCCGGGTACTCGTTCAAGACGGGTACCAGGGTACGCGGGTACCCGGCTTCCCGGCCCCAAACACCCGGCGTGTTTCGGGTCGGTCACGGACCCCGTAAATGGAGGACCCGTCCGGGTAAACCCGCCGGGTACCCGGGTCCAACACGAACGGGTGTGGCACCCGTACTGCGGACTACAACACCTATTCGACGATTTGGGCGTGCCCACGACTGCCAATGTATGCGCAGAGCACCTCTCACACACCACGTGTATATAGCAGTGCTTGGCTGGGGGACGATTTTGATGTTGTGGCCCAAAGAATACTAGTTCAGGTCGTTTTGACAGATAGTTGAGGATTGTGGTTCTGCGCTGCGCTGCACCGTTTATCTATTAGTCAACCGCCGACCTCGAGTCTATGAAGCCCCAGGTCGCTCTCGCTTCATCATCCAATTCCAGAGCGTTTATTGGATTTCAAGAATGTGGTGCGCGTCCTTACACCCAGTCGAACGGCGATTGCGTGAACAACGACTGCTTCGGGCATCTTTTCAAAGAAAAGCAAAAAATGCGCCAATAATAATGACATGAATCCAAGACGTGGATAACGACAAATTGGCCACGTGCGGAACATACATTTCGCATTCGTCGCGTTTAAGCGAGAAGAGGGGAAAGGGAGAAACAATCCGAGGTCAGGACGAGCCAAGGTAAGGGCGATGACAAGACCTTGTGGGTGTGTTTAAACAGAGTCATCCCACGGTAGACAACCTTGCACTATTTCGTCGTAATGTTTGCGACCGGTTAGAGCTTTTCAAGCGTGGAACTATCGATTAGAGGGTTTTGTCTGAAGACTGCCTTTGCTTTAGGATTGCTAGCGCATATATTTATTGGTGTCGGGTTGCACGAACAAATGCCGTCGAGGTCATACATCGGTTGATGATGGATGATGATGATGATGACAAAGATGATGATGATGATGATGATGATGATGATGCCGTTGAGCTCCTCCTGTTAGGAGCTTCGAAAATTCTTTGAATTTGATGCACCCCTAGCAACAACTAAGCATGTGTTACACGACTAACTCACAAATCGTTCTTCCACTTCTCGTTCTGCCTCCACTTGGGCTCTTCATCGCCGCTGTCGTTCTTCCACTTTTCGTCCCTCTGCCACCTGGAACACGAAGTGTAGGTGCCAAATGTCAAAGGAAGCTTGACAATGACGTCGTTCAACATATGTGTACATCAGTGTTTGCATAGCACCGGGTTGTGTATCGCATTGGAGATACAAGCACCACAACAACACCGGGTGAGCTCGCGTACTTGGGTATGTCGTCGTCGTTGCTGTCCTGCCTCCACTTTTCATTCTCCACCCATTTCTCGGTGGTTTTCCACTTCTCGTTATCCTTCCACGCCTGGAGCCTGCGGTTTTTTTGCTTGCGTTCACGCTTTCCGTGTTCGCCCTCGTCGGCACCGGCGCTATCCTTCCATTCCTTCAGCTTGTGGCCAATGCTAGTTGCGCTCTCCTTTGTGGCCTCTGTGAGACGGCGGGAAGACGACGACTCGTAAGCCGTGACAGGCAATACCGTGTCGCACCTGGAGAAAGCAGCAGTCGACGGCGTTCAGCGGGAACAAATGGCAGGACGTTAATTTTGATAAGCAATGTCAAGGGGCGTGAGGTGTGGCGCCTATACGCCACATCTATTCTTTCCATCTCACCGCCGGAATCGCATTTGGTGAGTCAAGCGTTGCATATATACATATATATGTATGTATCGAAACACGCTGGGGTGGGGGGACGACAGAAAGGACGAAGCACTCGAGTCGTGTGGCACGTGATTTTGTTAGCGTACCTGGTACGGACAACAGAAACATACCAAACCTCAGAAAGAAACACTGGGCCTGGAAAACACACCAGCAAATCAAAAGGACTTCTGAAGTAATACGACACGTAGAACAGCATCATAAATTTTCTAGACATCACACAGGGCGACGTCGCTTACATGATAGCGCGATCGTCCGGGTCGTCCCTAGATATCGCTCTGTCGCGGTCGAAGTAGCAAGTGCGGCAGTAGTCCCCGTATTTCCCGTCAACTGCGCTACAACCGTTCGTGCCGTACGGGTCTCCGTCGGAGCACGACTCGTCACATACACGTCCAGTCAAGCCGTTGCTGTATGTGGTGGGGCAGTCGTCCTCGTCGCAGCTGAAAAGAGCAACAGCGAAAACAGGTCGGGAAACGTGTGTGAGCTGAAGGGCAGGCACCACCGCTCTGGCAACCACCTTGATGCACAGCAAACCGCATATACTTATTGTCGACATGTACACGGAAGCAAGAAACTGGTACGTGGAGGGACCACGGGATGGAGCCGGGGACGGGTCTAGTGCCTGGACAAGAGTACTGTGTATGGCGTGCCTGCAAAATTGAGTTGACTCTGGGTTCCCGTGGGTCGAGAAGAACAGGCCTTCGACGCGAATTCTCCCCGTTGGTCGCATGTGGCAATAGAGGAAACTTACAGCCAACTCGACGTGGATACCGGGCCATTTTAAAAGCGAGGTAAGTTGGAACTGTGCGATTTGCTGCATGTTCCCTACATCATCAAGATGTAACCTTTTTCGATACATCTTGCACGAATATACCAGCAAACGGACGTGTCGGAAGCAGTCTGTCTGTACAATCTCTAGGGGCTCCGGCGTGTCCCTTAAACGGTGCTTGGGAATCAGGTGCTGTTGTTTGTGCCCATCGCATTTTCCAACAAGACTAAACCTGCAAAGCTGCAATCCTAAACATCGATTCCAATATGTGTGCCTGCCCGCGACTGACGATATATGCGCAGGGCGCCTCCCTCACACACAGCAGTGCTACTTGGTGGATGATGTTGATGTTAGTGTCCAAAATATCACTACAGTAGTAGTTCAGGTCGTTATCACAGAGAGTTGAGGTTGTTGGTTCTGCGCTGCACTGCACCGTTTTGCTATTAGTCCATCGCCGACCAAGAATCTCTCCGAAGCTCCAGGTCACTCTCGTTCGGATCCAATTGCTGCACGATTCTTGGATTTCAAGATTATGTACTGCTCCTGCTTACACCCAGGCGAGCGGCGGTCACTTGAGCGACTACTGCGTCGCGTTCGTCTAAGAAGGGCAATGGGTGAGCCCAAATTATGCCACCAAAACAAGACGTGGATAACGACAAATTGGCAACGTGCGGAATATACATTTCGCATTCGTCGCGTTTAAGCGAGAAGAGGGGAAAGGGAGAAACAATCCGAGGTCAGGACGAGCCAAGGTCAGGGCGATGACAAGACCTTGTGGGTGTGTTTAAACAGAGTCATCCCACGGTAGACAACCTTGCACTTTTTCGTCGTAATGTTTGCGACCGGTTAGAGTTCTTCAAGCGTGGAACTATCGATTAGTGGGTTTTGTCTGAAGACTGCCTTTGCTTTAGGATTGCTAGCGCATATAATTATTGGTGTCGGGTTGCACGAACAAATGCCGTCGAGGTCATACATCGGTTGATGATGGATGATGATGATGATGGTGACAAAGATGATGATGATGATGATGATGATGCCGTTGAGCTCCTCCTGTTAGGAGCTTCGAAAATTCTTTGAATTTGATGCACCCCTAGCAACAACTAAGCATGTGTTACACGACTAACTCACAAATTGTTCTTCCACTTCTCGTTCTGCCTCCACTTGGGCTCTTCATCGCCGCTGTCGTTCTTCCACTTTTCGTCCCTCTGCCACCTGGAACACGAAGTGTAGGTGCCAAATGTCAAAGGAAGCTTGACAATGACGTCGTTCAACATATGTGTACATCAGTGTTTGCATAGCACCGGGTTGTGTATCGCATTGGAGATACAAGCACCACAACAACACCGGGTGAGCTCGCGTACTTGGGTATGTCGTCGTCGTTGCTGTCCTGCCTCCACTTTTCATTCTCCACCCATTTCTCGGTGGTTTTCCACTTCTCGTTATCCTTCCACGCCTGGAGCCTGCGGTTTTTTTGCTTGCGTTCACGCTTTCCGTGTTCGCCCTCGTCGGCAACGGCGCTATCCTTCCATTCCTTCAGCTTGTGGCCAATGCTAGTTGCGCTCTCCTTTGTGGCCTCTGTGAGACGGCGGGAAGACGACGACTCGTAAGCCGTGACAGGCAATACCGTGTCGCACCTGGAGAAAGCAGCAGTCGACGGCGTTCAGCGGGAACAAATGGCAGGACGTTAATTTTGATGAGCAATGTCAAGGGGTGTGAGGTGTGGCGCCTATACGCCACATCTATTCTTTCCATCTCACCGCCGGAATCGCATTTGGTGAGTCAAGCGTTGCATATATATATATATGTATGAAACACGCTGGGGTGCGGGGACAGAAAGGACGAAGCACTCGAGTCGTGTGACACGTGATTTTGTTAGCGTACCTGGTACGGACAACAGAAACATACCAAACCTCAGAAAGAAATACTCGGCCTGCAAAACAAACCAGCAGATCAAAAGGACTTCTGAAGTAATACGACACGTAGAACAGCATCATAAATTTTCTAGACATCACATAGGGCGGCGTCGCTTACATGATAGCGCGATCGTCCGGGTCGTCCCTAGATATCGCTCTGTCGCGGTCGAAGTAGCAAGTGCGGCAGTAGTCCCCGTATTTCCCGTCAACTGCGCTACAACCGTTCGTGCCGTACGGGTCTCCGTCGGAGCACGACTCGTCACATACACGTCCAGTCAAGCCGTTGCTGTATGTGGTGGGGCAGTCGTCCTCGTCGCAGCTGAAAAGAGCAACAGCGAAAACAGGTCGGGAAACGTGTGTGAGCTGAAGGGCAGGCACCACCGCTCTGGCAACCACCTTGATGCACAGCAAACCGCATATACTTATTGTCGACATGTACACGGAAGCAAGAAACTGGTACGTGGAGGGACCACGGGATGGAGCCGGGGACGGGTCTAGTGCCTGGACAAGAGTACTGTGTATGGCGTGCCTGCAAAATTGAGTTGACTCTGGGTTCCCGTGGGTCGAGAAGAACAGGCCTTCGACGCGAATTCTCCCCGTTGGTCGCATGTGGCAATAGAGGAAACTTACAGCCAACTCGACGTGGATACCGGGCCATTTTAAAAGCGAGGTAAGTTGGAACTGTGCGATTTGCTGCATGTTCCCTACATCATCAAGATGTAACCTTTTTCGATACATCTTGCACGAATATACCAGCAAACGGACGTGTCGGAAGCAGTCTGTCTGTACAATCTCTAGGGGCTCCGGCGTGTCCCTTAAACGGTGCTTGGGAATCAGGTGCTGTTGTTTGTGCCCATCGCATTTTCCAACAAGACTAAACCTGCAAAGCTGCAATCCTAAACATCGATTCCAATATGTGTGCCTGCCCGCGACTGACGATATATGCGCAGGGCGCCTCCCTCACACACAGCAGTGCTACTTGGTGGATGATGTTGATGTTAGTGTCCAAAATATCACTACAGTAGTAGTTCAGGTCGTTATCACAGAGAGTTGAGGTTGTTGGTTCTGCGCTGCACTGCACCGTTTTGCTATTAGTCCATCGCCGACCAAGAATCTCTCCGAAGCTCCAGGTCACTCTCGTTCGGATCCAATTGCTGCACGATTCTTGGATTTCAAGATTATGTACTGCTCCTGCTTACACCCAGGCGAGCGGCGGTCACTTGAGCGACTACTGCGTCGCGTTCGTCTAAGAAGGGCAATGGGTGAGCCCAAATTATGCCACCAAAACAAGACGTGGATAACGACAAATTGGCAACGTGCGGAATATACATTTCGCATTCGTCGCGTTTAAGCGAGAAGAGGGGAAAGGGAGAAACAATCCGAGGTCAGGACGAGCCAAGGTCAGGGCGATGACAAGACCTTGTGGGTGTGTTTAAACAGAGTCATCCCACGGTAGACAACCTTGCACTTTTTCGTCGTAATGTTTGCGACCGGTTAGAGTTCTTCAAGCGTGGAACTATCGATTAGTGGGTTTTGTCTGAAGACTGCCTTTGCTTTAGGATTGCTAGCGCATATAATTATTGGTGTCGGGTTGCACGAACAAATGCCGTCGAGGTCATACATCGGTTGATGATGGATGATGATGATGATGGTGACAAAGATGATGATGATGATGATGATGATGCCGTTGAGCTCCTCCTGTTAGGAGCTTCGAAAATTCTTTGAATTTGATGCACCCCTAGCAACAACTAAGCATGTGTTACACGACTAACTCACAAATTGTTCTTCCACTTCTCGTTCTGCCTCCACTTGGGCTCTTCATCGCCGCTGTCGTTCTTCCACTTTTCGTCCCTCTGCCACCTGGAACACGAAGTGTAGGTGCCAAATGTCAAAGGAAGCTTGACAATGACGTCGTTCAACATATGTGTACATCAGTGTTTGCATAGCACCGGGTTGTGTATCGCATTGGAGATACAAGCACCACAACAACACCGGGTGAGCTCGCGTACTTGGGTATGTCGTCGTCGTTGCTGTCCTGCCTCCACTTTTCATTCTCCACCCATTTCTCGGTGGTTTTCCACTTCTCGTTATCCTTCCACGCCTGGAGCCTGCGGTTTTTTTGCTTGCGTTCACGCTTTCCGTGTTCGCCCTCGTCGGCAACGGCGCTATCCTTCCATTCCTTCAGCTTGTGGCCAATGCTAGTTGCGCTCTCCTTTGTGGCCTCTGTGAGACGGCGGGAAGACGACGACTCGTAAGCCGTGACAGGCAATACCGTGTCGCACCTGGAGAAAGCAGCAGTCGACGGCGTTCAGCGGGAACAAATGGCAGGACGTTAATTTTGATGAGCAATGTCAAGGGGTGTGAGGTGTGGCGCCTATACGCCACATCTATTCTTTCCATCTCACCGCCGGAATCGCATTTGGTGAGTCAAGCGTTGCATATATATATATGTATGAAACACGCTGGGGTGCGGGGACAGAAAGGACGAAGCACTCGAGTCGTGTGACACGTGATTTTGTTAGCGTACCTGGTACGGACAACAGAAACATACCAAACCTCAGAAAGAAATACTCGGCCTGCAAAACAAACCAGCAGATCAAAAGGACTTCTGAAGTAATACGACACGTAGAACAGCATCATAAATTTTCTAGACATCACATAGGGCGGCGTCGCTTACATGATAGCGCGATCGTCCGGGTCGTCCCTAGATATCGCTCTGTCGCGGTCGAAGTAGCAAGTGCGGCAGTAGTCCCCGTATTTCCCGTCAACTGCGCTACAACCGTTCGTGCCGTACGGGTCTCCGTCGGAGCACGACTCGTCACATACACGTCCAGTCAAGCCGTTGCTGTATGTGGTGGGGCAGTCGTCCTCGTCGCAGCTGAAAAGAGCAACAGCGAAAACAGGTCGGGAAACGTGTGTGAGCTGAAGGGCAGGCACCACCGCTCTGGCAACCACCTTGATGCACAGCAAACCGCATATACTTATTGTCGACATGTACACGGAAGCAAGAAACTGGTACGTGGAGGGACCACGGGATGGAGCCGGGGACGGGTCTAGTGCCTGGACAAGAGTACTGTGTATGGCGTGCCTGCAAAATTGAGTTGACTCTGGGTTCCCGTGGGTCGAGAAGAACAGGCCTTCGACGCGAATTCTCCCCGTTGGTCGCATGTGGCAATAGAGGAAACTTACAGCCAACTCGACGTGGATACCGGGCCATTTTAAAAGCGAGGTAAGTTGGAACTGTGCGATTTGCTGCATGTTCCCTACATCATCAAGATGTAACCTTTTTCGATACATCTTGCACGAATATACCAGCAAACGGACGTGTCGGAAGCAGTCTGTCTGTACAATCTCTAGGGGCTCCGGCGTGTCCCTTAAACGGTGCTTGGGAATCAGGTGCTGTTGTTTGTGCCCATCGCATTTTCCAACAAGACTAAACCTGCAAAGCTGCAATCCTAAACATCGATTCCAATATGTGTGCCTGCCCGCGACTGACGATATATGCGCAGGGCGCCTCCCTCACACACAGCAGTGCTACTTGGTGGATGATGTTGATGTTAGTGTCCAAAATATCACTACAGTAGTAGTTCAGGTCGTTATCACAGAGAGTTGAGGTTGTTGGTTCTGCGCTGCACTGCACCGTTTTGCTATTAGTCCATCGCCGACCAAGAATCTCTCCGAAGCTCCAGGTCACTCTCGTTCGGATCCAATTGCTGCACGATTCTTGGATTTCAAGATTATGTACTGCTCCTGCTTACACCCAGGCGAGCGGCGGTCACTTGAGCGACTACTGCGTCGCGTTCGTCTAAGAAGGGCAATGGGTGAGCCCAAATTATGCCACCAAAACAAGACGTGGATAACGACAAATTGGCAACGTGCGGAATATACATTTCGCATTCGTCGCGTTTAAGCGAGAAGAGGGGAAAGGGAGAAACAATCCGAGGTCAGGACGAGCCAAGGTCAGGGCGATGACAAGACCTTGTGGGTGTGTTTAAACAGAGTCATCCCACGGTAGACAACCTTGCACTTTTTCGTCGTAATGTTTGCGACCGGTTAGAGTTCTTCAAGCGTGGAACTATCGATTAGAGGGTTTTGTCTGAAGACTGCCTTTGCTTTAGGATTGCTAGCGCATATAATTATTGGTGTCGGGTTGCACGAACAAATGCCGTCGAGGTCATACATCGGTTGATGATGGATGATGATGATGATGGTGACAAAGATGATGATGATGATGATGATGATGCCGTTGAGCTCCTCCTGTTAGGAGCTTCGAAAATTCTTTGAATTTGATGCACCCCTAGCAACAACTAAGCATGTGTTACACGACTAACTCACAAATTGTTCTTCCACTTCTCGTTCTGCCTCCACTTGGGCTCTTCATCGCCGCTGTCGTTCTTCCACTTTTCGTCCCTCTGCCACCTGGAACACGAAGTGTAGGTGCCAAATGTCAAAGGAAGCTTGACAATGACGTCGTTCAACATATGTGTACATCAGTGTTTGCATAGCACCGGGTTGTGTATCGCATTGGAGATACAAGCACCACAACAACACCGGGTGAGCTCGCGTACTTGGGTATGTCGTCGTCGTTGCTGTCCTGCCTCCACTTTTCATTCTCCACCCATTTCTCGGTGGTTTTCCACTTCTCGTTATCCTTCCACGCCTGGAGCCTGCGGTTTTTTTGCTTGCGTTCACGCTTTCCGTGTTCGCCCTCGTCGGCAACGGCGCTATCCTTCCATTCCTTCAGCTTGTGGCCAATGCTAGTTGCGCTCTCCTTTGTGGCCTCTGTGAGACGGCGGGAAGACGACGACTCGTAAGCCGTGACAGGCAATACCGTGTCGCACCTGGAGAAAGCAGCAGTCGACGGCGTTCAGCGGGAACAAATGGCAGGACGTTAATTTTGATGAGCAATGTCAAGGGGTGTGAGGTGTGGCGCCTATACGCCACATCTATTCTTTCCATCTCACCGCCGGAATCGCATTTGGTGAGTCAAGCGTTGCATATATATATATGTATGAAACACGCTGGGGTGCGGGGACAGAAAGGACGAAGCACTCGAGTCGTGTGACACGTGATTTTGTTAGCGTACCTGGTACGGACAACAGAAACATACCAAACCTCAGAAAGAAATACTCGGCCTGCAAAACAAACCAGCAGATCAAAAGGACTTCTGAAGTAATACGACACGTAGAACAGCATCATAAATTTTCTAGACATCACATAGGGCGGCGTCGCTTACATGATAGCGCGATCGTCCGGGTCGTCCCTAGATATCGCTCTGTCGCGGTCGAAGTAGCAAGTGCGGCAGTAGTCCCCGTATTTCCCGTCAACTGCGCTACAACCGTTCGTGCCGTACGGGTCTCCGTCGGAGCACGACTCGTCACATACACGTCCAGTCAAGCCGTTGCTGTATGTGGTGGGGCAGTCGTCCTCGTCGCAGCTGAAAAGAGCAACAGCGAAAACAGGTCGGGAAACGTGTGTGAGCTGGAGTGCAGGCACCACCGCTCTGGCAACCACCTTGATGCACAGCAAACCGCATATACTTATTGTCGACATGTACACGGAAGCAAGAAACTGGTGCGTGGAGGGACCACGGGACGGAGCCGGGGACGGGTCTAGTGCCTGGACAAGAGTAACGTGTATGGCGTGCCTGCGAAATTGAGTTGACTCTGGGTTCCCGTGGGTCGATAAGAACAGGCCTTCGACGCGAATTCTCCCCGTTTGTCGCATGTGGCAATAGAGGAAACTTACAGCCAACTCGACGTGGATACCGGGCCATTTCAGAAGCGAGGTAAGTTGGAATTGTGCGATTTGCTGCATGTTCCCTGCATCACCAAGATGTATCATTTCCGGATATGTTGCACGAGTTCACCAGCAGATGGATGTCCCAGCACTTTGTTTTTACAATCCCTAGGAGCTGCTGGGTGTCCCTTAAACGGCGTTTGGGCATCACGGGCTGCGGTCTGTGTCGATTTCGAATTAACAAGACAAACATATAATACCACAAACTACGGATGCCACCCGCCTGGTACCCAACACGAGCGGGTACCCGATAAATTCTTGAGGTCGGGCTCGGATACTCCACCGCGTAACCCCGCTTTTCAAGGAACCGGAACCGGTACCCGGGTACCCGGACAACATATGGTCCCGTTTACGTTCGTCAATCGGGCCTGACAAGTAGATGCTAGGGGCGTGTTCTTCGATTGCCTTTTGATAGAGAACTGTATGAGTGACAATGCACCAGTCTTTGTAAACTTACGCCGAATCCTACCTCCGATTTACATTGAATGACCATTGCTATTGGCAACTCATTTTCGTCGGAGGGTCAACCCTACACAAAGTCGATCACGTTGTAGTGCACGATCTCCGAAGAATATATGTGTATGTATGCGAAGGTGCTTTAGTTCAAGAGTTGTGTTTATTAAGCTGGATCGTTTATTTCGTGCTCAAAAAGTGTCCAGATGATATTTCAGCCGTGTTGACCACGGGGACACGTTGCTGAAAACGTATCCGGGTACGCGGGGACTCGGGGTACCCGGGTTAAACAGGTACGCGGATACCTGGGGTAAATGGGTACCCGGGTGCCAGGCCTCAGATGCGCATGATCATATGGGTGGCCGTCGTATATAGCTTCATGCGAAAAAAGCTGGTAGGTATTGCGCGAACATTGCTCTGGATCGTTTGTTGTGTGTTTGACGGGGTTCTGGCGGTTATTGTCAGGCATGCTGACCACCGGGACACGTTGCATAACGGGGACCCGGGTACACGGATACCCGGGTACTCGTTCGGGACGGGTACCTGGGTACTCGGGTACCCGGCCACCCGGCCCCAAACACCCGGCGTGTTTTGGGTCGGACACGGACCCCGTAAATGGAGGACCCGTCCGGGTAAACCCGCCGGGTACCCGGGTCCAACACGAACGGGTGGCACCCGCACTACGGACTACAACACCTATTCGACCATTTGGTCCTGCCTACGACTGCCAATGTATGCGCAGGGCGCCTCTCACACACCACGTGTATATAGCAGTGCTTGGTTGGGGGACGATTTTGATGTTGTGGCCTAAAGAATACTCGTTGAGGTCGTTTTGACAGGTAGTTGAGGATTGTGGTTCTGCGCTGCGCTGCACCGTTTATCTTTTAGTCAATCGCCGACCTCGAGTCTACGAAGCCCCAGGTCGCTCTCGCTTCAGGATCCAATTCCAGAGCGTTTATTGGATTTCAATAATTTGATTGCGTGAACAACGACTGCGTCGGGCATCTTTTCAAAGAAAAGCAAATTATGCGCCAATAATATGACATGAATCCAAGACGTGGATAACGAGAAAATTGGTCACGTGCCAATTATACATTTCGGAATACTAGCGCATATATTTATTGCTGTCGGGTTGCGCGAACAAATGCCTTCGAACTCACACATCGGGTGATGATGATGATAGCGATGATGGTGATGCCGTTGAGCTCCTCCTGTTCTGTTAGGAGCTTCGAAAATTCTTTGAATTTGATGCACTCCTAGCAACAACTAAGCATGTGTTACGCACGACAAACTCACAAATTGTTCTTCCACTTCTCGTTCTGCCTCCACTTGGGCTCTTCATCGCCGCTGTCGTTCTTCCACTTTTCGTCCCTCTGCCACCTGGAACACGAAGTGTAGGTGCCAAATGTCAAAGGAAGCTTGACAATGACGTCGTTCAACATATGTGTATATCAATGTTTGCATAGCACCGGGTTGTGTATCGCATTGGAGATACAAGCACCACAACAACACCGGGTGAGCTCGCGTACTTGGGTATGTCGTCGTCGTTGCTGTCCTGCCTCCACTTTTCGTTCTCCACCCACTTGTTGGTGGTCTTCCACTTCTCGTTATCCTTCCACGCCTGGAGCTTGCGGGATCGAGTGGCCCGTGCCCGCCGTGGTGTCGTCCGTAGAACGCCGGGCCCTAGCTGCTCCATATTGTGCGGAGGTTCAAGCCTTTGAAAGCAAGAGTGGGAACGTTTTTCGAAGCAATCGTTTTGTTGATGTCCGGATATTCGGTGCTGACAGAATTGCGTAGGCCTAGAAGTCTTACAACCAATTATCACAACACTCATTGCTTTCACCTACAGGTAGTAACCGGTCCAAGAACGTCGTGAACTGCGCATACCTACCACCTAGAATGGGAAATTCCGGTATCGAAACCGACGCAAGTGTTTCAGAGCCTCTACCGGGTCAAGAGATACGGCATTGCACATTGACACGCCGAGCACGTGGCTTTCTCACGTTGAGCACATGATGACGCGGCCACCCCTACGTTGGGCCACATTATCCGCCATCAAGGCAGTCTCTAGGTCGTTGAAGCAGAAGCGGCACTTGGGTCCGTGGTTTCTCCAGTTGCAGTTGTAGTCGCCGTGGCGACCCGTGCCGCAAGATTCGTCACATACCTGCATGGCGGGAGCATTATTGTGTACTTAAGGAGATTGAAACCCACGTACACAGGGGTTGGGGAGCTAACCGCGTGGCCAATGTTACGTGCGTTTTCGTTTCAGCCGTTGGCTTCATTTAGACTACCGTGTGTAGCCATTAGTATAGTCCACAGTGCTCTTGATGATGTTTTGATTGTATAGTCTAGACTTCTAAAACTATACGAGTACTTATATTTTATGCTATAGTGTATATACAAAATATTTCTAAAGCCATCCATGCCGCTGCTCCAGTTCACCCCCCCCCTCCTTCCCTACCACCGCACCATCGCCTAGACCTAGCACCACGCGTGCAGCAAACCTCTACATCTACGCGACCTAAAACGCTGTAAAAAAACCTTTTGCTCAACCCCCCCCCTCCAACACTCCGCCCTCTCCTCACTGGTTGTACCACTTACAGGATATACGTGATAAACTGGTGCATTCCTTCCAAAACCGTCAGGCTTATCCCCTTCAAGGATTAATAGTTTCCACGCACAGATTGAGTTGCCATAGTTGCCCCGCCCTTTCCCCCCCGCTCCCTCTTGTTTAAACCCATGCCCTACGCCCTTCGAAACTCCGCCCTACCCTGACCGGCTACACGACTTACAGGATACACTTGATGAACTGATGCATTTCCTCTCCACCGCTGTCAGATTTTGTCCCCCTCAATAACGGGTTTTATAGTTTCCGCGCACAGACTGACTAACATCACCCTGTTGACCCTGATAGCTACACTGTAGTTGCAAGGGGAGTCGCCGACCTTTACCCTTAATGAGGACACACAACTCGTAATACGCGCGATCGGAGTATCACGCACAGCTTGCAAAGATGATTTTCGACAAAATCTTCGATCTCACAGCTGGAGTGTTTTTATTTTATTTTTTAATATTGCTTTCGCCAGCTGCTCTTACCTCACAGTTTTTTGTTCATTGCCTACATACTTAACCTCCATCAGGTGCCCAACGCTATAAGGTGAACCGCATGTACACGAGCATTCAATCAGGTTAACCTGGACCTTCATATTTCTTGCGTCGCCCTCGGTATTATTAGTGTTGTACACGATTTGAAGGCAAGTACTACTGTGAATAGATACACACGCGCAAAGTAGATGGCATCTCCTACGTAACATTCACATGGTAACGGGGATTAAGAAATTCAGGCTCTGCTGCTGTGGTTCACAGGAATAACACATTCAGAACATCGACACGTTACTATATAATACTCTGGTAGGTGGTGCAGTAGTATTATAACCAGCACCGCATGAATCTGTTTCTGTCTCTCTTACAACAAGAAAACGAAACATCCTTCATAGGGCTATCAATACTCCACCGTCGGGCTGGCAGCATACGGAGACGCTCGTCGATGCTAGTTTTCTGCCCGGCACCACTAATGACACGAACCGACGTCACCCAACAACACCGAAGGCACGACTGCGGTGTGGTCCGGTACCTGTGGTCTGTTCGTTGTGTGCTGTGCTGCGCTGTGCTACGGCTGTGCGCTGGTTCTCTGTTTGCGGGCTGTGGGTGGTGAACCTGTGACGAGTGTCTATCCCGGCAAGAAAACGCCTTCCACTTGTTAAAAAATACCATTAGGCGTTCTAGTCCAGAACTTGCTATTCCTTTCCAGCACGAGACGATGAATATCATCGTTTGGGCGTCAATACCTTCTACCTACACGGACATACTCCCCTCCGAAAGGAAAACCTGTATTGCGAATATATTGTTAGCCAAGACAGCGCGGATAGGAGGTTGGATGCCACTTGTACGGGGGCAGCGGCGCACCCTGTCCGAAACCCGTGTTACCCGCTTACCGTGTCCTTCTTGCGTCCGCACTTGTCGCTGCACTCGGCGGCCTCGGGAGGCCTCATCGTGTCGCACATGATCACGTGCGGCGCCTCCTGTTCGCCTTCCAGGTCAGACCTCGTCAGCGCCAGCGACTGCTCTTCACGGCGAGCCACTTCAACGTCGACGTAGCAGAGACGGCACATGTACCCGAACTTCTCTGCGTCACTAGCACCGCAGAGAAAACCACCGAAACGGGATGATTCAGCGGTGCAGGTGTCGTCACACACGGTGGAGGTGCCGACAGGTAGGCCGGTGGTGTCCGCGCTGCCGCAAGCGGCGTTACATACCGCGGAAGGAACATCGGTGTCGTCCGAAAGACGGCGGCTTGAAGCGTAGGCGAGTTTTCTCTCGTGCTTGGTGGCTTTGAGGGAGGCCATGTTGCCCTCCTCGACTCTGCTGCCGTGGATGAAGAGCGTCTGGCCGGCAATGGCATCGGACACGGTGGTGTGGTCGACGTGCTCGAAGCCGACATAGGAAATCTGGTTCCAGCGCGTGAGACAGGGCGGTACAGGGCAGAAAAGCAAAGCGTCATGTCACGCGCTGTCATCGAATGCACAGTTTAGGGATGCATATACCTGGTTCATTGTACGTCTTGACGCAACCGTAGATTCAGATTTGACGATAACGTGGATACGGCGACAGAAGACATGTTTCGTAGACATCGTTCACTTGAAACCTCCTTTAATTGTTTTGTTCGACCCTTGAACATATAAACGAAGCGTGTTTTTTCGTGTCGTCAACAGCAAGTCGCAGGATTCTATTAATAGTTATAGAAAGAGGGACAGGTCGTATTACGCACATACGCGATATAATTTGCTATATTAATCTATACAAATTAAAATACACTCCAGCTGTGAGATCGAATATTTTGTCCGAACTCATCTATCTTTGCAAGCCGTGTGTGATACTCCGATCGCGCGCAATACGGGTTGTGTGTCCTCAATAAGGATATAGGTCGGCGACTCCCCTTACAACTACAGTGTAGCTAAGCGGTCTGTGCGCGGAAACTATAAAACCTGTTTCTGAGGGGGACAAAATCTGACAGCCGTGGAGGGCAAGGTATCCGTTTATCAACTGAATCCTGTAAATCGAATAACCGGTGAGGGGAGGGCGGAGTTTTTATGGGCGTGGGGGCCTGATTTTGATCAAAAGGGGGGCGCGAGGGGGGGAGGGGGGGAGGGACAGGGACAGGTAGGGCAGCTCAATGTGTGCGTGGAAACTATATAGACTATCCTTCTTGAGGGGGGAGGGGGAGGGGGGGGGCGTGTGTGGGAGGGGGGCGGGGGGGGGGGGGGGCGTCATGTCACATAGATAGTAGTAGGGGTTTGCTATGCTATAATTTTCTATATATAACTTGATGTAACCGTTCGTTAGAAACCGGACAAGCATTGCGTGCTCATATATATGATGCTAAAAGCACCGAAACACGTTTCGGACTCCAGAGGAAAAGTTACCGACACACACAAAGACCATAAAGACCGAACATAAGGCGACACGGGCAGGGCTGTCGGCCGCCGGGAAACATAATTTCTGAACTACGATGCAAGGGCCTGCGCGGCACGATCATATCACCTTGCTGAGCGCTCACACGCATCGGATGAGAGTGCATACAACTTCTCGTTAAATTGCAAACACGCGTTGTGCAAGGCTGGCTGAAAACTGAGATTCAGTTTGACTTGCGAGTATAAAATATAATTAAAAGTCTGAGAAGATAACTTTTTATAAATATTAATTACATAATTTCCCCAATTATACATAGTACCTTCTAAAAAAAAAGTTGTTTCTATATATTCTGGTATTTTTTTAATTACGCTCAAAGATTTATAAATTTTAAAAGTAAATTTTGATAAAATAAAATAAAAAGCTTTTATTTTAATAAGTTTACGAATTTCAGACTCTTCAAAATAAAAATTTTTAATAGTGTTTTTATAATCAATAAATCCTAAATAATAATACTTAATTTTTTTATTCTCCTGCTGGTGATCAGCATTCAACTATATTTTGCTGCTCTACCCTTCAAGTTGCATATACCGTGCACAACGCAATCACTCTCAAACGAGAAAACTAGATCCTGGACCGGCTTCTTGCCCCTATCTGTACTACTGTTTTTTATGTCTTTGAATGTAAATAATACGGGCACGTTATGACGCTTATTTTGCTGTCTGGTATCGCACGTAACAAATCGAGTGCGTGTTACTGCAATTGTTTATCTACCGTATGCACCAAACAAAAACCAAGTACTCACGAGGTTGGTGGTGACGAACTTGCTGGAGAACCGCTGCCACAGAGGCCAGGCGTACGGGAAGTCGGAGATGGTGAGCCAAAGCGCAACGTCGTACGGGTAGGTGTACCCCCAGCGAGTGCGGGTGTAGTCGACGTACTCGACGAACGCGGGGTCGTTGTTGTTGTAGATGGCGTTTCCGTTGATGTGGCCGAGCATGTTCCACATGTCCGACTCCTGCGCGGTGGAGTGGAAATTGGTACCGCCGAGGTTGCTCCCCTTCACCCAGAAGTCTTCGTTTACGCGGAAAGCGGCGTGGTGAAGCTCCTCAAACGAACGGTCGCTCGCAACCAGCACGTCCCACTCCACGATGGCGAGGGCATCGTACTCGGACAGCTCGGCGTGAACGTCCCTGTCAAGGAACATCTTGAAGAACATGACAGAGGGGCCCTTCGGGTAGACATCCTCCTGCAACGTGTTAATTAACAAGCATGGGGCGGAAGTACGGGAAGGAGGCACGCGATGATAGTCTAGGTCACGGGCGGCGCTTTGGCTGGAGGTTTGCCGAAGCATTGGTCGGAAAAAGCGAGTGGCCTTATTCGTTGCGTCTCCATCGACTATATTGCAAAACAAAATACAGTACCGGTAGTTATATCGAGCAAATGTATTAGTTTAATAGTTTCTAGTTTTCGATGTGGAAAAATCAAGAAGGGTTATTTTTTTCCACGCTCGTATGTATGTCCGATTTTCCGTTACGTCCAGAGAGAACGCATGATGAAATAAAAGTATAGTCTAGATTAGTCTACATTCCAAATGGATATTGGTGCTTGCTGGGACAACAACAGCATCAGCACAACAGCACGACAGTATGTGCCGGGAGGTTGGTGTCGTATTGGGCTGTCTAGTGTTGCGTTGGGTTGCGTTGGGTTTCGTTTGGATTGTGCAGGGTTTCGTATTGGCTAAAGTTCTGCTACGCTGTGTTGTGTTTGGTGGTGCTGTGCTGTGTTGTGTTGTGTTGTGTTGTGTTGTGTTGTGTTGTGTTGTGTTGTGTTGCGTTGTGATATGATTGTTGGATGCAGCGTTTTGTTGTGTTGTGTTGTGGTGTGCCGTGTTGTGTTGTGTTGTGTTGTGTTGTGTTGTGTTGTGTTGTGTTGTGTTGTGTTGTGTTGTGTTGTGTTGTGTCGTGTTGTGTTGTGTTGTGTTGTGCTGTGTCGTGTTGTGTTGTGTTGTGTTGTGTTGTGTTGTGTTGTGTTGTGTTGTGCTGTGTCTTGTTGTGCTGTGTCTTGTTGTGTTGTGTTGTGTTGTGTTGTGTTGTTGTGCTGGTTCGGATTGGGTTGGGTTGGGTTGGGCTGGGTTGGGCTGGGTTGGGCTGGGTTGGGTTGGGTTGGGTTGGGTTGGGCTGGGCTGGGTTGGGTTGGGCTGGGCTGGGTTGGGTTGGGTTGGGTTGAGTTGGGTTGGGTTGGGTTGGGTTGGGCTGGGTTGGGTTGGGTTGGGTTGGGTTGGGTGGGGTTGGGTTGGGTTGGGTTGGGTTGGGTTGGGTTGGGTTGGGTTGGGTTGGGTTGGGTTGGGTTGGGTTGGGTTGGGTTGGGTTGGGTTGGGTTGGGTTGGGTTGGGTTGGGTTGGGTTGGGTTGGGTTGGGTTGGGTTGGGTTGGGTTGGGTTGGGTTGGGTTGGGTTGGGTTGGGTTGGGTTGGGTTGGGTTGGGTTGGGTTGGGTTGGGTTGGGTTGGGTTGGGTTTGGTTGGGTTGGGTTGGGTTGGGTTGGGTTGGGTTGGGTTGGGTTGGGTTGGGTTGGGTTGGGTTGGGTTGGGTTTGGTTGGGTTGGGTTGGGTTGGGTTGGGTTGGGTTGGGTTGGGTTGGGTTGGGTTGGGTTGGGTTGGGTTGGGTTGGGTTGGATTGGGCTGGGCTGGGGTGGGTTGGGTTGGGTTGGGTTGGGTTGGGTTGGGTTGGGTTGGGTTGGGTTGGGTTGGGTTGGGTTGGGTTGGGTTGGGTTGGGTTGGGTTGGGTTGGGTTGGGTTGGGTTGGGTTGGGTTGGGTTGGGTTGGGTTGGGTTGGGTTGGGTTTGATTGGGTTGGGTTATGTCCGGTTGGGTTTAGTTGACGAACATTTCAACTATCCAGCAGCGCAAGCTGCTGCTGTGAAAGTAGTACTGCAGCATGCTACAGATAGTGAGTGTTCTTCCGTCTCCTTTGCGAAGAAAGATAGAGGTTTCTGGGAATTGACCTATTAGACTAAATGTAATACTACATTTTCCTACCAGATAAATGCTTCACATCGATGGTGATACAGTAGTATAGTTTAGTATTCGCAGAAGGCACGCCTTTGATGGGTGGCAGAGCGGACCGCGGCTCTCCCACAACGACGCTAAATATGAACCGACAAATTTGCAGCCTAGAAAAGGTTAGTCATCCTGCAGCAGTGTGACAAGGACCGTGCCCGGTGGCAGCTAGCTGACACTCGTCAACTACATTTTGCTGCTGTGCCACTTGTGCGTGACTTGCTGGCGAATAACCGAGAGTGTACGCACAGCGGACACGAAATGAGTTGGGGTCTCGGCAGGTTTCGAACGATGCTGACGGGTTGGGAGCGAACATGATCAGCGATTCGTTTCAGAGTCGGATAGGGCCATGATGGATGGGCGATATAGTCTACACCATGAAAAAAACTTGAAAGCTGGATATATGACATACCACACCGGGTAGTATCATAGGCGAGATAATGCACACCGTCAAGAGAGCGGGCAGACTTGGCGGGAAAGAAAACAACACAAGAAACGGGAAGCGCGTTCTACGGTACCGACACAAGTGATGTTTCTGACAAGTTAACGGATCAACGGACACACACATGGCCGGCAAGCCGCGCGTGGGGCGACGACTACGGACCTCTATGCACACAACCAACTCACATTTCCCCCCACCCAGTAGGAATTTCCATGATCGACATATTCTACACGACAAAAATAGTATATGCTGGTCTCGATGTTGGCACATTGGTTCCCCACCGACCTCAGTACAGCAGCACTAGTTTCGACAAAACTCTTACCCTCACTACCCCCAGGTGACATTTTATCATAGTCGTATATGTTTTTCGAGTGAAGCCGACGCGTGCCGCAATAATAGAGGCGCATCAGTTTTTTTCTGGGATGTTCCTCGGTTTGGGAGCTTAAGGCCTCCCCCAAAAACTGATTTGGACGAAGAAAAAAAAAAGCAACCGGATGGAAAATCCCATGTGTGGCTTAGGTACAACAAACAAGAGGACGAAGCACGAAAATGGCCTATTTCCAACAACAATTTGGGGTCAAGGTCGTTCAGGAAACAAACTATAGCCGAAAAAAGGTATACCTCTCGATCGTAGCATGCGTCCACCTCAGGTACAACAAACAAGAGGACGAAGCACGAAAATGGCCTATTTCCAACAACAATTTTGGGTCAAGGTCGTTCAGGAAACAAACTATAGCCAAAAAAAGGTATACCTCTCGATCGTAGCATGCGTCCACCTCAGGTACAGCAAACAAGAGAACGAAGCACAAAAATGGCCTATTTCCAACTAACTACAATTTTGGGTCAAAGTCGTTCAGGTCCTAGGAAACAAACTATAGCCAAAAAAAGATATGTCTCTCGATCGTGGCATGCGTCCGCCTCAGGCACAACAAACAAGAGACCGAAGCACAAAAATGACCTATTTCCATCAACAATTTTGAGTCAAGGTCGTTCAGGAAACAAACTGTAGCCAAAAAAAGGTATACCTCTCGATCGTAGCATGCGTCCGCCTCCTTCCTGGGAAATGGTGGAACATTGGTCAACTACACGGAAAAAAACTCCGTTCGGAGCGCCGGCTGGTCCGTTGATCTTGATCATAAATGCGAGAAAGGTATCTCTTATTTCCATGCTGGTATCTAGACTGTACATAGAAACGCACCAATCAGAGCGCTTGGATCCACAAGAGGATGTGAGAAATGACAGCTGCGAGGTCAAGGATCCAGTTGAGAATATATATATATATCTATGTGTGCGACCATCGTTTTTATTGCACCTCACACATTTATCACCCTGTTGACCCTGATAGCTTCGTACACTGCTGTAGTTGTAAGGGGAGTCGCCGACCTATATCCTTAATGAGGACACACAACTCGTAATAAGCGCGATCGGAGTATCACACACAGCTTGCAAAGATGAGTTTCGACGAAATCTTCGATCTCACAGCTGGAGTGTATTTTCATTTTTTATAGTATAACTATTAATACTACCAGCTGCCACAGGTACTAATGTTATAAGGTATTAGTGGGGTATTATTAGTCCGTGTGACCACTTGCAAAAGGTTAACCAATAGCTTGCTACCCAAACCAAGCCTTATAACACTCGTCCCCTCTGAAACGGCGGGATAGCAGGTCGGCCGGATATACGAGCGGACATTTCAATATCGAAGCCGTTTCATTTCCTGGGGATACCGGGGGCAGAGTATTTTTCAAGTCCGACATGGGGAAAGACTGAAAAAATATACTCCGGAGTATATTATTGCGGATGGTGGGATTTGAGCCCGCGACCCAAAAAAAGCATGGTCCTGCCGACGACGTCATTTATTTGTTAAGGTGTTGGTAGGGTATTTGTCCGTTTCACCACTTACTTGCAAAAAGTTAACCAATAGATTGCCCAAAACAAGCCTTATAACTCTACTATTTTACCAACGCGTACAATAATAATACAGTGTACATACACCAAAAAGCGTGCGATATATTACAAGTACCAACAACTTAGCTTGCAAAGATGAGTATCGACCCCATTTTTGTCAGATGATGACGTCCTTAATTTTTTTTTTTTTTTCCAGGTATACAGGTATCCCCCACACGCTCCCAGGGAATAATCTGGTGTTGCAACATATGCTTGCTCAAACGCCCCACCTAATATCGAAATCCGCCAGACTCAAGAGTAATAAACACTTCCACGCACTGGATATCACCTCATTATCTTTCTGGAGCCATCCATGCCGCTGCTGCAATTTCCCCCCGCGCCCCCCCCGCCCCCAACGCCCCCTCCTTCCCCACCACCCGCACCATCGCCTAGACCTAGCACCACGCGTATAGCAAACCTCTACATCTATGTGACCTATGGCCCTTGCGCCCCCCCCCGCCCCCCCCCTCCCCCCCCCACCTCCCCCCGCCCCCAACCCCAACCCCTCGAACACTCCGCCCTCTACTCACTGGATGTACGACTTAAAGGATATACATGATAAACAGGTGCATTCTTTCCAAAACCGTCATATTTATCCCCTTAAAGGGTGTATAGTTTGCACGCACAATTGAGCTGCCCCGCCCGTACCCCCCCCATGATAAATTGGTGCATTCTTTCCAAAACCGTCCGATGAGTCCCCTTGAAGGATTTTTTGTTTCCACGCACAAATGGAGTTTCCCCACCCGTCCCCCCCCCCCCCCCCCCCATTCCCTTTTGATCAAAACCAGCCCCCCACGTCCTTCAAAACTCCGCCCTCCCCTCACCGGCTATAAGACTTACAGGAATAACTTGATAAACTGATGCATTTCCTTCCACAGCTGTCAAATTTTGTCCCCCTCAGAAACGGGTTTTATAGTTTCCGCGCACAGACTGACTAACATTACCCTGTTGACCCTGATAGCTACACTGTAGTTGCAAGGGGAGTCGCCGACCTATATCCTTAATGAGGACACACAACCCGTAATACGCGCGATCGGAGTATCACACACAGCTTGCAAAGATGAGTTTCGACAAAATCTTCGATCTCACAGCTAGCTGCTGGAGTGTATTTTTATTTTTAGAATATAAACGATTGTGTTTCAGACGTCCATCAGATATGAATTTTTATTTTTAGAATATAAACGATTGTGTTTCAGACGTCCATCAGATATGAATTTCATATACAATATATAGCACACGTACGTTCAATCAATCGCCTGGTCATATATAGGCGCCACCACGAGCCACGCTACGGCTTAGTCTCTGTTTGCGTGGAGGGGAGTGCGCCGGCAAGAAGCGGGATTCAACGACGAAGGAGGAGGGCGACTGGCCGTCGACGGGCGGGGGAGAGACGGATCGAACTCTCCTTGAACGATAATTTTTGTTTTTCGGATCAGCGCCGCAAGCTGCGTGGAGTATTTTGTTTTGTTTCGGACAGGGGAGAAGGGGAACCGATTGGAATTGAGTGTGAACGAGAGCAAGTGCGAAAGAGCGGGCCGAGTGAGCTAAAGGCGACGAGGCGGCCACGGGGAACCACAGCAGGAAGATGACACACGGAGACCCACGACCCGCACGCACATCACCAGAATGAGCGCAGCGATCGTCTTTTTTTTGCAGGGTTATTTTTACGAGGCGGTAGTACAACATGTTACTTACGTCACTGATGGTTTGTAGCGTTTGTAGAAGAGTCGTATACCCTTCATGGGGAACGACCCGCCGCAAATTTCAATTTTCAGGCACGGGGATCGTAGCTGCGCTGCAACTTGTCAAATAACTCGCGATCATTGGTACTTGACAATGTACTGACTGTGATTTTGGTTCAATTGCTCTTGTTTCACTGCATGCCCGCGGGTCGTCACTCTAACAGCACTCCAGACAGCGCAGGCGCGTTCGTCTATACTCACGATTACCGAGCGATTCGTGCGGTGCGGGCAGCCCAACCACTGCTTGTAGCTTGTAGCCGCGAGTTGGATAGTTCTGGGAACGGGGGAACTTTATGCTGTATGTAGTTGAGTGGATACCCGCGGCCATGTGAGTTCACTTTGCACATTGGACCTTTTCACTTGTCTTGTGTGCCTTTTTCCGTATCGTGCGTTTTTAGGCGGGAAAGCGTAGTATTTCCCGGACGAATTTTGACTTCATTTGTTTTTTCGGATCTTCCTGGGGCTCCAGCACCTTTGTGTGACCACGGGCTCTATATTTTTTTTGACAATAGTTAATTTTGAGAAAACAACATATTTAAAAAAAAAAAAAATGATAAACTTTCAATCCAGCTGCGAGGTCGAAGATTTTGTCGAAACTCATCTTTGCAAACTACTACTGTGTGTGATACTCTGATCGCTCGTATCACTGTGTGCGTGTCCTTATTAAGGATGTAGGTCGGCGACTCCCCTTGGAACTACAGGCAGTGTAGCTTGTACCAGAGTCAACAAAGGGTGATGTTAATCAGTGTGTACGCGGAAACTATCAAAACCGTATTGAATGATAGGGAGTCAAAAATGAACAGGCGCAGGCAAATCCCGCACTACCCAGGGTAAAGACAGAGCAAAAAGAGCTGTCGATTCCTGGGTGGCTATCTCACCTTCTTGGTTGAACCGTATAGGGATCAGCCAAAGAAGGCCGGCAAGTTCATAGTGTTGACTAAACCGGAGGGGCGAGGTTGACACAAAGTCTGCGTTCTGCAGATGGACGAAAACTGGTACACAAACGAAAGTGTATGGAGCTTAAGCTTTTTTTACCCGGATCCCCAGGAGGATACATCATCAGTTTGTCAAGTGTATCCTGTAAGCCGTACGATAACCGGTGAAGGGAGGGCGAAGTTTTCAAGTGCGTGAGGGCCTGCGTTCGAACAAGAGGGGGTGGGGGGGGGGGGGGGCAACTCCATCTATCTGTGCGCGGAAACCATAAATCCTTTTAAGGGAACAAATCTTACGGTTGGTTGTCGAAGGAATGCATCAGTTTGTCATGTATGTCCTGTAAGTCGTACAACCAGTGAGGAGAGGGCGGAGTGTTCGAAGGGGGGGGGGGGGGGAGGGGGGGGGGATTTCCAACAGCCTTAGGTCGTATAGATGTAGGAGCTTGCTATACGCGTGGTGCTAGGTCTAGGCGATGAGTGCGAGTGGTGGGGAAGGAGAGGGCGTTGGCAGGGGGGAGGGGGGGGGATAATTGATGTATATACAACAAACGCAACACCAAGATAAATAGGATATCCTTCGTACCAGGTACTTGATACCTACCTCTGGTACGTTCCTCCTCCCTACCAAAAAAAAACTAAAATCAATTGTAGTCACCACGGAATGAGTCATCCCACGGCAGGGGTTGCAGTTGTTGGATTGCGCCAAAAAGTACCTGGGCGATTGAGTTCCTCATGTGAGGAACTGCCGTCAATGAAGTGATTTTTCAAGAACATTTATTTTCAGGGCTAGACCAATAGACTAGATAATTTGTTTTTTTTCTTCAACCTCCGGCGGATGGGGAAAAATGAGCTTTAATCACCACACTTCCACGTATTTTCATACGCGTCTAAAAAAGTCATTAAAGCTTGATCGGGTTGTGCGAACGAATGCCTTCGAAGTCATTTTTCGGGTGATACATTGAGCTCCTCATGTGAGGACCTCAGGGACTGATCGATCATGCTCCAACCCTACCGCCGTGGGATGGCTCGAATGTGAAACGTCACGAAGGAATGTGAAACCCAACCTCATGGCATTTCATTCGGAAACTTGAAGTAAGAAGGACCTGGAACTACGTGTCCCCAAGGAATGCCAAAGGCGTCACGAGGCGATGAGAACGCTACGTACGTGTATGCAGCATACTCGTGGGACATCACTGGGAGGACCGGATGATCGTCGTAGCTCTGTACTAGGTACATAGACTAGACTACAGCAGTTACTATTAATAGTGATGAAATATTGGAGTATCACAAACAGCTTGCATCAGATGAGTTTCGAGCAAATCTTCCCCTTGCCGCCTCGGTAAGGCATGCTGCGAAGCTTGCCCTAGCAGGCTTGTAGCGAGGGGGGGGGCTCTTTCTGGCGGGTGCAAGGCTGGACTAACCCTCGAGCAGTGATACTTCTTGCTGCTGCGTGTGGCCGCGAGGCATACGCGTGGCGGTAGAGTTGGGTCGTACGCGTGCGTTAGGCATGGTCCCCTGGGGCGATCATTGATATTTGTATCGTAGTTTTTGGTTCGATTGCTCTTGTTTCACTGCATGCCCGCGGGTCGTCACTCCGACAGCACTCCAGAGAGCAGGCGCGTTCGTCTATACTCACGATTACCGTGCGGTTCGTACGGTGCAGGCAGCCCAACCGCTGTAGCTTGTAGCCGCGAGTTAGTTAGTTGTTGTGGGAACAGGGTAGCTCTAATGATGTAGTTGAGTGGATACTCGCGGCCATGTGAGTTCAGTTTGCACATTGGACCTTTTCACTTGACAATTGTGCGCTTTCTTTGTATCGTGCGTTTTAGGCGGGAAAGCGCAGCATTTCCGTGACGGATTTTGGTTTTTCGGGGTGCCTTTCTAGGGCTCCAGCACCTTTGTGTGACCACGGGGACTCTATACGTACGTATGTTTGACAAGAGACAACAACAACAACAACGACAACGTCAGTAACTTGATACTCCGGAGTATATAATAACTGATTTCCTCCTCTCGAGGCGGAGGCGAAGCAGCGGCAAAACTTCTTTTTTCTTTTTTTTTTTTCTTTTTTTGTTATCCTCCGGCGGATGGGGAAAAATAAAGCTTTAGCTCACTACACTTCCACGTATTTTCATACGCGTCGTGTGTCGATTTAACTCGGTTGCTTTCCCAGCCCAACGCTAGCTGGCGCACCCTTCGGGCCCCATTGTAGGTGTACTTCTTGTTACTTCGGAAGTATTAATTAAGCGTGTTCAACTCGCTGTCATGGGCGATCACGCCGTGGCACAACCGATCGATGATGCACTACTACATACATACAGGGTTTTTACTAAACATTTTCATATTTTGCCGGTCTTCTACCGTTCTGCCATTCTACGGTTCAGCTGTACGCACCCATCCGTATGGCGCGAACACAGGGCTGTCTATTGGTTAGTTGTGGGGACGGGGGAACTCTATGCTGTAGTTGAGTGGATACCCGCGGCCATGTGAGTTCAGTTTGCACATTTGACCTTTTCACTGGATGCGCCTTTTTCCGTATCGTGCGTTTTTAGGCGGGAAAGCGTAGTATTTCCCTGACGAATTTCGATTTCACTTGGTTTTTCGGATCTTCCTAGGGCTCCAGCAACTTTGTGTGACCACGGACTCTAGATTTTTGACAAGAAGAGTTAAATGTGAGAAAACAACAACAAACTGCCACACTACTTAACTGTGTGCTGAATATTTGCACTATTCATAGCGAGAGGTAACAAAGTAGACTATGGCCTTCGATTACTCTCTCTATTGTTGGAGACACATAAATACATCGAATATATAGAGACCGTACCAATACTTTAGTAGTGCCATCAAGTGCCAGCGTAGTTTTGATCTACTCCCGAGTATATTTTTTTCGACCGTGTTGCCGTGTTGTTCACTTTTCTACCGGGTCACCATTAATTAATAGTACGTGGGAGATTTTTCTCCTCTACACATCAATCTCTAGGAAAGGCGTGGTCTCGCACAGGTGGCTGTACCCTTTTTTTTGAAAATATATTTTAAGGACGTCAGCCGTGAGTTCGACGAATTTCAGGTCAATACTCATCTTTGCACAAGCTGCGTTGGTGGTACTTGTAATATACTCCATGGGTGAGTTTTTATTGGGAGGGGTCCTATTTTTTGTCCACTACTATTAATAAAAAATGAAAATACACTTCTTTTTTTTTTTTTCTTTTCTGCACACTTTTACTTTCCAGCTTCTGGACAAGCCGTGGTCACAGGTGTCATCCCTTCTCCTCCCCGGTTCTTGCCTTTAATTTCATCGCGCATAGGGTTCAGCAATCCCACTGCTTGTCGATTGTTCATCGAATATTGCTAACTCACGCTCTCGCGCTTTCCGCAAGTCAATTTGTGCACAAGAAAAAGTCCCAACGAATTTATACGCGTATGCACTCGGCGGGGCTCGAACTCACGAAACTGACCTATACCAGGCTCGAGGAAATTCTGATACGCCACCGGGGCGACCGGTCGATAAAATCGTGAGTGTTGGTATTTTTACTTTATTTAGGTGAGATTTTTTTAGCTAGATCTGACATCATACCCTCGTATCTATTTTGTTTTCGCCACCGTATTTCATTGTTGATAATATTTTGAAAAATATGAAAAAAGTATATACTCATATATTATAAAAAATGAAAATACACTCCAGCTGTGAGATCGAAGATTCCGTCGAAACTCATCTTTGCAAGTTGTGTGTGATACTCCGATATACATATCGCGAATATCGTACTGCTACGTATAGTCTACAGGGTTTAGCATTCCGACCATTCGTCGGTTTCCGTTGGATTATGAAATTGTGCGAACTCGAGCTATCGCAACTTCACCTACCAATGAAGAAAACATGAAAGGGAGCAAGAACGGAAGAAATTTGGGACTCCCGTAAAAATTGCACGTACGTACGTGCGGTTTTTTCAATTCGAACGTAAATTCATTAGTCTAGCGATTTATGTATGTCGGATCCCTATGTGCAGATCCGCACAAAACGACGGTGTTGCCCAGCCCAGACCAGCTCGACCCCAAGACCTGACCCGAACCCTAACCGTAACCGTAACCCTAACCCTAACCCTAACCCTAACCGTAACCGTAACCGTAACCATAACCGTGACTGTAACCGTAACCGTAACCCCAACCGTAACCCTAGGTAACCCAACCCGTTGGGAGGCTCGAGGTCTGCTCTCGAGGTCGGCAGGGGCAGTACTGGGTTTGAAACGTGCAAATCTGAAAACCTTGCACATGCGTGCAATTAAACGCCTGGTGAAGAATTTTCCTGTTGTTGCGCAAGAAAATAAGGCAACAATAATAGGAAAAGCGAACGCGCAAGGAGTACCTGTAGGCCGAGCGTTTTCATACGAGTACGAATATGTCGGCGAGTCAGAATTATGAATGCTGGGCGGCGGCACCTGACTTTTCATAAATAGATATATTATACCGGAACACGGACTACGCCAGTCAGCCATTTAGAAAAATCGGCCTCGGGTCTCCTGCCTCGCACGCCGCGGAACCTCATGAATGGGACGCCGGGGGGGGGGGATAGCCTTGATTGATAGAAAACTTATCGGGTTACCCACAAGGCTACTAGAGTACATACAAGAACAAAGCCCGCAATATTTACTTTGATACATAGAAATCCAGAGGCCATATATTTCTTCAATGTGTGAACGGACGCGTCACTCAGGCGTCGCAAACAAAATGCATTTGTAGGGGGGGGATGTGATACACTTCCATTTTTTTTTCCTTAGTGCGTATTCTTCTATTATGAGATTATATCCCGGCCTATCCATGACCACGGAAGAAATTACTATGGCGATTGATCAATGTGTCTGGAATTTTATTAGACATCAGAACTAACAGCGCAGTGAGAGATTGTCGGAAGAGGGCATCATCACGAGCTTTGTCTAACCCCCCCCCCTGTCTGAGAAGATAATATGCTGCTGCTGATGAGCGCACGCACGGGAAAGAAAACCGATTGTCTACGTGGTCCACGGGTCCCTTCTGGTCAATTACCGCCAACAGCTCTAGCACGAACTTTAGTAGTAGCGAAGCCAACGTCCCAAAATGTACTGCTCGTAGCTGGATTGCGGCTCATGGGGCAACGCATCACCGAGTAGCAGGCAACAATATATATAGACAATGCCTGTCTATCTATCTAGACTATCTAGTCTATCTATCTATCTATCTAGTCTATCTATCTATCTATCTATCTATCTATTTATCTATCTATCTATCTATCTATCTATCTATCTATCTAGTCTATATGTCTATCTATCAATCTATCTATCTATCATGATGGAGAGTCATCCCGAGGTATAGAGGTTGCCCATGTTGAGCCAAATGTGTTTCTGGCCGGTTGGGCTCCTCAAAGTGTGGCACTAACACTTACAATGCAATGACAATGTTACGCGAATAGTAATTGTTGTAGGACTAGCACGGAACAACGGCGCGGTCGGGTTGGGCAAGCGAACGTCTTCGAAATCACTGCACATACAGATGGTTGAAAGGCACACTAGTTTTTTTTTATTTCGTGCGGGGCGTACCTCTGCGCGCTCGACCAGAAAATGAACACCCACGAGCAGAATCCAACTGATCGTTAGAGAGGGATGCTCTCACGAAGCGCGGTGCGCGCTGAGTTCTCTGGATGCAATACCTGAAAAACCCTACGATGTAGCATGAGCGATTACATGTCCTACACACCAAACAGCCAAGCTACAAAATATGGCTCACATCTTCGCTCAGGTGAGCGTACACAAGGCGCGTTTTCGCGAAACAACGCCCTGCAGTCTCGCTGATGGTTTCCAAGGCAGATGGTACGGCCGGAGCATCTTCTTCCCCCTCGGCATAGTACAGGACCAGGTCAGCGTTTTGCTTGGTCAAAGGAGAGCAGGTGGAAGGCCACCGGTCGAGGGACGACACCGCGCGAGAGAGGTCGCCGCGATAAACCGGCACTACTATCGCCAAGTGCTGTCCTGGGTCTCCTCGAGGCGAAAGAGGTCGATCTTCGATTGGTTGAACGGCTAACGTGTCCGCAAAAGAGAGGACAGGTGGACCTGATAATGCCAGGCATCCTGCTAACGCGATGCCTCGCATGGGCGCAGAGTAATTAATGCTCAGCGTTGCAGTGGTTGATCATAAGGATCTGGAGCTGGGTGTGAGCGAGGGAGGGGGGGGGGGGGGCACCACCGACGTGATCAAAAGAACAACCCATAGATGCTGCAAGAGACACGTCGACACATAACTTGGAGAATCTCGGTAAGAACAGCCGACGCGGATTCATCGAAAAGGCCAAAGAATGAAGTTAACGTGCTGCGGGATCCTGCATTCTGAGACCTGGTATAGAATAACTCCCAAAAATCCTGTTTTCGGGACAAAGGCACGTGGATGGCCGGATATTAGTATTTCGGTATACAGTAGGGTGGCCCTGTATAGTGCGGGTATATGTGTCACGAAAATTTACCCGCACTATACCGGGCACCCGCACTATATAAAAATCGGCCACTATAGAGGAGTCTACATTGTGTCGAACGATTTCACCCGCACAATATCGGACACCCGCACTATATAGGGCCACCCTACTGTATATGTTTCTTCTCTTTGCTTGCCTTTTTCGTCTTGTTTCGTTTTTCTTCTCTTTTCTTTCCTTCCCTTTATCTTCTTTTCTTTTCCTTGTTTCTTTTTCTCCAATAATTGACTTATGCCTGTCGTGCGTATGTGGAGTGATAGATACTACGTGTAATATATACGTACGTGGTAGTCTTGCTTGGGTGGCAATCGGAATATTTGGTTCCTCCAGGCGTGAGTAGTGAGACGTATGCACCGGCCTGGACCTGGCACATCGTCGACTGACTCCCGATTTCACTTTTATATGTTTCTGGTGGGGGCATGAATTGCGTCAGCTGTGATATGCGTGTACCACCTTGGGTTGTGTGTGTTTTTCCCTGGGGTATTCCTCAGCTCCAGAGTGACTGGAGCCTGTCCTGTGACCACGGACTTGATTATGCGAGTTAATGTGAGAACAACAACAACAACAACATATGTTGAGTGATCCAGAGACATATTTTAATCGAACAAGGGGGGGGCGAGGATGTAGTCATTGAGTTCATAGCCGTAGTGGCATGCACGACACCATGGAGGCATGTTGAGGCAAGGCGGAGCGCTCACACCGGGGGGGCATTCCTTTCAGTCTGTTGTCAGCCTTGGGTTAGAAATGATATTTGGTCTCTAGATTGCAGAAGGCTCGTCCGAGCGGTAAGCTCTTCCTCCTCCATTGTTGGGCAAATCTCCTATTTTTCTTCAACGAGGTGGTTTTCCGCCCTTCCTTCAGAGGGTTGGCAAAAAAGGCTCCTTGCTGGGGGGTGCAGACAGGCTTCCGACAAACTACTCTACATGAGGAAGTGCATTGTTAGACTTTATCTGAAACACACGGAACAAAGCATGTTTCAGGATATTGAAATTTTGGCGTTTCAATGTTATCCTCAAAGAACCATGGAAAGAGGTGCCTCTAGTGTTTTTAATTGGTATGGTGTTATACCTGGTGGCGCTGGAAGAACCAAACAAAGGTTTTTCCCATCTATGCAGATACCAATCGATGGTACATGGGTATCGTTTACAGCACCTCGCGTTTGGGAAATAGAATATATCTGCGGGCAAGGCCACAGATAGCAGGCGGTCCGCAAAAGACGTACAGACAGGGCGATATGACCTAGGTGGGGTCATCGCTTCCAAAACGTTTTTGTCGTGACTGTTGCTATCAATACACAGCAGCAGTGTGTCGAAACGTCGCTTGCCTCCTACCCCCCGCTTGTATGGGGTAGACTCTATTCCAATCGTTTGTTTTGCATGGAGCATGGCTTCAAACACCTATTTTTCATGGCAGAGTGCTTGCAGACTTGTATCAGACCCCTCCAGCTATGTAGTACGTGTTACAAACAACAGCTATCTACCTGGTGTGTACAACCAACCCCACACTTGTCAAACTGAAATTTCGAAATCCCGAATACTATGGATGGGCGTCCTCCGGAGAAATCGGTCGGTATTTGGAGTGGACTGTAAATAAACCCACACCAGGTCCAGGCCTGATTATCCTTTATGGCGTCAGGAAATTGTTATTTGCGAGAGCGGCGACACATACATGGCAGGCCCACGACGCATGAAAGCGGTCACTCATCGTTCAGGGGAGGGTTCGCTTCTTCTGACGTTTCTAGACTGTAGTCTAGTGGTGCATCCTCGACAAATCTTTCGGCTTGCTACTCGTGCGACAATTCGCTCGGGGGGGCGGGGGGGGGGGGGGGGGGGGGGGGGCTTGCCTTGTTCCAAGCTTGGTTCTCTAAAAGAATCCCTCCTCGCGCGGGGGATTGCGTGCGGGCTTGCTTCCGTTCTCTAAGGGAGCATGCAAAAGTCTCGATGAAATGTGCAATACACGAACAATGATCGTTGTTGCGTTGTTGAAACCTACCAAAAAAAGTCGTGCCGGAAGGACCAATACAATACAATACAATACAATACAATACAATACAATACAATACAATACAATACAATACAATACAATACAATACAATACAATACAATACAATACAATACAATACAATACAATACAATACAATACAATACAATACAATACAATACAATACAATACAATACAATACAATACAATACAATACAATACAATACAATACAATACAATACAGTACAATATAATACAATACAATACAATACAATACAATACAATACAATACAATACAATACAATACAATACAATACAATACAATACAATACAATACAATACAATACAATACAATACAATACAATACAATACAATACAATACAATACAATACAATACAATAATAATACAATACAATACAATACAATACAATACAATACAATACAATACAATACAATACAATACAATACAATACAATACAATACAATACAATACAAGGCTTCGGGTACCTGGAGGAAAAATGGCCGCGATTTGGAAATCACACGACATGAAAATCGATGTTTACCCTTTTCGATTTGGAAATCACACAACATGCAAATCGATGTTTACCCTTTTCGCTGCACCCCGCGCGCGTTCGCGCCTACAATAATAAAAAAAGGCAGTAGTAGTACTAGTTTGTCGAAGCCCCTCTCCTCGTGGTATTCGTGTGCGATACTTCTCTCCGTGTTTTTCCACTTTTGTTTATACTGTTGTAATAGTATTATTATGAAAATAAAAATACGCTTCATCCAGCTGTGAGATCGAAGATTTCGTCGAAGAAACTCATATGCAACCTGTTTGCGATACTCCGATCGCGCGTATTACGAGTTATGCGTCCTCATTAAGGATATGGGTCGGCGACTCCCCTTGGAACTACCGCGTAGCGTGTACCAGCGTCAACAGGGTGGTGTTGGTCAGTCTTTGCACGAAAACTCTGAAACCCGTCTTTAAGGAGGACAAGATATGATTGCTGTGGAATGCACCAGTTTATCTAAGTGTATATCCTGTCAGTCGTATAACCGGTGAGGGAAGTGCGGAGTTAAAAAAAAAAAAAAAAAAAAACGGGGGGCCGGGGGCAAAAAAGAGGAGTCGGGGGGGGGGGCGAACTCAATCTGTGCGCGGAAACCATAGACCCTTTTGCGGGAGACAAATCGGACGGTTGTGGAAGAAATTAGTCAGTCCACCATGTATATCTCCTCTAAGTCGTACAACCGGTGAGGGAAGGGCGGAGGGGAGTGTTCGAAGGGGTCGGGGGGAAGAATGGGGAATTGCATCCGCTTCAGGTCGGATGCATGTGTACCTGGTAGGAAGTTACTATACGCGTGGTGCTAGGTCTAGGCGATGGTGCAGGGAACGGGGAAGGAGGGGGTGGGGGGAGGCGGGGGGGGGTAATTGGAGCTGCAGAGTATGGATGGCTAGAAATGTAATGAGGTGATGTCACCTGTCTGGTAGTGATTATTACTGTGGCAAATATTGATTTTGTGTGGGGCGGCGGGAGAGAGCAAAACGAAGAGGGGGAGGGGGGGGGGGGGGGGAGGGGTCCAACCGCTTTAGGTCGCATTAGTGTTCACATGGTAGGAACCTCCTGTACGTGTTAGGTTGAGGTGATGGTGAGGGTGGCGGGGAAGGGGGGGAGCGGGGGGGGGGGGGGGTAAATGAATTAGAGCTACGGCATGGCTGGCTGGATAGGTAATGAGGTGATATGACCTGTCTTGTTGTGTTCATTACTATAGCAGGTTTCATTGCAGGTGTGGCGGCGGGGGACCGGGGGGGGGGGGGGCTGCGTGCGTGTGTGGTGATAGTGGTGGGGGACGGAGGTGGATGATAGGTGGGGGGGGGGGTGCATGCGTGTGTGGTGATAGTAGCGGGGGACGGAAGTGGATGATAGCAAAACATTCTACCTGCTGCGTGTCATGAGCAGATGCCCACTATTTCAAAGATACACTATGAAACGGAAGGGAGGAAAATTATATGACGTGGCGGGGAACGGAGGGTGAATATACCATTACGACTAAAACTTCGTGCCAGATATGATAGCTATTATCTAACAGGTGTGCGGTCTTTACGCTAAACTGATATTTCACCTGTAGACTATGCATCCAGCACACAATCAATAACCTTGCCGATGTGGAACTCTGAAGTCACCCATTATAAGACAGAGATACATGTTGCCAATACAGCAAGCAAGATGATGTGGTCATGCAACGCCACCGCCAGTATACACGAGGGGGAGAACGCAAGGGGGAGAAGTAGGTGCAAATCAGCACACGAGCTTAAACGTTTAAAAAATAAGGATTTGATGTGTCCACGCTCAATTAAGTTCCTACTTCGTTCGGCATGTGGTACTCGGTTCGGCACAGGTAGCGAGGCCATCATGCAGACGGTACGTGCGAAGTACCCTAGGTACCATTAATAGGCCAATAATAGTGTGGTTTATCACATTAGACTAGATTATAATATGTAGGCTCCTCATGGCAGATTGCGTGCGGGCCTCCTACCTCCCACGAACAGCGAGGACCAACGCCCGAATGGGTAGGGTGGACCGTAACTGGACCAAGTCCGGCGGAAGGCTATCTCCCATGGCCAGGGGTTTTGTTAGTGGGTGAGCTTGCGCAAGTCCCACACTACCCGGAAAGATGACATTCCGGGTGGCTATCTCCACCGAAACTGACCCTCAGGGGACAGGCCGGGTCGACATACACACACCCGTATACAACGACAGCTTGCGCTGCCGGGGTTGTAACGAAGACCACTGATAGGGACGGCTCACGCTATACCTACAATGGGACTCGAAGGGTGCGCCAGCTAGCGTTGGGCTGCGAAAGCAACTGAGTTAAATCGGCACACGACGCGTATGAAAATACGCGGAAGTGTGGTGAGCTAAAGCTTTATTTTTCCCCATCCGCCGGAGGATAAAAAAAAAAAAAAAAAAAAGAAGCGATCAAGTCGTCGGACTCCCCTGAATTCAGCGATCAAGTCGTCGGACTCTCCCTGAATTCCGAGTCATGCCTAGACATATCATATACATAGTCTACATGTTGAACGATAAACGATACTGCTGCTGTAGAACGAGCCATAATATTTTCGTTATTGAATTATTGAAACCAAAATTACGCTTTGATTCTGAATGAAAACTCGATGAACCAACAAATAAATAAGGCATGAAGGTCCTTCCTCCCGGTAGTTTTCGGAACAAAACAAATATATACTCCAGGTATAGTGTATCGAAATAGAGTTATCCATACAGCACTTACGGTTGAGGACGAAAAACGGACGCATCTGCCGGCACGGGTAAGGTGGCAGATCCATGAAACATATTCGAACAGATATTCAGCAGGGGTCGTTGTTGTTGTTCTTGTCAAGATACGGCTTCTCGTATCTGCTCGGATAATCAAGTCCGTGGTAACAGTAACAGAACAGGCTCCAATCACTCTGGAGTGGAAGAATATACCCCAGGGAGAAACAAAAAAACAAAAAGTGATGATTGTATATATCAAGGGTATGTTCAGTACGGTACCGGTTTCCTCGGTACCGGTATCTGGGTGTCGTACCGAACGTTTACCGAAGTGTCCGGTACCGGTATTGACGCCGTACGTACCGAACGTACGAAGTTTCCGGTACCTATATATCGAACTTCGCGCAGTGTCCGACACCGGTACGGAAGTATATACCGGTACCGAAGGTACTGGTATTGATGTCGACACGAGCTTACCGAAGTTTCCGGTACCGGCATTGATGTCGTACCGAGCTTACCGAAGTTTCCGGTACCGGTACTGATGTCGTACCGAACTTACCGAAGTTTCCGGTACCGGTATTGATGCAGTACCGAACTTACCGAAGCGTCCGATACCGGTACGAAAGCCTGTACCGGTACCGTTACCGGTACCGGCACACACTAGAATACATGTACCGGCAGTACCGGCGGTATGTACCCCGCCGGCAAGGTTCCGGCGCACACTTGCGCTTAGGTGGCATAAACTGGCGGTACGTGTACAGAGTGAATCCGGCATTGGCCGAGGGTACCCGTTGAGGTATAAATTTGAAGTGAATTCTAATTGATTGTTTCATTTTTAATGTTTTTGTCTTATTTGGTATTTGTCTTGATATGTTGTTCGAAAGGTTAGGTGCCCTTTGGGTTATCAGCCGGGCGCCGTCTTTTCGTCGATCGTTTCGACGTACACGCCAATCGAGTACATGAACGAGGCTTCACGCGTCCCTTCTCTCCGAACACTGGCCGGCACCGGGAAACCATCGACGGCTGTGATCATCTCCACCGGCAACTCATACACGTCTCCCGTGAGCGAGTCGTACACTGGAGCAGGCAACATCACCGCCACGGCTTTCTTTTCCGCGCCCACGTCGATAACTTCTGCCGTCGGTGCTGGTGTGTGCGGAAGCTGCCGAAGATGACCCGTCACCAGAAACGGTAGCACCACTGATTGGAGGCCACCTCATTCTGGGAATTTGCGCCGTTGCTCATGCGTGACCAGAGCCTCGGTATACCGAGCGGACTGGAAGATGCTTGGGGACCGGGGTGTGTGTGGCTTGGAGTGCTGCCTGGAGCCAAAGCTCCAAGGGCTGACGTCACAATGTGGTGGAACCGGGTTGATATCGTGCCAAACGTACCGGAGTGTCCGGTACCGTGCTGATGTTGTGCCGATCTTACCGAAGTGTCCGGTACCGGTATTGATGTTGTACCGATACTGGTACCGGCTCCGGTACATAAGTGCATACCGGTACCGGCGGTACCGACATTGATGTCGTACCGAACCTACAGAAATGTCCGGTACCGGTATTGATGTCGTACCGAACTTGCCGAAGTTTCCGGTGCCGGTCTTGATGACGTCCCGATCTTACCGAAATGTCCGGTACCGGTATTGACGTCGTAGAAGAGAACGTACCGGAGTGTCCGGTGCAGGTACGAAAGTCTGTACCGGCACCGCCGGTACCGATTCTGATGTCGTACCGAACTTACCGAAGTTTCCGGTACCGGTACTGATGTCGTACCGAGCTTACTGAGGTTGCCGGCACCGGTATTGATGCCGTACCGAACTTACCTATGAAGTGTTCGGTACCGGTAATACCGGCGGTATATACCGGCGGTACGCCTCGGCACGAACCGTACCGAACAAACCCTTGGCATATATCATATCGTAGCCGAAGCAAGTCGTACACCCGCATAAAAATATAGGAAATGTGAAATCGGAAGCCAGCCTATGTACGTCACATGCCCATATTGGTATATCCATTTTTCAAGACTCGCAGCTGAGACCGACAATTACACCACATGCCATCCAGGAAACCCAAACAATGCAATAAAATCGGAGGGGACACAAAAAGTTCACGTAGTAGGGAGAAAAAAAGAAAAGAGATCAACATAAATACATGAAAACCGAACGAAGCGGGAGGAATATAACACGTACGTACGTAATATGTCAAATAGGTTCGGGGCGGGGGGGGGGGGGGGGGGGGGGGGGGGGCGGGAGGTAACACAACAAGCTCTACAGCGCTACAAGAAAAAGCAAGATACAGGTCACCAAGTAAGACATATATATATCTCGTTCAGCAGTGTAAGAAGAAAGTAAAGCATAGATTTTTGCAGAAAAATATAACAACTGGGAGCAGTTGTACCAGTTGTACCAAAAGTAGTGAACAACGAACACTCTCGCTCCCCGACTACCGGACCCAAAACCTGAGCTAGCGTCTATGTCTGTTTTGTTCCTAATATAGTCTATATATATATATATATGCTTGGTACGGTATGTGCTTCAATGTGATCGTTTCTGGATAATATAGTCTATAGTCTATGTTAATGTTGTTTACCAGACAACTGTGCCGACAAATCGTATCATGTGACATACCTGATCATGATGGCCTTTTCTTTCGATTTTAGCATTTCTTGGCTTACTTGAGCCAGGTACGCTGCTGGCAGCCATATTTCAAAATAACCTAACTGAAATACAACATGTGAGAGTATAGACTAGGGCGGTGACACAGAGTGTCCCCTGCAGGTCTGCCAATTGAGCAGGTCCTCGGAGAGTACTCACTCTATCTTAGCCTCAGCAGAGACGTATAGCTTAATTCGATTCCACCAGAGCCCAGGATGGCTTCTGAGATCCGAGGCAAGTGCCTCCGATCTATTTCCTATGGATCGGAGACACGTGCCTCGGATCTATTTCCTGACTATCCCGAATATAAAACGCCAACCTTATCGTACGAAACCCGTCCAACTTGATCTTAATTCTGAATATTACATGTCTTTCGAGGCCGTATCGAAACACTAGCACACCCTGATGAGCCGCCACATGCAGAAATATGGGAGATTCGGGGAAACTCCGGTTCTACGAACGAGACCATGAGTCGAAGATGCGGCTCAAAACCCACTTCCACACCTCTAACGGCCTGGTTATGGAGCCAGGAACACGCGAAGGAGAGCAGTTGAAGGAAACGCAGACCCTGCAACTAGGCAAAAGCCACCCATCAAAAACCTGCCGTGTACCGCCGGTGTGGCGGCGGGGGGGGCAGCAAAGGCTCTAGAATCTGCCGCATGCCGCCGGTGTGGCGGGGGGCGGCAGGAAAGGCTCTACGGCAAACCAACCACAGAAAAGGTACTACGGCGACAGTGATAGATCGTGCGATATCAAGTAGATCTGCATGTTACCGATGAATAATGCGATGTGTCGCCCCATATAGGACGGATTCAAATGTGAAAAGGTTATCTCCGCCAATACCACCTCTGGATTTCGATGCGTCGTGACTTGGTACACACGTGCCATGAGCCACGAGCGAGCGTTGTACGAATAGAGAGAGAAGTAATGCCTGATGTGCTCGGCTTCCGGATACTGTCCAATTCAGAGACGCTCAAAACTCCCAGAACAAGAGGTTTTGACTACCACCGTGTACAAGAAGTACTGGTACCAGGTATCACACGTGCCAGTGCGTGCTTTCGATCTGATTGGTGGTGCTGTTTTTGTTTTACTTTGAACTATTAATAGGATGTACGCAAGCATCATCCATTCATTGTTCGAGCAATTTCAGTTTTGGTCTGTTGTCTGTGTAGTTTTACGGCTGCGTGAGTCAAAACACAGAAATTAGCTCCGATAAAAGTATCGATTCGATTTATCACAGACAAACGACGTGCATATACCGGTGATATACAGACTAAGGGCTTGTATAGTCTATAGATATAGA
Source organism: Undaria pinnatifida (assembly GCA_012845835.1). Classification (NCBI taxonomy): domain Eukaryota; class Phaeophyceae; order Laminariales; family Alariaceae; genus Undaria; species Undaria pinnatifida. The sequence goes on from JABAKD010000021.1 coordinate 1,251,476, forward strand.
CTATATGAATTGAGTGGAACGTAAAGCTTGTCTAATAGTATAGTCTAGTCTAGACTAGACTACCAATACTGATTGATCCCTTTCAGACCGTATGGGGGGGGGGCATTCGACAGGTACCTGGTGTTAAACTAAAGCTGTATGAACAGTGATGTTGTAATTATTGTTCGACACCCTTTCTCAAGTAGGGAATCTGACGTACAATCCATACGAGGTCGCTTGCTCATCGGAAGGCCGGTCTTCTCGAGTACGTGTACATTGAAAGATATAGTACTTGCAGTCTGCCTGATATGCAGCATGCCCATGTAGTTTACGGGCGGACGTGTGATTCACGCATGTATGTACGAGTGATATAGGAGAGTTTCGTGTTGGGAAATGGGGGAACTCTTTTGGATGTAGATTTCGAGGTGGTGTGCTGTCAGGATCAGTCACCCCCGTGGAAGCATGCCTGTTACGGTGATGGTTTGGTTGTGGGTCGATTCCAATGGGATACGCCCGTTGTGTTTTCCTTTATAATTCTTCATAGTTTTGGTTCACGTTTGCTTCTTCATCGTCTCTATATCACTGCTCTTCTTCTACGTCTTCTCCCTTGGTTCTCTGCTCTACGTTTTCCGCCTGATCCCGTCCTCACGGCCTGATGCAACGGATCACATGAGCCTGGGATCACCCCAGCACTAGAGCGATCCATTATGCTAGCAATGATTGGCAATCAAGAGAGCTAGACGTGTTGAGGAGGATAGGTGAGGTTTCGCGTTTTGGGCATGATGCCGTTTGTGGTGCAGGCAGGCGCAGAAAAAATGCCTTGGGTCGAGGCCATCCTCGCGAAGGGAGCCGAACATGCCAGCAGATCCGACGACATTGGGGTTGGGCATTGGACGGCCGAGGAATGGCAGGATCTAGAGACTAGCGCGCGCAGGGGCAGCCAGCAGCAGCAGCAGCAGCAGCAGTCCGTCGACAAAGTACCAGAAGTACCGGCCAACATGAATCTGCCTCTGGGAAAGCCCGAGGCTTTCATGAAGCGGTGTTGCTCCGACAAAGCTTCGAGAGCTCAGAAAGACTCGCTGACGCTGAAAACCCGGGAACTCGTTGTACCCCGTGTCCCTTTCCGTGAGCAGTGCAGGACTTACTTCGGCTATGAACAAATGGCCATCGAGGAGTTCCTGAGCTGAGCATATGAAGAAGCGATGGTAACCAAGAATGCCGTCCTCGCGGCAGCGAAAGCATTGAGGGCAGAGAAGGAAAGCGAGCTAGCTATGAGCCATCCCCAATCAACGCGCACGTGAGAGACAGACGCCAGGTCCCGCCGGAGAGATTCGGCTCATGTTCCAAACAGGGACCACTACAGGACAGACCAGAGGAGAAACCGGAGGTTGAGCGGGAGTTCTCGCCGGAGGTACAGCAGCATCAGGTGCAGCAGCAGCAGCAGCAGTAGGAGCGACCCATGCCACCGCCGCCGCCACCACGGACGTCGCCGCTGTCCCCACCGCCGTCGTCACCGCAGCGGCAGGACGAGCTGCAGACGATCTCTGCACCAAAGGAGGACACGTTGCACACGACGGAGACCCTTCCGGGGAGGAGCAGACGATGGTTGGAACCGCGAAAAAATTGGAGTTAACGGGTCCAATTGTTTCACCAAAGAAAGATGAAACGGAGGAGATGGGTGATGATGATCAGGAGTTAGTGTTGATGGAGGAAGGGCGCAGAGAAAAGCAGGAGGCATTGGTGCCACTGGGGCGCAATCGACGAGGACGCTACCGCTGCCGCGGCTGTGGACCGCGGCTAGACGGAGTGTCCTCGAAGACGCCGCCACCGTCGTCGCCGTCGCCCCAAACGCTAGTCAAGATGGCAGGTGACCAGCAAGGAGAGGCTGGGAAGGAAGTCATGGCGGTTGTGATGAAAGAAACAGGGTTTGATCCGGAGGATGATGAGGTGGTGAAGAAACCAACACAGGGACAAGCACAGGCATCGCTGCCGCAGCAGCAGTCGAAGCAACCATCGACGCGGCCTCACGCTGAACAGCGGGAGACAGTGGCGGATCATGAGCGGCAACTACAGCCAACAGCACCACCAACGCCCTGGCCGCCGCCACAGCTCCTATCACCAACGATCGAGGTGGGGGGACCGCGGGGATCGTTAACTCGCCTGGGTAGTCTGATCGCCGAAAGTGGATCAACCCTCGAGGGCAGGGAATAATATGGCAAACAACAAGACTGTGGAGGCTGAATGGGAGAGAAGGGATTGGCACCTTGGTGGTGGATCGATGGGAGTAATGGAGAAAGAGGGGGAGGACAGGTGGGAGGGGAGGGGCAAGCGTGATCGTGGATTAGGAGGTGCTGGCGGCGGACTCGCCCAAGCCGAGTCTGTGCAAGAAAGAGGTACAAGACCGTCGTCGCCATGCAGCACGAGCGAAGTGCTTGTAAGGCACATATATATGACATTGGTTTTTGGTTTCATTTTTTGTCGTTTTTCTCCGTGACAAGATCTCGGTTTTGTTTTACTTGATTGTTGGAGGCGAGAGATCAGTTGAGACATACGAGGAATGTAGGCAGGGAGGGCGGGTTCGACTGGGGTTGAGGACTTGAGGGGAGAGCCGATACCAAGGATTTCCTTGAGTAGAGGCCTCGCCAGCCGACCACCCGCCGTCTTTTCGTGGATATCTTGCGCATAACCCGATGACCCTCATAGCAAAGAGTGGAAATGCGCCAAAGGACTTTTTTCTTGGAATTACGTACGATCAGATGCCGTCCTCATTAACTGCTCGTTGAACTTTGGTTATTCCTTTTCTGAGAGTAGTGTATGGAACCAAGGGTTCATTTAAGTGGTTACATTTTGTGAAACTGCTGTGTACAAGCACTAGACTAGACTATAATACCAAAGCGTAGCCCGGACATATTTTCGCCAGACCATTCCCTTGTACGTCCATCTACAGCGCAGCTTTGACGGCGAGTAGGGAGAGGTTGTGTCCGTACTCGGCGCCGAGCGATCCGTGTGGCCACGTAGGGCTGGGAAAGCGAAATAGTTTGAATGCGCGCTGTTGTATCCATTCCAGGTAGACCAGCCTAATGCGCTCTTGTGTCTTTCTTCCGCTCTTTTCCGAGTCAATCCTCCGTGTGGAGCAACATCTGCTGTATGCTCCCTCCTCCCCTTCAGGTGGGCCACCTCGAGCCGTGCTGCAAAGCCGAATCAAGAGCTAGCCGCGGCTGAGAGGGGGGGGGGGGGCGGGGGGGGCAGCGAGGGTGTTTGGAGAGAGCAAATCGTTGCTGGTAGAAGCGTACCTGGTAGTGCATGAGCCTTGGTATTGGATTATTATGTCGATTTTATTTTGGATGGAGTAGTACCAGTATAGATGGTATTTTGGGAAAATCAAGTTTCTTCCGCGAGGTTTGGGCGTGAACCAGAACAAGAGTTGGCAGCTCCGGCAAACAAGTTGCTTTCGTGCGCTTTGGCGAGGGTTGGGCGGCAGTTCGAGCGCACCGCTGGCCTATGTTTTGCTACGTACAAAGTCCATGCAAAGACCGCTGCGGTAGGCATGTCCAGGAGAGACGATGGAAAAAGTTTGTGCTGTGCCCGGCCCGGCACCGACATACATGTGTCTGCGCCTGTGTGGCTTATTATCCGTTGGGAAAACTTGAGCCCATTAGTCTGTAAACTCCTCAATCGCCATAGAACAAAATCCCCACTTCCGAAGGCGGCGTGATATTTGAGACCCATGACTTAAGCTGACAGACAAAAAAACGAAACTTCGACAAAATGCTCGACGATTATACGTAACATTTTTTATTTAAATAACCCATACGAACTAATCCGTGATTTCTACACCAACTCCCACGCCATGCCTTAGTTGGTGTAGTGTAGTGCGTTGTAGAGGAGGCGTAGGGTTTACGAGGACGCACAAGGGCACACAAGGCACACCATGTAATAAAGGCCAATGTCACCACTTTATTTCCCTCAAGTCAATAAGTAGGACAACCTAAAGGGCAGAGAGTCAGCGTGAGGACGCACATCGAAAACATCATATCCTACCAGCCTGACAACACTCCGTGCTTTTGTTTTAGGCCGTTCTGAGGGTGGGCGGGTCGCCAGACAGTCACCCCCCTCCCCCCCCCCCCCCTCACCCGAAATTCCATACTACTAACTCCTGCACGTTTTACAACAAACAATAAAAAATACTTCGGAGTATTCTATAAATAAATATGTGCAGCATGCTGGGGATAGCGGGCCCGCTATCTGAAAAGTACCTAGTGTAGACGCGTGCTACATTAGAGGTGCACCACTTTTTTCTGGGGTTCCTCAGTTTGGGAGCTTATGACACTCTCCAACAAAAAGAATCCGGAGGGAAATAAAACTGCTATATACCGGACGAAAAATCTCATGGCCTAGGTACCCAACGAGAATCGTGCAAAGAAAGGGGCCTATTTCACATTACTAGATATATATGCTACTTACTTGTCAGTAACTTTCGTGTCGTTACTTGATAGCACGTAAAAGTCATCAGATTCTGACATACATTGCGAATTGTTCGTACAACAGCAAGTGACAATAGGTCTGTTAGATGTCGTGTATCGATGCGGTATTTAGCATGCAGAAGTCTCAGCAGTAGACTAATAACTTGGATATATTATAAAATTAAAATACACTCCAGCTGTGAGATCGAAGATTTCGTCGAAACTCATCTTTGCAAGCTGTGTGTGATACTCCGATCGCGCGCATTACGAGTTGTGTGTCCTCATTAAGGATATAGATCGGCGACTCCCCTTACAGCTACAGTGTAGCTATCAGGGTCAACAGGATGATTTTAGTCAGTCTGTGCGCGGAAACTATAAAACCCGTTTCTGAGGGGGACAAAATCTGACAGCTGTGAAGGGAAAGCGGGGGCCTGGTTTTGATCAAAAGCGAGCGGGTTTGGAGGGGGGCGGGGGGGGGGGGGGGGGAAAGGGGCAATTTGTGCATGTAAGCTATAAATCCTTTCGAGGGGATAAATCTGACGGTTTTGGCACCATTTGGATATATATACTACGATGCACAAAAGTTTACTGGTTAGACTAGTCATATATAATAAACACTTCACGCACAAGATATCACCTCATTATCTTTCGAGAGCCATCCATGCCGCTGTGTCCCCCCCCCCCCCCCCCCCCCCCCCCTCCCCCCTCCCCCCCCCCCGCTCCAACGCCCCCTCTTTCCCGACCACCTGCACGATCGCCTAGACCTAGCACCACGCGTATAACAAGCTGATACATATCTTTGATCTCACAGCCGAAGTGTATTTGAATATTATTTGTGCCCTAAACCTCCTAAAAAATCTCCCCCCCCCCCCCCTCTTGCTCTCCCTTACTCAAACGCCCCACCAAATATCGAAATCCGCCACATTAATAAACACTTCACGCACAGGATATCACCTCATTATCTTTCGAGAGCCATCCATGCCGCTGTGTTCCCCCCCCCCCCCCGCCTCGAACGCCCCCTTCTTCCCCATCACCCGCACCTTCGCCTAGACCTAGCACCACACGTATAACAAACCCCTCACCTAAAGCCGCCCCCCCCCCCCCCCCCCCCCCCCGCCCCCACCCCCACCCCCCCCCGCCCCCCCCACCCCCCACCCTCCCCCCCCAACCCATCCCAACCCCCCCCCCTCGAACACTCCACCCTCTCTTTACTCACTGATTGTACGAATTACCCCAGGATATACATGATAAACTGATGTATTATTTCCAAAAATGTCACATTTATCCCCTCGAAATAATGTATAGTTTCCAGGCACATATTGAGCTGTCCCCCCCCCCCCCCCCCCCCCAACCACCCCCCCCCCCCTCCCCCCGCCCCCAATAATATACTGGTGCCAAAACCGTCAGATTTATCCCCTCGAAATGATTTATAGCTTACATGCACAAATTGCCCCTTCTCCCCCCCCCCCCCCCCGCCCCCCTCCAAACCCGCTCGCTTTTGATCAAAACCAGGCCCCCGCTTTCCCTTCACAGCTGTCAGATTTTGTCCCCCTCAGAAACGGGTTTTATAGTTTCCGCGCACAGACTGACTAAAATCATCCTGTTGACCCTGATAGCTACACTGTAGTTGTAAGGGGAGTCGCCGACCTATATCCTTAATGAGGACACACAACTCGTAATGCGCGCGATCGGAGTATCACACACAGCTTGCAAAGATGAGTTTCGACGAAATCTTCGATCTCACAGCTGGAGTGTATTTTAATTTTTATAATATATATGCAAAAGCTGGTACATGTAGTACGTACGCGGAATACGGTGTATGTAGACTAATTAGTGCGAAAGATAATACGGCCCAATAACGTACTGTTAGCAACATTCATGGAATGTAATTTTAGGTCGACCGTCGGGACGTTGACGTAGCTAAGCTCCCAGAAAGAAGCAATACCTCATTAAACGTTGACATAGGTACGGTAGACCACGAGCAAGCCTCAGGAAACGTTGCTTGCTGGAAGTACATCTATCTGTCCGTACGTAGCATAGGAATTGTGCCGTCTCGATCAGGTGATGGTCAGACCCACATCGATTGCTCGTGTTTGCTCACCATCAGCTCTTATCTTCTGAGCAAATGGATCATCAATCAATCAACATATGGCTTGGGATCGCCGAACAACCATCTTCTCTTCTTTGAAGCTCTTCTACAGACACACTTCGCCGTGAGTCTGGGTTAGCCTCTGAAACGTACGCAGGTTGTGTCGTGATCGGGTCATCCGCAAGCGAGCCTACGCAAGCGTATACCAGCTACAGGCTGACACACTCTACACACCGACACCTGAAGCTCAACATTTCAGACCATTTTGGTTAACCCCTTTTGAGCCCCCGAACCCCTCCCTATACTAAATCTAAGTAATTTTGTCCCCAAAACGGGTTTCCAGTTGCAAAGGGGTTAAGGAGCCCCCGCCATTGAGAAACCATTTCAGCCAAAAAATGGTATACCTTAATATCTCTATCGTAGCACGCGTCTGTAGTATTAATAGTGCTAACTCCTATCAGACCACGGCTACCGTAGGAGGGGTACCATCGTTTCATCGTTTTCACAATTCGATTTGAGCCACTCGCCTGTGTGACTCTGTACCATACCTCCAGGACAATAGCCTATTGAATATATGCATATTGATCTTACAATAGGTTGGGGTATTGCATATCGATACCTATTACTCCCTGCAATACGCAGGGTATCGAAATCATATATCGATACCTGTTGTTTCGATCAATAGGTTCAGACTGATTTCTTCAAAATAGGCTATTTTGTTTGGGATACCTAGGTATTTGAAATGGTCCATCGACACCACCTGTTTATTCGTTCAATAGGTTTAGACAATTTTGTACAATAATAGGCTACTGCATTTGGGGTAGGTAATTGAAATTGTCGATCAATACATATGGTTTCGACCAACAGGTTCAGACTTATTTATGCAATAGGCTACGAGTATAGTCTGTTGTATTGGGATAGGTACTTCGAATTGTTTATCGATGCCTACATGCTTTCATACAATAGGTTCGGATGATTTAGTGCAATAGGCTTTGTCTGGTCACACTTGGGATAGGTATGTAAATTTGATTATCGATACCTATGCATTACGCCAATAATTTGTCCAGATAAATTTGTACAATAGGTTATTGTTCTTGGGATAGGGAAAAAATATATATCGATACCTATTGATGTGAGCAATAGGTTCGGAGACATTTGTACAATACGTAGGCTATTGTGCTTGCCGTGGGAGCTTGAAATTGTCGATCGATACCTACCTATGAATTTGACCCGTAGATGAAGATACTTTGGTACATTAGACTATTTCTCATACCTGGTATATCGCTCTCATTATAGGTATTGTATGGGTTTAGAGAAATTGGTGCAATAGGTTCGTAGTGTTCTTCGATTCAGTGTCATAATAGTCGATCGATGCCTATTATTAGTTTACCGATAGATCAAAATAAGTTGGCACAATATGCTACTACTGTCCTTCGGATAGGTATGACATTCTCGGTTGATGCCTATATGACTTGACCCATAGGTGCAGCAAAATTGCTACAATATACTGTTGTTCTTAAAACAGGCATGTAGTGCCATCGAAATAGGCCATTGAAGTATCAATCGGCAAGTTTAGGGTCTGTCGAGATAGGCGGCATGTATGCATATCCATTGCACTTGACGTGGGCAATAGTGGTCAGTTGGTAATCGACATCGTCCTATTGCAATATAGGACGACACGTGGATGTCGCTTGCAATAGGAATCGAGCATCGAGCATCGAGTAGCACATTCTCAAGCGTGTTGCGTACGAGAATGCTGAAACACCTATCGATATTTGGGCGTCGATCGATAGCTACGGAAGACAGCAAGAAGAGCTGATTACCGTAAACAACAATACGTGCGACAAATTGGTAGAAGAAAGACCAATCGGCCGGGAACACTGCGATAGCCAAAATCATCAGTAGTAGTAGGTGAAATTAACTGACCCTGCGTCACAAACGCACACTGGATCTTGCATACGTCTGGACCTTGCATAAGTATACTCGGTGTGATACCGACGGGGCGTGCTGTGTACTTTTTCGGGTTGTCTCATCAAAAACACTCTGATACTTAATATTACGACATCGGTCCTACCCGAAACGCATTAAATAATTTCTAGTTGTACGTGTTTCCGTACTGTAGTAAGGAGTGCTTTTTTTGCGTACGTACGTGAGATCAAAGCTGCGCTGGCAACATCTACTGCCAGATTCAATCAGTACCTAGCTACCGCCATTACGCTTGCTGCGCCAGTGCCTCTCACTATGGAACGTCATGTGGTTCCGGCAACCGCAAAAACACGTCCGTAGAATATAGTCTATGTCCTTTCCTTTGCGAAGGAAGAAAAACGTTATAAAAGCTACTCAAGGCCAAATTTTCACGAACGTTTGAAAGGTGAATCAAACTCCTCTATATACACGCACATTTAAATGTCACTTATTCAAAATAGTCACAAAGAGTTGGTCGTGTGAAGACGCCGCCAGGGTAGATAACGCAACCCGCCAAACAACGAAATAACAACTATATAAAGCACCGCTGTCTGGCCCGACCTTGAAGCATATCGGCGACACTCACATTCCTAATCAAATCCGACACATGTCCTACCCTTGACGCTTGCGATAGGTTTCCAAGCACGAGCTCCCTTACCCCAATAGCAGGTACTCCTTGCACAGATACATCCCCATCGTATTGACATGAAGTTGGTTGAAAAAGGAAATTACCCTTCGTTGCGCGTCACTCGCACCACACACCACCTAAATACCCAAACTGACCACAAACAAGTATGAGCGTTGTTCAATCAGCTAGGGCTATGAACGTGCGTAGCGGCCTGAGCGCCCCCGGCTTCTGTGGCCCTTCCACCCGCCCTGCATGACGACCTTCCACCATTCCCGGCTGCAGCCCCTCCGCCCTTCCTGTGCCCGGCACCTCCCACTCGTCGGCATCCTCGTCGGATTCGTGGTCGTCAGTTTCCTCCTCCGCTACGAAGTCTAACACCTGAACCTCGGCCGGCAGAGTTTGACCCTTAAACCGGTCAGGAATCGCCCCTCTTGCGTCCTCGTCGGACAGCTTCGGAACGTCACAAGGGAGGTAGTCGTGTACTGCGCTCTGAAACATAAGAGACATCTCCGAGTACGCCGGATCGAGCGAGTGGCATTTTCACGGCATGCGCTTTTCCGCACGCAAAACTCGCGTTCCATTACCCGAGCTGAGGCCGGGCAACCCAATACTGACAGTGCTGCTACTGCTCGGAGCGCCAGCGGTAGAAGTTTGCCGTGCACACGCCAGTAGGTCGTGGCGTTGTCCTCCATTTAGTTCCTGGGGATCTGCACGCGATCCAAGGAAAATAAATGGGCGAGGGTAGGAAAGGCGTGCTCCAGGAGTAAAACATATACGGAGTACTTCCGAGGGGATCGGAAAAACATGCTATGAGGCACGATTAATGTTATGCGACATTGCAAGCGGTGGCGATGTACATAAAACATCGGGCTGCCGACAGCATCAGTGCATTGTGCGCAGGTTGAAAATTCACACCAAAATAGCACTTTGGGCACACCAAGCTCAACAACTAACACGGGTCTGATGATATACTATTTTCAGCAGGCTACGGCAGCAATGATGCGCACACTAGTGCAACACAACACAACGCCGCACGGGAACGCAGAGAGGGTAGTGTGCCAGTTGTCATTTACCAGAGGGTATGTTTGTGATCGCACGTCTGTGACCGAGATGGGAGTATATGTTTATTGAGTGATGCGGCACAACGCCAACACAACAGCGCCAACAGGTGGATTCATTGTGGGTATATTGGTTATGTAGCACTTCCGTGCACAACACGCAAAACAATACGCCCCCTAGAACGAGCGTGTGATGTCTTAGTTTTACAGCAGAGATATACGGCGCAAACAAAACGAGCGATGCGTCTTTGAAACTTTGTGGGTGAGATATTTCCAAAGCCACAATTTTCCACGAATGCACACATTATTTGAATTTTTGGCGGAGGTGCGCGGCAATGACTGCGGAACTTCCGTGGACTTTCGTGGGTGTTTCCACGGGCTACTGTGGAAATTCGCGGGGTTCCACGGCACGTGCCACAGCTCATGGCACTTCCACGGTAAAGGCCACGGTTGTGGCCACGGCATGTGCCGCGGTTCTACCCGTGGCAAACTCCGCCGTAACAACCATGGTAACCCGTCCACGGCAATTGCCACGGCAGTTTTACGGAACTGCCGTGGTAATTTCCACGGCCATCCGCGTTCATTTCCATGGCCATCCGCGGCCATTGCCACGGCAACACGGCGTTCACCACGGAAGTCCGCGGAAGTCCGCGGCAAATGCCACGGCAGTTCCGCGGACGTCCAACCGAAGGAAATTGCACAGCCATCCGCGGCCGTCCGCGGTCATTGCCACAGCAACCCTCCGATCATGATACACATTATTTGACATTTCTAACCATTGTACCCCAGTGATGTCATTAGGGGGCACTCCGACCGGTATACCGTATGGGTTAGGGTTAGGGTTAGGGTTAGTTCCATGGTTTTGAAAATCACAATAATGAAAATTCCCGGGGTCCCCGGGCGTGGCCGAGGATCTTACCGTGGGTGTTTCCGTGCACATATCCATGGATGTCCGCGGACGTTTCCGTGGACAAGCCCGTGAGTGTTTCCGTGGGCGTGTCCGTGGGCGTTGCTATGGGCGCTTACGTGGACGCTTCCGTGGGTGACCGCGGCTTTGCCGTGGGTGTTTCCGTGGAGATTGCCGTGGCAAATGCCATGGGCAACCGCGGTGTTCCGTTATTTGCCGCGGCATTCCGTGGAAGCCCGTGGAATGTCCGTGGAAGCCCGTTGAAGGTCCGCGGTAGCCCGTGGAGTGTCCGCGGCTGTCCGTGGAACGCCGTGGATATGGCCGTGGAATGCCGTGGAGGTCCGTAAACACTGCCGTGGTGCTCCGCCAAAAAGAAAAATATTGTACATCACTCAGAATATCTTATCGTTCCAGGTAGTTTACTTCTCGAGATCAGAGGCTTCTGGGAGGGGTAGTGCTCTGGACGTTGAGACAGATGACGCGGGTGGCCCCACCTCATTCACTCTTCTCTCATCCTTCATTTTGTCCTCGTCAGTTTTCAGTGTTCCTTGAACTTTAGAGACAGCAGTCCATTGTTCTCAAGCGTTTATTTTCATGGCTGAAAGCGCCCGTTAAAACATCCATATATTTCTGCCTCGTGCATCTTGCACGCTCCTTCAATTAGCTAAATTGATGCCAGCGTCAGCCTCTGCGACCACGCCAGGTCGTATCGTCAAATGCGCCAATAGGTCATGGAGACGTCATCTACAGCTCGGCGCGCACAGCGGGAGTCTTTGAGGAGACTTCTTAGAGGGAATGTGCAAACTGGAGCAGCAGCGGGACTGTCAACAAACACGGGACTGTCAAATTTGGAAGTTTGAAAGAGTGAGTCGAGCCAAGATTTTCGACGGCGGCGTGGATTATATTGATCATCTAGATTGAAGATACTGTGCACTGGTGGCCGATTCCGTCTCGGTCGTGTACTGCTGTTATGAAGGACCGCATCGTTTCTACGCGCCAATATCGCTATCGGGGCATTGTACTTTGCGTTTGCTTTCTTGCACGGGTTGACTAGTGCGGCGTAAATACCGTACTTCTTGAGGCTGGTGGCCGATTCCGTCTCGGTCGTGTACTGCTGTTATGAAGGACCGCATCGTTTCTACGCGCCAATATCGCTATCGGGGCATTGTACTTTGCGTTTGCTTTCTTGCACGGGTTGACTAGTGCGGCGTAAATACCGTACTTCTTGAGGCGTCGAAGACTGCATTGCGTTCGCTTGCGCCTGCAACAGCTGCAGCACCGACGGCACAGGTAGTGCACGTCAGTTGTTCGAACACGGGTCGAGAGAGGACTCGAGACGTTCAGTGGAGCCTGCACCAGCTGCAGCACCGACGCCACAGGTAATGCACCGTAATCTTCTTGAACGCGGGTCGAGAGAGCCTGCACCAGCTGCAGAATCGACGGCACAGGTAGTGCGCGTCATTGGAACACGGGTCGAGAACAGACTCGAGAGGTCCAGTGGAGCCTGCACCAGCTGCAGCATAGACGGCACAGGTAGTGCACGTCAGAGGACCGCGTTGTACAAGTTGTAGCATCGATGGCACAGGTGGTGCACGTCAGAGCAAGAGGGCACAGGCCGAGTTTTTGCAACTCGGGGTGTGTTTTTGAGAGGCCTGCATAAGGATTGCAGCAAGGCATATACAAACCCTTCACGTTCACTGCTGAGCGTGAGGACCCATTAACAACATGGACGGAACAACAAACAACTTTCACGTTGTCTTGAAACAAATATCAAAATCCGACGGCAAAGGGGCGGACGACTTTCTTGAATGGAGTTCCAAGCTTCGTGTCAGTTCCAGCATCTACAACAGAGCCATATTTGACATCCTGCAGGGGCAAGAGCGACCGTCGGAGACCGAGGACAGTCAGGCCACTGCTCTTGCCGCGTGGGATGCCGCCAGCCAGGATGTTTTTAGCATACTGTTATATTCGACTGGCGGCTCAGCCTTCTTCGTCGTATGGAGATTCGAGGGCGCCACACTCGTGCATGCAGCAGGACATGGATAACAGGCGTGGACAGCGCTGCGTAAGAAATTTAAACGGAGTTCGCGCGAAGCAATTCGCGCGGAGTATTCCAAAATGAACGACACTCGAATGCGTTCAGAACAAGACCCGGACGAGTACCTCAACATCATGGATAGCTGCCGTGATCGGCTTGACGTGTGCGACCCACCAAAGGGTCCCACAGATCGTCAGTATGAGGATGTTATAGTGCATGCTATACCGCCCGAATGTAAGGCAATTCGACAAGCCCACCTGGATAGAGGAGACTTCGGACTTACCGATATCCGGCGTATGATGGCGGCCATTTTCGCAGAGTATCTGGCCCGTTCAATTCGACAAGCCCACCTGGAGAGAGGAGACTTCGGACTTACCGATATCCGGCGTATGATAGCCGCCATTTTTGCAGAATACCTGACCCGTTCACGTTCTGATTCATTCAGGGGTATCGCAGGATGTGATGCCTTCATGAAGGCAATGACCGGCGACCGCAATGACATCAAGTGCCACTTTTGTGGCCGTGTCGGTCACTTGAAAACTAAGTGCCCCCTGGGCGTCAAGCAGCAGAAGGAAAATAACGTACTGCAGCCGCAGCAGCGAACAGAACAACAAAACAACCCACGCAGACAGCACCAACGAAACTATGGAAGCGGGCGAGGTCCCGACTGATTCTACGATAGCCCACCCCAAAACCGGCGATGTTTTTAATCAAACGTTTCATGGCTGATCCACACGGCAAAACATTCTATGAAAAAAAATCTTCACATATGTTCTTGCTTGCGAAAGGCTATCGAACGATGATATTCGGGGTGGCAAGGGGCATCTCATTTCAGGAGATATCGCCGGGCCTGGTTTCAAAACCGGCGATTTCGTTCAAGAATAGTTGGGGGGGCTACCCTAGAACGACTCTCCTGTATGGTGCTCATACCTTAAAACAACCTCCCGTAGCGACCCCAAAAACTGCCGCGCTAGGAGGCGAATATGGGCTGACGGCAAAGCTCACATTGCTGCAACCAGCTCTTCGCGGATTGTGGAAATCTGCAGCGCAACTGCCTTCCAGAACAGGACGACCATCCGGAACACCCTTACATCTCCTTCACAGCGACCGAGGTTCATCTCCCACGGCAGCAATTGCCGCGGGGCAAAGCCACAATGAGGAAACTTGGCCATTCGGCTTACTGTCACATCGCGTCCTTGGGCATTGGGCGAACGCGCCAAGCCCGCGATCTCTTTTGGAGTTCAGGAAAAACCGGACTTCACCTACATGAACGGGGGGACGGACGGTGAGGGCGGATCGCGCAGTGACAACAGCGTCGACGACAGCTTCTGTTCACGCAAACAAAATTATACAGGATGTGAAATACTATGCGAGTGCTTTGAACCTCGACGCCAACGACCCACTACTTATCCCTACACTTGGGTTTTTTTTGCCTGGGGGAGCCACACCGCGGTGAATCATCGTCTGCAGCTACATCTGTACCTGGGCCTGCACCAAAAACGGCGTCAGCACCCGTGTCTGCGCCGGCGGCACCGCAAGCAACCGCCAAGGGAACCAACGGCGACGCCATGCGTCCCGGTATTTCCCGCGCCGTTACTCGCAGCCAAGTTCATTCTTCTGCAGCGACAGACCATCGGGCAAAAAGGAACAACCGCGCAGCTTTGGCAGGTATCTTCCAGAAGGACACGGTTCAACAGGCGCACAAGCTAGGATCTCCCAAACTAGGGTCTTACCCAAATTGGACATTGCGCACCAATTCGATGACAATTTCAGCACAGAAAACACCTTCGCCACCGCCAATACGCAAGGAAGCTTTTCGGCGGGGGAGCAAAATGAGAAAATCCCAACACCTTCAAGACGGCTATGGGCCTCGCACAAGCGGCGCATTGGAAAGCGGATCTGACAGGGAGGTCGTAACCCTGGAGAAGCACGGCGTCTACGAACTGATACCAATCACCTCAGTCCCGACAGGACAGAGGGTGATCGGCACGCGGTGGGTAAACAAAAAGAAGCAGATGGCACGCACAAAAGCCGTCTAGTCGTACAAGGGTGGTTTCAGGTCCTTGGAACGACTGCGGCGGCACCTTCGCGCCCCTATGCAGACCTCAGGGTACCCACATGTGATGCTGACGATCGCGGTGGAACTGGAACACGAGTTGTTCATCCTAGACGTCCAGACGGCATTTCTGAACGCCGACGTGGAGGAAAGCGTTTTAGCCAAGATGACCCCCGGCTACGAAATGGCCGACAAGTCCGGACTTCCTCCTGCCATGAATCTCAAGACGAGTTTGTACGTCTCCGGCAGAGCCCGAAGAATTGGTTCGGCACGATGGACCATCACCTCGCCGAAATCGGCAACTGGGCTTTGCCATTCTTACGCTGTACGTGCATGACGTTCTTCTACTGGGCGCGAACGAGCAGCTGCTGAACACGCTCACGAAACAGCTTGTGGACCGTTTCGAGATGACGGGCATAGGCGACGTGTCGAGGGTGCTCGGCATGAACGTAACCCGTGACCGCAAGGAAAATGACAACCACCATCCACTACGCGAACACGCAAGACCACCTTGCCGACATTGGGACTAAACATCTCAATAGACAACGTCACCGGGATCTCATCACCAAAATCAGGGGCTTTGGAGCCTGAACGGCAACAAAGACCTTGTCCTAGATTGGCGTCTTTGTAGGCACTAGCTTTTGATGTGTGAGACGATCAACTCGCTAAGAGCACTGGCATCCAAGAATGGGGGAAGGGGGTTACGTATTTACCGTAATATGGTCCGTAGGATAAGTTCGGTTGGGATTAGCGGATAACCAGTGCACTCGGGTTAATCACCGAAGTTAAGGGTGTGTTGGTTATTTGAATTGCACGAGAAGCAGTAGATTTGCTGAGTCGCAACCTTTTCAGTGTCCTCAGTCTTGGAGTCCTGACACAATTCGGAACCATTTGCACCAACTGTTTCGCGATTAGATTCCCAGCTCCAATATCGGTCATTGTATAATCGTTAGCTTTTGATTCGGATGGAATACACGGGACACGGAAATTCGAGTTATTTGAATTGCGCGAGCAAGTCTGCATTACACCTCAGGAAATGACATGCATGCGTCGTATCTCTGACTGGTGTGTAACTTGTTTTCAAGTGGGACGTGAAATTGAATGAAATTCGATGTGCCACTTCCATTGTGGGGGGATAATGAGGATACAGGTTTTAGACTACCAGTTATCAAGGCAATGTTCAGTAGCATTGATTGGTTCATTGTCGTACTCGTAGTCGTAGCAGAACTAGAAAGCAACATATGAGCGTAACAGCTGAACCGGAACGTTCTAGGAGGAAATGTTCTAGCAAAGCGGCGGGATTACCACCTGTTTGACTACTGCTGGTATAGTTCGAGAAAATCGCATCGTACCAGGTAGTCGAGTTCTCGAGATTAGAGGCTTCTGGAACGAGAAGCGCTCTAGATGTTGAGAGGGATGACGCGGGTGGCCCCACCCCATTCACTATTTTCTCATCCTTCTGTTCTTCCTCGTCAGTTTTCAGTGTCCCCTGAACTTCGGACACAGTAGTCCATTGTTCTCAAGCATTTACTTTCTTCGCCGAAACCGCCAGATAAAATATCCATGTATTCTGCGTCGTGCATCTTGCACGCTCCTTCCGTTAGCTAAACTGATGCCAGTGCCAGCCTGTGCTACGAGGAAAGGTCGCATCGTCACAAACGCCAAAACCTCTACCGTACTGTTATAGTAGCACGCCACGGTAGACGCGTGCTACGACAGAGGTAGCACCTTCTGTTTTTTTGTTTTCTGCATGACGCGGTCCCTTAACCCAAAATCGCTAATCGCCGGAATGTCATTCTCTTTTTCTTATCATGAGCTTTACCTGAACCTCGGCCGCGGGATTGTACTTTTTGGGGTGCATTTTTGACGCGTGCTACAATAGAGATGTGCGCACCACTTTTTTTTCTGAGGTTCTTCATTTCGGGCGCTTAAGACCTCTCCCAAAAAACCGATTTGGAGGAGATTAAAACCGCTAGCGGGTGAACAATCACATGGCCTAGGTACACATCGGAAATCGGGCATAAAAAGTGTTTAATTTCCGACGAGTTTGGGTTAAGGAGCCCCGTCGTTCAGAAACCATTTCAGACGAAAGGTGCTGCCTCTATCGTAGTGCATGCGTCCTTTAGTATATTCTAAACTGTTGATTGGGTGGGGTATGGAGCTCTCGAAGTGAGGAGCCCCCGAAAAACAAGGTGGTGCACCTCTATATAATACCGTACAATGCGTCGGTAGGGGTAGAGCTTTTGGCTAAAATATTTTCTGATTTACGAGACTCACTTGACTCAAATAGTCCGGAAAAAAAAAGGTGTTGTCACTGTTTTGTCAAACGGTTGTTTTGTATAACTACGAAGGCCACGAGTTGGCTTGTTCGTCGGATTGCACTTTCAGATTGCTTCAAAACACTAAAGCTAAGGCCATAGAGGGGGGTCACTTTTGGGACACAGGTGTTTTGGCCGTGGCTCGGGGGTCACTCGCGCGAGGAGTGACCCCCCTGCTCATTTTGCGATATATATTTAGCTTTTCGCGTTATTTTTATGCTTTGTCATCTGAATCCCGCGCAACAATCTGGAATGGAAGGCTACGCTGCGCCAAAAAAAATATATATATATATACATATACATAACCTGAAGTCATTTTGTCAGCTAGGTGCAGAGTCACTCGCGGGAGTTGCTCAGACCCGGTAGTGAAAGAAGGGGGTGTATCATAACATCATCGAAACATCCCCCTGCTAATATCATGCCGTACCTTAGCCTTCGTCAAAAATCAATGCTTGGGTGGAGCATAGACATCCACACGTGAGGAGCTCGTGAGAAGGAAGCGCATGCTACTACGGTAGAGATGAGTCTTACTACGGTAGCCCCCCCAACTTTTCTTTAACGAATGTCGCCGGTTTTTTTAACCAGCTCCCGGCCGTATCTCTTGAGAATACGGTAGCCCTTGCCACCTTGATGTCATCGTTCGATAGTCCTTTGCAACCAAGGAACTACAGGAAGGTATTTTCTTCGTAGCATCATTCCTCGTGTCGCGCAGCCATGAAATGTGCGCGCGAAAGGAAATCGCTGGTTTGGGGGGGGGCTGGGGCCTATCGTAGAATCAGTCAGGTGCCCTTATTTTTTCTAATACTACGCCTCACTTGATTAGCTCTATACTTGACCCAAAAACACGCGCAGGACGGGGGGAGGGGGCGGGGGCGGTAATAGACTCATTTTTGCATGAGGCGGCAGCTGAAAAGAACGCCGCCGGTGAACTTCAAGTTAGTGTACCGGAACGGGCACCCCAGCGCACAGCGGCGGGTCACAAACGTTCCCCAGCATCATCAGGACCGCCTTGAGCTGAAGATGGGTCACCGAAAGAGGTGGAGGATGTTTACGCCCTTTTCTAAAAAATGTGTGTGACTGTCAGGATTTCGAAATACCGGTCATGTCCCCGAGACTGCTTGTTTGGGGGGGGGTCGCTGCTTTGGCGTTTCCTGCACATGACAGGTCAGATGGGGGGAGGGGGTAGCACCCACGGGGGGGCTTGCTCGCCCGCCTCCCCTGGGCACTAGTTTTAAACACATACGCGAGTCCACACGGTGTCAACAAAAACTGTTGACATCACAGTTCCCGCCGCTTGCTCCACGCCAACGCCTTACACCCACCCCGTCGTTTAGTGTGCATCTCCAGACATCGACCCTCCTGCCTCCACGCCTGACCTGTTGCTTGAACATGAGGTAGATCCCTGATCGGTTCTCTGGCTGGGACCTTTCCCTCCAGCACGCACTGCGCGCACGCCTCCGCAAGCGATCCCCCTCCCCTTGCGAAACCGCATGGTAGTAGTGTATCGAACAAACGTTTTTCATCGACTCTGTCTAGTGCCTCTCGCCCCGTGAGCGGATATATAGCGCGCTTTTATTGTGGCTATCTAGCCCTTGTCCTGACCCCGACCCGGACCCCGACCCAAAACAGGAGCCCAAAACGGGCCAGAAACCCCGGTTGCGCCGCTTTCGAATCCTCTTTACCTTAATGTGGTTCATAGGTTTTGGGCCGAGATTTCCGATCAAAAGACGACAACGTTTCCCCACTGACTGGAACAACGATTGTGAGAAAAACACTCCCGGACAGGAGGAGTGAAAGTTTCCTGGCTATCGCTGCCTAGTTCTTTTTACGAACTACCAATAATACTGGAGCCGACATGCCTCCTCGCATCGACGCGTGCTACGACACAGGTGCACCACTTTTTTTTTTAGGTTCCTCAATTCGGGAGCATAAGACACTCTGCTCTCTCGAAAACTGATTTGGAAAGAAACAAAACTGCTGTATGATACCAGATGAAAAAGCTCATACATAAGGCCTAAGTATAAAACGGGAATCATGTACGAAAACAAAAATGGCGTATTTCCGACGATTTGGGGCTAAGGAGCTCCGTCATTCAGGAACCGTTTCAGGCGAAAAATGCTACCTCTATCATAGCATAAGGTGAAGAAAAAAAAGTCCCGTGATAAAATTGCATTCCCGGTCGAGAAGCTGCCAAAACCTAGTCTCATGTTATTGGGCGGGGACACAGAGTGTCCCCTGCAGCAGGTCTTCCTATCGAGCAGGTCCTCGGTGAGTACTCACTTTCTTAGCCGTAGCAGCAGAGAAGCAGCCTTCCTTATCGTTTCCACAGAGCCCCGGATAGCAGCTGAGAACCGAGGCGCATGCGCCTCGGTTCCATTTTCTGACTACCCAGGATAGATAACGCCAACCCATCACACGAAGACGGTTAATTACCTTTCCAATCAGAAAATTGCAGGCCTTCATTAGGCCGTACCCGAACACTAGTATGTCGTTCATATTGTAGGATAAAAAATGGATACTTTTACATTACACTGTAGGTTTTACGGTGACGCGCGTGCTACACGATAGAGAAAGTGTTTTTTTGTTTGGGGGGGGGGGGGTTGTTTTCTGAATGACGAGGCTCCTCAACCCAGAAATGGTCGGGAAGACTCGTGCCGCGATAGAGATAAAGGTGGCACTTGTTCGCGTTCGCGTCGCGCCAACAAATATTTTCTGGATTTCGGGACCCCTTGAACCCCAGCACCGCTGGACAATTACAAGTACCTGTGGTATGTCGTTTTATTTTTCAACCTTTTTTTTTTCGTGTTCTACCTAAGACACATCATGGCTTTGTTCGTAGATAGAGAGTTGCGCTGAAGTTCACTTTTCTCGAATGAGTCGTTCTACGGTAACCCCGGGGGCCCAACTTTTCTCTAACGAAAAATCGCCGGTTTTTGAAACCTGCCTACGGCCGCATCTCCTGGAATACGGTGCCCCTTGCCACCCTCCCCGACGTCATCGGTCGATGGTCCTTCCTCCGCGAACAAGAAAATGTTTGACAATTACTTGTATGATTTTCACAGCATATTTCCTCGTATTTGAGCATCCCCGAAACGTTCACCAAAGAAATCGCTGGTTTTGGGGTGGGGGGCGATCGTGGAATCAATCGAGACTAGATCAGGTTTTTTCAAAAGTGAAGAGCCCCCCCCCCCAAAAAAAAACAGTAGTGAGACCTCGCACCTCTACAAGTACAGTACTCTGGATCACTCTCTCGTTTTGCAGTACAGTAGGTGGCCCTATATAGGGCGGGTCATATAGTGCGGGTGTCCGATATTGTGCGGGTGAAATCGTTTGGCACAACATAGACCCCTCTATAGTGGCCGATGTTTATATAGTGCGGGTGCCCGGTATAGTGCGGGTAATTTTTCGTGACACATACCCGCACTATATAGGGCCACCTACTGTCTGAACAAAAATGTCCAGGCTGACCTCTCTAGGGCGCCATGGGTCATCAAGTTAATATTAAACTATTAATAATTTTTTTTTTGCCCTCCGACAATATTGCGTAGAGATGCCTTTCCGATGCAAATCGGTTTTATCCTTCCATAAATCAGGAGTAGTAGCACCTAATATGAAGTCGAATGATCGCACCATAAAAAAAGCAGTGGTATCTTCCGCCAACCATTTGTGCCCATTTCCCTTTCCTTTCCTTTCCCCACACCTTCTCCTTGTATCTACTATTATTATTTCCTTTCCCTGTAGTATATGTTTTCGCTTGATGAGAGTCTATCTATTATCGACGCGAGCTACGATATCCAGAGGTGGCACTTTTTGGCGACGACGATTTCTGAGTGACGGGTCGCTCTACTCAACCCACACGGTAGATCGTCGGAATTTCGCTAGGCTAGAGCTGTTTCTGCACGATTTTGGAGAAGAAGTGCCTAGGTCATGAGATTTCTTCATCGATCGGGTGTACTCTCGTGGCAGCTTTTTTGTTTGTTTCTGTTTTTTCTCCAGAAGAAAGAAGTTCGTTTTTGGAAAGGTTTAAGGAACCTCAACAAGTAAGTGCGGGAACCTCTGAAAAAAAAGAAATGCACACCTCTGTATCGGGTTGCACTTACTTATCGGTTTGAACTCACCCCGGAAGTTTCTCACTTTTTCGAGTGAGCTCAACCGAATTAGAACGTCAGAAGGCCAGAAACACCATATATATGGCCCAAAAAGTGCAGCCCCTACCGTGGGATGACTCCGAGCATCATCAGATCAGTCCCTGAGGTCCTCACATGAGGAGCTCGATATCTCACCCGATACTACATGACTTCGAAGACATTCGTTCGCACATCCCGACCATGCTTCTACATGCCTTAGTCCAAAAATGTCATGTACTCGTGAAATTACTTCATTGGCCGGCAGTTCCTCACGTGAGGAACTCAATCGCCCAGGGACGTTTTGGCGCAATCATACAACTGCAACCCCTACCGTTACCGTGGGATGACTCCTCCGTCAAACTATGATTTGTATTCTGGGCGGAATGTAAGAACTCCTTGTTACTCCTTTCGGAGGCCAAGTGAACATGGTTTATACACAGGAGTGACCAAAGAGGTCACCAGATTCGAGATGTTATCTCTACCGTCTCCGTTACGACCAAGCTTACGGCATGATATCAATAGGGAGGATGTTATGATGATGTTATGATGATGATGATGATGATGACGATGTTAATTAATACCACTTAGGGTTAGTGTTTAGAGTATGCCATGGTATTAGTAGGGGCGATGTTATGATGGTCGGGTACACATCTGGAGCGGAATTGCTTTTTCGTCGGATAATTAGACTGATTTTTCGATAGCCCCCCCTAAACCAGCGATGATTGTGTTGAACGAACGAACGTTCCATGGCTGCTCGACACAAGGAAGGAAGGATACTACGTGTTGAAAAAAATATATCCATATATTTTCTTGTGTGCAACGGTCCAACGATTGAAGATGCCGGCTTGTCGAGGGACGCCGTGTTTCAGGAGATACGACCGGGAATTGGTTTTGAAACCGGCCATTTCGTTCAAGAAAAGTTGGGGGGGCTGCCGTAGAACGACTCAGTAAGGCTGCGGCATGGTGCCAGTAGGGGGAAGGTTATGATGATGCTAACACCACTTAGGGTTGGGGTTAGAGTACGGCATGGTATCACTAGAGGGGATGTTATGACGGTGCTAAAATCACTTAGGATTAGGGTTTGAGTACGGCATGGTATCAGTAGGGGGGGGGGGGTACATGAAGCGAAGAAAATTGTTTTTTAGGGAAAGGCTACGACGCGTGCTACGGCAGAGGTGCACCACTTTTTTTCTTCAAGGTTTCTCCATTTCGGGAGCTCAAGACCTCTCCCAAAAGCTTATTTGTGTATAGAGAAGATCAAAACTGCTCCGCCGGATGACACGCGCTACGATAGAGGTGCCCCACTTTTTTTCTGAGGTTTCTCAATTTGAGAGCTTAAGACCTCTCCCCAAAAACTGACTTGGAGAATAAGAACATCTTGCTACCGGATGAATAGTGTTATAAGGCTTAGTTTGGGTAAGCTATTGGTTAACCTTTTGCAAGTGGTCAAACGGACTAATACCCCACTAATACCTCAACAAATGGCGTCGTCGACAGACCATGGGTTTTGGGGTCGTGGGTTCGATCCCCACATCCACCATAATATTTTTTTTCAGATTTTCCCATGGCGAACTTGAAAAATACTCTCCCCGGTATACCCAGGAAATGAAACGGCTTGGATATATTGATAGGTCCGCCCGTATATCCGGCCGACCTGCTATCCCGCCGTTTCAGGGGGGGAGAGTGTTATAAGGCTTGGTTTGGGTAAGCTATTGGTTAACCTTTTGCAAGTGGTCAAACGGACTAATACCCCACTAATTCGTTAACAAATGGGTGCAACACAGTAAAGGTAGTCCCACGGCGCCTAACATACAACGAAAATCGCGAACAAAATATGGTAAATATTTCCGACGAATTTTGGGTTGAGGAGCTCCGTCATTCAGAAACCATTTCCACCAAAAAAAGGTATACCTCTATCGTAGCAAGCGTGTCGGATGAAAAAAATCCCATGGCCTAAGTACACGACGAGAATCACGCAGAAGAAAATATGTATCGTTTTTTTCCGACGATGTTGGGCCCGTCACTCAGAAACCTTTTTCGCCAAAAAAAGGTATACCTCTACCGTAGCGTGTATCCTACGGCCATGCATGGTATTATTACATGCTAAGGGGGATGTTCTGGTTATATTTTGGTGATGGTGTGATGATGTTACGATCATCAAGGCTACGGCAGGGAGGTACCCCAACTTTTCACTACCGGGTCAAAGCCAAAAAAGGGTATACCTCTGATCAAGGCTACGGTATGGGGGTACCCCCAATTTTCACTCCCCGGTCAAAGCCAAAAAAGGGTATAGCTCTTAGATCAAGGCTACGGTGTAAGAGGATACCCCCAATTTTCACTACCGGTTCAAAGCCAAAAAACCGCATACCTCTGATCAAGGCTACGGTTCGGGGGTGCCCCCAATTTTCACTACCGGTTCAAAGCCAAAAAACGGTATACCTCTTGTAGATCAAGGCTGCGGTAGGGGGGTACCCCAAGTTTTCACTACCGGTTCAAAGCCAAAAAACGGTATACCTCTGATCAAGGCTACGGTGTTGGAGGACACCCCCAATTAATTTTCACTGCCGGTTCAAAGCCAAAAAACGGTATATCTCTGATCAAGGCTACGGTACGGGGGTACCTCCAATTTTCGCTACCGGGTCAAAATCCAAAAAACGGTATACCTCTGATTAAGGCCACGGTGTAGGGAGGTACCCTCAATTGTCACTACCGGGGGTCAAAGCCAAAAAAGGATATATCTCCGATCACGGCTGGGTATCCCCTTCTTTCGCTTAAAGCCAAAAAACGGTATACCTCTGATCAAGGCTACGGTGTAGGGAGGTACCCCCAATTTTCCCTACCGGGTCTTCACTATCACATCATACCATGCCATACTCGCGCGAATGGCGGCTCTGTACCTCACCGATAAGAAGCTTTTTGGCGGTTTGTTTGGCGCGGCGCAGCTACCCGTCCCACTCACTGGGGGTTCATATTGAAAAATGAAACAGCACGAAAGCCTATGGCCGCATGGAACCGGGGGGTTTACTCGCCCGAGTGATCCCGAGCCACTGCACAAAAAAAGGCTCCGAAAACGACATAATAACCCACTTGTTGTGGTACCGTTAGCATTGGACTGATAGTCTAGAGGACTGATATACCCCCATTTTTTTTTTCTGCTGGATTTGTGGCACTCTCACGAGGTGCCTCTCTACCCCCCTGACGAAAAGAGTGTAGGTCGTCTGCTTGGGTCCAATGCGCGCAGCAGTGCGAGTGGGATCATGCCGTACGTCTTGCTGTAGAGGGGGTCTAGACGGTGTGCAACGATTTTTTCTGAGACCACGTCTCGCCACGTCTCGCCAGGAGAAAAGCGGTTCATTTCCCACCCAAAAATAAAAAACTGGTTTCTGAGAGTGGGGAAAAAAAATACAGCAACTAACTACGTTCCCGCTGCGCAGTCAAGATAAACAATCCCACTACCAAACAAGGCGAACCGAAAATCTTGTTGCGAAACAAAGAACGGCATTTTTCCGACTATATACTGGGTCACTTGATAAAAGGATACATTTCCCTCCACAGCTGTCAGATTCTGTCCCCCTCAGAAACGGGTTTTATAGTTTCCGCGCACAGACTGACTAAAAAATCACCCTGTTGACCCTGATAGCTACACTGTAGATGTAAGGGGAGTCGCCGACCTATATCCTTAATGAGGACACACAACTCGCAATGCGCGCGATCGGAGTATCACACACAGCTCGCAAAGATGAGTTTCTACGAAATCTTCGATCTCACAGCTGGCGTGTATTTTCATTTTTTATTATATTGGGTCAAGACGCTCCCGCCGTCGAGAAAGTGTCGAGACTTGTGCCGCTGCGGTAGAGGTATTAAGGTATACCGTTTTCTGGCGGAAAAGAAAACTGGATTTGACGGCTCTCCTTAATAACCCCAAAATCGACCCGGAATTTTTCGTTATTGGTTTTTGGGACATACGAGCTTCGTTGTGTACTTTATACCTGAGACATGGCGTTTTTTTTCATCGGGGTTGTGGCACTTTCTTTTTTTCCAAATCTCGATTTGTGCCCTAGAGAGGGGCATGTGGACGAATGCTACGTTGAAGAGGTAGCACTTTTTGTTTGATTGATTTTTTTTTTTCTTCTTTTTTTTTCTTCAACCCTCCGGCGGATGGGGAAAAATAAAGCTTTAGCTCACCACACTTCCACGTATTTTCATACGCGTCGTGTGTCGATTTAACTCAGTTGCTTTCGCACCCCAACGCTAGCTGGCGCACCCTTCGGGTCCCATTCATTATCATATTGTAGGTATAGCGTAAGCTGTCCCTATCATCAGTGGTCTTCGTTACAACCCCGGCAGCGCAAGCAAGCTGCCGTTGTATACGGATGGATGCGTGTATAGATTGAAATCGTTTCTGAATGATGCACAGGGGAATAAAATCCTTGACCTGCAATCGTCGGAAATAATAGGCAAATTTTCATTTGTTGTGTGGTTTTCGTGTCGTGTACACAAAGTTCAAGGCCACGAGAGATTTGTCATTCGGACGGTACGTATTAATAGCAGTTTTATATTTCTATTAATCAGTTTTTGGAAGAGAGTAGCTTAGAGTGTCTTCACCTCCCAAATAAATTGAGAGAAAGCCCTCAGAAAAAAAAAGTGGTGGAACCTCTGTCGTAGCACGCGTCGATGTTAAATGGTCCTCATCAAGTGGTGATCCTGAGTCAAATAATGTTAACCCCATCGTACCACACGGGTCATTTACTGTTCAAAGTTCGGACTCCGAGTACGTTGACCAATGACGCACGCTACGTTAGATATAGGGTGTGCCCCCCATTTTTTTCCCTGCTAGGTGTTTGAAAATGCCTCAATGCGTTCCCTGTGCTAGGTTTTTGACGTGAGGAGCTTTATCCCCCTCTCCAAAAAACTTCTTGTTCGGGGTAAAAACCATAAGTTCTACCCGATTGATAATACCATATCATGGCCTAGGTACACTCAAGGGCACTTTTTTTTATCATGTTTTACAGAACGAATTTCGGAAGATTAGGGGTTAACGCCTTTACGACTGGAAAGCCATGTTTGGGGGAAAACCGCTTGGAAGTATAGGGAGGATTTTGGGGGTTCTAGAGGCGTTAAGGAATCCGTCATATTCAGAAACCCAAAGGCCAGAAAAGGGTATACCTCAATGCCTCTGCTATCGTAGCACGCGTCCAATGCTGAAGCAGCCCGCGTTGCTTCAAATGGCCGATTCTGCAAAAACGTCACTTCTTTTCTTGCTGGTCAATTTATTTCCATCATTTTCATTCCCAAAAGGGGTACAAAGCGAGGAAAGCATCACACAAAAAAACGGCACACATACCTTTACACCACAATGATGGCATGTATGTCACGATGTTTCGCATCGGCAACAACACGAAGGAAGCACTCTCCAGGCACCTACCTGGGGGCAAAGCATGTGCCCGGGCTGTAGCGCTAGAATATGTAACACGAGCGAGGCTCACGAACGATGTGTGCGCTCTGCTGAAAACTGCTGTTCCTGGAGATTTGATGCGCAATCGCAGTCATCTCGGGATTGCAGTTGGTCACTTGACTCCCAAGGCCTTTGGAGTACTTCACACGCACAGCCCCCCTCCTCAACAAGTATAGACTACATGGGCATGTGCTGCGATAGACAGATGTAACACTCTTCGTCGGAAAATGTTTCTGAATTGAGACGAGGCATCATTGACCCAAAATCGACGGAAATACGTGAGTCATTTTTTTTTTTGCATGATTTTCTCGTTGTGTACCTCTAGGCTATGGGATTTTTCATCCCCGGTAGCAGTTTTAGTTTCCTCCAACTCTGTTTATGGGAGAGGTCTTAAGCTCCCAAATTGAGGAACCTCAGAAAAAAACGTGGTGTACCTGTAACACCTCTATCGTGGCACGGTCCCATACCTGGTACGAGATTGCAGGGGGCGACAACACGGCAACAGGACAAGAGCTCCCGTCCTGCCCATTGCAGGCTTGGGCTAACTCTTTTCGAACCCAGGTAGGTGTGATTTACGGCCAGAAGAGAACAGAGTGCGATCTCCTCCGCCCGGCGCGGCTGGACGGCACGGAGCAGTGCGGCTCCACCCACCGTCACGTGGGATGACGCGGTACTGCGACCGGCACCATGCTGGGCGGGTGTCGCACGATTCCTCGAAGTTGTTTCCTCGAAATTCTGTAGCTCGAACACTAAACTGACGCACCCGCCATCTCAGCAGTCCGGCCTGCGAGATGTGGGAGACGCCGTGCTCGGCATACTGCATACAACATTTTCACTTCCGTCCGGACTGGGGCTCCGTTTCCATAATCGCAAATGTAAGCGGGTGGCGCAAGAAGATGGCGATATGTTCAAATGAAGGAATACCCAGCAGACATAACTACCAGGTAAAATAGTTGTAAAGCATGCCGTCAGTTCTTTAGGCAGCCGTTTCAGTCATTGTTAAGTTGCAATTCAATGAGCTGTGCAGCAACACGCCAAAAAAGAAAAAGAACCACGCGGAACCTTAAATCAAGAAGGATGAATAACATACCAGGTACAACACTATTTACTACGAGCTAATAGTTCAGAAAACATAAGTTACCAGGTATCAAAAGAGACGCAATCGACCGAAACAGCGGGGGGGCGGACTAACGCGCACAAAGAACGAAGAAAATGCGTACTCAAGTAGAAGCAATCCACCCGCCTCCACCGGCACCAAACGTACTGATGAGACATTTTTTTTCGGCGCGCGGTCGAGACGTTACTATTAACCCCTCCCAGAAGAGGCAAATGGGCACGCGACGGTGATCGGTGGACATTTAGTCCAAATACTACAAGTCCCACGAAGGAAGCCATACGCGTGATAGGGGTCGAATCTACAAATACGCATGTCAAAACACGCCGCCCCAGCCCAGGAAAACCCATACAGCAACGCCGTCCTTGAAACGGTTCTCGCAGACAGCGGGCCCTTACCACCCTTCCACAAACGCCTCTTCTGTCACCTTGTTTCAAGTAACAGGATCACCACCACACAGCGTAAAATTTCAACGGCCTACACATACACACGTAGACGCCTCCACTTTCCTATTTTTGCTTGCTGTCTTCTACACAGCTGGTCACTTCAGCAACAAAAATGCCAAGGTTCCGGCAAAAAATGTACCAGGTACCAAACAACTAAAAGCCCAACACAGTACTTTACGACTTTGGGCGAAAGTTTAAGGACCGTTTAACCGTTCATACCAACACCCCTACGGTCCCTATAGTTCCGTCCAGAGCTATATAGACAACTATCCTAAGGTTGGTGAGTGCCGGGTATGTAATAAACTTGATAACCGTACGGTGTGTTCAGCCCCCGTCCCCCACTTCCCCGCGCAAAACATGCTTCCAGCATCGCAGTTTACGACGACCACTGTCTCCCGCATTTCGTCTCGAACTCAGTGCGCGTCAGCAACGGCCAAATCTTGGACATTGACATTCCACACGTCAGGACGATGGGGGAAAACCACAGCCGACCACAGCTACGGCGTTTCCAACGAAGCCTTGCTACCAATGCTATTAATGCGGGGAACACCGTCCTCAGAACCAAACGAAACCTGAAACAACAGGGGGCTACATGGGTCTTGGCTCCAATATTTTGAGTCATTCCGCTAATTATGCCCCCCCCCTCCCCGTCATACTGCCAAAATGCTACTGCTACAACGACAGAAACGAGAAGCAAACGCGGACGGCCGAAGCCGACAACCTCGTTTGTTTCGCCCATAGAACAGCACGCCCCTGCTTGTGACGCCTAAAGAAAAAGTATCCCGAAAAATACACACCGACACATCGTCTTGCCACACATTTGACACCACCACACCCTCCGCCCATTCCCCTACTGCATTCACAAACCTCATTTTCGGCTAAACCCCGCCCCCGCCCCCGCCCCCCTGCCTGTTCGAGCAGCGCCAGCACCGCTCTTTCCTGCCCCTCCGCCCTCCCCAACATCACTTCAGCCCCTACCTCCACTTCTCGCTCGCTCTCCCAATACTCTCCACAAACCCCCCAGGGGCTTCCACCATACATCATACGCACCCATTGCAGCCTGCTGTAGAAATACCCCCCCTCCCCTCCCCTCCATGCCATTCACTGCGTGAGCTAGACAATCAGGCTACCGTCTTTTCGTTTTGTTTTGTTTTTGGCGGTCGCCATGATGGTTGTCGAGTAGATCATATTGTGCGGGGTGGTGAACCCTACCTCCGCACAAGGGCAATGATGGCATGTCACGTAGTGTGAACATGGTAAGGCACCCTCAAGAGGAAGTTACACAGTAATGCCCATTGCTGTCTCTGGAGTGGTCAAACCATAAAACAAAGTATAACTCATTGGCACTGTCATCCATAAGCAACAAAGTAGGCACGAGGTGCCGAACTCCGTCATACGAGCGGTTCTTGGAAGGATGAAGTTCACCCTTCATGCGACTCGCCTAACACCTCACAGCGCTTCGCACTTGGTGCAAGTAATGCCTTCTTGGTTGGTGAAAACCCGACGTGCTCTGTCCCGGCATAGTAGGGATGCGAGGGTCTACAGGCATACGACTACGGCCATGCACAAACGAGTACACCCCCCCATCCCCTCCCCTCCCCTCCCCTTCCCTCCAACCCCCCACCCCGCTCTTGCCGGGGCCTCTCTCCAGGGACTGGGTCGCTGGCGCTGTCTCTTATTCCCTCGTACCCCCTTATCGCAACGCCATAATACTGGTGCAACTCCAGCGGCGTCTGCAAGTTCGAACGTCTCCCCCTGAAGACGCGGCTGCCTCCTCCATCCCTCCATCCACCGTGTCGCAATCTCGCCATTGCAAACGCAAGTCCAGCGGCGTCCCCAAGTTCGACCGCGCCCCCGCGCAACCACGCTGTCGCTTTGACGCAGCCCATATTTCCGTTGCTGTAGAATACCTTCCAGTTCCTCCAAAACGCCGACGCCCTCCGCTTTCGCCGGCTCCCCTTCCGGAACTACCCCTCGCCGTCCCTCTCCGTCCGCCCTCGACTTAGTCTATCCCCCGCCGCGCGATTCAAGCTCCATCTCGCTCGCGGCCACTCTTCCTTCTTCGATCACGATCGCATCAGTAGTACGCGTTTCGTAGAGTTAGACGGTGTCTTCCGGGTTGCCCCCCCTCGCCGGACGTCTCCTCTCAGCCGCCCTCCTTCCAGAGGCGCTTCTCGCGATTTTTTATATTGTTGACCGGAGGCGTTTCTTGCGGTATTAGTAAGTCTGGGCTTCGTCGAACGGGGAGAAATCTCACCGGTATCGAGCCCGTTTGATATCGCACCGCTATTTCATTTATTTCCTTGTGTCTAGCGCGGTCCCAGCCCAAGTCTAACTTATCTGCCCTTACGTTCTCTTGCATTGCGTGGTTCCAGCTCTCGAGCCTACCTAATCCGATCGCATGCACCAGAACCACCAGATCTAACACGCTCATGTCAACCTATAGTCAGCCTTGCCTAGAGGGTCTGCCTCTCAGACACCTCCTTATGGTGGACTCCTTGGTGTGCGAAGAGCATTTCTACATCCTCCGCGACTAGGGCAGGGTGGCTGGAGTCTCAATCTGCTCAGCAGGCGTTCGCGTGTACGCATTATGACGGTGTTTCTTTTTCCTGCCGGTTTTCTCTGGATGGAGCTGCTGCTCATGCAGAATTTCTTTCTCCAGGTCCGTCAGCGTGTACAGGGAGGGGGCGGCGGGTACATCACACAAGGCCAGGTCTCGCGTGGGCAAAGTTTGGCGGCAGCTGCAGCGGAACACGCGCGAGAGCAGGGTCGATAAGCGAGGGTGGGAAGGTGGTGGTGTGAACCACCAACGGATCAATCAATCCATGCATAAGGCAATGAATCAATCAATCGAGCAAGCAATCAATCAATCGAGCAAAACGGTCATAAATCAAATCCATTCATCAATAAAAGGTCAACAACGCAGTCAAGCAGGTCGGTACTTGCAGCAAAGCGTAAACTACCGGCCATCTCACAAGAAAGCTGAAAGCTTGAATCGGGCTCAGGCTGATTTTCTTATTGTCGGCGCCCGCGAAAGCGCACGTTCTCATGTCTTGCACCTTTCGATCCCCGCGAACACGTTTTTCCTTAATAATGCGCGCGCTGTGTCAGCACCTACGATTTGACTGTTTTTTTCATTCCATGTACTCGGTGTATTAGAGTATCACGGCGCCCGCCTCTACCGCAGTAAATAGCTCCTGCTCGAGATCGAGCGGTCAATTTTTCTTCACAATTAGGTGTGGCTAGGCTGAGTATTCTTAGCTATTTCAATTTTGCAAGCTGATTTTAGTGCGGGGCCGTTTTCTTACGAGCGGGTCGGTACTGCATTGACGGTCATTGACGGTTGCGCTCGCCGAAAACTCGTGCCTGGTATGTAGCACAGGTAATTATCCACAGCAAGCAGTACCAAGCTGTTAGCTGGATAAACCAAATAGTGATTGTACCACGGCCTGCGACATCCACCTGGTGGCGTTTTGGCTATCGCAACTGCGCAACATGGTGCACAACAAAATACGAAAAACTGTTGCTTGCCGCGTGTGGAACACAGTCCACTACACCAGACAAGACACAACAGAGCCAGAAAGCAACGAGACAAAACAAAACGACACAAGGGTAGACCAAATCAAAACCAACGAAACAAGACACAATAAACCAAGTCCGGGCAAGACAAGACAAGACAAGACAAGACAGGACAAGACAAGACAAGACAAGACAAGACAAGACAAGGTGCACCGCTTCTGAAACAGGCCGGCCGCGCGGTCGCAAACACCCCACTGCCGAGCCAAGGTCTGGTCGAACCCGTGCACCACACAAAAAACACAACACAGAACGAAAACAGGACGAAAACAACATAACACAACCCACACACAAGACCATACCGTAGCAGTCCCTCTATCGCGGCGGCATGCGCCAGCCGGAAATACACGCACGATCCCGGAAACCCGCACTATAGCGGAAATCGGCACTTCAACGGCAACAGGCACTACTCGGAGTACTATTAATAGAGTCATGCCACGGTACGAGTACAGCATATATTCTAAGAATTTTCTGAGCTCCTAACGTGAGGAGCTCTAAAAAATATTCCACCCGATACTACATGACTTCGAAGGCATTCAATCGCGCAATGCGACCAACACTTGGCACCTGGTATGCCCTAATCCTAAAGCAAAGATCCTCGTAAAAAGCATCAGACTCACCGGTAGCTGCTCACGCCAGGGCTCTTATCAGCAAGAGCTCAAAATATCTCACACCATCACCCGATACTACATGACTTCGAAGGCATTCAATCGCGCAACCCGACCAACACTTGTATGCGCTAATACTAAAACAAAGATACTCGTAAAACGTATCAGACTAACCGGTAGTTACCCATTTGAGGAGCTCAACCGGACAGGTACATTATTAGTTAATCCAACCACTGCAACTCCTACCGTGGGAGGAGTCGATACCGCTACGCTGGTTGTTCCCTTATGCACCAGTCGATTTCACAGGCACTAACTACAGTGGGCAACCGGCACTATAACGGTAGTCGGCACTATAGCGGAAACCCGAACTATAAAGGAAACCGGCAACATAGAGGCCATAACTGCACAACAACAAAAAACAGGACGAACCAAGGACTAAGCGAGATATTGCAAAAATAAATAAACGCACAGAGACACGCCAATAAAAGGTATACCGCTCCTGGCGCATGTCGACCACGTGATTGTAGACCTCTTAATGCTGCGTGGAGGTCTGGTTGCACTCGTGCACCAGACGAGACGAGTCAAGAGACGACGAAGATAACACAACACAAAACAAAACAAAAAACTAAAACAAAAAACTAAAACAAAATGCAACACAAAACAAAAAAGAAAAAGAAAAAAAAAAAGACAGGCAAGAAGAGACAAGCAAACGACAAAACAAGGCGTACCGCTTCTCGAACATGCCGACCGCGTGCTCGTAGACCTCCCACTGCTGCGTCAAGGTCTGGTTGAACTCCTGCACCACGTAGGGATCCATCGCGCCCAAGACCTTCTCAGCGCTGTTGGGGGAGGCGTTGTACTTCCCCACCGCGTACTTTTCCCAGAGACTCTCATGGCTGTCGCGTTCGCGGCATGGCATCGGCAACACGAGGAGGACGCGATGGCAGCGGCGTGAGGGGGGGGGGAAGGGGGGGGTACTCATTTGTTGCTTGCCTCTGTCGTTCGACCATTGGCCACGCATCCCTTTCGAACCCAGAACACCGCCGTTCCTACTCCACGCAAGAGACACCTCAAACGATTGGGCGCTCATAGCATTTTTTCCACATACACACCTCGAATCATAATACTATCATTTAAAAAAGTTATCGGGCACCGTCTCACATAGGTGCACAAACCTTGCTACGTACAGAGGCAGGGGTTGCAATTGAGAAACCAACCATTCCTCACTGTGTTAAAAGTATGAACCTTGGATTCAAATCTAAGTTAATGCGCAGTCTATTCGCACGAATAAGATATGCAGTTGAATCTTAAGTTGAATCTTACGTTGAATCTTCGGTGTAACCTAGATGTAAACGTAGATTTGAGTATGTTAAGGTTGTCCCGTTGTCCCGGTATTCTACCGTACTATGGGCATCGTTCCGCGATGATCAGGTGGTGATGCAACCCACCATGATCACTCTCCCAACTCTCCTTCTCTTCCTTCTTTCTCTGCTTTCTTCTTCTCTCTTTGGCCTCAAGCGCCCTCTCCAAACTATTAATATCATTTTTTCTTTCTTATCACAAGTGATCTTAACAGACACTTCGGTGCCACCTCTGCATCTCTTCGCATAGAAGACAGAGCCTTCACACAACCATTGTGTTCACAGGCTATTCACACACTGGCAGCGTGGCAGGGCTCCCCAACT
This sequence comes from Undaria pinnatifida, assembly GCA_012845835.1. Taxonomy (NCBI): domain Eukaryota; class Phaeophyceae; order Laminariales; family Alariaceae; genus Undaria; species Undaria pinnatifida. The sequence goes on from JABAKD010000021.1 coordinate 1,285,988, forward strand.
GGGGAGCTACCGAACACGTTTGGGCCCGATAGGTCCGATTTGTTCTTCACAACATTTCGCGTTAGATACCCAGCCAGCTCCATGGGATTGTGCGGCAGGGTCATCTTGCGTTATTTCTCCTGTGCGACACAGCAGACACGCGCCACGGTCGTATAGGCGTCCCCATGGTTTTTGTCCGGCAAGGTTCTCGCCTTTAGAAGCTTCACTGAGCGCCAAAAACGGGCCCCGCAGTAGTACTTCAGAAGCTCCGTCCTTTTGAGCAGTGTGGTGCTGCACTGCCGTACGAGGTATGTGCGCACTACCACCTGCTCGTTCTGTGGGAACGCACCAGGGGCCTCAGCCGGGAAGCTTTCTTAGGACACACGCTGACGTCAAGAGGCGGCGCACCAACCATTGTTATTTTTTGCCCCGCATGATTCTAGGCCTGAGGAGCTCTATGCCTTCTTAGGATAACCCAAAACCTTATCTTTTGAGAAAAAGTGAGCGTGCAACCCGATCACCGATCTCACAACAGACGTACCAGGTACTAAATAGGCATGGACCGAGGCATACAACGAATCAAACAAAAACAAAACAAAAAAAGACATTCCAGCGATGATGCCAGAGGCTAAGGCGCCCCGCAATGCAGAAAACATCCTTTTTTTTTCGTCTTGAGAGCGGTACTTCTAACTACTCATAATAGTAGCAGGCGTCGATAGTTGGGTGCGGCATACGGGGGGCATCAGAAAGCCGGGGTACTGTAGACCCCCCCCCCCACCCTAACAGGCTTCACATCCAAACGTAGCAGAGACGCACGCCACGATAGGTATTAACCCCTTTACAGCCCGAAAACCCCTCCCCATACTAATTCCAAGTAGGTTTGTCCCCAAAAAGGGTTCCAGTTGTAAAGGCGTTAAGGTATACCACTTTTTGGCGAAAATAGTTTCTGAATAACGGGGGCTCCCTCCCGGACAAAAAAATCGTGTTGAATTTTCGTTCTTGTTTTTGGGAAAACCGACTGTTTGGTACATTCTAGGCCATACGATTTTCACCGGGTTTCACGTTCATTTTGATCAAAATCACTTTTAGACGCCACACCCCCCAACCCTAACAGGCTTCACATCCAAACGTAGCAGAGACGCACGCCACGATAGAGGTATTAAGGTATACCGTTTATTGGCGAAAACAGTTTCTGAATGACGGGGACACCCTTAGCCCAAAATTGTTTTGAATTTTCCTTCTTGTTTTTGGGAAAAACGGACCGTTTTGTACATCTAGGCCATACGATTTTCACCGGGTTTTGCGTTCATTTTGATCAAAATCACATTTACTCCCTCAGAGGGGTATAGAGTATCATGTCAAGCCAACAACCTTCGCAGGGCAAAAAACAGTTGTCGGTGAGCCTCAACCGCAAGCAGACAAAAAAAACGCTCATCCAGCACATGTTCACTTACATTGGCTCCACTCAGTCTGCTGTTCCGAGTATCTTTTGTGGGCATCTATACTTCCGAGCAGCCTGGGATCCTGGTATAGCAATAGATCTGTAGTACACGCGAACACTTGTCCTCAGTCAGCTATACTACAATTTACGAGTGCTCGCTTTACCTGCCTTGAGCGCATCCGATTCCCATCACCGTTCTCTACAAAGTACTCTGAATAGCTGCGATAGCCCACGCACCGCTTGGGGTGGGGGAGGTGCATCGTGGTATCGGCAGCAAGCGGACAGACACAAAAACACAGGAGAGGGCTGGCGAATCGCTGTAATAACACCGTAACACGCCAAAGTTCGGGAGGGGGGGGGGAGGGGGGGTACTCAGTTGGGGAATGACCATAGACCCTCGCATCCCTACTATGCCGGGACGGAGCAAGTAGGGTTTTCACCAACCAGCAGACATTGCGGGGGAGGGAGGGGGGGGAGGGGGGGGGGGCGTCCTCATTTTTTTCTTGCCTCAAGTAATTTGACCATTGACCACGCATCCCTTTCAAGACGGAGCATCGTTCCTACTCCTGATAGAGACACCTCCAACTTTTGGGCGCTCACTACGCTTCTTCCTATCCTACATAGAAACTGTTTGCTTATCCTATCCCCTTCTGTTCGCCGTCTGCGGCCACCATCTATCTCCTAGGAAGGCCATTGTTTTCTCGCTACTCTCTAGACTACTAAAATCTTCCATGTCACATACGTCTAATTTCCTCATCTCCTCTAACGCATCCCGTTCCTTATTATATGTTTCACATGCTCCTACTATGTGAGTCCTACTCTCTATTGTTGTGCCACACGGGCACATATTTGAAGCCACGTCCTCCTCCTCCCGACTGCTGGTAGATCTCTTGCTTCTTTCTGGTAGGTCCAGGTCCTCTACACGAAATCGCAGTTTCAGCTTTTCGCGTAGTCCATTGGGCCGTGCAGATACGTTTTTATTGCAATATCTTCCCTCAGCCGTCCGTATATCTCGAAGTGCTTATCTTTCACCTTATTTCTTAGCGCTTGCCTTTCCTCTTCTTCTATATTTCTCTTACTTCTGTCTTGTACCCGCCAAACTTCTCTGTAGACAATACCTCTTCTTGGTCTCCCCCTATATCCTTCCATGGTTTCTCGACCACGTTATCCCATCTTAGTCCAGCTCGCCTTTTTGTTTTTTTCTCCCATACAGCATTATCAACTCTGGCTGGCAGCCTCTTGTCTGGCATATTATTTACTTTATAGTGTCATTTCAACTTTCTCGCGTCTGTATTTGTTTCAAGTGGGTACATTCCTAGTTCTGCTCTGAATACTGTATTACTCGTCGTACTTGAGCATCCTAGTACATTTTTAGTTGCTGCCATCTGCGCCGTTTCCAGTTGTTTTACGAACTTCGCGTTCCCTTCCCATACTTCTCCTGCGTACTTGTAACTTTGGAACAATCACATTCATCACAATACATATTTTAATCCTATTAAACAGTGTCAAGGTGCGGGTCTGTTAGGATCGCATCCATCTTGCCTACTTGTGATTTACTCGTTCCTACTACTTTCGCTATATGTGCATCCCAAGAGCAGTCCGTTGAGATGTCGACGCCGGGAGGTCATCACGGTGACTGCAGCAAGCGGGCAAAAAATGAAACAAAACGGAAGTGGGGAATTTGTCGCTCTGATAAAATCACGCACCGCTTGCCAGGGTCCATCATCGTCTGCAGCACCGCCATGAACCCCTGGTACTGCTCCACCACGCCCACCATCCAGAACGTGTCGAGGTTTCTGATCGCACTCTCGGCCGCCTCGTCGAGGGTTTTCGTGGCCAGCACCTTACCACAGAAGGCAGATAAAACGCGCCAGCGACGGGCAAGGATAAGAATGTCGAGGGGAATCGGGTAAGAGGGACGAAGTTGTTGAATCAGCTCACCGTCCTTAAACCCTACACCTCACAGCACCTCACAGCACCACACAGCACCACACCACACAGCACCACACCACACCACACCACACCACACCACACACCACACCACACCACACCACACCACACCACACCACACCACACCACACCACACCACACCACACCACACCACACCACACCACACCACACCACACCACACCACACCACACCACACCACACCACACCACACCACACCACACCACACCACACCACACCACACCACACCACACCACACCACACCACACCACACCACACCACACCACACCACACCACACCACACCACACCACACCACACCACACCACACCACACCACACCACACCACACCACACCACACCACACCACACCACCCCACCCCAACCTATACCATACCTCCGGCTCTATCAAACGGAAGATGAAGCCGACCACTTTCCCTCCCTGCCCCTGCGGCAGCACCAGGCCTCCCTCGTTGTTCCCGTTCACGCCTGCGGCGCCTATGCGGGCCCGGTGGTTCTGCAGCGTGATAGCCATGGTTTCACCCACGAGTTCCACCGCCTGCAACAACCACAGGGAGACAGGGCGGGATGGGATGGGATGGGATGGGATGGGATGGGATGGGATGGGATGGGATGGGATGGGATGGGATGGGATAGGATGGGATGGGATGGGAGGGGGTGGGGTGGGATGGAACGGGATGGATTGTGATGGGATGGGATGGGTTGGAATGAGACGGGAGGGGACAACGGCAAAAACAACCCGACGAGGTTGGGATTTGATGGGATGGGATTGGATAAGACGGGATGAGATGAGATGGGATAGGATGGGATGGGATGGGATGGGATGGGATGGGATGGGATGGGATGGGATGGGATGGGATGAGATGAGATGGGATGGGATGGGATGGCATGGCATGGGACAGGATGGGATGGGACACGGTGCGAGAGATGCCCACCACAGGTACTGCGGTAAGAACAAGAGATGACGCGAAGATGGGACGAGATTGGAAAGGATAGGATGTTGAAAAAAAATTAACGGTACGACGGGAACATTCTAAACGTATTCCTGAGAGTATCCATCAACGGCCTCTTTGTACCAGAGGTGACCGTGGATACACTAAGCAACGACGCGTGTGTTTCGGGACAACTGTTCAAACGCCAGTGTTCAAACGCCGGTCGAATTTGCGGAAGGCTCCGTTAGATCCTGTTCCACCAAATGGGACGGGACGGTACACGGCGAGAGAGACACCTACCACGGTTATGGCGGTGGCAGCAGGAAGGAGACACGGCACAACGGGACAGGATGGGATTGAGTGGTATAGAACGGACGAGATGGGACTGGAGATGTTGCAAGATTACCTCCACAAAAAAGTGGTGGCGAGAAGAAGAGATGGTGCAACGGGACGGAACGGAATTGGACAGGATATGACGGTATGGGACGAGGCGGGACGGGACACGATGAGAAAATATGCATCACAGTTACGGCCGTGCCGGTTGGAAGAAGAGATAACGCAACGGGATGGGGCGATATGTGACAGGATAGAATATGACGGTATGGGACGAGACTAGATGAACATCCCCCGCAGATATGACGGCGAGAAGAAGAGATGGCGCAACGGAAGGGGATGGAACAAGACGGGACGGGACGGGATCACACCGACCAACTCAACATATCCGATGCCAACGGCTGTTCGAACAACTCCCGGATCGTTGGCGTCGGAAATCGAATGCCGCTGCAGTTACGGGTTGGTCTTGGTCCTGCTCCAAGACCAAACTCGACGGCAACACGGGAAACCGTTCTCCGGGCCGATACTTACTAACTTGACCAGCCACACCACACCTCACGCAAACGACAAAAGCGCGTGCAACTACGTCTAAAGTTGAACAGTGAGGGGAAAAGAGGCTGGGCTTCGTTACTTGCAAATATTTGGTTGGACTGGACACAACGCCAAGGAAAAGCTGTGTAAGGATCTCTAAGACTTACTTTTGATAAATCTTCCAGAGGCCGGGTTGTCGATTACCAGTCTGGGTCTAAAGATGAGACACTATTCCTAATTAAAAGTCAATGTAAACGTGGCTTGTTATATTTGGGCCCAGACTAGTACGCACTATTTTTCAGGCTAGGGAGCCATTCCAATGGTGGGGCCAAGGAACGGGCGTAGAACCACTCTAACCCCTAACCCTAGCCCAAGCCCTGACCCCAACCCGGACCCAAAACAGGCCAGAAACGGGCGAGAAACGTGGCTGCGCCGTTTGCGTGTTTTTTTTTTTTTTTTTTTCGATCTGAGACCACGATTCGTCTCCTCACGCTAACAAGTGCGTACACAAGACCACTGGAAAGTATGGCTCCTTCCCGGAAGAAGATGCCCAAGTCGATCCCAGGTGTACCGAGCTGAAGACGTGGGGTTGCCGCGCCGGAAGCCTCACCTTGCTCATGACTCGAGTCGCCTTCCGGTTCTTATATTGCTGCCCGGAAACGAACAACTCCAGGGGGTTCCGTAGGGTGGTGAACATCACGTATGGTTGCTGGACGTGAGCTTGAAACCCTGCCATCGGTTGCAGTTGCAGTAGCAGCAGCGTTAGCAGTGACCGCAGCAGCGATAGGAACAACAGTAGCAGTAGCAAAACAAGATAAGCAACAGCAACAGCAACAGCAACAGCGACAGCAACAGCAGCAACAACAACAACAACAACAACAACAACAGCAGCAGCAACAGCAACAGCAACAGCGACAGCAACAGCAACAGCGACAGCGACAGCGACAGCAACAGAAACAGCGACAGCAACAGCAACAGCGACAGCAACAGCAACAGCGACAGCAACAGCAATAGCGACAGCAACAGCAACAACGACAGCCACAGCGACAGCGACAGCAACAGCGACAGCAACAGCAACAGCAACAGCAACAGCAGAAGCTGCATCGGCACTATCAGCAGCATCGACAAGAGCAGCAACAACACCAGAACAAAAAAACGCATAAGTACTAGCAATAGCAGCAGCAACATCAGCAATAGTGAAAAAAAAAGAAGTCGCGGTGGCTGCAGTAGCACCACCACCAGCACCGCTACCAGCAGCAGTAGAATAAAAACGGCAGCAGCAGTAACAGCAGCAGTAGCAGTAGCAGCATCAGCAACTGCAGTAAAAACAGCACCACCACCAGCGGCGCCGTCATCACCGGCGCAATACCAAGCGAATCAGGACGGAAACGAACAGGACCCAAGAGGAAAACAAACATGAGCTCGACGAGGGGATGGAGGGAGACAAGACGCATGACATATCTACGGGACGGGCAGATTGCGATTCTATTTGCATGCGAACCTCTCACTGGTCTGCCCTCACAAGTTCGCCCCCCCCTCCATCTCTCTTCTGGTCGATTGCGTCACTCTCTCCATTTCTGGATATCTCTCCCTTGCCCTGTCGATCGTTCCTTCTCAATAATATCCCCTCCTACATCTCCCGTGCTTTTTTCGATCGTCAGTGACAATACCATCGTCTCATCCCCCTCTCTCCAGTTCGATCGCTGGTGCCATCATAGCAGTACCTAGCATAATGACATCGCTTGATGTTTGATACCAGTACCTCACGTATCGATACTGCCAAAGAGGTCGCTGCCATTCTCACCCCAGGTGAAGTGCCCGGCAACGACGTGACTCTGCTTAATCCGCGGCTCCTGTATCATCTCGTCGATCAGGTCGTGGTCCTGCAGACACACCGTTTCGCCCTGAAACGAAGGAGGCCACATTCAACAGGACAGATGCGGCGGGGGGCAGAGGGTGAGATGACGAAATCCGAAACCAACAAAAAGAAAGCGGCACAGTTCGCCAACGACACCACTTTGGAGGCAGAACAGATGACAGGAAAAATCAGCTTCATTCTGCATCTGCCGTTAGAGCTGTTGCAGGATCTGCAGCGAACCGACCGCATCCCCCCATCGCACCCGCTGCCGAAAACACAAGCCCTACGTCATCCTTCAGGCGGCGCGTATCATCCCCAGCAGCAAGACCCTCAACGTCCCCTCCCCTCCTTCTCCCCCCCCCCGCCTCCCTCCCAACCCCCAACACCCCCCCCCGCTCTGATTTCTCCCTTAACCCCCCCCCCTCCTCCACCCCATAAAAAAAAGCGCGCCGTGGCGTAACGCTGACTTAACTCAGCAATCACGTCCAAGCAACGATTGCGATCGACTCCTCCCCTCTCTGACCCCCCCCTCCCCCCTCTCGCCCTAACCCACCCCTAGATATAAATCACGGCAGGCCATAACGGCCACTTACCCCGAACCACACCAATGCACCTTACGACGAAGGTGATCGACTGCTCTTCCAGCAGGACCCTCCTCACTTCTCACTTGCCCCTCTACCCCCCCCCCCCCCCTGCTTCCCCCAAACCGTAACGCCGACTTACCTCAGCAACTGCCTCGGTGCACCTGACGACGATCGCGATCGACTGACCCTCCAGCTCAGCCCATTCTCTCAACAGGTGCCGAAGCGAAGACCCCGCGCACTTCCACAAGTGCATGAAGAGCAGGGTGGGGGGGCGCTCAACCTTCTCCCCGTTGACAATGTCGCCGACGCGGGGCAATGTGTCCAGCTCGTGCAAGCTCCTCTGCCGTTTGAAACCCTCAACCGCGATGTTCTCATTCGGGTTCAAGTCGTCGCCCTCTACGTTCCCCTTCGGGTGAAACCGTTCACCCGCTAAGTTCCCCCTCCGTTTGAAGTCGCCCCCGGCCAAACCCCCCGTCCGGTAAAAACCGTCCACCTCTAACTTCCCGTCGACGTTTCCGATCGGGTTGAAACCGAAAAAGCGCCCAAACTTCGGCAGCGATGACAGAAGCGTCGTTTGCCCCGCAGGGGGGAGGGGGGTGAGTACCCCCCCCCCCGCCCCCGAACCCACATCGGGCCCCGAACGGATCCCATTTCTTCTCCTGGAAAACCTTAACCCTGCTTCCCCGTTGTGTTTGCTGTGCAGGACAGCTACGGAGCCCAGTATTACTGCCGTACATAAGGTTACCAAGGCCGCGGCGACTTTGACCAAGCGGGGGGATAACCGGCGGCAGGAGGCGGGTGTCGACTGTCGCCCCCGGTGGCCGTCAAAATCAATTTGTTGGACGGAGCTTGTTTGCTCGTTGGAAATAATTCGTCCATCGGCAGCCATTTGTTCGTTGGATCTCACTTGGTCGTGGGAAGTCATTTGCTCGTCGAAGCCTATTTGTCCGTTGAACTTACTCCCATTTTGCGGCAAGATCGTTGCCTGACCCAAGGCGATACCCGTACCTGGCCGACGAGCAACACATAAGTTGTTTTCGTGGAGGAATCATACGTGTACGAAAGCGAAGGAAGGCGTTACGATCGGGAGGGGAGCGGGAGCGGGAGCGGGACGGGGGTCGTGATACTAGAAAAGGAGGGGAGCGCTATCGGTAGGAACTTACCCCTGAGCGGATTTTTCTCGCTACCGTCCCCTGTCCGTGCTGGTGGAAAGCACAGAAAAAAAAAAGAAGACGAAACTTGAATGGTGTTCCGTACTGGAGAAAGCGGGGGGAAACGAGAATGAGGTCTTGTATTACTATTAATAACACAATAGCATACATATTATATTCGATTTGTATGGGGGAGTAAGGCCTCGGAAACGGGCGCTTTTCCTCGTTTGTTTTCCACGCGGGTATCAGCCAGCCACCACAGCAGTACCAACCATCTTGTTTTCCACGGCATCCGGCCAACACGGGACTCGCGGTACGGAAACCAGCCACCAAGGAATCTCACAGAATGTCTGCTGCGATACCTTCTCCGGCTACCACGGACATCATGGCACGGAAACCAGCCACCACGATATCTCGCGGAAACTCTTTCACGGGGAACTGATTCCACAAGGTGGGAACCCGCACCCTTGCCACATGTTGAGGATCCCCCCCGCTAACACAACATGGAGAATCTCCCCCATTTGCCACAAGGTGGGGGGGGGCATGTTAAGTGAGGCATGTTGAGGGGGGCATGTTAGGGGGGGCGTACTCATTTGTTGCTTGCCTTAGTCATTTGACCATTGACCACGCATCCCTTTCGAGACGGAGCACCGTTCCTACTCCTAATAGAAACAGTAGCAGTTGGCCCCTTTTAAGGGACCTCCCGATAAGGAAACGCGGTATGTGGTGCTTGGTACCAGGTATAGAATATGCTCTTTTACGTGGGAACATCATGATCAGGACCAAGTATGGTTGCAAAAATCAGGGGAACATAACCTGGAATTAACGAGGCATAGGATTTTGTGTCTATGTGGTCTATGTATCCTTTTGTGTCTATACTTCGACACGAGTCAACGAGGGAATAAAATGCTGAGAGTTCTTCTCGCAATAAGAAACCATGAAAATGAAGGCTCGTACCGTAGTGGGGAGGGCGGGGGAGGGTCCGCTATGCGACCCCCGATCTGAGCTACTACTGGGACGGAGGGCGAGAGTAGTGCGAGGATAATAAATGGGATGGAAAAAAGAAAGAAAAAAGAATATGTATATCGTGGGTTCTAATCACGAGTATAAGTGTAGCTGTCGCTAGGGACTCGCGCAGTAGCATAGTTGTAACTCACGTCAACTTGTCGGCGTCGGTGCATTATTGGCGGTTTTTAGGCATTCGTTGTTGTCTCGTGGCCTATACGATGTAAACCACATCACAAGTAGACAGGTGCCAGCAGGTGCTGGTACCAAAATATATACACACACCCTAGCTAGCGGTGTATATAAGCCAGCCGGTCGCCCCGGTGGCGTATCAGGTTATCCTCGAGCCTGGTATAGGTCAATTTCGTGAGCTCGAATGCCCCCGAGTGCATACTCGTATAAATTCGTGGGGACTTTTTCTTGCGCACAAAATTGACTTGCGAAAAACGCGAGAGCGTGAGTTGGCAACACTTGATGAAAAATCGACGAGCAGTGGGATTGCCGAACCCTATGCGAGACAAAAATTGAAGGCAAGAACCGGGGGGGGAAGAAAGGGACGACACCCGCGACCACGGCTTGTCCAGACGCTGGAAAGTACAGGAGTAAAAAATAAAAAAATAAAAAGGTCCCAGCACAACCAGAGGCCCAAGCCCTAACCTAGCCCGAACACCATCGTACCTTGTAGAGTGTGGGATCAGGGTGTGCATACAAAATAAAAAAATACAACACTTTGCGTAGCGATGAGGGGTGACTTCAGGGGTGTATACAAGTTTTTCACGCTGACCATACTATGATATGATATACGTACCGCGCATATCAGTATCAATACATGTACACATACACTGGTTGCACTGACGTACTGCTGTATGTACTGGGAAGAAAAAAGAAAGCAACAAAGACGCCACGAGCCAGGAAGGAGACGCCAGCTTTGGGGGTGGTCAGTCGCACGGTTTGGATCTCCCATACTACACCTAGTTTTGTACGCCTAGACCGTTGTCCGTCATAACTTACACGTCTAGACGGTCATCCGCCACAGGCCTAAACCGCCGTTTAATGGGACCGTCCGTCACATGGGCCAATTTTGCCGTCTTCTGGCACACCGGGTATTTGCTGTATTAAGCTTGCTTCTGACGGCGTAAGCACGAAATAAACAAAGTACGAAGAAAACAAGAGGGCAAGAGCAGCAGTAGCAGCACGGTAGCGCCACGAGCAGCAGTGCAGGAGTGACAACAGCAACAGCAACCGCAGCGGCGGCTCAGAAAGGGCATGCAAAAGCAGAAGCAGCAGCAGCAGCAGCAGCAGCAGCCGATCCTACGGTACTGCTGGGGGGAGGGGATGAACCAACACCGCCACCCTCACCACCACATGGAGGTCGTGGGGCAATCGACCCCTGTCCCTTCCTGCTTCGGCCCAAGCTCGGTGCCTGAGGATGGGAGGATGTGGGCTGCTGCTGTACTGCTTGCATGACAGGGGGCTGCTTGCCGGAGAGACAGCGGACACGACGCCGATTTTTTTTCCTAGTAAAAAGTAAAAAGCCATACCATGATTTCGCGAACACCCGCTACGGCGTCAGCTGCACTCAGTTTCGAAAGGCATCGTTTTTCTTGGCCGTCAGAATGCTTGGCCGTCAAGAAAAAGAAACTCGCATTCGCTCGTAATAAGGAGGGAAGTACATTTTCGTCGCACAATGTTTTCCCATGTTGGGAGACGTCGTCCCATGCACATAATTGTGGACGCCACACTCAACACGGGACCGATGTCTCCTTAAAGGGGCTCCTATGTACACCGTCTCCCCCTCGAAAAATGCTACTTACGTTAATGAAAAAAAAACGAGTTATTATGTGTTGCTCAAGTGCTAGATAAACGGTAGCGCTCACTTTTAAGAGACTAGGGTAGGTCCTTAAGAAGGGGTACATCTGCTAAGGGATGTCGGGATGGACTAGGAACCCGCCGCCCCGACAAGCCCATGGTTTCTTCAAAAGCGCCTCCTATGATACTGCTGTAAGTAATCTCCTTTGTAAACGACGCCATTAACCCTTTTGAACTTGATTAAATTACAGCCACCAAAGAACACGACAAGCGCGACGCTATTCAAGGTCTCCGTCAGTGTGCAGCAGTACGAATGGGATCACGACGTGCGTCTTGTTGTGTTTGTATTACTGCAGTTTCGGACACGAAATGTAGCATCACCAACACCCAAGCAGCCCGCGTTGCTTCGACTGGCCGATGCGGTAAATGTCCCTCCTACCTGGTATTCGTCAAGTTTTCATTTTTCCCTCTGATGTCCCGAAGGGGCTCGTCAACTATTAATTAATACTGGAATATCATAGTTTGCACAACAACACCTATACATGATATCACATGTGGATACTGTCCCCCTCAAAAACGGGTTTTACAGCTTCCGCGCACAGACTGATTAACGTCACCCTGTTGACCCTGATAAGCTACACCGTAGTTCCAAGGGGAGTCGCCGACTTATATCCTTAATGAGGACACACAACCCGTAATACGCGCGATCGGAGTATCACACACAGCTTGCAAACATTAGTTTCGACGAAATCTTCGATCTCACAGCTGGAGTGTATTTTTATTTTTATAATATATCTACAGCAGCAGCGGAGGGCTGACATGGACTACCGAAGTAACCCTAGCAAACGCCCCGCCACAAGTCAACGTCCCGTAGACCCCCTTTTTCAGCGAGAACGAGCTCAATCCGGAGTAAACGCCCCCTCGTTAAACAAAAATGAAAAAAACACCCCGGCCACACAGTGGTGAACGCCCCCCCCAACCCCGCCCCGGGGCGGAGCCAGCAAGTCGATAGAGGAGGGCAATGGGGGTGTTTCCAACGTAGGCAAGGGTGTGCTTTACAATAGGAAGACGTTTCCACGCGCATTTGCGACTGAAAACAAGTTTTTTGGGATAAACTACCTGGAAATAGTATTATATGGGATATGTTGTACAGTTAGTTCTAAGAGGGCTTCCACTGCAGAGATATTGAAGCCTGAGCCTGTTATGTGATAACCGACTATACACAGATAACCTACGTTCTACAAAAGTGAATCTCCACTGAATCAAAGTACGAAGTAGCTCAAAACAAAGTGGGTGGGGTAATAAGAGGCGATAAGTTAACCCGTCTGCAAAAGTAAATCTCCACTCAATCCGAGTAGTTGGTGTAAAAAAAGTGGGTGGAGTTTCAAAAGGGCTCATAACCCAGGAACAACAAAAACAACATCAGAGTGACGCACGATATTCAAAAGAACGTTTCTTCGGAGTCCAGTTAGTAAAACCACCTTCTATTGACTAGTACCAGATAATAGATAGTTTCGGATGAATGCCGGACGTTTGGCCGCGCACTAATGTCGAACTCTGTCGCACGTTGCACCACTGGCACGACCTGCACCGCAAAGCCTGAAATCACATGCACCCGGGCGACTGGTACACTTGCAGTCATGATGCCATGCATACTATAACAATGTATTATCATACTGCCTGTATGTACAGCAGGAGTGTATGCCAAATTTGCGACAAAAATTACAACCTAAAAAACAACAACAACAACAACAACAACAACAACAACAACTTTGTTGAGAGCGCCTAGCAGCGTGGGTAGGCCCAATTCAACGCGAGTCGACGAGGGAAGAAAATGCTGAATTCCTCTCGCGATAAAAATGAAGGCACGTACCGCAGTGGGTAGTGGGGAGGAGGGCCCGCTATGTGACCCCGGATCTGAGTTATTACTGAGAAGGAGCTCGAGAGTGTGCGAGGATAATAAGTGGGGCGAAGCAAATAAAAATAAAAATAAATATATACTATAAAACAAAAAAACACTCCAGCTGTGAGATCGAAGATTTTGTCGAAACTCATCTTTGCAAGCTGCATGTGATACTCCGATCGCGCGTACTACTGGGTGTGTGTGAACATAGGTCGGCGACTCCCCTTGGAACTACAGTGTAGCTTGTACCAGGGTCAACAGGGTGATGTTTCACCAATCTGTGCGCGGAAACTACAGAACACGTTTGTGAGGGGGACAAAATCTGACAGCTTGGGAAGGAAATGCATCAGTGTATCAAATGTATGCTGTAAGTCGGTCAACCAGCGAGGAGAGGGCGGAGTGTTCGAAGGGGTGGGGGGGGGGGGGGGGTCGGGGGAGGGGGGGGGGGAGGTATATATATCGGGTAGCGTGGCCCTGGCGTGGTTCCAGTATTAGCAGTAAGGGGCATTTAAAAAGGTTGACCTAACGCTTGAGGGAGCGGGTGGCAGGTTTTGTCCGCCGTCCCTTGATTTTTACTTCGAAGTACAACATAGGTTATAGAGTGGGCCAATTCAGCCCGACCTATCCCCGTTTCCCTCCCACGATGTATCTTGGACATAGAAGGAAAAAATATTGACGAGCAGAAAAATAGAGCAAAGCTGTGTTTCCTGGCACAAACATTCTGTCGCCAAGGGGTCACCGATCGAGTAATGGAATGCAGCTATACATTAAATATGCGGGAGCTTCGCTGCCCACGCTAGAGAAATGGAGCTGTGTGGCTAGTGGTCAAGGCATGGCAAAGTCGGGTCAAACAGCAAACTCGTACGAGAAAATAAATACATGACGAGAGGGCGACTGAAAAATAGCAGGCGGCTATGGAAATCGTGTCCACAAGTCACAGCAACGATAAACAGCCTCCAAATCGAGCATCCGCCTCTGTGGTGCGTGACAGGAATACTACGCTCGAAACGTCCGCCGTCGGCAGGGAGACATGATATGATCACCGGTGGTGTGGTGTGGTGTCGTGTGTGGATGCTGCTGTAATAAAAGTACTTCTCGGAGCTGCAATCACAGGCAATGCGTCTCGACGTCTTTACGCCTTCGTCTGAGACCTGCAACTCCTCGAGACAAGCGGACAGGGGGGAACCATGCGGCTGGTGTCATGATGCCACGTATAGGTTGCACAAGTTAGTAAGCATCTGGAACGTGTTGTGTTTGCGGCGATGTTCGATGAGCTCGCTCCCGGAATCAGCGGCAATCTGACACAACCCAAAAACCGTGAAACCAAGCACCGCCATTTATGTGATGCGTGAGAGTGCCGCGATGAAACCCACCGTCGTCGGTAGGCAGAAAATGTATCCAAGGCGTTTCACGGCCCGGAACACTTCTCGCAGTTCGGGTCGGGCCGTGTTATCCTGACCCGACCCGACTCGACCCGACCCGGCCCGCGAGTTTCTTTCAGTCTCCCTAACTTGACCCGCCGGTGGGGTAATGCTGCGTGAAAAGTCCTGAAAACGTCAAATCGCTGTTTTTTTGCGTGTGGGGGGCCTAAAGAGTGATATGCAGAAATTCAGCATCAGGTTCGGGGGACGGCGGGAAGCAGAGCACGTAGCGCCGGCAGGCGGTGCAGACGGGTTAAGACCGGAGCGGAGGCTTTTACCGCGTGACGCGGAGAAAGGCAGGGAGGCGAGTGTGACACGTGAAGGAAACAACTGCGACACCGGCCGTTAACATCAATGTGGTGGACGGGGGGAGGAGGGAGGAGCGGAGGGGAGGGAGGAGCGGAGGGGAGGGAGGAGCGGAGGGGAGGGAGGAGCGGAGGGGAGGGCTCCTGCCAATCAGACTTTAGCTTGACTCCGACCGTCATCATCATGTGTGCCTCGCCTGGTCGAAACCAGCAATATCTCGCGCAACTAGCAGTACAGCAGGTCGGCAGATGGTGCAGACGGACCGGAGGCCACTAATGCGGAGATGGCATGACGTAGAGAGGAGCAGAGCGGCAGTTCGACAAGCGAAGGTAACAACCGCGACGTGGGTCGCGGAGACTAATGTAGGGGGGGGGGGGGGGGGGGGGGGAACCTGCCCAAGAAACTTGAGCTTGACGCTGGCCATGATCGTGATCATGTGCGCCTCGCCTGGCCGAAACACGTAATGTCTAGCGTGACTAACAGCAAAACAGGCCGGCATATGGTGCCGACGGAGCGGAGACCTTCACGCAGACATGGCATGATGAGGAGAGGAAGAGTAGAGCAGCAGTGCAGCACGCGACCGTAGCAACACGAGCCGTCGACACCAATGCGCAGAAGAGGAGGGGGGCGGCGAGAGAGAGAGGAGAGGGGGTCCTGTACAAGAGACTCGAGCCGGGCTCTGGCCATGATCATCGTGATGTGTGCCTCGCCTAGACGTAGTCGTCAGTACCAGCATCTACCCCTAGCAAACGCAAAGCTTCCCATGCTACCGCGCCTGTCTACCGTCTACCCCCCACGTGACAACTACACCTTTCTGCGCTCACGCCTGCTATATACCCATGTATCTGCGGTTTTCGTTTACAGTTTTCCGCTGGTAAAAATTCAAGTTTGCATGCCCACGGGACTTTGATGGTTTCACACGCATACTTTCAAGTTGCCCCCTCTTTCCAGTGCGGCCCAACCGCAAACGCGCTATCATTACTAGCGATCTGCGGCGGGCCAAAGCGTTCGAGAGATATGGCGAAAAATTCCGAGCTAGTTTGTTGTGCCGAGCGTATGATTACCTACTGTTGTGAGCTGATGGTTTGATTTGTTCTTCCCCTCCAGCATGAGTGGAGCCCGTCTTGCTGTCTTGTGTGACTCGTGACCGCGCACTAACAAAAAAATGAACAATTTGAGGGCATGCAAAACAAAATGTTAGCGAAAAAAAAAAGGAATCAAACTACTAGACTAAATACGCAACAACTATCACACTTGAGACGTCTGCGTAATGCAAATTACACGCGTGAAGGTACGTACATACCAGGTACCGCTGTACCCTCTGTTACACCCTCATACCTGGTGTCAAACATCACAACCTGGTATTGGGGACGGATAGACTGTCCGGCTATTGCTACTATCAATATAAATAATACAATAGTATAACATTACGTGTGAGATTGTAGGATTACCCGAGCGAATCAGATGATGTCCCGGCAAAGACCGTTAGCGGATTTCCATTGCATGTAAGATGATATCCCGGTAACGACCGTTCGCGGTAAATAATACTCCGGAGTACAATATAGCACCACGTGTAAGATTGTAGGTTTACCCGAGCGAGTGAGATGATGCCCGGGAAGGACCGTTAGCGAATGTCTATTGCATGTACGATGATATCCCGGTAACGACCGTTCGCGGATTTCCATTTTTTTTATCCGCCCTTAACTCTCACATCACATGGGCCGGGGTTGCTGCTCGCGGCTTGGGTTGGCATCAGTTAGGGCTTAACGCGAGGCACGAAAGGGCCGACGTATTCTCGAGACAAATGTGAAGGGGCGTTTCGTTGTGGGGAGGGGGGAGGAGAGCCTGCTTAGCGACCCTGGATCCGAGTTTCGTCCAGGGAGGGAGAAATGAGAAAGAAAAAAGTGTAACGATAAATTATGGGATGAGCGGAGAGAAAAAAAAAGGCTCAAGGTCAAGGTTAGGGTAACGAGCGACGTCGTACGACGAGTGGGCTTGAAAAACGGAAAAGTTGGAGCACCTGGGGACCGGGGACACAGCAGTACTATGGGTCTATATGGATAGCAGTGTAGTAGCAAAACATATACTACCGAGTTGCAGATTTGGACGCCGGTCCCAGCGACACGCATGTGTTGTACCACGTACTCTCGTAAAGCAAGTGGTACAGCAATACATGTAGTGTTCAAGTACGAGTAGGTGCTTGCCGGACGCTGGACGCTAAGCGTAAGTCGGGCGAGATCGCTCTTTCGAGGTTTACAGCTCTAGGTCAGAAAAATACCAGGGTGCCTCAAGTATCAGGTAGCTGTTGCGTGCGCCATGGTTCCGACTTCCGCGTACGACAAAAGCCTTTCACGAACCCCGCGCATGGAGGTATTTTTGGGTTGTCACTTCTTACCGCGCGCCAGTTCCTACAACGGCGGCTGGTCGGATGGTCCACGGCTTCGCACCCCACAAATAAATACATAAGTACCGGAAGTGCTGGGCGTAAACCGTCGTGCTGGGCATAAAGCTTCGGCATTGGAGCTTAGAGCACCCATCAGCTCGTCTCACTACGATAGTATAAGCGGTGCCGTGGACCAACGCCTGAATGGGTAGGGTGGATGGTAACCGAACCAAGCCCGGCGGTAGGCATTTTCTCAAGGCCGGGGGGGTTGTTACTGGGTGAGCTTGCGCAAGTCCCGCACTACCCGGAGGGATGACCTTCCGGGTTTCTATCTCCACCGCGCCTGGTCCGAAGCGAGCCAGTCAGATCGACATACTCACGCATGCGGATGCCATGGAAGCTCGCGCCGCGGTACAAGTTACGGGTACAAGTTACGGGTACCGTCGGTAGGGACAGCTCGCGGAGCCGCCGCCGCCACGGAAACAGAAGGATACGTCAGCTAGCGCTGGATTACGAAGGCAATACAGTTAAGTTGACAATGGTGGTTGTAGAGTAAATCGAGAGTGTATAACGCCTTCCAGGTCCGATAAGAACAATGCCTGCGATGTTATTGGAAACCTTTTTTTTCCATCACTATATAAGTATGCCCGCCACGTATTTCTGGGAAAATTCTTGGCGGATATTTCCGGCAACATTCTTGCATAACTGCTGTGACAGCAGAAATCAATGCGCCTTCTTCGTAGATCGGGATGTTGTGTCCTAAAACTGGGGGACAGACGGCATGCATCTTGACAATGTGTGGGCAATCCTCGAGATAGATGCATTCATTGGAGCAGTGTCACCGTGTGCGCACGCACGTGCGCGCCCCGTCACAGAACCTCACCCGTGCTGCTGTCCGGCAGCCTTTCACACGTGGTTGCCATCTGCCGCTAGGACGCGGCAGCGCACGATTGTAACGGAAAACGCGAGACACTTTCGTACATGATGAGTAAAACAAGGGCGGGCGTGTGGCGACACACACAACCGAAGACAAGAGCACGGATGTGTATGTCGACAAACGCGAAGACACAGCAACAGCAGCTGTAGTAGTAGCAGTAGCCCACCACAGCACAGCCGAGAGAGGGCCCTCCCGGCCTAGCTATGGTGGCGCAGCCGCATCTACCTCGTGTCCGTGCCCTACAGGGCTGGGTGGTGATTGATGGAGAGCGTTTGGAGGGGGAGGTGATATCGTTGTGTGGGGCGGGTGGGGTGTGGGAGGCAATCAATGAAAACTGGCTTGCTGCTTGCAGGATTAAGGATCAACTTCAACCAAAGAGCCCCCCTCGCAAGATTTAGAACCCCCTGTGTTGCGGTTTGGGATCGTTCGAGTTTTAATTTAATTGACAATTGACACCCGACATGTGCGCTGTAGGAAGTGTGGTAACGCCTTTACAACTGGAAAGCCCTTTTTTTCTTACGAATGACTTGGAAGTAGTGAAGGGAAGAGTTTTGGGGCTCTAGAGGGGACAACCCCATTGGGGCTTATCAGCAGAAGTATATCTGTATATCTGAATATTGGCTGTCCATTTTTTGTATTTCATGCGTGCAAGAGTGCACTATGCTGCTTCCTACATCCTACATCCGGTCATATCGACGCACGCGCTGCGTATTTTGGGTCTTTGGGTCGGTAGCATCATCGTCGCGGACATGTCATGCGTCTTGGCATGCGAGCGGGTGCCTGAAACAAAAACATGGTTTCAGTGAACACGTCAGGCGTTTTTCCAGAATAGGGGATTAAATTGAGACATCCCCTGGTTTTCAACCGTTGAGGCTGTCTGTCGAGGGGTTTGCCCCTTGACAGTCGAACGAAGGGCCAAAAGTCTGTCGATCGACATCTTTGGTTAGGGTTGGGTCTACGCCCGAACCTTGATCCCACCAGGAAGAGTTTCCTACCGCGCCAAACGCGAACAGCCTATTAATACCAAACCTCCCCAAGATCCGCGCGACCAGACCGTTAGGTGAGCTGTTCTCCAACTGTGAATACGTAGTACACTTCGAATTACACTGCTGTTGCTCTTCCAAAACCTACCACCAGGTATTGTTTTTGGTCGAATATAAACGGGTCTCAAACTCTGGTTCTTCAGCAGTTTTTTCGCCGTCCGCCGGAGGACTAAAAATAATACAAAAATACATAAATATTTCGTATCATACCTGCTAATAAATACTTCGAAGTACCTGGTAAAATAAACATAAATGAGCCTAGTACATACAGCAGTGTAAACACGCAAGATAACACAACGTCTGGCACCAATCCCCGGAACCGAATTTAATTTTCGATCCGACTTTCTTCCCAGGAAGGAGACCACACAGAGCAAACAAATGGTTTGGAAACATCTCGTCAACATCTTGGCGCGGGGGACGCATCGCTTGGCGTTGGTACTAAAAATGGAGTTGTTGTTGTGTTGTTGTTGTTCTCACGGGTCCCGTAGTTAGGCGGTGGTGTGTGGTGTGTCTGAGAGCAACATGCATTTACAACTAAAGACCCGTCTTGGGGACATATTACTTGGGATTAGTATACGGTTTTCCCAGGCGCGAGTAGTGAGACGTAAGCACCAGTTTGGACCTGGCACATCGTAGGCTGACCCCCGATTTCACTTGTTGTTATAGTCTATGTTTCTGGCGGAGGCACGAATTGCGTCAGAAGTGATACATGCGTGTACCACCTCGAGTTGTTTGTGTTTTTCCCTTAGGATATTCCTCAGCTCCGAAGTGACTGGAGCCTGTCCTGTGACCACGGGCTTGACTGTGCGAGTTAATGTGAGAACAACAAATAATAGGAGTTTTGGGGCTCCGAATGGATGGGCTAATGAATGAGGGAAGCCGCATCATCCATCCCAGTATGAATGCTATTCCCCTGTCCCCTGTCGCGCCAAGCGAATTTTGGCTTTTGACTGCCTGCCATAGCGTGTGACGCCTTACTGGTGGACGCCTACTTCTGGTACAATACAGCCCCCTTGCGGAGAAACTCAGCTGATAAATCCGTCTAAGGGTGCGTGTGATATATCATGCGTATCCTCGATAGTCATCATCGTATTACAGCGTGTGTTCTTGGCATCAAACTTATGATGGTTCCACCCGTCTACTTCCAGCCTAACCAGTGTCCGTGACGATGCCTCCTAAAAGGACGAGCTCTGTGATCACCAACTACGAGACAAGAGATACTTGAAAACACAGCAAAGGGTGATCCGGGCATGAGGTGAACCGCCATCGACAAGATGGCACAAAAAAGACGCAAGCCAGCAAAAGCACACCAAGACCTAATGTTACTAGACTACTCGTACGTATTTGCAACAACAAAAAAAGGAAAAACAGAAAACAACCACACACATACGTACCAGGTACCTGGCAAAACGGCGACAATAGTACGACTAAAACAGTACTAGTATTACGGTACTGCTGCTGAAGACTGATAAATAAGAAATCCTTGACAAGTGCAAGTTTTAATTGAATTCAGTGTAGAACACAACCTCTCTCGAATAAGAACCCCAGCTTGGGTCATATTCGTATTGTTGTTGTTGTTGTTGTTGTTCTCACATTAACTCGCATAATCAAGTCCGTGGTCACAGGACAGGCTCCAGTCACTCTGGAGCTGAGGAATACCCCAGGGAAAAACACACAACCCAAGGTGGTACACGCATATATCACAGCTGACGCAATTCATGCCTCCACCAGAAACATATAAAAGTGAAATCGGGAGTCAGTCTACGATGTGCCAGGTCCAGGCCGGTACATACGTCTCACTACTCACGCCTGGAGAAACCAAATATTCCGATTGCCACCCAAGGAAGACTACCACGTATATATTACACGTAGTATCTATCACTACGCATACGCACGACAGGCATAAGTCAATTGGAGAAAAAGAAACAAAGAAAAGAAAAAAAGCTAAAGGAAAGGAAAGAAAAGAAAAGAAAAAAACGAAACAAGACGAAAAAGGCAAGCAAAGATAAGAAAAAGACAAGAAAAGCAAGAAAAGACAAGACAGGAAAGCAAGGAAAGAAGAAGAGAAAAAAAAAAAAAAAAAAAAAAAAAAAAAAAAGAAATAAAAAAAGAAAAGAAAGAAAAATGTCATACTAGTAGACCCTAGGAACTGGCTAAGAATGGCATTGGACTAACAGAGGGTATCACGTCCATCATCAATGGCACCTGGGAAAGAACGCAACATGGCGAAGAAATCAGGGCGGTCTTATGCCATCTTGTGATGGCCATTAGAAAGCCCACAACTTTCAATACGATGATGGCCAAACCCAGACTTCAGTCTCTTGGGCATGACGCTCCCCCTTCCGCCCCTCCCCCATTCCTCCCTTTCCCCCTCCCCCCTCCCCCCCTCCCCCACTCCCCTCCCCGCCCCCCCCCCGTATATTGCACTTCGACTCGTATTCTGTATTAGGTGTCCCACTGGTCCCAGCAAAGCTGACTGTGTTCTGTTTGCCTGGTCGAGTCTTGCAGTCGTTTTTTCGTGAGGATTGAACACGCTGACTTGCGGCGATTTGGTGTGGTAGTGGCAGATACCTGGCATGTACGCGTCACACATACCATATACACCTGACACCATAAACATCACCCACAGATGCCCGCTTATGGGTTATGCCCAGCCTATGGGCTACGCCAACTCTCGTTCTTACTCGGCACCCTACGCACGATGCACCAGGTACCAGAAAGTGTACGAGGTATCGGCGAAATGTACGAAAATTCAATGACCATTTGGTAATCATTATGAAGACAATACGGTACTTATAATTACGTCGGTGTTGTGGAAGTCGGAGTATTTTTCGTCGAGCAGCAGCAACGAGCTCTTTTCTTCGAAATTTTCATTGAGAGCTTACTCTGGACTATGCGAGACACCCCTACCTGGAGCTCTGAAGTGCAGGATGCAATCATGCACACGGATAACGCCCCTGCCAAGCCAGTGCAAGCGCCAGCCACGAAAGCCTTTGCGGGAGGGTGTCTGTGGTATAGCTGGTAGCTCCGAATTTCCATCGCGTCTTCTTGTTGAGAAAGAATTTGGATGGAGAATTACTTGATAAAAAATAAAGCCACCCCGCGCGGAAATTTAAGGATCGTTTGATATTGATATCAATTATACGAAGGTCTTTAAAATTCGGTCGATAAAGGGAATACGAGAACTTCATCGAAAACAGATCAGGAGTCGGCATCAGTAAGCACCATCATGCTGATTTCACAAGCATCGTACTTGGGGTGGAGACAAACACCGGCTGGAAAACTTAGCTAGCTCACCACCGCCGCTGTGGTTGTTGTCTCACCTTGCTTGTTGAGCATCGCGTCGAGATGTCTGAAGACAAGTGGACCTCGGGCAGCAGCAGCCAGGAGGAGCAGCCAGCAGCGCGAGCATTCTGTTGAAAAATGAAAAGTTGGGAAAGGAAATTTCAGAACGAAAAGAATCGTATATTTTTATGTGTGTTGTGGTTGGGGGCCAATGAAAAACTTGTGTCTAAGCCAGCGGCTGGTCCATTCACGCTTTCACGCCTCTTCGGTTGCTGGCTGCTTGCGAGGCCGTGTCGAGGATGCGCTGTAGCGCAGATGTGAGTAACCGAAATTGCTAATCAGGCTCGCATCAAAATAAAGGCCCGTACCGTAGCGTGGAGGCGAGAGAAGAGCCTGCTTCAACACTACAACAAGCAGTGGCCCCAGATCTGAGAGTTGAATCCAGGGCGGGAGGTAAAATAAAAAGCGCGAAAATGCAGAATCAATCCTCTTAGATGCTTGGTAGATGGGACGAGGGATGAGAAAAACAAAACGAAACCGAAAAACGACTCTTGTGTGAGATTTTTCTGTGGGAATATACTTCCGGCGCTGACCCCACCGGCTGGCGGCCAGTTTTGGAAGATCAGAGTTGACAAGCAATTGGAAAGCTCCGCAACGGGGTCGTACCACGAGTCATCCATATGCTGAGCCTCGAAGGTTGGCGGCACACCCTCAGCAGCTAGGTTCGAGCAGCAGTAGTATGTATTTTTTCGTTGTTTTCTCGTCGTCAATCAGTCATCTGACCGTCTCAAAACCGAACCAAGGAAACGGAAAAAAACGGTTGGGAAGCCGAAAAACGAAGACAACCAGCATAATAATCATAACAACAACGTTAACCCTGTTTGGCAGTAAAAAAACAAACAGGTGCTGCGGGTGTGGACTCCAATCACGCCCACCCAGCTTTGGCTGCAGCCAACTCACACAGCTGTTTGGACCTACCTGCTTGCTCGTTTCCATACCGATACCAACCCACAAACCACAGCACGCCACACGCAACGCTAGTTATTCGCAGCAGCGAACAAAAAAAGAAGGACAGAAAAAAAAACGGAAATGCCGAACATTTCCGAAACTTCGAGTACCTGCCGGATCCCCTCACAGCTCACAAACTCCAGGCGCCGAGGCCCGCGCTGATCAGTTCATTCGAACAGCGCCGATTCTTGGCTGCCAGCCTCACCGTGTGTGTGCTGGCTTACTGCTGTATGCCAGCTGCGATCGAGCAACCATGACCTATATCTTCAAGTAAGAGAGGGAATACATTTATCGTAAAAACTCGCGTTCAAAGACAGAAGACGAGTATTATTATTGTTGTTGTTGTTGTTGTTGTTGTTGTTGTTGTTGTTGTTGTTGTTGTTGTTGTTGTTGTTGTTGTTGTTGTTGTTGTTGTTGTTGTTGTTGTTGTTAACTGTTGTTTGTTGTTGTTGTCACATTAACTCGCATAATCAAGTCCGCGGTCACAGGACAGGCTCCAGTCACTCTGAAGCTGAGGAATACCCTAGGGAAAAAACACAAACAACCTAAGGTATATACCGGCATAGCAGCAGCACAGCTACTTAGTGTCGATGATAACCCACAGCCACGGATCCAATGGACTCATCATACTGGATGGAGCGCTGCGCAGGGTGGATCCGCTTGTTGTTGTGCTGTTGTGACCAATTCACAACGTTCTGATAACAAAATCACTGCACATGATCCGTGCATACGATTTAGAACAGGCGCACACATTGTACACCATACAAGCTGGTCGCCATAAAAATATCTGAAAGAGAAGTTGAGCACATCGGTGACATTGTCGTTAAAAAGTATGTACGTATGTACATGATAATTATGAGAGTTGTGGAGGACTGCTGTACATAGAATGGTGGAGTCCAAGATTTCCGATTTTGTCTTTTGTAACGGTTACGTCCCCTTATCCCTAATTCACATGACTTTCCAACATATTGTGAACTCCATGGCTGAGAAGGAGAAGCTGCGCAAGTGTGCTGCTGGTGTGGTAGACGATAGGACAGCCCGTAGATCTGAGCAACATCGCGACTTCACTACTCTGAGGAGACAATGGAGGGCGATGGAAGTGGAAGAATGAGCTCGGGTAACGGCGCTGGTGGGGTGGAGATGGATTTGCAGGCCTTGGTGATGGGGAGCGAGAGCCTTCTGTCCCATATCGCTCGTCCGGATGGCATCCCTCGGCTTACGAAGAGCTTAGCTGAGATTGTGAGTGTTCTCGCGTGCTTGTGTTGACCTATAGCAAAGTATCGGGGTCGGCATTGCTGAGTGTGTCGTAGCGCCGAGTGTATACCATGCTTCCGCCACTAATGTGCTCTGTACAGGGGGCGTGTACCGTGCGCTGAGATCGCACGAGGTTGGTGTGCTGTGCAAACGGCCACTCTCTCAGCATGTCCACAGTTTAAAATATCAGTATTCGTGCTGGTAGTGGCTGTAGCTTCTGTACCTGTGGTGCTTGCCGGTGATGCTGCCCTGCTTCTGTGCTGTGCGGCTGCTGTGCTGCTGCTGTGCTGAGCTATAGCGGTATCCTGTGTGATCGCTGGCGTATGTATGGTACTTGCACTGAAAGCTCGTACCGTTGCACCCTGTAGTTCATGACCAAATCAGACTGCATCGTCGCTGGTGATCCCCCATTCGACATCGATTGGATACTCGTAGCAACAAGCCATCAATCATCGAGCGGCAGGCAGACGACGGAAGGGCCCAATCGCTTTGCACGGACGATCGTCATTAGGAAACAGGCTACTCGTAGCCAGCAGGGCTGGGTACTGGTGCAGTATATACTGCCAGTATATGTGTGCTGGCAGTATACTGGCATTGGTACTCGCTGAGAGAACGAGTAGATTTGACGAGTACCACATGTATATTTGAACTTTTACGAACATGCGTACGTTTAACTAAATGCCATCCCATCCTAATGGAGAACCTCATCAATGAAGAAACGAATTAACGCGAGAGGGGGTTGGGCGGGGGGATGGAGACGGGGATTTGCACACGGTCGACGAGTTTTGTTTCCCGCTACCAACCCAAACCCATACTTGCACCAGATTGTCGTGGGTGGTGAAGCGAAAGTGCTAAAAGAACTCGCCTACGGCGCTGCCCTCTCCCCGCAACAGCAGTATACTGGCGTAATCCAGTGTTCTGGCTGCGAATTGCTACCAGGTACTACAGTTGTAGTATGTTATTGTTCTCACACTAACTCGCATCGTCAAGTCCGTGGTCACAAGACAGGCTATATTGTACTGCCTGCGCCAGCCAGTACCCAGCCCAGGCTCGTTGCATATCGCACAACTGCTTCTCAATTACCATGGCGTGGACGTGGGCCGTTGTACTCGTGGCACGTTCGATGGCTGACATTTTCACGAAGTATAACTACAGCGTTCAAATGCCAACATCAGGCATCGGTATGGCCTACCAAGTATTGCTTTTAGGGCGGTTCGGCTCACTCTAGCAGCAGCAGTATTGAAAACCTTGCTCAACATCGAACAGATCAGATGATCACATCCATCCCCATTTAATGGCATTTGACTGTATGATGCACTGCTTTACTCGTAGAAATTTCGGGGCAATATAGATTCCTTTTTTGCAGGGCTGTTCACGGGTCATGACCCGGCCCACGGGTCGGGTCAGAACGCGAAGAAAATGTCGTGGTTCAAGTCGGGGCGGATCGGGAGGTGTTTGGACTCTCTCAGGTCAGATGCGGCCCCTGTGTCACATCACGGGTCGAATCGGGTCACCCTGACCAGATCCGACCCGTGAAACGCCCTGCTTTTTTGCACGTCTTCAAAATCTCGACATCTAGACCACGCTGGCTGGATGGGATGTTTATGACACGGCTCTTGCGCACATGTTTGCTGGTTGAGATTCGTGTGGCACGGCTGTTGCACAACACGTCGTCCACGGCAAATGCAGGACTAGACCATCTAGATCGTTTTAATAGATCATCTAGATCGTGATGTATCCGACGTGTGAACCTCATCTGAAACAGACACTAAAACTTTTTTTTTCCAGTGAAAACGATAGCCACAAGACACGGGCAGACCATAGGTAAAAGAGAGGGCCGGACGCTTACCCAGTTGTAGGTGCTAGGCACCAGGTATATATTACTATTGGTAGTCAACGCTCTGAATTGCTGCCGCAGCGTCGCAATTCTGTATGTTGTCCGAGTTTTGTCATGCGCTGTCGGTAGTAGTGGTAGCAGCAGTGAATGCCTTGGCTGCGCATCACGCGTGTGCGGGCCGGGCCGTCCCCGAGACAGCCCTCATTTTTCCCCGTACAACAGTGCTACTATTAATATTAGTAGTATGTATACGAGAATGCTCGTCGTGGAGTATACGAACCTTGCGTTTGCGCGCGTGCACGACGACACCGTGAACTGTTGTCTTGCTTCTCGACAACAATATGTACTTCGAAGTACTAGTTGGCCGTAAGGCATTCACAGTATGTTCTGTGCGGTATTTAGCGTGTTTTTTAAGCTTCTTGTGTCTGATTGGTGCGTTTGTGTTTCACGATGAGGCGTTTTCTTGTCGAGAAACGCTATTAATAGTGTCAGTTGGCCGCTTCGCCACTCCCAACTAACCAAGAGCCGCAAAGACCAGCGAACTCTGGCTGCTTCGCCGCCTAACCAATAGCCAGCCGTCGAGCCCGACTTCCTCGTAGTTCGCTACCCTTCTACTATCTAACAACTACCAGGTACGTATTAATAGTTCAGTTCAGCCGATTCACAACTTCACCTGTTTCGTGTCCGAACGTAATGTACCCAGGAACGGGGATCGCTGAGGATGGGAGCGGAGGCGTCTGCCCGAAGCCGTCGGGAGGCGTTATCGCTGGGTATAACGGCCGAAGTTGCCGAGCAGAAACAAGAGCTCAAGGGGGGGGTGAGTTATTTACAGTTTTGGACCTGCACCCGGTTGTTGGGGGGGGGCGGGGTACGTTTTGGGAGACAACTATTTGAAATTGTGTGGACCGTGTTGTTCAGTAGGAAAAATGCTGAGGGAAACATGCTATGGTTTTTGAAACGGCCGGCGTTGCTGCTATACGTTGCGTGGTTACATGGTGGCATGGTGGTGTCATTGTTTTTGTCGTTTATCTTCCGGTTCGGAGCAAGTGTTCACTGTTGGGTGTAACGGCCGAAGTTGCCGAACGGAAACAAGCTCAAGGGGGCATTTTCCAGCAATTTACCTTGACTGACGCCAAACTACCTGGTTTTGGTGTGGAACGCTTGGTTTTGGCACTTTTGACCGATGTAGAAAACCGTGGCTGACCGTCTCCTGGCATGGTTACAAGGGAGGGGTGAGTCAGTGATGAAGGGAAATCTGTCGCGGTTGTGGTAACCATCGGTGTTGTTGTTGCGGCCTTGTTGCGGTATTTTCTGCTTGAATCACGGGTTGCATACCGTATCGTACATAGTTCGGTTCTCGACATCGATGGTATCGGTTGGTGGAAACGGTCGAGCTGTCGGAGTAAGGCCAAGAGCCGGAGGGAGGGGTAGACCTTTGTTGAGTGCTCTCTGTTGCCTTTGTCGAAACGCTCTTGTGTCGTAGTGTTTCGTGTACACAATACTTCGCTCTGCCCCGCTTTCAGTTGTGTCTGCCATTCGGCCCAGCTTTGCTTAAATGACTGATAGTCCGCGCTAACCCCTCGTTATATCTTCATTTCGAGAAATTGCACAGGCGGTTAAGATTACGGTTGTGTCATTCAATGCATTTAATTTTTTTGTCGATGTCGGGCCAAGGTTCATACTGCCCTCCTTGCTTTTCGTCACTGACATGTACGGGTTACCAGTAGCGTTTGTTGGTTCTTATGATGCGTGATCCGTGTGGGACTCAACCTTTCAGTTTCCATCCATGTTTTTTGGGGACAAAAACAACGTGGAAATAGAGTAAGGAACCTTTTGGGACTTCGGGAGGGAAAAAATGACGAATTACTGAACTGTCGGTTACAGCGTCCTTCACACGAAGCAATGCGGGGCTGCTAGATTAGATGAGGACGGTGATACGGTTTCCCAAACTCTACTGTAAGTAGCTGCAAGACGTCGACATAGATAGCCTGCACTGTCCTGTGCTGCATGCTCGCGCAATGATATCGACGCGCTTATGCCTTTGTTTTATCGCTGTACATGGGCCTCGAGAAAGCGTAAGAGGGGGAAAGGTGCTGCAAGCAAGTGGCGGTCTAACTATTACAGAGTCGGCCGCACCAACCAGCCAGGGCTGCCAGTGTATGAGATGTATCCAATCTGCGTTGTGGGCAGCTGTACGATGCCCGAGCAGCGTGATGTGGGCAGCTGTACGATGAGCAGCAGGATGACGTAGCGCTGATATGTGGTGCCGCACCTACCTCTCCTGTGTTTTATTTTACCCTGTTACTATCAATACTGACAAGTAAAAACGTTCCACACTAATTCTAAGATGCTTGCACCAAAACGTGGGTGCAATTGCGAAGGCGTTGGCCCTTTTAGGAACTTGATTCATCTTCATTATAGTGTGTAGACCAAAAAGCGACGAGGGCGATCTAACCAAGCGTCTAGCAAAACCTTGAGGAAAACTGAGTATCGTCGTGCCTCACCGTTTGTCTCAGACTTGATTGTATCTTCATTATAGTGCACAGACAGAAAAGCGACGAGCGCGATCTAACCAAGCGTCTATGAAAAATACTTGAGGAAATCCGAGTATCGTCATGCCTCGCGCTTGTCTCACGGACTTGATTGTATCTTGATTATAGTGTACAGACCGAAAAGCGACGAGCGCGATCTACCCAAGCTTGTAAGGAAAAAATCTTGGGGAAATCCGAGTATCGTCATGCCTCACGCTTGTCTCACAGACTTGATTGTATATCGATTATAGTGTACAGACCGAAAAGCAACGAGCGCGAGCTAACCAAGCGTGTGCGGGAAAAGCTGGAGGAAATCCGAGTAGCATGCCATGCCTCGCGCATGTCTCACAGCGTCCTGCTTTGTAGTCCGAACACATCTCCTACACGGAGCAGCTATTTGATAGGAGTGCGTCATGTGGCCGATGTTGTAATCTTTCTTTTTTCCGTCAATTTTTGCGTCTCAAGTCCCAAAGGAGCTCTTAACCTCAGCAACCTATCCCACGCTAATCCCATGGGCGCGCTACGATGGAGGTGGCAGGTTTTGGACGTGCGCTACGATCGAGGTAGCACTTTTCGTCTGAAATTGTTTCTGAATGACTGGGCTCCTTAACCCAAAATCGTCAGGAATAGGTCATTTTTCTCTTTTGCGTGATTCTCGTCGTGTACATAGGCCATGGGCTTTTTTGTCCGGTCTTGTAGCAGTTTTTTTCTTCTCCAAATCAGTTTTTGTCTTGGAGAGGCCTTAGGCTCCGAAATTGAGGTGCCTCAGAAAAAAAGTGGTGAACCTCTATCGTCGCACGCGTCTTTGTGGGCCAAATGGTATTTTAGTAGGACGCGCTTCTCAACTGAGCAACATCAAATATATTTGGAACCCGGTTTTTCCCCCTAGTGACGAATTGCCTGTAAACCTAGCCCGTGGGCTTGTCCATCGATCCTAGCCCTAACCCCAACCCTAATGTTTTGTCATGTTTATAGTTGAGCTTTGGGTGCGAAGTATGGAACTCCCGAAGTGAAATTTTTCGGGGGGGAAATGGTCCACACGTACGTCTTAGCATACGTCTATGGTCCCGAATCCCGAAAAGCGGAAGCACAGTTTTTTCTAAGGAGGCGTATTTTTCGTTGTTTTGTGGCGCACCCCAGAGCATGCTGGCGCGCAACAGGTTCGACCCCGAAGCTTTGGTGCGTGTGGTGAACGCCGTCCAGCTCAGGGTGGGCTTTCAGCCGCTTCAGCCCCTCGGAGAGACCGACATCGAGGTAAGATTCCATGATGTTGCGCGCTGGTGCTTTTTGTGCTCGCTGTCTTTATTGTTTCCTTTCCTTCGCCCGATCGTTGATTCCGCAATATGTTCGTTCCTTTGTGCAAGCGGGTTATTTCGTCTTGTTGTAAGTTGGTGTTATGGCGTCGTCATTTCGTTAGTTTGTTCGTGGGTTCCACGAGTCAGTGACGCATTATTTGACATTTCCAACCATTTCCCCCCAGTGGCGTCACTAGGGGGCACTCATCGGTATATTATATTTCCTGTGGGTTAGGGTTAGGGTTAGGGTTAGGGTTGGGGTTGGGGTTAGGGTTGGGGTTAGGGTTAGGGTTGGGGTTTGGATTAGGATTAGGTTTAGGGTTGGGGTTGGGGTTGGGGTTAGGGTTGGGGTCAGGGTTGGGGTTAGGGTTGGGGTTAGGGTTAGGGTTGGGGTTAGGGTTGGGGTTGGGGTCAGGGTTAGGGTTAGGGCTAGGGTTAGCTCCCTCCATGGTGAAAAACACAACAATGCAAGACACCCCCACGAGTTTGCCGATGAGTCCGTTTTTTTTTTTTGCGTCCGTGGTGTCGTTCGCTTGTTCGTCGGTTTGTTGACTCCTTTGTTTTCGGTGTTTCGTTATTATTTGTCGGTTTCAGTCGGTTTCGTGATATTTCGTTCGTTGGTTCGTTGGTTCGATCCTTGTTATCGTTCGCTTGTGATTCGGTTAGTCGGCGCCATGGTTTTGTTCGATCGCTCGTTATTGTGTTGCCTCTTGTGATGCCGTTCGCATGTCCTGGCTTCCGTATTTTTGTCGTTCTGGTCGTTGATCGTCGGCTTGGTTTCTTGGTTCAATGGTGTGGTTTGACTATCTGATATTTTTGGTGTTTGTTGGCTCAACTTGTAATGGCTTGATTTTGTTGTTGTTCTTTCAGGGTTACCTTGGGCACCACCACGACATGATTGTGGCCACGGCTATCGATGAGACAAGGAGGGCTGCTGAGGACCGATCTCTCGTCAGGCAGAGGGAGTGGGAAGTGGACTCCTGGCGCCAGACGAAGAAGGTATCAATCCCTTCAGGTAGATCTGTGAATGAGCATGACTTGAGTCACCAACTAGTTTCTAGTCGGACTAATAGTCGTTTTCCTCAGCTGCCGACTATCCAACTTACTGGGGGTTCTCATACTCGTGGGAAGGAAAAGATTGCGTTTTTTTTCGTCGGCGGGGCCCGCTTGGTCGGGGGAGGGCGGGAGGGGGGGGGGGGGGGGGGGAGGGGCTGATTCGGCTCGCTTCGCTCTCTTGGCTTTAGTCGGCAAGTCGGCACCCCATCAGCTGGTTTCGCCAGCCGACTTGCCGACTAAAGTCACTTAGTTGGCTAACGATACCGGTCGATTAGTTTAGTTGTAGTCGTGAAATCCCGCCGACTTGCAGCTCTACCTTAGAGGAAAAATCACCAATAAATGTGACGTTTCCAGCATCAACCATTCGAAGCAACGCGGGCTGTTTGGATTTTGGTGATACTCTCGGAGTATATTTTTTTGTGTCCGACCTGCAATCAAACAACAAGACGCACGTCACGATGCCGTCCGTATTTAGGATGCCAGGAGACGGCACCTGGACCCCTTGACCGACGGCAATTTTCCAATAATTTACCTTGACTGACGCGAAACTACTAGGTTTTACTGTGGAACGATCGGTTCGATACCCTTGACCGCTGAACGCTTTCCCTTGACTGACCGTCTCCCGACCTCCCTTGGTCCGTACAGCTGCGCACTGACTGAGACGGTGGATAACATCGCATTTGTCAGGTCTTTGGTCGCTATTTGGTCGCTATACGAAAGGGTCAAACCGTAAACGATATTTGCATGTGCACGTTATGACGTATGGTAGGTAGCCGTATCTAAAGATGAGCATGGGGTTGCCATAGCATTATGTACTGCTGTGCCATGCGGTACTGCCGTGGTGTACTGCGTACTCTACGTTTCTGTGCTGTGCTGTGCTTGCCCTTCTCGATTAATCATGTCGTCTACTCTACTGTGTGCAGACACTACTGTTGTACCAGGTACACCTGTAGTATTGCTGGTGTCGACTATAACAGCAGTGTGTATCTGCTGTATATTTACTAGATGTCGTTTGGTTAACGACAACACTATTAACAGCGTGGAAGCGTGGTGACGCAAAGGTTCGTTTTCATCCATCCGCCGCTGGATTAATAAGAGTAATGTAACACTAAAGAGTACTGCTTTCATACCTATGTGTTATATCGTTTGCTCTTTTTTAGGCCCTAATGGGGGAGAGCACGAGCGAAGGCTGGTCTGCCAGCGACGTCCCTCGAGGCGCTTCCCAGTCGGCACCGGGAGCGGCTTCCGACGAGGCCGGCCGACTACACCCTACGAACCCGAGACCTGAGCAGGTACTTACATCATTTGGTCAAGCCTGGGGCCCGATAATTTTGCGAAGTGCACCCCTCTTACCCTCTGTCTCTTCTAATTGGTATTGTTGTCCTCCAGTATATTATCGTATAATAAAGGACATGCACTATACATGTATTCGATCAACGGACGCAAAACATAGACAGGCTGCCTACACACACACCCTCCCATGCACTGGATTCTGGCTACGAGTTCATGCGAAAAAACAACAACGACCTCCCGCTGCTCCTTGCCCCTGCGTTTTTTGGTGACAGTCGCTTGCGGTGTACGAGACCCCCTCAGAGGGGGTTGTTCCTCCTGTCTCGGACAAGCCTGCGGCGCCGCCGGTGGCTAGCAGGCTGACTGCGCTAGAGGCGGGCCACGCGGCGGTTATTCGCAACCTCAACGACACGGTATGGGATTTGGAACATGAGAACGGGGAGGGGAGGGGGGGGGGGGGGGGGTTATTCGGTGGGGGAGAACAATGGGAGGAGGAGCAGCAGCAGCAGATCGGTAGTGATCCCTCTGTAGCGCCGGTATGTGCCAGCCGGAAACTCGGGCCCTCTGGCGGCAACTCTCATGCGGCCACTGCTGATTATTCTCTCCCGTGCAAAGCGATTTAACGCGTGCTTTAGCGGGCAACCGGCGCTACTCCGCCGGTACCTGTGTTGCAGTAGTTGTTGCGGTGGTAGGAGTAGGAGTAGTAGTGATAACGTTTTGGTGGGGCCAAGGCCTCTCATGTGTAACTATTACCAGGAATGTACTAGGTTTGGTCTAGGGAGGGTTATACTCATTTTTTGCATAGCCTTGGCCCATAGGACCCTAGACCCTCGCATCCCTACCATGCCGGGACGGAGCATGTCGGGTTTTCACCGACCAGGCGCATCTCGCTTGCACCAAGCGCGAAGCGCCTTGAGGTGTCCGGCGAGTCGCATGAAGGGTGAGCTGCATCGTTCTAGACCCCCCTGAGAGGAGAACTTTTCCCGCACCTTGTGCGTAATTTCTCACGTATCGCGTGTCCACCTGAAGTGTACTAGGCTCAGTGTTGGGAGGCGGCCAGTCAAGGCGTCAAACATCGGGCTCCTGTGTCAGCATCCGTGGTTACCGCCGTGTGCTACACCTCAAGCCCGCTTTGTGCCTTTTCGCCCAAAAATCGTGTCGTTTCATCAGGACGATAAGTTCCCGCTCGCGAGTAATCTCGCCGCATCTGCAGGCAACGTGGTCCTCCCCGGGGTGAAGAACGGTCCGGAGTTCGCCTACTACAACGCCTGGAAAATTCTGCGGTGCGTCGGTCGTTGCGGTTTGTTTTGAACGCGCTTTTCGTATGTCCGCTTCGGCGGTTTAGTTTTGATGCCGGGCACACAAGAAGCGCAGCGATATAGCGACAGCCACGGCGGGTAGTGCGTACCGACCTATTTTTTTTTGTATGCTGGTGGCCCGAAGTAACAGCACCACCTGACCTCGGTCGGGGCTCCTGCGGGCAGATATTAACCCCATCAGCCATTTTCTGCAACATGATTTTTTGCACGGCTTGTTTTTGTTTTGTGTCCTGACAGGGCTATGCTAGAGGCGGAGGGGTGGGAAGCCCGCGGGGACAGCACGCCTCGTTCTCGTCTCGACGGCACCCTGGCCTTCCTACAGAATCAGTTCCAGGAGTTGATGGAAGACAAGGTAGGCGTTTACGCAGGGGGGCTGGGTTTGTAGACTACATACACTAACTGTAAGCACGTCTGGGCTGGTCGGTGTTGCTTGCGCGGTGGATCGCTCGTATTTTATTTTTCTTTGGTTTTCAACTGGTTTTGACTAGTATTTTGCATGTTATGCCTGGTACCGCTGATATCACTGACAGGAACGCCGGCGTTCCATCTTTTGAAGTTAAGACGCACCCGGGATGTTAAGACGAGCCACACCCCGAAGAAAGGGGAACCTTGTAATCATATTGTAGACCCCGTCAGCTGCGAGTTCGACCTGTGCTGAGTGGTTGATTCTCAGCTTCGAGAGCGGCTTTGTTTATATGTTCGCACAAGAGTTGATAGGTATTATGATACTTAAAAGTACGGTGTTTGCTATGTCCAACCTCTTTTGGGTTGAAAAATAAGTCTGGAAAAACTCTATATTGGGTTGGAAAAAATGTAAAACTTGCATTGAAACCGACGAATGTCGTGTAACCCACGGCCAACCAACCCACGAAAATATTAGATGTTGTCTGTAGAAAATGTAGAAAAAAATGGTATGGAAGCATATTTCTTGAACATATTTTTCGCTGATTTCTCGTGCGTTGGGTTGGCTATGGGTATTTGACGTTCGACGGTTCAATACTAGTATTATATGTTTTCCTATCTAACCCCTGCACAACCGAAGTTGTTCCATCGCAAACACCCTAAGACGAATATGTGGGTTGACGGCACTCTTGCCCCTTGACGGACGGCCGTCAAGGAAGGAACTCCACACACTAAAAGCAGTATGATAAGTCCAAAGACGCCTTGACGGGTCAAAACTAGACCGTCAACCGACATCTCCGCCCTAAACTCCGCATTCTAAAAGTAGGATGATAAGTCCTAAGACGCCTTGACGAATCAAAACTAGACGGCCAACCGACATCTTCGCCCTCATACGTTGCTGGGGCGATTTCCGACACATTTTTATTTATTTTTTTGCTCATCCCTTTGATTGTATTCGCGCTGGCACTACGGCGGTGTCAATTTTGTTAAATTTTTCAGAACACGCGTCAGCTGGTAGTTCGACAACGTTAGGCTCGATACTCATCTTTGCAAGCTGCGTGACACACCGGCGGCTCGTTCTTTTCATGTGTATCCTCCGTTGAATACATCGTGACTCCTACGGATGTTTGTCATTTGTTCAT
Organism: Undaria pinnatifida; assembly: GCA_012845835.1. Lineage (NCBI taxonomy): Eukaryota > Phaeophyceae > Laminariales > Alariaceae > Undaria > Undaria pinnatifida. The sequence goes on from JABAKD010000021.1 coordinate 1,321,988, forward strand.
GAGCCGAAGACGCCGTACAAGCGTGCTGCGTATACCAGGCAGTTTACGGTGTGATGCCGTACCCGCGTCGACGGCACTCTGGCCTTCATGCAGGTTCAGTTCCTGGAGTTGATGGAAGGAAAAGGTTGGCGTTACTCGTGATAAAATCGCACGAGTACCATGCCAACTATCTCCTGGTTTCGTATCGTAAAAGCAGCGTCATAAACACTATCACTACCATTACTCTTAACCCCCTTAGCGCCCCGAAATCTCTCCCTATACCAACTTCAAGTAGATTTGTTTCCAAAATGGGTTCCAGTTATGTAGGCGTTGACCCTCTTGGGATTTGAGAGGGAAAATATCAGGGATTTGTACGGGTCAGCTCATTCCTCGCGGGTCGGGTCGGGTCGTTTCGGGTCGTTTCGGGTCGGGTCGGGTCGGGTCGGGTCGGGTCGGGTCGGGTCGGGTCGGGTCGGGTCGGGTCGGGTCGGGTTGGGTCGGGTCGGGTCGGGTCGGGTCGGGTCGGGTCGGGTCGGGTCAGAGTGACCCGACCCTACCCGTGAGATATGAAACCCTCCTGACCCCACTTGACCCGCCCGGTGAGGTTTCGAACACCTCTTGACCCGACCCGACTCGACCCGCAATATTTTGGAAACCGAACGGGTCGGGTCATGACCCGCGAAAACCCTGAAGAATAAGACGGAAAATGTTGATAATTACATCATCGACCACATGAAACAATCCGGGCTGCTGGCGTAGGGGGTGGTTGCTTTACGCCCGAGCCGCCTCTACCGCAGTTCTAATTTATTTGTGTAGGACAAATTGTGGAAATCGGGGAAGTTGGTTTGGCCCACGTGTGCTCCCAGTATTCCGAGAAGGAAGACATCAAAACTGCCCCAGTAACTACTCTAAATTGTCACCCTGACCCAACCCAACCCCCGGCCCCAACTCTACACATAGAACTTTGTCTGAAAATATTCGCCTTTTTTTGTTTTTTGTTGAAAATGATGGACCATATTAAACGTCCTCTGTCAAAGCTTTCCCCGGCTTCCATACTTTATCCTGCTATGCGCGGCGATAAGAAATGCAGACATCTCGTGAAGGCTTGTGTTGCGTGCCGTACGATCCATCGGCTTTGTTCCTTTGATACGGCCGTGCGTCTACATTGCTTTGGTTTCGACTTTGAGGTCACGAAAGGGTGAATTGATTTCGTGCAGTCAGTGCCTGTTGAAACACGAGTATTCCACCACTATTCATTGTTTCTCTACTGCCACTTCAGTTGTTTTGTGAGTAGGTGGACATGGTGGGGGAAGCGGGGATGGTAGACGCGCCTCCCCCGGGAGGATACCGCCACCGGCACCACTATTAGTTGTTTTTCTACCACCGCTAGTAGCTAGTATTCTATCACCACCGTTTTTTTGTCCTGTAGGTGAAGAAGGTGAAAGCAGTGGGGACGGTAGACGCGTCTTCTCGGGGGGGGGGGTACCGCCACCGGCACCACTTTTGGTGGTTTTCCTACTAACTCCATTTACGATTTTTTCAAGCACGAAATACCAACACTCTAAGTTGATATGCCTCCAATATTATTTGTTTGTACTCACTCTACCACCACCATTTATCGATTTTCTACCACCAATGCTAATAGACTTTCTACCACCACTCTTGATTGTTTTTCGTGCAGGTGAAAAAGGCGAGAGAAGCTGGAACGGTAGACGCCTCCTCTAGGGGAGATACCGCCACCGGCCTCCCGCCCAAAGTCCGGACCTTCATGCGCCTCGACAGGCAGGGGAAGGTGAGGGTGCTGGCCGTGATGGCGTGATGGTGGTAGCTTTTGTGGTGATGGCAGTGCTAGTGGTGGTGAAGGCAGTGGTATATTAGTGATGGTGATGGTGGCGGTGGTGGTGGTAGTGGTGTTGGCGGTGGGCAGGGTCAGGCCGCGATGTCTTGCGGTGTTTCTGTTGCGTGCCGTTTTTGATTCTGCCGTGTACGACCGGATTCTACCGCGTGCTACCGGACATTTACGGGATGACCTGGTGGACATGGGAGAGGTATTCAACGATGACAGCATACTGGACATAGTGCTGGAAGGACTCACGGATGAATACCTGCAAATATAATACAGCGCCGAAGCAGATGATGACTTCACACTCGACCGAGCTGTGATAACAATGCGTAATATGTACGCCAATAGAGCTATGCGAAACGGGCCTTCGCGAAAAATGGTGGTGATGGTGGTGGTGGTCGTAGTGGTGGTGGTGGTGGTCGTGATGGCGTGATGATTGTGGTGGCCGTGATGGCGTGATGGAGGTGATGGTGGTGGTGGTGGGGGTGGTAGCTTTAGTGGTGGTGAAGGCGGTGGTATATTAGTGATGGTGATGATGGGAGTGGTGGTGGTGAGGTGGTGAGGTGGTTGTGATGAGGTTGTGGTGATAGTGATGGTGACCGTGATGGGGATGGTGGTGGCTGTCGTGGTCCTAGTTGTGGTGGTAGTGCCGCTCAATGCTTCTCGTATCCCGTCCGTGTGCGCTGCACAATTGTTTTGCGATATCACCTCGTTTGCGCGGGCCACACGCACGAGGTTGGCGCTTCTCATCTGCGCCGTTTCGTGTCCTTTCATGGTTGTTTCATTCAAGCTTTTGTGTTTTGGCGTTATGTGATGGGGTTTCGTGGTTCGCGTGCTTGAAGCGCCCCTCCACCCCCTGCCACTCTATGCTTATCCATACCTCTAGCATTTTCCCTCGCTTCGTTTTCGTGTTGCGTTTGGCGTCTGCAGCTTCCGTGTTGACATGCGCCTCTTTTTGGTTGTTCTTCATCTTTCCATGTTGCGGTTGGGGGCGCTTTTCGTACTCAATTGTTGCATTTTGTTGCGGTTCGGTTCTCCCATGCGTTTTCGCTGTCCCTTTTTTCTTTATTTTTTTTCGTGCTGTATCAGTTCACCGGGGAAGGTGGTCCGATCCTGGAGGGGCTTCCGGTGTGGCCGCAAATGTATCTTTGCTTGCGCTGTGGAGGGAGAGAGGACGCTGCGGACGTTGCTCTTGCGGCGAGTGCTTCCCCGCAAAACGCTTCGTGTAACGCACAAGGTAAAATGGAGAGCACCCGAACCGCGGCTCGCGTCATGACCCTTGAACGGCCCTGGTAAATGGTGATGGTGATTGTAGGGTAGGGCAGGGAGTCTTCAATGCGCTGATGGAACAAATCAAGTCGCGGTTAGTATGTTCCACGACAGGCGCTACGGCAAAGGTTCACCAATCCTTGTTTTTCCTGCGGCTCCTATGATGATCGATGAGCTCCATATTTTTTCTCATGCCTTCTAAGGCAAGAACTAATTTTGGCCGCGTGCTACGATAGAGGCGCACCACTTTTTTTTCTGCAAGGTTCCAGAATTTGGGAGCTTACGACACTCTCCCAAAAACTGATTTTTTGGAGAAAAAATAAAACTGTTACGTATCACACCGGATGAAAAGTCCCATGGCCTGAGTACATAGCGAGAATCATGAATGCCAAAAAAAAAAAATGGCTTGTTTCCGACGATTTTGGGTTAAGAAACCCCACCGTTCAGAAACCGTTTTGAGACGAAAAGTGCTACCAGGTATCTCTTATCGTAGCAGGCGTCTTTTTTTTGTCGAGCAAACTGAAAGTGCAACCTGAGGAACGAGACCATGGCCTGCGCGTACGAAAGTAAATATATTGCGAAACAAGAACGGTGACGTTCCGACGATGTTTTTGAGGTTGAGGAGCCCCGTCGTTCGGAAAGTAGTTTCGCCAAAAAACGGTATACCGTAATGTCTCTGTCGGAGCACGCGTCCCACGACAGCTCGTGACGGAAAACAGGTGGAATCTAGGTGATGGAGACTAGTGCTACTGTTGTCTGTCGGTTGTGTGAAACCCTAATGCGTAACGGGGTTGGCTGCGTAAAGTGGCAGTCCATGATTTTGTGGCGATATGTGTACCTGGCAATTGAGATGTGCTGGTGTGTGTTTCAGATATTGTGTAGTGTTTGGCCATCACGCGGTTTTGCACGACATGTCCATGATTTGGTGACGAGGTGGTCGTGGCATATGGTATGTGCTGGTGCTCATACCTGATATTTGTAGTGTTGGCCATCACGCGGTCTTTCATGGCATGCCCATGATAATGTGGCGATATGGGTGTGATATAATTGGTTTGTGCTGGTGTATATACCTGGTACCAGATATTTGTGAGTTGTAATGTTTGGCCATCACGCAGTCTTTCATAAAATGTCCATAATTTTTGTGACGAGATAGTTGTTGTTGTTAATATTACTATTACTGTTGATTGTTTCTGTTGTTGTTCTTGTTGTTATTGTTGCTGTTGTTGTTTTTGTTGTTGTTGTCGTTATTGTTGTTGTTGTCGTTGTTGTCGTTGTCGTTGTCGTCGTCGTTGTTGTTGCTGTTGCTGTTGCTGTTGCTGCTGCTGCTGCTGTTGTTGCTGTTACTTTTGTAGTTGTTGTTCTCACATTAGGTCGCATATTGAAGCCCGTGGTCATGGGACAGGCTCCAGTCACTCTGGAGCTGAGGAATACCCCAGGGAAAAAAACGCAAACAAACCAAAGGTGGTACACGCATATATCACAGCTGACGCAATTCATGCCTCCGCCAGAAACACATACAAGGTGAAATCGGGAGTCAGCCTACGATGTGCCAGGTCCACACTGGTGCATACGTCTCTCTAATCGCGCCTGGAAAAACCGACTGTACCGCTTGCCATCCGAGAAAGACTACCACGTATATATTACACGTAGTACCTATCACTACGCATACGCACGCCAGATGCAAGTCAATATATGGTATGTGTTGGTGTGTATACGAGACATTTGTGGTTTTTGGCCACCACGCAGTCTTCAATTCTGTTTAAGCTCAGCTGTTTGCCTTCTTCGCTCTGCGCCGCTCAAATTGGTCGACGGTCGGTGCCCGCTCAGAAATGGAGCTCCTAGAGAAGGTGGCCTCGGAGCTGAGGGAGCCCGGGAAGGGAGGGGAAGAGGTCGTCCCCTTCATCCAACAGATGTTTCACAGGTTAGTGATGGAGATCAGATATCGAAAGACAATCGAGTTCGATACGATGCCGATAATATAAAATGATGCTCGATACGATTTCGATGTCAGATACCTTATAATTCAATATTCGTTTTTTTTTTATTATTATTATCCGCCGGTGCATGGGGAAAAATAAAAGCTCAAGCTCACCACACTTTCACGTACTTTCATACACGTCGTGTATCGATTTAATTCATTTGCATTCGCAATCCAGCTGGCTTTCTGGCGTGTCCTTCGGTTCCCATGATAGCGATAGCGATAGCGTCAGCTCTCCCTACCGGCGGTCCCCGTTACTACTCCGGCAGCGCAAGCTATAGTTGTATAATACGGACGCGTGAGTATGTCGACCCGGCCTGACCCCTGACGGTCTGACCCCGCTGAGGTTCAGGTGCGGTGGAGATAGCCACCCGGAACGGTGTCATACCGGGTAGAATGGGACTTGCGCAAGCTCACCCACTAGCAAAACCCCCGGCCATGGGAGAGCAGCCTTCCAACGGACTTGGTCCAGTTAGTTACGGTCTACCCTACCCATTCGGGCGTTGGTCCTCGGAGACATCGAATTTTCGTTCAGCACCGTACAAGCGTATGCATCACGGGGAGGGGACTCCACGGAATGGAGGGCGAAACACGCTCGATACATGCAATACAGTAGGCGTCCCTCGATAAGGCGGTATCCCCATCGTACAAGGCGGTTAAAGTTACTTGGCGCGACTGGGGAATTGCGCACATAAACCTGGAACGAATAAGGCGGGTTTCCCCGATAAGGCGGCCACAGTGCTCTGGCACGCCACCGCTTTACTGGGAAACCCCTATAGAGTGCTGCTACATAGTTTTTGATGTACGGTAGTGGTCCCTTTATAGTGCCGGTATGTGCACTATAGAGGGAAACACCGGCACTATGGAGGCAACCGGCACGACTCCGCATAATGGCACTGCTGGTTTTATCCATATTTATAAGAATATTTCAAGGACGTCAGGTTGTGAGTTCGACGAATTTAGGGTCAATACTCATCTTTGCAAGCTGCGTTGTCGATATATACTTGTAATATACTATGTGGGTGAGTTTTTCTTTATGGGAGGGGCCCTATTATATTCTTTTGAAATACATATATATATTTATATATTTTGTTTTTCTCCATTATGATGGTTGGTATTGGTATTTTTACTCTCTGCCAAGCAATTTCACAGGCAATCCAGGCTACTTGCTGTACGGGGGGTACCCCCAATTTTCACTACCGGGTCAAAGCCAGAAAAGGGTATACCTCTGATCAAGGCTGCGGTAGGGGGGGTACCCCAATTTTCGCTCCCGGGTCAAAGCCAAAAAACGGTATACCTCTGCTACGGTAATGGGGGTACCCCTAATTTTCGCTCCCGGGTCAAAGCCAAAAAAGGGTATACCTCTGATCAAGGCTGCGGTAGAGGGGGTACCCCAAATTTTCACTACCGGGTCAAAGCCAAATAACGGTATGGGACAGCAACTGGTGTATCGAATATGAATGGGAGCTTTCGTTCCGCATCAGAAATAGCACGGGGGTGCCGTGTTGGACGTCGCAACGCGCTCGATGTGTATATACAATACGATATATCGGAATATCGACGATTCGATATATCGAAAACTTTGATATGGCGGAATCTCGACGGTTCGATATATCGGAAACTTTCAAACTTCGATCTGTCTACCAGCCGTTATGAGGTGTCGTGCAGGATATGTATGTAAGAGATTATCTTCAAAGAGCAACAACGCGCGACCGGAGTATCACACAGCTTGCCAAGATGAGTATCGAGCCTTAAATTGACGGAACTCATCAACTAGCTGACGTACTTGGAGCTTCTTTTTTTTCTTGTTAAAAGCCCTTATCCAACCCTAGAAACGCGTGCAAATCGCACGGCTTCTACTCCCACCCGGTGATATGAGCTATTGGTAGACCTGACGTATTTGAAATGTATTTTTTACGAGCGCTTATAGCCGTAAGATCGTTAGCTAGACCATGGAAATCGTACGGCTCCCACCCGATAACATGAGCTATTAGTAGTAGAGCATGCAGATCTTCCGTAAATGATCTATAGATCATCACGTGGGGATAGCTCATCTGTACGACCAGTGAAAAGGTTCGATTTCTACGTCGGAACAAACCTGTGCCTTGTATTGCGTATCGTGTACCCTTATTGCACCTTGTGTTCTGTGCCGTGTCTTTTTCCATGTAAGTTGTACCCTGTGGTGTTTTTATGTAGCATGTAACTGGCAACTGGCAACTTAAATCCTTTGCATTCTCCCCTGTATCTCGAATCCTACTGCTGTGTATCGTACCATGTATTGTGTACGGTTCGACTGCATGCCTTGCGTACTACTGCTGTCGTGTACGGGTACAGAAGTGGCGTACCCACTCTATCACTACCTCAGGACAAGCTATTTCAGTGGTCGCACAGCACCAGTGGGGCCTATATAAGGCGGTATACTGCGCGAAAAATTTGGCCGCCCTATATCGAGAGGCCGCACTATTCATATGGGCAGTTGCATCCAGAGTTACAGTCGTGCCAACCGATTTCAACGGCCCTGTGTCGGTTGGCAGCCTTATTCTAACCGCCTTGTATAGGCGCATCCCACTGCTGCAGTGTCTTAGCCCATACAGTAGTCGGAGTTCCAGTCGTGCCAACCGATTTCAACGGCCCTATATCGGTTGGCCGCCTTATTCTAACCGCCTTGTATAGGCGTATCCCACTGCTGCGGTGTCTTAGCCCAGACAGTATTCAGAGTTACCGTCGTACCAACCGACTTCAACCGCCCTATATCGGGTGGCTGCCTTAATCTAACCGCCTTATATGGACACACCCCACTACTGCTGTGTCGTAGCCCATAGAGTATTCAGTGCCAACCGATTTCCGTGGCCTTATATCGAGTGGCCGCCTTATTCTAACCGCCTTATAGGCACACCCCACTAATGCAGTGTCATAGCCCATGCAGTATTCAGTTACCGTGGTGCCAACCGATTTCAACCGTCTTATCTCGGGTGGTCGCCTCATTCCAACCGCCTTGATTAGGCACACCACAGTGCTATAGCCCATATATATTTTCAGAGTTGCAGACATGCCAACCGATTTCAACAGCCCTATATCGACTGGCCGCCTTTTTCCAACCGCCTTATATAGTCCCTGCTACTGTATCTCCATGTATGGTCTTATCTTTTTATACCCGAAAACATTATCCCCCACTGATTCAAAGAGTTTTGTTTTGAAGGTACCAGCCGATTTAACTTAGCTTGCCCTCGGGAAAACTTTTAAACCGGGTGGCCTCGACGTGGGTTTATTTATGTATCCTGTTGTCCTGTGTCCGTTATATGCTCTGACTGTGAACTTACTTCAGTGGTGGTATCTCCATGTTTGGTCTTATCTTTTACGTGCGAATACATTATCCCCTACTAGTGGTAAGTTTTTTGTTGGGGGGGGGACAAGCCGATTTGCCTTGTCTTATCCGCAGAAAAGGTCGTAAACCGGGTGGTGTTAATTTTTGGGGGTGTCACTGCTGTGTTGTCTTTTTGTCTTCACATGAAATCGTTCTTTCTTTCTACCCAACCAACGGCATCGGTACACCCAGGGTCCGTGCTAATTCTTCGTCCTGGAAAGATACAAATTATGTGGTCACAGACTGTGAGGCAGAAAACCAAAACAGCCGCCGTATCTTGTTATCCTGTGCCCGTTATGTACTCTGACTGCTGTGAACTGCTCGCCCTGGCCGAGAATCTCTGTTGTTTTTTTATATCGTGATAATTTTCGTCTTCGCCATTATGTGCTGCGCGCGCTTTGTTTGTTCAGCATGGGGGACGGAGAGGACATGTTCAAGCTGTCCGTGCTTAACGTGCTCGCTAGGGTCAACGACAAGAAGATCACTCGAATCAACAAGGTCCGGTTCAGTGCTGTGCTTTGAGTACGTACATGCGTCGGTGTTTCGTTTTTTTTATTTTATTTTTTCGTGTTTTTTATTGTTTTGGCGTTTTGGCCTTTTTTGGCGCCTTTGCTTCTTTCGTTTTTTTTTTGTGCACGCTTTTACCTTTATTATGTCTGATGCGTGAAATGGTCGATTTTTTTTTGTTTGTTTTCACCATGTTGGTGATGACATGATGACGGTGATGGTGATCATCATGGTGGTGGTGATGGTGATGTTGGCGATGATGATGTTGGTGATGATGTCGGTGATGATGTTGGTGATGATCATGACCATGATGGTGATGATGATGATGATGATAGTGATAATGATGGTGATGATGGTGATGACGATGATGATGATGATGATGATGACGATGTTGATTGCGATGATGATGATGATGATGATGATGATAATGATGATGACGATGATGATGATGGTGATAATGATGATGATGATGCTGCTGATGATAATGATGATGATGGTGATGACGATGATGACGGTTTTTCTCCGCTCTCAGGAGACAATCGAGGACTACATGTGGCTGAAGCTGTCTTTCGTAGGCAGGGAGGTGGTCAACTCGGATGTTCTCTTGGCCGCACAGGTGACGACTTACACCCCCCCCCCCCCCAAGATTGTTCGTGCCCGCAGCACGACGTGACAGCAACTTTGGAAGAGCATGACGTAACTGATCCTTGCTCATACTTATTCGTAACTTCTAGGTTCCAGTGTGGATGCTGCGGTCTTACGCCGTGACGTTTGCGTGATTCTTTCATGGAGTGCGTCACTTGCCATATTTGTTTTTTTTATGGCATGTTCATGGTACGGTTTTACTAAGTACCGGGTATATTTTACCGGGTACTTTTTTGCTGGGTAACTTTTTACCGAGTATGCATATGTACCATTTTGATTTTTTTGCCTAGTCCGTCCCTTTTTCTCCGCCGGCGCAGAGTTTTTTGGTGTGCTTTCTTCTGCAATGCGATCAGACTACCCGTCGGTATATTATCAGCCGTGTGCCGGGCTCATGGGACGTCCGTGGCGCGAGCTATGGCCGCGGAAAGCCGCCGAGACTGGCTCTATTTTGCGGGGTATGAGACACTTCTGTCCCCGGGCAACCACACACTAGACGTATTTAAGCCTCGAGGTTAGGTCTTAAGTACTTCCAACTGGAAGAGCTAGGCCATTCGATATTTCGACCTTAAACGCATCAAAAAAACACCATATGTCTAAAACTCGAAATAGTGGTCTCTTTCAGTACGCATAAAAAGAAAAGCCGAGGAAAGATCAAACTACTTGAAAATAGACTATGATATTTCTGCACTACTCCAGACGCAGATGGCAAGACGAGGATTTATGTCATCAGTCAGCACATGAGTGGGTGGAAACTTCGAGAAAGACCCTCCCCTGCCCATGCTGTGCGAGCTTAAACAAACGACCAAAACAAATAACTGGTGCCTGGCAAAAACATTGAGTGTTTCGTACTCCATACTCGCTTCATATGTAGGATACCTCGCAGGCGTCTGCCGCCTTCGGTGTGCCTCAGTGTGGCAGTCAGTACAGCAGCACAGCAGGACTGGCCCTCAACCCGGTTCAATTTCCACCCTCGAAATGTAGGCATCCGTCTGATGCTTTCCTCGAGCTTTTGTCGTCTGAAATGCTGTTGTTTGCTGGAAAATACTCGGAAAATTGCTTTAAATATGCACTTGGGCCAAAATGTGCCCAAGTGCATATTTTGGGAAAATCCACATCTCACCGTGGTCTGCCGTGGTCGTTAGGTCGATAAAATAGACCTATTTTGTAGACATTTAAAACACGATAGGGCTTAATTTGGTTTAGAGCCTAAAATATAGGCATATCGTCAGGCTTAAATACGTCTACTACACACACGGTGGAACTTTAGTCCTCGCACGTACATCGGGGTGGCATCAAAATGTATTTGCGAGAGAACTTTCCCGCACTGCTAGACGCGGGCGCGGTGTATATGTACCCGCTGCAACGACGTGAACTATGTCCTTACTGTGAGTTCTCCCTCACAATTGACACGGTGGTTACCATACAGCAGTAGCGAAACCTGTATAAAGAGATATAAAGTAGCAACACAACCCAAGCAAAAGTAACGATGTGCACACAACAGACCATATCGGCAACAAACATCGGTATAAGCACGCGGGGAAAAATACTGGACACAGAAAACAAACAACAAATTGACACCAATGATTCCTCTAACAGCAGCGACAGCAGTACAAACCCATCAGACAGCGAAAATGATCAAGACAACAACAGCGGCAACAATAACAATTCTGGTCAATGGTCCATTATTCCCGAGATTGGTGATGGTGCATGTTTATTAAGATGTATCTCGCGTCGTGTGCACAACAACCCAGCTTTACATCACATCGTCCGTGCACATATTATTGCCCACATTACAACCAATTTGTACACCGTTATCCCAGGATCAGGTTTCAACACTTTCCACGACAGCATCTTAGCTGGAGCAAATCAAGGTCATGTAGATAATAAAGAATCATTTGTCGGTGTAGACAATATATTTTTCTGAACGGAACAAACAACGCCAACGTGCCCGAAAAAGTTCCGTTTGTCTTGCAAAGTTCCGTCAGCAGCACCACCAGCAAGCAGCACGTAGTCCATAGACTCTTAAGTTTACTGTGAGTTCTCCCTCACAATTGACACGGTGGTTACCATACAGCAGTAGCGAAACCTGTATAAAGAGATATAAAGTAGCAACACAACCCAAGCAAAAGTAACGATGTGCACACAACAGACCATATCGGCAGCAAACATCGGTATAAGCGCGCGGGGAAAAATACTGGACACAGAAAACACTCAACAAATTGACACCAATGATTCCTCTAACAGCAGCGACAGCAGGACAAACCCATCAGACAGCGAAAATGATCAAGACAACAACAGCGGCAACAATAACAATTCTGGTCAATGGTCCATTATTCCCGAGATTGGTGATGGTGCATGTTTATTAAGATGTATCTCGCGTCGTGTGCACAACAACCCAGCTTTACATCACATCGTCCGTGCACATATTATTGCCCACATCACAACCAATTTGTACACCGTTATCCCAGGATCAGGTTTCAACACTTTCCACGACAGCATCTTAGCTGGAGCAAATCAAGAACTTGTGGAAGTCGCTGGATCTCAACCTACTACATATTCGAGTGTTGAAGAGTATCTCCACTTCATGTCACAGCCTTACGCATATGCTACAAACGTAGAATTAGTTGCTGCCACGCAGTTATACGGAGTGGACTTTCGAATAACTTATCACACCGAGCCTCAGCAATATCCCAACCCTCCTCCTCCAAAAGTCTGTGATATCTTATTATATTATCCACATTCTTTCCACTACGCATCCCTCCGATATACACCTTCTGCATAAATACTTCATCATCATCAGTTAGTTGTAGTCATTCGACTTGCGTCGCCCCCGGGAGGCACGTGTCCACCTCCCGAAGGGGAACCTTGTACCTTGTACGTTTTTACTGAGTACCAGGTACTGAGTACGAACACGTGGAATACCTGTTTGTGAAGTGCGCTAGTAGGGAATACGTCCATTTACAGTCGGTTATTACCGAGCACATTACTGCTGAGTACGATAACACCAACGGAATGGTAAGCAGCACTATTATTTCTACTATGCGGTACTACTAAAGTGGACTATACCGTACCGATTTCGTTTTTAGCGCTTGTTTTTGTGTTTCCCGTTTTGATTTTGGTTTTGTCCTTGGGTTTTGTACATTTCTCTCCGATATTTTCTCCGTCGTGTTGGTTTAGGGTTAGGGTTAGGGTTAGGGTTAGCTAGGGTTAGCTAGGGTTAGTTTTTTTTGTGTGTTTTTTTCTTTGCTGTTGTAGGAGCGCGTGAGCGGGAGAGGCGCGATGGGGCGTGTTGACACTTTATCGGTACGAGCAGTGTTACTCATATCAGCTTTTTTTCCTCCTTTGTTTTCTAAAACCATTGATGTTTTTCAATCTCGTTTCCGTGTTTTTTGTCGGGTGTTTTTTCTCCCTTCAGATAGCAAGGCGTGAGCGGGGGGAACGCCAGGAGGCGTTTTTATACCGTAGACCTATGCTCTCTCTGTATTGCTGCGGTGCTTAGCTTTTTTTAGTGATTTCTACGCCCGTTTCTGCTTATTTCTCTCTACTGGTTTCGCTTTTTATGTTTTGTTCCCCACCCCTCTCCTTATACACGAGGAGCGCGTGATGGGGAGGGACATCCGTTAGATTTATTTTTCTCTAAGGAGTGTATTGTTGCCACTTTTGGTTTTTATTTTCCGTTGTTTTCTGAACTAGTTCCTGTTGTTTTAGCTCTCTCCTTTTCGTTTTTCTTATTTTTTTTTGTTTTTTGCGCCTTATATTACTGGAGCTTGTGAGCGGGAGGGACGAAATGAGGCGTTTTCAATGCTAGCAGCACCCACCCTCCTTTTTGTTTTTCGTTTTTTTTTTTTTTTGGCCCTGTTCTGTTGTAGGAGCTCGTGATCGGGGAGGCACGTAATGAGGCGTTTTGATGCTGTCGGCACCCTGTTTTCAAGGTTTAGGTTACCTCTCGCGTAACCCTATTTTGTAATATACCTCGTTTCTTTTTATCCCTCGCGTAACCCGCTTTTTAGTGTGTCGCTTTCCTTTTTATGTCCCATGTGCCCCTCTTCTTGTTATTTCTCGTTTCTTTTTGCGTCTCGTGTAACCGTCTCTTGTGAATGGTTCCCTTTTCTTTCTCTCGCGTTCGTTTGTTTTTTTTCTCTCCTCGTACGCGATAGGAGCGCGTGAGCGGAAGGGACGCGATGAGGCGTTTCGATCCCGACGGGACCAACCCCTTCGCCTACGTTAACGTTCTCCTCTACACGCAGCAGCTAGAGAAAGCCGTTTCGTTCCTTCACTGGAAGGGACAGCACTTGGCCGTGAGAACGCGTCTTTTTTTTTGTTGTATTTGCTTCGCTTTGATTTTGCTTTGATTTTGCTTTGTTTTTGCTCTAGCCTGGTGTTTTACTTCTTGTTTTTCTGGTTTGGTTTTCTTGGCTTTGATTTTCTTTAGTTTGCTTCGATTTGATGTTGCTTTGTTTTTGCTTTGTTTTTGCGCTAGCTTTTTGTGTTTGCTTGTTTTTTTGCGTTGCTTGCTTTGCTTTTTCTTTGCGTTGCGTTCATTTCCTTTTTGGCTGTGCTTTTCGCTTTGTCTTGCTTTGATTTGCTTTTTGCTTTTCATCACATATTTTTTAGTTTGACGCACTGCTGTAACGAGGCGCTCATACCGACCGACCGCGCCTTACTAGATCCTCTGGGTGCCCCTCATGATCTATTTCGTCTCATCGTGGTATCTCGTTGGTGCGGTATGTTTTGGTGCCGTCCGGTTGACTCACTTCGTGTTCTCCACGAGTTTTCACGGCTCACGACCCGTACCGCGGGCCCGGTCAGGAGGTTTCCGAAATCTCGCGGGACGAGTCGGGTCTGATCAAGAGGTGTTCGAACCCTCACGGGTCGGGTCACCCTGATCCGGCCTGGCCCGACCCGTCCCGCGAGAAGAGACCCGACCCGTGAAAACCCTTGCATTTATGCCCCCCCCACTTGCTCCGCCTCGAAAGGGATGCGTGGTCAATGGTCAAATGCGTAAGGCAAGCAACAAATGAGTACGCCCCCCCTTCACATGCCCCCCTTAACATGCCCCCCCCCACTTCCCGACATTGTAGAAGATAACAGGGTGTATGGTGCTACAGTACGGACGATGCCCATGCATGATACGATGGTTGCAGCGCCCCCCTCCCCCCTCACGAACGCCTCTTGTTTGGTCTGAGTTAGGAACCGCGGCCAATGAACCATGACGCCCAATTAGGATTACGCCCAATTAGGATTACGCCCAATTAGGATGCGAGGGTCTATGGCCTCAAGAGTGGGGCTATGCGTAAAATAGGAACCCCCTCCCCTACCCCCCTCGGGAACGCCTCTTGTATTGTCGTCGATCCGAGTCAGGCACTACACATGGCCCTTGCCATGAACCACCATAATGCCTACGTCGGGGGTGATAACGAAAGCATCCCCTCCTACCCCGGGGATAGGGACGAGCCTCCTCCCACCCCTTCAGTTCGCGAACTTGTGGAGCGCTGTCTTCAGGGCCGCGTCGACAGCGATCCCGAGGTAACATGCTCTCGTCTTTTTTTAGCTTGGTGAAGCTCCTCGTATTTTGTATGTATGGTTTTCCCGCTAGCTTCTCCCAGCTACTGCAGTGTATCCCGGGTAGTGTATTCGTATTATTTGTTCTTATTTTTGGCCAGGCCCTTCCCGTCCTCCCTTCCTCCCCTCCTTCCCTCCCGCCTTGCCCTAAATGCAACAGCAATAACGTTGTG
This sequence comes from Undaria pinnatifida, assembly GCA_012845835.1. Classification (NCBI taxonomy): domain Eukaryota; class Phaeophyceae; order Laminariales; family Alariaceae; genus Undaria; species Undaria pinnatifida. The sequence continues at coordinate 1,337,308 of JABAKD010000021.1, forward strand.
TGGAACCCCCGACCCCCCCCCCCCCCGCGCTCCCATCCATCACCGCCTTCGCACGATTCTAAAACAGTTTTTGTCGCCTGCGTGTAGTGTACCGAAATCCCAAGGTCTGCTTGGAGTGCGTGCTGCTCCTGCTTCTTCCCACCGCGACGGACTGCCTGTCGAGCCCCCGCACCCAATTTGAATACCTTTTGAGCAACCCCCCCCCTCCCCCCCCCCCCCCCCTCCCGCCTCCACGCCTCCACGACTGCGTTCACACGATACTAAAACCTTTTGTGTCACCTGTAGTGTATCCCAAGGTATAAGCTGCTGCTCCTCCTCCCTCTTTCCATCTCGACGGACTGCCTGTCGAGCCTCTACACCCAATTTGAACACCTTATGTGCAAGCCCTTCTTCCTCCACTGCCCCCTCTTCCCCCCCCCCAGCCCTATCTTCCCGCGCAGAACATTGAAAACCTGGTGTGCTACCCCACCCCCCCCCCCTCTCTGCCAACCCTCAACCTCCAAGGTCTGCGCGGAATACATGCTGCTCCTTCCTCTTCCCATGGCGGTGGACTGCCTTTCCAGCCTGGCCGTGATGATGGGGGCCAATCGAGCGGCGAGACTGTTGGGCTACGTCAAGACTAACGGCGATAGACAGACGGTCAGTTAGCAAAAAAGGGGGGGGGGAAATCCGGGAATATTTTATTTCGAGAACCATTGGACGCTTGACATTTTTTTTGTGTTCGTGTGTGCTTAACCCTGTCGTACACAATGCCTAACGATTTCACTCGGTGATCTTGCCGGGGGTCGTAAATAAATCTGCCGTGTTGAAGCCAACGAAGTCGGTGTGAGCTTGCCGGTCGTAACTTTTTTTTTTTCACTGAGTCACCCCACTGCAGGAGCTGTTCCTTGTTTTGGGAGCCAAACGTTTCTGATTTGTTGAACTCCTGACGCATTCTACAATAGAGGTGCATAGCAGTTTTCGTCTGAAACGGTTTCTGAATGACGAGGCTCCTTAACCCCAAAATCGCCGGAAAATACGCCCCCTTAATTTTTGCGTGATTCTCGTTCAATACCTAGGCCATGGGATTATTCCATCCGGGATCGAAGCAGTTTTATTTTTCCTCCAAATCGGTTTTTGGGTTAAGAAGGGACATGTCTTAGGCTTCCAAAATTGAGGAGCCTCCGAAAAAAAAGTGGTGCACTCCTCTATCGTAGCACGCGTCTAGTTCAAGTGTCGAACTATCGGCTGGTATGATAACTTTTACGATTTTTTTTTTTTTTTTTTCAAGACGTATAGACGTGCTGGTCGGGTTGGGCGGAACGAATGTCTTCGAAGAAGCCATGTTTTTATCGGGTGGGAAGTTTATTGAGCTCCTTCTGTTGGGAGCTGAGAAAATGCTTAGAATATGCTGCACGCCTGGCGTAGGAGGGCACAGAGTGAGCACTTGTTTCCAACAATGTTTTTTCATTTGACCCGACCCGACCCCACCCGACCCCACCCGACCCCACCCGACCGGACCCGACCCGCGATATCTGGGAACCTCCAGATCCTTGAAAAGCCCTGGTTAAATATAACTCAACCCAATACCATTGGGGTGTCGTTCTTGTTTTGACATGTTTTTTTTTATTTTGTGTGTCTTAAGCCGGGGGTTTGTTCGTCACAATGGTTGCATTTTCAGCTCGCTCAAAATCAGTTGTTGGATGAGGTATACCAACCGTTGTTTTATCTAGCCAAGAGCCTTGCGGGGCAACAACAAAAACAATGGTTGATGCCCCTTCATACCGTAGTACGTGTCTTGTGATGTATGGTGTGTTGCGGTATGGCATGGTAGGACATGATATGACGCTCTCTGACCAAAATATTTCCACGCTCAAGATCAAACCGACTTAACTTGCACGGCACACGCACGCCTTCAAGGACATGTGAATACCACGCTTAAGACCAAACCGACTTGACCTGCACGGCACACGTGCGCCTTCAAAGGCATGCGAAAACCTTTCTTTCCCGTCTACACATTCTAGATCCTACGCCTTGTGCTAGGCTCCCAGGGCCATACATACCATATCATAAGGCCAAGCCGACTTGACCCCTTTAGAGCCCCCAAACGCTTCCCTATACTAACTTGAAGTAGTTTTGTTCCCACAAACGGGTTTCCAGTCGTAGAGGCGTTAATCACTTCCAACTCCTAAATTTCCTATTCCTATTCTAATTCCAAGTGCTGAACGGGCGATAATAACTCCTTGGAAATTTCAGAGGGTGAAAATTATACAAAAAGAAAGTGACGATAAAAGCGACGATCTAACGTTTACAGCATCGGCTCGGCCATTCGAAACTTCGCGGGCTGCTTGGACGTTGATGGTGCAGTTCGTGTCCGAACTGCGGCAAGACAGTAGGGTTACCCCAATATAAGGCGGTCTGAGTAAGGCGATGTTCCGATACAAGGCGGTCTGAGTAAGGCGGTATCCCGATACAAGGCGGTCTGAGTAAGGCGGTATCCCGATACACGGCGGTCTGAGTAAGGCGATGTCCCGATATATGGCGGTGTGAGTAAGGCGGTATCCCGATACGAGGCAGTCTGAGTAAGGAAGTATCCCAATATAAGGCGGTCTGAGTGAGGCGGTATCCCGATATAAGGCGGTCTGAGTAAGGCGGTATTCCGATATAAGGCGGTCTGAGTAACGCGGTATCCCGATATAAGGCGGTCTGAGTAAGGCGGTATCCCGTTATTAGGCGGTGTAAGTAAGGCGGTGTCCCGATGTCAGGCGGTCTGAGTAAGGCGGTATCCCGATATAAAGCGGTCTGAGTAAGGCAATATCCCGATACAATGCGGTCTGAGTAAGGCGGTATCCCGATATATGGCGGTCTTGAGTAAGGCGGTGTCCCGGTCTGAGTAAGGCGGTATCCCGATATAAGGCGGTCTGAGTAAGGCGGTATCCCGATATAAGGCGGTCTAAGTAAGGCGGTGTCCCGATATCAGGCGGTGTCCCGATATAAGGCGGTCAAAATGGCTTGGCACGGCTGGATGATTGTACTCATTAACTGGAGTGAATAAGGCGGGTTCCCCCGATAAGGCGGTCACATTGCTCTCCCACGGCACTGCCTTAATGGGAGACCCCTGCTGTGTTGGTTTTTAGCGCCATGGCATGACTCCGACGGAAAGTGGGTTTAGACCTTTTTTGTATTTGTTTTCCGCTCGTGCTGTCGTTGATGCTGTGGCCTTTTTGCCAGGGTGGTCTTGTTTTTTTTTCTGATGCCGTCGTTGTTTTTTTTTGTTTCGATGCTGTTTTTCTTTGTCAGTCGTTCTGGGTGTGGACTACATGGCATCTCTAATAACAAACCGTCGTCGCTTTTTTGTTTTTGTTTTTTCAACGTTTTTGTTCGCTGGTGCTGTCGTTGATGCTGTCGGGTCTTAAGGGCGACCTGGACCGGTTCCTCAACTTCGATACAGTGGGAGACATCGCCTTCGCCGCCGCACAGAAGGTGGGGTTGCGTTTTTGAGTGTACTTACTGTCTTAACCAGGCCGGTTGACGGCTTAATTTTAGCCTGCCGAGGCCTATTTTGACTTTGGTATTCTAGTTTTGGTGTGAACACTTCCTCTTGCGGCTGTGGGCCGATCTAGACCGATTCCTGAACTTAGGCACCGTGGGAGGCATCGTCGTCGCGGCTGCCCAGAAGGTCAGGTTACGCTTCGGAGTGAAACCGTCACCATATGGTGTATACAGTGTAACCGATTTGTAACGGTTGCGATTTGCGATCTGCACCGATTAATCAGATTCGACGCGGTGAGAAATATTGTCGTCGCCGCCGCGCAGAAGGTCAGGGTGCGTGTTTTAGTGAAATCGTCAATATTTAATATTCAGCGTGTAACCGCGGTGTGACCGATGCGGTTGCAACCTGGACCGCTCCCTGAACTTCGCCACGGTGGGAGATATCGCCTTTGCCGCCGCACAGAAGGTCAGGTTACGGTTCGTTGTGAAACCGTCATTATTTAGAAATCAGAGTGCAACCGCGACTTAACCGTTGCGGTTGCATCCTGGACCGGTTCCTGAACTACGCCGCCGTGGGAGGGTTCGCCTTCGCCGCCGCACATAAGGTCAAGTTACGTTTCGGAGCGAAACCGTCAGTATTTAGTATTCAGAGTGTAACCGTGAAGCAACCGTCGCTGTTAAAACCTGGGCCGGTCTCTGAACTTCGCCACCGAGTGAGATATCGCCTTCGTCGCCGCACAGAATGTCAGGTTACGTTTCGTTGTGAAACCGTTTCTCTTTGGGGTGTAACGGCTCTGTACCCGTTGCGGTTTAGATTGCAATCGTTTCGTAGCCGCTAGCGTTCCTGGGTAGTTCACTTACAGCGTAACCTTTGCGCATCAGAGCGCAGAGGTACAGTCTGCACCGAGACAAGCGGTGTCGAAGAACCGCCCCGCCTGACTTGTTATTCCTTTTTGCTTCGTCTGTTTCCTTATTCATGTTGGTCGTTTTCCATCCGACTCACGACTTTTTTTCTGAGAACCGCCCCGTGTAACTTGCAAAAACCCCTTTTTCTTTTTCTTTTTTGTCTGTTTTCTTTTTCATGCTGGTGGTTTTCCATCCGAGTCGCGACGTTTCCTCTTGTTTCTTTCTTTTATCTGCTTTTCGTTTTTCTTGTTGGATTTGTTTTCCACCCTACTCACGAATTTCCTCACGTTGCTTGTTTTTCTTTTTTTTTGTTTTCCCTGTTTGCTGCTTCTCGTGCGTTGTTTTGAGCGGGCCGAGGATCAGGGCCTCAGGAACTGACGCGATGTAGTTGGACGGACTGATTAGCTGTAGTAGTTGGCAGCCAACTAAAAACTCGACGCGTCCTACGATAGAGGTAGCAGTTTTCGTCCGAGTTTTTTGTTCCGAATGACGGTGACTCCTTAATCCAAAATCGTCGGAAATAGCCCATTTTTCTGTGTAATATGTATGTGTTTCTTTTTTTTTTCCTACTCTAGGCCATTGGATTTTTCATCCGGTATCAGTTTTGTTTGTGATTACTTTTTTTTTCCTTCCTTGAGCTCCAAAAGTGAGGAAAACTCGGAAAAAAAAAGTGGTGCACCTCAATCGTTTCTCGCGTTTTAAGTATAGCTTGGCCAACTCACAGCCCTGCTACGATCGAGGTGTCACTTTTCGGCGAGAATATTTTCTGCGTCGATGGCGGGTTCCTTAGCCCAAATTCCTGTTTTGCGATATATATATACCTGGTATATTTTCCCTCCTTTCCCACCACCCGCACGATCGCCTAGACCTAGCACCACGCGTATAACAAGTCCCTACATATCTTTGATCTCACAGCCGGAGTGTATTTGAATGTTATTTGTGACCTAAACCCCCTTAAAAATCCCCCCCCCCTTCTCGCTCTCCCTTGCTCAAACGCCCCACCTAATATCGAAATCCGCCAGATTAATAAACACTTCGCGCACTGGATATCACCTCATTATCTTTCTAGAGCCATCCATGCCGCTGCTTCCCCCCCCCCCCCCCCCCCCCCCCCCCCCCCCGCCCGCCCCGAATGCCCCCTTCTTCCCCACCACCCGCACCATCGCCTAGACCTAGCACCACACGTATAACAAACCCCTACGTCTATGCCACCTAAAGCCCTTCCCTCCCCCCCCCCCCCTCGCCCCCACCCCCCACCTCCCTAACCCCCCCACCCCATCCCACCCCACCCCCTCGAACACTCCGCCCTCTCTCTACTCACTGATTGTACGACTTACCCCAGGGTATACATGGAAAACTGGTGCATTCTTTCCAAAACCGTCACATTTATCCCCTCAAAATAATGTATAGTTTCCGCGCACAGACTGAGCTGCCCCCACCCGCCCCACCCCCGCCCCCAACCCCCCCCCCCTATAATAAACTGGTGCATTTTTTTTTTTTTTTCCAAAACCGTCAGATTTATCCCCTTAAAAGGATTTATAGCTTTCACGCACAAATTGCCCGCCCGTCCGCCCCCCCCCCCCAGTTCCCCCCCCCCCCCCCCCCCCCCCCCCTTCCGCCCCCCTCCAACCCCGCTCGCTTTTGATCAAAACCAGGCCCCCACGTCCGTCAAAACTCCGCCCTCCCCTCACCGATTATTCGACTTACAGGATTCACTTGATAAACGGATACATTTCCCTCCACAGCTTGTCAGATTTTGTCCCCCTCAGAAACGGGTTTTATAGGTTCCGCGCACAGACTGACTAACATCACCCTGTTGACCCTGATAGCTACACTGTAGTTGTAAGGGGAGTCGCCGACCTATATCCTTAATGAGGACACACAACCCGTAATACGCGCGATCGGAGTATCACACACAGCTTACAAGGATGAGTTTCGACAAAATATTCGATCTCACAGCTGGAGTGTATTTTCATTTTTATAATATATATACATTTTTTATTCGTAAACTGGGATTGTTCATCGGTTCGTTTTTTTTTTCTTTCACTCAAAATCAGTATTTTGGGTGACGTATCTGATATAGAGCTCCCTCAAGGGATTAGGAGCCCCTGACACAACAATGGTTGACATCAATGGTTGGCAACAATGGTTGGTTGACAACAATGGTTGGTGCACGTCTTTCGTCGCGTGTGCTGGTACCGATATTGTGTTTTTTCACCGCACTCACGACGCTCTTTTTTCTTTCTTTTTCGGATTGTGTTGAGCAGGCCGAGGATCAGGGTCGGAGGGCGGACGCGATGTCTTTCTATGGGCTGTCGGGTGACTGGGACCAAATGGGGGCTTTGCTCGAGCGCGCGCTAGCGGAGAGGCTGAGGGTTGGGGCAGACAAACGCTCTTTCTGGAAGGTCGGCTCATTTGTACGCATCCTTACAGGAGCAACCTTCCAACGTGAAACCGGGATTGTAGCCCTATCTAGGCTTCTTATTTCACCTCTTTGAGATTTCAGACGGAGAGTTGACCATCCTCTCTCTTTGACCATCCTCTCTATGACCTAGATCATGATATGTCCGAGCATCATAATCTGTCTGCCCCTCGGACATATCATGATCTAGATCATCTACCTGTGGATCACGTAGGGAATGGACGATGTTGGTTAGCGATGATGTGACATGGTGTCCGAACGACAAGATCTATGCAAAGACTCTCTCGTACGGGACGGGTGCGCTATGATGCTACTCGTACTGCTGCGCGCGCCCACGCTACTGGCAGACGCTTCAAAAATATTACAATAATCGTCGGGGGGGACGTTGTCGCCATACTGTAATCGATATATAATCTGGTCCTTGAGAGATCAAGAAAGCGTGGGTTCCAAATTATCTTGAGCATAACCACTCCCGAAAACAAAATGTTTCGCCGAAAAAATTAGACTTGATGGTTGTGGGGCGGACGAGCGCTCGTTCAACAATGATCGTCGTTTTTGTTCTTGTCCGGTAAACGGTAACCCAGATGTAATACAGTCTTTGAAGGGTTAAGAAAGCGTGTGTTCCACACTATCTCTAGCATAGCCGCCCCCGAACTAAAGCGTTTCACGCGGAAATATTGGACGGAGAGTTGTGGGGCGGACAAGCGTGCGTTCTGGAAGGTTGGCTCGGGCGCGAACACATCCGTACTGCTATAGGCTGTATAGTGTCGTGGTATTGCGCTGAGAAATACGTCGTCCTCACCCAGTAGGCCTTTGAGCGTGTTTGGAAACCCCACAGCCATTCCGGGGGTATCAGATAGTGCACCGAAGACAATATTTCTGGTACGGGTTTTGACGTGGCAGGCACATGTTTTTCAGGAGATCAAAGAACACGCGAATCGCCGCACGGAGACGCCACGTTGGGGGTGTGACCCTGGGCTGGGCTAGGAGTTGGCGCGGGGGTGGGTCTACGCCTCTTGTGATGTGATGAAAAACATGGAAGTGGTACCGGGTACCGGTTACCCGTGCAGCAGTATACCTTTGCTGTGTAACGGGAGCATCTGTTGAGCATGGTAGCCGGGACTTCCACTAGGTTTGTATTCTCCTGGGCTCGTTCCGGTGCTCGATGCCATGATCTGATTTTTTTCTTTTTTGTGTGTGTGTTGCGGTTTCTTTGTTGCGCAGGAAATCGGGACGACTGTGCACAAGCTGCTGCTGCGGATGATCTCGAAGTTCGATGCCAACGAGGTAAAAGTGAAACCGCCAAATACATGAAACGCAGCTACCGTAATACGAAACCTTGGAATGTGGCGAGACGAAACGAAACCTTAAAAAGCGGGGGGGGGGGGGGGAGAAATGAAACCGTAAAAATAACGATGAAGCGAAACAGGGGATAGGGGATACAAGGGAGAGTGTATGTTATGGTTCGGTGCCAAAAAACGATGTACCCGACATATTTCGCCGCCTGCTGGCGAGTGAGATTGTATCATTGATGAACATGAACACGGGGAAATCGACCAATACAAATAACGAGCGGCGTCAACCGCGGCCTCCTAGCATATCTGCAAGGGTATGTTTAGTTGGACACGGTAAATACTCAGGTATGTACCCGCTCGGGTACATACCCGAGTATCGTCAATGACGATCAGATATGGTACCCGGGTACCCAAGAGTGCGTATATACCAGGTATAGGCTAAGCCGTGAACTCGTCTGTGCTGGTCGGTGTTGCTTGCCGTGTTACGTGCGCGGTGGCATTTTTTTAGTTCCTGTTTATGTACTCTGCGGTACCCGCTCGGGTACATGCCCGAGTATCACCAATAACGGTCATGCATGGTGCCCGGGTACCCTTGTGTTTATACCCAGGTATGGACTCAAGCTACGAACTCGTCTGGGCTGGTCGGTGCTGCTTCCCGGGTTACTTGCGGGGCGGTGGCTAGTTGTTTTTTCCTTTAGCTTTTTTCTAGAGTTTTCCTCCCCTTTTCAACTTGCCAACACCCACGGGGTTTCCAACCAACCACGTCCCGAAGGGGAAGTTTGTATCCCACTAAAGAACCGGGGCTTTTTACGGGTCATCGCAAGACCGAGTTGGGTCGGGCCGGGAGGCTTCCCAATATATCGCGGGTCGAGTCGGATTGGGTCAGGAAGTTCTTCTCGATATGTCACGGGTCGGGTTGGGTCCGGTCAGAGCATTTTCAAGTATGACAAGTCGGGCCGGGTCAACCTGACCCGGTCCGACTCGCGAGAAGTGACCCGACCCGTGAAAATACCATAAAAATACCATATTGCATGTGTGGTAGGGGTCGGTCATGGGGTCAGTCGGTCTATGTGTCGGCCCGCGGTGTCCTCGTAGCGTATTTTGCTACCCACCAAGTGAGTCGTCTACTACTCAGCGGGCTCCCAGAATACCGAGGGAGCGAGCGAACGAGCGAAGGGTCGAGCCACGAAGTGATGAACGGACCTGTATGTCGAGCACGAATCCCGACCAACCCAAACGGACCAGTGGCATACCGACCATGCGTCCGGCCAATGAATCAGCACGAACTAGACATGTAACGGCCATGTTTCCGACTAACCAATCACGCGAACGACCTAGCCATCAACTAGTGAACGGACCAACAGCCTGACGATCGCGTACCCAGCCGGCCAGTCATGCGAGCGGTCGAGCCACCGGCTCATTAATAGACCGATAACGTACCGATACCGTCTTCGGTCAACCCATCATAGCGAACCAAGCACATTGGACCCTGTATCCGACCAACCAATCACACGAGCGGGCTTTCCATCAACCGATCAACGGACCAATAGCATGACGATCAAGCATCCGACCAACCGATGGCGTTTGAGCAGGCTCGCGAGCTGGTGACGGAAGGGGTGGGACAAATGCTCAGGCTCGTCGACTTCTACGACCTTCTCCAGAAGCAGCAGTGAGTCTTGTACACGTACATGGCACAGTTAGTTGACTACTGCTGTACCCGGGCGTATGTTGTGCGACAGTGAGCCGTGCTCGGCACGGTAAAGTGTTGTACTCTGCAGCAGGGGTGGCGCTTTGTACGGCCTTTCTCCAGCACCAACAGGGAGTATTGTACTTCGTACGCGGTTAAGCAGAGTATGGTGTTGGGTGCGGTAGAGTGGGGTATACGGTACGGTAAAACACCACACTTTCGGGTGGTGTTGGTACGGTTTCGCCTCTTGTGAGTCTCTTCAGAAGCGGAATCGAGTGTTTTTGTATGCTGCTGTACAGTAAACTACTGAAGCTAGGTTTTGGGGTGTTTTTGGTGGTCAAAGGTGCCTGGGGTGGCGGGGATTGCGGTAGCATCAAGCGTCCAACACTGCTGTATGTAAATGTGTTGTTCTTTGTTTTCCTACACCCCCCCCCCAACGCCCCTCACAAGTGGTTCTTAGTAGGATGCAGCTCACCCTTCATGCGACTCGCCGAACACCTCGCGGCGCTTCACGCTTGGTGCAAGCGAGATGTGCCTGGTTGGTAAAAACCCCACGTGCTCCGTCCCGGCATTGTAGGGATGCAAGGGTCTATGGTAGTAAGACTGCGGCTATGCATGAGATGATTGCACCCCCCCCCCCCTGCCTGCATTGAGTCTCGCAATTTGTACCACGTACGAGGTAGTTAGATGTTGATCACTTTAGTCGTTGGGCCGGTGGGCTCTTGTCACCCAAACCCTTGCCACCGCCGCCGCTGCTCTTGCCGGAGCAGGCTGTTCAGGGCGTTGGTCGAACTCGAGCGAGCCAGCATGCTCCCGTCGTCTCAGGAGGAAGCGGCGGGGCTGGCCGCTAGGATAAGGCTGAGAGGCAAGGGCGACGCCGTCACCACCATTCTCCCCGAGGTCAGGTTCAGTCCTGTCCTGCCCTTTTCGACAGTACCGTACGCTACCCTTTCCCTGCCATTGGCGAACCCTTTCCCGTAGCCTGCCGTACCCTACCCTACCCTACCCTACCCTACCCTACCCTGCCCTACCCTACCCTACCCTACCCTACCCTACCCTACCCTACCTTACCCTGCCCTACCCTGCCCTGCCCTACCCCACCCTACCCTGCCCTACCTTACCCTACCCTACCTTACCCTACCCTACCCTACCCTACCCTACCCTACCCTACCCTACCCTACCCTACCCTACCCTACCCTACCCTACCCTACCCTACCCTACCCTACCCTCACTAACCCGTCGCTGCCATTGCCCCACCTTAGGTTAGTCTACCCTATTTTTCCCCACCCGACCCCTGCCATACCCTTACCCTACCCTGCCCGTACCCTCCCCGTACCATTACCACTCATTTACCCTGCTCTAGCCAACCCTCCCCTCCCCTATACCCTTGCCCCACGTTACCCCACCCCGACCCATCCTGCGTTTGCCCCGTCTCCCTTCCTCCTTCCCTCCTTCCCCGTTACTCTCTGCCTCTACGTCCCTGTTTCTCCTCCCCCCCTTTCTCCCCCCGTGTTTTGTTTTGTCGGGCACTGGATGGATGTGTGGGTGGGCGTTATGCTTCATCTGCTACTCCGAACATTTTTGCGACCTTTTGTTGACGCGATAAACCAGGCTCTTGAGAACGGCATGCAGTGTCTTAGGCACCACCACCTAGAGGTGAAGCGGGAGCTGCGCGGTAGTGCTCCCGACAGAATCGACGTTGAGGAGTGGAGGGCATCCAGGGAGAAGGTGCGTAAAAGAAACAAGACGTTTATTTCTGTTTTTTTTTATTTTTCTTCATCCCATTTATTATCCTCGCACTGCTCTCGCTCTCCCTCCCAGTAGTAACTCAGATCCGGGGTCACATAGCGGGCCCTCCTCCCCTCTCCCCACTACGGTACGTGCCTTCATCTTTTTCGCGAGAAGGCTTCAGCATTTTCTTCCCTCGTTGAGTCGCGTCGAAGTATATTACGGGACATTCTTTGCCGGGCTTTTCATGACTCACGACGCGCCCCGTGGGTTGGGTCAGGAGGTGTTCGAAACCTCATGGGTCTGGTTGGGTCGGATCAGGAAGGTTTCAAAATATCAAGGGTCAGGTCGGGTCAGGTCATCCTCCAGCGCAAACGTCTGAATATTTATCGTTATAAAGTAACGTTTTAGTGCAATAGTGCTGTTTTTTGTGGGAGGAGCGCGGGGGGGGGGGGGGGGGGAGGATCCTTGCATCTGCCCAATTGTTTCCTGTCTAGTCATGAGGAAATGCTAATCGTTCGTGTTTTTTTTGTTTTGCGCGCTACGCGTGCCTGTTATTTTTGCGCTGTGGTTGATCTCGGCTAACGCTGCCGTTTGTTCGCTGTCGTTGTCTGTACCTCTGTCGTTGTTACCCCCCCCCCCCCTGGAAAATGCCTACTAAGCCCCCAACCCCCAAAAATCGGACGTATCTCTGTCAGGAGTAGGAGCGGTGCCCCGTCTCGAAGGGAATGCGTCGTCAATGGTCACATGCCTACGGCAAGCAACAAGTGTGTACCCCCCCCTCCCCCCCCCCCCCCCCCTTCCCTCCCTCCCCCCCGCGCGCCCGTTTTGGGGCAGAGGCTAGCCGATCTGGAGAACAAAGGGCGAGCTATGGTGGGCATGGCGGGGCGACTGTCCGATCTGCTACCGGCCAGTTTCGTTGCCGATCTAAGCCGCCTCGAGGCAAACATCGTCAACTAGAGTGTTGCCGACGATGTCGTTCGACGTGACGCTTGTGGCCCGTGTCGCGGCGACGAGCCGTCGTCGTCAACTAAGGTGTTGCCGTAGATGGATTTTCGCTCCGTGATGCTTGTGGCCTAGTCGTCGACCCTAGGCCTCTTCGAGGCCAGCATTGTCAATTGAATGTTGCGGTAGATGCCTTTTGCCCTGACGTTTGTGGGCTGTGTCGCTTACCTAGGCCTCGCTTGAAGGCCATCATCGTCAGTTAGATTGCTGCCGTAGATGTCTGTCGCCAGTGGCTTTTATGGCCTATGGTGTAGCCCACTTTGCTGTCATGTGTCTACGACGTCGAGGTTGTCGAGGGGGGGAGGGAGGGATTGTGTTTTTTCTTGGGAGGGGTAGGAGGTGGGAGGGAGATATACTTGACGTCCTCCTCGCACTTTCACTTTTTCCTTGAAGCCAACCGTGTTGACTAAAAACAGCTGCTTTAGATAATTGTCGCCTACGGCGTGACATAACGTGGCGTATGCTGTGGCCAAGGCCGTGAGACGGTGGGTGTGTCGTGACATGCTTTGTTTCGTGCGGAATTCCACGTACCAAACAGGATGATCGTATTCTTGCTGGTATAAACGTTTTTGCTGTTTCGGTGCAACACGGCGTCCTAGTGTGTTCTTAGTAGCTTTCCCCCAACACTTTGGACTGCTGCGTTAGAGCGCAGCTGCTCTTGGCGATTTTGCTGCGATCTGGGCACGGGGTGGTCGGTGAACAGGGGCTCGTGGGGGCCAGTGGGAGTCGCCGAGGCGTCTTAATTGAACAAAATTACTCATGGCTAACTTGTACTGCACGGATAGGCTTCAGCAATTGGCTTGTTTTCACCTTGAGGGTTAGCATGCATACTGGTACCCCATGTGTGAGGCGTCGGTCGGGGCTGATGGTAACCAAGTTGGCTTCGTTTTTTTTTCAGGCCTCGTATTAGTCCCGAACTCTGGCCGGACGTTTTTAATAATGTTACCAAAAATCAGCATTCATTAGCATCCATTATTAATAGCATTGATTGGACCCCCCCCCCCCCCCGCCGCTAGGATGCGTGATACGATAGAGGTAGCAATTTTCGCCTGAAACATTTTCCGAACGACGGGGCTCCTTAACCCAAAAATCGTCGGAAAGAGGCAAAAATAAATTTCATGATTTTCGTGGTGTACCTATTAATAGGCCATGGGATTTTCATCCGGTAGTAGCATTTTTACTTTTCTCCTCTAACCAGTTTTTGTGAGAGGTCTTAAGCTCCCGAGTTGAAGAAACCTGAAAAAAAATAGTGTTGCTTCCCCCTTTTTCTTCTTTTTTTTTTTTCTTCACACACGTCTACTTTCTGGCTTCTGGACAAGCCGTGGTCACAGGTGTCGTCTCTTGTTTCCACCCTCGGTTCTTGCCTTCACTTTTTGTCGCGCATAGGGTTCAGCAATCCAACTGCTGTTCTTGCGTTCAATTTTTCATACGAGTGTTTGTTGCTAACTCACGCGCTCGCGCTTTCCGCAAATCGATTTTGTGCACAAGAAAAAATCCCCACGAATGTTTGCGAGTATGCATTCGGGGGGGATTCGAGCTCGCGAAACTGACCTATAAAAGGCTCGAGGATAACCTGATACGCCACCGGGGGGCGACCAGCAATCGTAGCATGAGTCTGGGCTTTGATTGTGGGGGATGTGGGGGGTGTCCCGGGTACACAATTCGGCAGAGGTGCGAGGTGTTTGAGCCGTTTTGTTTCTGAGGCCCTTAACATGATGAGATGGAGCTCTTTGTCCTCTGAGGACGCCTGCTATGATAGAGGTGCACCGCGTTCTTTCTTCTGAGGTTCCTCATATTCGGAGGTTAACACATGCCCTTGGTCTTGATCCAAAAACTGGTTTGGCGAGAAAAATAAACATGCTATTTATCGCGGATGAATAATCCCATGGCCTAGGAAATACAGGGAGAATCATGCAAAAAAAAACGGCCTGTTATTTTTTTATTTTCCGACGATTTTGGGTCAAGGAGCCCCGTCATTCAGAAAACATAGCCAAGAAAAGGTGTACCTCTATATCGTAGCACGCGTCTGAGGCAAAAACTGATCGCTTTATTGAAATCAATGGGAGTTCCGCCCGATAAGCTATATGCCCCATGGGCTAGGGTGCAGCCTCAGAACGAAAAAAAAAAATGTTGCACCTTTCACCGTTGCAGCAATGTGTCACTCCGCCCTCTCGAAAGACCATCTTTTAGATGCGTGCTGGCGGTAAGAGGTCTATATAGAACTTTGTTTTTTTACAAGATAACGCTTTTTTTAATTAATGATTGATGACGGGCCTCCTTTCTACCCAGATCAAGTTCGACCTTTTTTTTTTCTTCTTTCTTATCCTCCGGCGGATGGGGAAAAATAAAGCTTTAGCTCACCACACTTCCACGTATTTTCATACGCGTCGTGTGTCGATTTAACTCAGTTGCTTTCGCAGCCCAACGCTAGCTGGCGCACCCTTCGGATCCCACAATAGCGATAGCGTGAGCTGTCCCTATCAGTGGTCCTGGTCACAACCCCGGCAGCGCAAGCTGCCGTTGTCTACGGATGCGTAAAAAAATCGTTTTTTTCAAAACAACGTGAACATATTTTTGCATCTACCTTGGCCATGGTCTTAAACCTGTTTAGACCATCTGGTTGCATTTCTAGTTTACTCCAAAAAAAAAAAAGCAGGTGGGAGGCATGTATATATGGCTCTTTTTAGGTGATGCCAAAGATTCGGATTTTTGGGGGGCGGGTGAGGTTATACAGCTCCCTCCTCGAGGTGAGGAGCTGAACAAAAAAAATTGGTGACATCTGTACCGCATGACATCTATCTGTCGAAAATAGCAATCTCTTACTTTCGTCGCACATTCCGTCTCAACCACACCCCCCACTCAAGTCCCAAGAGCTTCAACACGTCACCGTAGCCTTAAGCGTAGACAGCGAACCGGCCAGCCACACCGCAAAACCAGGTCCAACCCCACATACCGTAGCCTTAAGACTAGACAGCGACTAGCCAGTCAGCCACATCGAGAAAAAACAGGGAATCTTGCACGCCAACACCATGATACGTGGTATGATGCTGCTTGCATGCAAACACCGAAGGAGCCCCTCGCCATCGCTACGCAGCAAGCATTGTACAGCCTTCGCCACATATTGCGCGGATAGGGCTTCACCCCGCCGGCCAGCAAAACCAACTACACATAGCAGAACCAAGGAAAAATCTTGTGCGCCAACGCAAAATACGAATTATACGAGATGGCGCTGGTTGCATGCACCACACGAGCCTGTGAAGAAGCGTCCTTGCATCCTGCTATACTCCCGATATTCGGTGGAGGCGCAGCAACCATGCTGTTGCTGTTTTCCTTGCAAGGTTCACGCGACTTGAGGAGCTAGCTCTATACACCCCTCTGAGGGAAAAGCTGTCATTTTTTAGCAAAACCGAGAAAGTTGCTCAATCCGATGAACAAGAACAGAAAAAGAAACATCGATTTTGCAACAAGAATGACATTCCCACGATTTTGGGTTGGTTAAGGAGTCCCCGTCATATCCAGAAAAAAGCATTCGCCAAAAAGCGGTATACCTTAATAATGCCACTACCAGTCATTGTCCGCAAGGTTCTTGCTCTCGAGGAGCTCTACACCCCTCCGAAGCAAAAAATAAATAGCTTTTGCGCGAAACTGAAAGCTTCTTAATCTGTGAACAAAACAGGAAAAAATAACACATTTTTGCAAAACAAAAATGACGATATGACAACACTTCGACCATTTTGGGTTAAGATGGGTTAAGGAAGGAAGGAGCCCCGTCATTCACAACATATTTCGCCAAATTATGGTACACCTTGATAACTCTATCGCAGGCAGCATGCTTCTGCGAGTACCGCCTGTCAGAAGCGCGACGCCACGAATGCCCCGAACCACAAAACACTTGTGGTTAGTGGCATGTGCATATCTACGTGTTTCCAGATTATTAGCGGTATGACACTCGACAACAAGCCCTCGCCATTTTCGTACGTGATTAACAGCCCCAACCATTTGGACAAGGAAAGCGACGGGCGCCGCAGAACATTTAGTGATGCAGAAAAGCAACAAGTCAGTAGCGCTCCGAACGTGTGTATTTTCTCTAATACACGGTTGATACAATTGGATGGGTACAGCTATCCCACGGACTTTCGTCAACAGAAGAAACGCAAAAGCAAAAGCAAAAAAAAAAAGAGAAATAGCGGAAAAGGAGACGAACGAAAAGCCAAGCTCAAGGAAACAAAAAATCAAAACCGAAAATCAAAATTTCGAAGTACGCATCATACCAGGTATAGACTACCAGGAACACGTCAACGAGAACAGCACTAGACAAAACATAGAGGGACAATTAAAAACGACCCAATAAAAAAGAGTAAACCGAAAGAAAAAAACAAGTAGCGTCTGCAAGGAGTCCACTGCTGCTGCTGCCTGGCAACATGAGCAGCAGCGAGAGCAACATCAGCAGCAGACGACCAACAAATCATATTAATGGCATCAGGTCAAGTCTAGGTCTTCCTCCTCCCCTTCGTCATCGTCTTGCCCCGCCGCCGACTCGATGGCCCTCTTGATCCTCAAACACATCCCCGTCTTCCACGGGTCTAGCTTAGATATCTGCAGAAGACAAAACACAAGAGGCAAATACAGCGGGGTCGAAATGCAATTAACGGTAAAAGCCGTTTACTGGGCACCCACAAGCAAGTGATGACATTTTGTAATCGACGTTCACCCTGACAGCATCCATGGGAGCCATACATTTTCACAGAGTAATACATCTGTGAAAACGAGCCGCCGGTGTATCATGCGGCTTGCAAAGACGAGTATGGACCCGAAGAGTTGTTGGAGTCACAGCTGACGTTTTTACAAAACAAAATCAAGTACCGGTCCAGATACTTGGGTGCCAAAAGCGTTTTCTAAGGGTGCATCCACAAGCCTGCTTCTTGCTTCCGACTGGCCCGTCGCTGCGTGCACCAGTAATGGCATTGCGCCCACGACGTGCGACCCCTTGGATTACGTTTTAGACAAGCTCTTCGTTGCCAATGCGTGCACCCGGGGCCGTAAAACGCGCAATCGTTCTTCTAGACTGCCTTTCTCTCTCCCTCATGTCCGAAAAGAAACGAGGAAGAATCCACATGTTTGACGGTTCCTTCGTCCTGGTTCTCTCTGCCCCGCCGCTGCAACCTAGCCGTACACACCACGTGAACAATGAATCGCGTCGGTGTAGTGATGGCGACGATCTCAGTTTTTCTGTTATTTTTTGTTGCCTCAATTCTTTCGGCGGCAGCTCTACTGGAGCAAAAAAATAACGCCTACAGCAGAGGCTGCTACGACTCCAGCTACCACACCGATAAGAAAATCCATGAGCATCGTTGTTTCAACCACCCTTCATACCTGGTCGTAATCGAAGCAGCACTGCGAGAAGCCGTCGACGTCTAGCTCTTCCGAAGCCTTGATCAATTGGTCCAAGAACCTGCCACATGCCACGCGGGACTGAGTCAAATGCCACAAGTAATGCATCACGAGTCCCATGTCACATGTAACATACCACAAACCCAACATACCACATGCTAAATCTAACGAGTCCTACGTCATATGCAATATACGTTACGAGTCCTATGTCACGCTTCATACGCTACGAATCCTATGCCACATGCCCTATATCACGAGCCCTACGATATGCCAAAAGCCACAGGCACGAGGCTTGTGTTACCCCTGGTATATCCTACGTCTCGAGTCCTATGTAGGATGCCACGGAACACGCGTACGTAGCCACACGCTATGAGTCGAAAGGACGGTGCGACGCCCCGATCAATTTCTTCACAAAATCGGACAGATACACGAGCTACAGTAGATCAATCAAACCGCATGCCATACGTAACGAGAGTCACGCGGTATCAGTCCCATGCCACGTGCCACCAGCCAACGCCTCACGGAGGGAAGAGGCGGCGACGCTTCGATCGATTCAGCTCACGACAGAAAGCATTATCGTTGTCTTACACCAGGTATATCAACCGAGAGCGCAGCAAGACAATAGGCGTCCCCCAATAAGGCGGTCTGAGAAAGGTGGTATCCCGATATAAGGCGGTCTGAGTAAGGCGGTATCCCGATACAAGGCGGTCCGAGTAAGGCGATATTCCGATATAAAGCGGTCTGAGTAAGGCGGTATCCCGATACAAGGCGGTCTAAGTAAGGCGGTATCCCGATACAAGGCGGTCCGAGTAAGGCGGTATCCCGATATAAGGCGGTCTGAGGAAGGCGGTATCCCGATACAAGACGGTCGAAATCGCCTGGCGCGACTGGGTAATTGTACTCATAAGCTGGCATGAATAAGGGTTGTTCCCTCTATAAGTCGGTCGTATTGCTCTGGTGCACCACCGGCTTCCTGGGGGATCCCCACTACAGTGCACGTGGTATCATACCGTGCCCGTGTCGCGCAATTCCTGACATTGTTACAGTTCATCCCCAAAATCAGCAGTGGCCAATGCCACAAGCGTAATTGACGGCCATGACTTCCTCCCTCTAAACTAAAATCAAGTACAGTGAACTCCCAAAAGGGAGACAGCCTATTTGCAAGTGCAGCTGTACTATTTACACGTCGGGGGACGTCATGCACGATTTCAAAGTAAGAGAGAAAGAGAGCGTTCGCCGAGCGATTACATTTGCAACAGGCTCAACGCCTACGCGCTAGGAAAAATACTCGATGGAAATGCCTTTACCGCTTGTGTGCACTACCACCACCACCACCACCACCATCACCACCACCACCACCACGACCACCACCACCATAACTACTACCAACACCATCGCAGCAGCAATCCCTTACCATCACCTCCACCGTCACCTCCACCACCTCAACCGCCACCACCTCAACCGCCACCACCTCAACCGCCACCACCATGACCACAGCAACAAACCTACACCACCACCACAACACCCACCCCCCGTCCAACTCCGCACCGCCTCCCTCGTCATCGCGGACGCAACACTCGTACAAACCCTTTTAGAGGCCCCAAAACCCCTCCTCATACTAGTTCCAAGTCATTTGTCCCCCAAAATGTATCACCAAACCATCATTACCACCACTACCAACACCATCGCAGCAACAAGCCCTCACCACCACCACCACCACCACCACCACCACCATCACGCCATCACGACGACCACCACCACTAACACCGCCACCGTCACCGCCGCCAACACCACAGCAACATCCTTACACCACCACCACAACCACAACACCCACCCCGTCTCAAACCCCGGCCGCCCCCCCTCGCCATCGTGCATGCAACACTCAGGAATAACGAAATCCAGGCTCCTGAAAATGGATCATCACACTACTCAGCACCAGCACCAGCAGCGGCAGCAGGATCACCTGAACTCTCTTGAATCGTCGAACGTGTAGTCTGTGGTTAAGAAGTCGCTCTGCTTGTTCCGCGCGGCCACGGTGTCGCCTCGTGCTGAAAAATATTCACCGCACAATTTCAAAGAACGGCGCAAATATCAATTTAGTACGAAGGACACACCCACAATCCACGCACCAGCCGCGAACACGCCATCCAACGCAATACAACATCGTTCAAGGCACCAGCAAAGCCAAAACAGCAGCGAACACGCCATCCAACAAGGGGGGAGAGACAAAAAAGGTTGACTGAAAGAGGCCGTAGGGGGGGGGGGAGGGGGACGGCGTTTTTTTTTTCAGAGAAGGTAACGCGGGTAGTCACCGCCTTGTTTGTTCCGCGCGGCCACCATGTCGCCCCCTCCTGAAAAAAAAGTACAAACCATGATCATTCAAGGCGCAGAGAAAAGTATCAAAACAGCCGCGAACACGCCATCCAAAACATTGCAAATCCTCAAGGCCCCAGCAAAGTAAAAGAAGAACACGAAAAAACCATCCAAGAAGGGGTGAGACACAACATGGGGTGAAAGAGGCGGTAGCCGAGGGGGGGGGGGGAAGGGGAAGTGTGAAAATTATTTTTTAGAAAAAAAGGAATGTGGGCAGCCATCGCCTTGCTTGTTCCACACGGCGACCGTGTCGCCTCGTGCTGAAAATTACAAGTTTTACACCATTCAAGAGAGTAACAAGTAAAATAAAACAGCCGCGAACATGCCGCCCCACAAACGGCAAGAGCGGCGGCAGCGAGGGGAGGGTGGA
The DNA here is from genome assembly GCA_012845835.1 of Undaria pinnatifida. Lineage (NCBI taxonomy): Eukaryota > Phaeophyceae > Laminariales > Alariaceae > Undaria > Undaria pinnatifida. The sequence continues at coordinate 1,357,956 of JABAKD010000021.1, forward strand.
CGGAGGGTTAAGCGGGGATGTAAGTTACAGCAGCCGTGAATAGGATACCGTGCAAGAGGTTGAAGCGCGCGGGGGGGAAGGGAGGCGGGGGTAACACAAAACCCAGATAACAAAATGCAGGCATTTCCCCGTCCAAATGGGTGGAAGAAAGAAGCGCCCCCTCTCGCTCGCACCCAAATTCTCCAACCAGAAACAAGAAACTTACCGAATTATATGCGTCTTGGTGACGATAACACAGGCACGCCCCGGGGAAGAAAGAAGAAAGGTTGACTCAGCTCGACAGCCGAGCGAGACGACAAGCGCAATACCAAAATAGCAAAAACAAGAACAAAAACATGAATCCAATAGCATCAAGGACGATAACGAAAACAGGAACGAAAGCTCCCCGGAAGGCACAGGTATGCCTCCAGCAAGGACCCGGACACAAACAACAACACAACAGCAACAACAACAAACAACTACAAAAGCAACAACGACAACACCAACAACTCACCCAACAGGCAGAGGCCCGCCTGCAGCCAGTAACCCTTTGCGTTCATCTGGAGCAATTTCTTCTCCATGCACGATCGGCCAAGCTGCTCGTACAGCTCGGCTGCGCGCGCGAGGTCCGGCGGGTCCATGTCCTATACGGAAATCGCACGCACCAAAAAAAAAAAAAAGAAAGGTTGGAAGTCCAGCCAGTAGTTCACGGACGTTTCAATACCCGCTCTTGCTCTCTTTCTTGTTCTGCTCTCGTTCTCTCGTTCTCCCGCCCTCCTTCGCTAATATCTCTTGCTCTCTCCCTCACCTTACCTCTCCAGGAATCCCTTGGTCTCTCTGAGACAGTCTCTCGGTTGTCCCTTCTCACCCTCTCCCTCTCTCAAACTACCCTCCCTTTTTGCTTTCTCCTCCTTTCCCCTTCTCTCTCGCTCTCTTTCTCTCCATATCCCTACCAACAGTATCTCCTTTTCCCTTATGAGCACCGATTGTTGTCGATAGAGGTACAGTACCTCTTTTGGTCCATAACTCTAGTAACTGGCGGGGCTCTTCAACCAAGAAAAAGAACGCCCCCCCCAGGAAGGCGATCGTGTGGTATACACTATAGAGGGCAGTACGACCGCCTTATCGGGGCAAGCCACCTTATTCGTTCCGGGTTACGAGTGCAACTCCAGAGTCGCACCAAGCGATCTGGACTGCCTTATATCGGGATACCGCCTTCGGTATATCGCCTTATATAGGGATGTCGCCTTTTTGGGGGACCCCGACTGTACCGATTGCTGTCTGACACGTGCTACAAAAGGGGTACAACAGTACCTCTTTCGGGCCAGCAACATTAAGGGCTGGCGAGGTTCCTCAACTAAGAAACTACCGATTGCCGTCTGACACGTGATACGAAAGGGGTACAGTACCTCTTTTCGGCCAGCAATATTCAAGACTTGCAGGGCTCCTCAACCTAGAAACTACCGATCCCTAGCTCTATCTGACACGTGCTACGAAAGGGACACAATAGCGTACCTCTTTTTGGTCAAAAAACATTTTCGACTGGCGGGGCTCCTCAACTAAGAAACTACCGATTGCTGTTGCTGTCTGACACGTGCTACGAACGAAGGTACAGCAGTACTTCTTTTTGGCCAGAAACATTTTGGACTGGCGGGGCTCCTCAACTAAGAAACTACCGATTGCTGTCGCTGTCTGATACGTGCTACGATGGAGGTACAGTACCTCTTTTGGGCCAGCAACAATTACCAAGCATGACCATAGTAATCCTCGAGTAGATCAACTATATTAACGTTTCGTGTGTGACGCGTGTCACGACAAAGGTACTAATAGTTACCTTTTGACTGAAACGTTTTCTAGACGACGGGGCCATTTCCAACTCCTAAAAGTATGCTAGTCTCCTGAAATTATGCTAGTCTAACTCAAAGTGTTCTGTCCCCATGTCGGGCAGTGCCGTGCTAAAGGGCTAAAAGGGTTGAACACAAAATTGCTGGAATTTCAGCCCCCTTCCGCAACACGTTTTGGTACAACACCTAGGTCATGGGCTTGTTAATTCTTGAGAACTTCTAATTTTTTTGCCAAAATCAGTTGTTGGAGGAGAGCCTCAGAAAGATCAGAAGTTCCCAAGTAGGTAAGACCCCGAGAAAAAAAAAACACGGGGCATCTCCCCTGCAGCATGCGCCATGCGTACTCCATTGGTGCCATAACTCACCTTAGAAATGATCCCCGCGACCTTCACCAGACAGGCGTTGGCTTGGGAGGTACTCCCTTCACCCTGGTGGAACAACAAACGCCAATAACAACAACAGCAAAAGCGACAACAGCGACGGCAACGCATAAAAACAATCAGCAAGGAGGGATGAGAAAACTTGAACGCAACAAACAAAAAACACAAGCAATTTTGACAACTTCCCAACAGCGTCGGGAAGCGGGAAACACCTAGGGCAACGAAAAGAAAACCAGGCGTCAACGGCACCAAAAACAACACGATAAGGGCGCCATGCCGACCAGCAAGAGCGGGCAGGGGGTGCAAACGCAAGAGTCACAAAACGACAACAGCATAAACACATAAGCTGTCAAGCAGCTTACCAAGATGAGTATTGATCCATAAGTTTACCAAACTCGCACCTGACATACTTGAAGTATTTAATAAAAAAACAGGAACAACAAGTAACGGATCAGCGAGAGGGAGAGAAACAACAACCAAGCGACAACGGCATCAACAACAATAACGAAACCCACGACACTCTCCGATCAGCCATAAACGGGAAACTGACCGCGAGATACTCTGCCGCTTGTTGCAAGGCATCGACAGCAGACTCGTACTCCTGTTCCGCCTCGTGAATCTCGCCCACTTCCATCAGCATCTTGCCCGCCTGCTGAAACCGTCCAGATACATTGTAAATCTCTATTGCCTGCACAGCATATAAGGCGGAGGGGCGGAAAGGAGTAGGGGACAGGGGACGCAAAACAGAGGACGGAAATATCAAGTATGGCGGGGTTAGTAATCTGGTCCACTTCCATCATATCTCGCCTGCTTGCTGAAATCGTTGCACTTCGGCCGCGGCCCATATTATACCCCTATTATACCTCAGCAGCCAGAGCAGCTTCGCGTGGCTGATGCTGGAATCGTTGATTTTTTTTCCCATTTTTCCACTCCTCAGACCGATGACGATCTAGATCATATAGTTCACATAGATCATCTAAGTAATCTAGACCACATGGATCATATAGACCATATATCATACCGATCATACAGATAATATAATATAATATTACAAAATAAAAATACACTCCGGCTGTCAGATCGAAGATTTTGTCGAAACTCATCTTTGCAACCTGTGTGATACTCCGATCGCGCAACCCGTGTGTGATACTCCGATCGCGCGTATTACGGGTTGTGTGTCCTCATTAAGGATATAGGTCGGCGACAATATATCTCATACATATCATCTAGATCATATAGCTCATAGATCATATAGATCACATAGATTTAGAGCTCATATAGGTCATGTAGATCATATACGAGTAGTTAATCTACAAACAGATCCTGTCGCTGCCGCTATGATATACTTAGCAGGGTCTCCACACGTAGAGTACATATCCAACCCAAGAAACGCATGCTGGATCAGGCAGATCGCACGGCTCCCACCGGGTATAACTTGAGCCGGACCATGCAGACCTTCCCTGGAATATCTAAATTACCAAGTGGGGATAGATCATCGATGCTCTGTCCAACGTGGGCACTCACTCCTCCCCTCGGAATTTACAGCGGGGATAGGACGCCTGCTACGAGAGATAGAGGCAGCATTTTTTGCCAAAAATAGTTCCTCCATGGATGGCGCGGCCCCTTTTAGCCGGAAATCCTCGCAATGTCGATCTTGTTTGGCAATACTCTTCGTCGCTTACGTAGGCCATGGGATCTGGTTGCACTTTTTTTTTTTTGTAAATCGAAATCAATTAATGCCTCAGAAGGCGAGTTATAGCAAGAACAATGGTGGTTGGTGTACCTCTACCGGAGTATATACTAATACTATCAATACTATCAATACTATAAATAATACTATCATATAAATAGTAGTACCTTTCCGTACGCCCCAATGGCCGATACAGGCGAAACGGCTTTCCGGCATTTGGCAGCTTCAACGTAGGCCCTCGCCGTTTCGTGGTTGCTTTTCGACTGCTCGTACAGTCCCGCCGCACGCTCGTACGCATCCGCCGCATCTTCCATCATTCGCGCCACCTTCACAGGAACACAAGAACAAGAACAGAGCAACATAAGAAAACAGGACACAAGGACATGATGGGCGCAAGAACATCAGGAAGACAGGGAGCCAATGACATAAGGACATCATAACACAAGATCATACGAACACAATAACGCAAGCTTGTGCGCGTGCGCCGCGTGTTCCATTCTTCGAGTCACCTTCGCATAGGAATGCAAGCACAATAACACAGTAACATATACGAAGAGCACGTGCACACCACAACGGAAAGCCCAAGCACAAGTTTGCACGACATTAAGAACACAGGAAGGCATGGGCATAAGAACGCCAGATCTCAAGAACACGACAAGAAAACGACACCACAACACGTCTTCCATCATCTCGGGCTACCTTCACAGGAACACAAGACCAGGAACATATTATAAAAATTAAAATACACTCCAGCTGTGAGATCGAAGATTTCGTCGAAACTCATCTTTGCAAGCTGTGTGTGATACTCCGATCGCGCGCATTACGAGTTGTGTGTCCTCATTAAGGATATAGGTCGGCGACTCCCCTTACAGCTACAGTGTAGCTATCAGGGTCAACAGGATGATTTTAGTCAGTCTGTGCGCGGAAACTATAAAACCCGTTTCTGAGGGGGACAAAATCTGACAGCTGTGAAGGCAAAGGGGGGGCCTGGTTTTGATCAAAAGCGAGCGGGTTTGGAGGGGGGCGGGGGGGGGGGGGGGGGGGAAAGGGGCAATTTGTGCATGTAAGCTATAAATCCTTTCGAGGGGATAAATCTGACGGTTTTGGCACCAGTATATTATTGGGGGCGGGGGGGGGGGGGGGGGGGGGGGGGGGGGGGCAACTCGATATGTGCCTGGAAACTATACATTATTTCGAGGGGACAAATGTGACATTTTTGGAAATAATACATCAGTTTATCGTGTATATTCTGGGGTAAGTCGTACAATCAGTGAGTAAAGAGAGGGTGGAGTGTTCGAGGGGGTGGGGTTGGGATGGGTTGGGGGGGGAGGGTGGGGGGTGGGGGCGGGGGCGGGGGGCGGGGGGGGGGGGGGGAAAGGGCTTTAGGTGAGGGGTTTGTTATACGTGTGGTGCTAGGTCTAGGCGAAGGTGCGGGTGATGGGGAAGAAAGGGGCGTTCGAGGCGGGGGGGGGGGGGACACAGCGGCATGGATGGCTCTCGAAAGATAATGAGGTGATATCCTGTGCGTGAAGTGTTTATTAATGTGGCGGATTTCGATATTTGGTGGGGCGTTTGAGTAAGGGAGAGCAAGAGGGGGGGGGGGGGGGGGGAGGTTTTTGAGGAGGTTTAGGTCACAAATAATATTCAAATACAATTCGGCTGTGAGATCAAAGATATGTATCAGCTTGTTATACGCGTGGTGCTAGGTCTACGTGATCGTGCAGGTGGTCGGGAAAGAAGGGGCGTTGGAGGGGGGGGGGGGGGGGAAACACAGCGGCATGGATGGCTCTCGAAAGATAATGAGGTGATATCCTGTGCGTGAAGTGTTTGTTAATGTGGCGGATTTTGATATTTGGTGGGGCGTTTGAGTAAGGGAGAGCAAGAGGGGGGGGGGGGGGGATTTTTAGGAGGTTTAGGTCACAAATAATATTCGAATACACTTCGGCTGTGAGATCAAAGATATGTAGCAGCTTGTTATACGCGTGGTGCTAGGTCTAGGCGATCGTGTAGGTGGTCGGAAAAGAGGGGGCGTTGGAGGGGGGGGGGGGGGGAAATAATTGAAACCTTCGTCATGGATGGTCAGAAAGATAATGATGTGGTATCAACTGCGTATAGGTGTATATTACTCAGGCCGATTTTGATTGTGAGTGGGGCGTTTGGACAGAGTAGGCGGAAGGGGGGGGGGGGGGGATCGGGGGACGGAGGGGCGGGGGGGGGGGGGAAAGGTTGGGGTTTGTTATGAAAAAGAGGTCAGTGGAGGGGGAGGGGAGGGGGGGGGGGGGGGGGGGGGGGGGGGGGCATTTCAATATGTGCGCGGAAACTATAAATTCTCAAAGGGGACAAACCTGACGATTGAAGCAATAAGACATCCCTTTATATCATCTGGCTTGTAGTGTTTACTATTCTAGAAGGTTTGATGTTAGATGCAGCATGCAACCCAGTGTTTAAGTGTAGTAAATAACGTGTTAAATCTTCATAGTTTGTTGTTGTATGATACATCGATCGAAAGCTAGAATATTTTATAGAATATTTGTAGGTACCATTATTTTCTGACATCGCTAATTATAAGAAAGAGATACGTATTGTCAAATGCAACAGGCGGGGTGATGTGGTCATGCACTGTGTTTGTCACCATCATCATACAATCACCATTATTATCGACATCGCTAATTATACGCAAGAGATACGTATTGCCAAATACAGCATGCGAGGTGATGTATGTGGCCATATGCTGTCTCCGTCATTGAGCATTAGAGGGAGGGATGCGAATTGACGCTTGGTATACATGTGCTCAATTACGTTACCTCATGAGTCATACTTGGTATACACGCGCTCAATCACGTTACCTCGTTAGTAATACTTCGCTTGGCATAGGTGGGGAGGCGATCATGCAGACGGTATGTACGAAATACCCTACGTAATGGGTTGGTAAGGTTGTTTACCGCAATTTTAACACATCTGACTGTGCTTCCTTTTCCAAATTTATTTTTGTCTCAAATAAATGTACGATTTCACGCCTATGATTTTACCTTGTCGATGTGGGGCTCTGCAGTCGTCAATTTTAAGTCAGAGATACGTCCTACAAATACATCAGGCGAGGTGGGTATATGATGTCATATATATGCGATGTCATCACTATTGATCGCGAGGGTGATTTTACTTCGTGAGGTAAATGGTGCTGTGTTTCGTAGAGGTCGTCTCAGGAGGGTATGCGATGGGTCGGCAGTGTATCACGTCTGTTTGTGCTTCCTTTTCAACTTATTATTGTCTCAAATGTGTGATTTCACGTCCATGATTTTCACCGTGCCGCTGTGGGGCTCTGAGGTCGCCAATTCTAAGACAGAGATACATCTTACAAATACAGCAGTTGAGGTGGGCATGCAACGTCATATATATGCGATGTCACTACTATTGAAGGCGAGGGTGACTTCACTTCGTCAGGCATATGCTACTGCGTTTCGTAAAGGTTGTCTCACGTGGACATGCGATGTCACCACTATTGAACGCGAGGGTGACTTTACTTCGTTAGGCACATTGACATATATGGTAGCAACGTCATAACACACTAACGCACCAACCCAAGTGCACACGGACATGAGAACACAAGGACACAATGAAGCACTAACACGGCACCACAAGAATGCAAAAACTACTACTAATATCAATACGAAGAAGACTGCTGTCTCATGAAATACGAGTACGTCAAAATGTCCAAGAACTTCATCCACATTTTCAGATCGAAGTCATCGTCCGTCTCGGCTTGAGTTGCAAGAAATAACATAACCTGGTACTGCTGTTGTATGTATGACTCGTATGATATAAGAGTAGTTTAGACGCCATGCTGTTGAACTACCAGGTACTCTGCACAGGCGAAACGGCTTGCCGGCATTTGGCAGGGTGTTGCAGGTAGCTGGTATTGTAGTAAATGTGGTACCTGGCATATATACCGAATAATACGAGGACTCGTACGCTTGTCCTTTGAGCTTGTCGCTCCTTCTAGATGTCTTGTTGCGTTTGCCCACGTTTTCAGAGTCAGTCTTCAACGGTGGTTGGGCCCGGCAACCATGTGTAAAATACACAGCAGTAGTATACTATACAGCAGTACCACGTAGCTGTGCTGCTGTGCTCTGTGAACGCGCACCCGTACTCTTTCTACGAACGCGTACAGTACCTGTATAGTTAGACTGCCAGCTCTACAAGCCAGGGTCTCAATTCAATCTTCGGAGAAGGATAGGCTCGGAGCTGGTATGATGTGATGACGCCAGCGACAGAGGTGTATCGTGTGTTGTGTGTTCTAGCCCATCATGAGACGCCCTTCATCCAGCACCAGCGCACCCGGGTCTTTCCCAGGTACGGTACACGTACTGTACTACGAACGGGTATAGGTACCTGTCCGTGGTACACAGCAGCAGTACTCATTGTATCCCGACGAACCTGGTATTACGATATAAGCTTCGTGTTCACAGAGTACCAAACCATCAAACAGAGGAACGTACACACCGTCAAATAACAGGAGACACTGCATCGCAGTCAGCTCCTCTAATAAACGGCGCCATGGCAAGCATGGCTTACACATACCTTGAAGCACCTTGCTGCCTTATCGAAGCACTCCGCAGCATCCTCGTATTTCGAACTGCTGCTGAAAAGCGACCACTTCTTGAGGCACTTCTCTCCCTCCGCTTTGTACTCCAAAGCCTTCGCCTCCTGGCCACCTCCAAATGCAGCCATGGCGTCCTACTCGTCGGCAGCCAGACGCAGCTAATGAAGTGGAAGTTGCAGCTGCTGTTATTATGGCAACGAGCCTAGCTGCCCCCCAGCTCAAGCAGAGGCCGGGTCCCTCTCAGGAGAAGGTGGTAAATAAAGCGAAGAGCGTCCTCTTGTTGGCTTGTTCTAGCTCTTAGCAAGGCTCGCACGTGCCCGGAAACTCAGACAGAGTCAGCTAGATTGAAGTTAAGACTACTCGGCACCCAATAAATTCTTAGTCAAATTGGGATATCAGCTGTCGGCGCGGACGAGAGTAGCCATACGCGGGATGGGAAGGAAACGTGCTTTTGGAGGGAAAACAGCAAACTTGAAATCCCTGTTGGCGCATGCTAACTAATCTCGTAGAAACCCAACTTTTCATGTGCGCCCGAGCGCGAGGCATGACAGAGATAGAGAGAAAAAGCTGACTGAGGACGGGCTTCGTTGACCCACAGAAGAGCTCAACAACTATTCCTACGCTCGACAACACATGCCAGGCGTGGCTGCCTGATCACACTCGTGGAGACGCTTCCGCCCCGTCCCCCCCAAGTGTGTGTCAGTCGTCAAAACGCTCGGCTACAAAAGAGGGTTCAAGGTTCAAGGTAGCCCGAGAGCAGCATGCCGTCCCTACGCGTCATGGGCGCTCTTGCGGTAGTTGCCTTGACAGCCAGGCCAGCCAGCTCATTCCTAGGACCGATCGCCACCCCGGCGGGTCCACGACGTAGTGGGGCCGTGGCAGCTCGCTCTACGACTACCGCCAACAGCGCCTTCCGCAGCCGACAATCGCGGCCCTCGCGTGGCTCCAGCAACCCTTCTCAACGCGACACAGCGGCAGCAGCAAGAAACGCTCGGACAGCTCTGGGCATGGGCAAGAAGAAGGGGGTAGGCAAGAAAAAAGCAGCTGCGGCGGCCGCGAAAAAGAAAGCCCAGGCAAGTGCTGGTGGCGTGGGTGGCGTAAAAGAAAGTGCATCATCAGCAGCAACTGCAGTTGCTGAACATGACGACGTATCATCAGGAGGGGTAGCGATCACCAACAGAGCGGACGGAGAGGAGCCTGTATCTCTCCCAACAGGTCAGCAAACAGCGACATCAACGGCAGGAGCACCACCGCCGGTGCCGATCATGGAGGCCGCCGTTAACGGAGCACCGAAGGAACCGGTGCCCGCAGCAGCTGCCGCCACAGCAGCTGGGGGGGGGGGCGGGGCCGGGGGAGGGGCGAAAGGATTTGGCGCAGCAGCGCCGCCTCAGCCTAGGCCTTTGCAGAAAGGCTTGAACAGGAAGCAGGGGACGGAACCGCAAGGCCAGGGGGGGCAAGGCCAGGCGAGGCCACCGAAGGCGTCTCCTCCGGGAGTGAAGGGGAATGCAGGGTTTGATGCTTTGGCCACGGGGGTGCCTGTCGCTGGGAACACTGATCACGAGCGGGTGAGCGTAGAAGCAGACTGCTATTAATGCTTTTGTGTTCGAAACGTGTTATTCATGACATGATGGAAATTGACAGATTGCGTTTTGCTGAGTTTCATTTTTCTCATACAGCAGGTAGACATATATATTGGTACAAGGGCTTCGCTCGCGGGCGGCTGGGCGCCGCCCGCTACGCTTGCGGAAGGAGGAATGGACATTCAGTAGAAAGGCGGAAAAGAAGCACAAATGGCGCAACTGGCGACTTGAAAATGCCAAAAGGTCCATATATAGTATAACGGTACAGGATAGAGACGATTATGATTATGAGTTTGTTATTATCATCCATTCGCCCAGTCCATGATGGACACGTCGGAGGACTTGCTTGGCATATCCTTCCACCTCTCAGGTAGCACCTGTACACTTATTAATAGCTCTCTCTAAGTCGATCATCAATAATAAATTATCGCAGTGCATAAACACCAGGCACGCGCTTGTCAAGGATAGAGACAGGAAAACTACAACTTAAGATGCAAAGGAGCGCAGTGCCAAAAAAAACATGCTGGAAGCAGGAACCTGAACGCACACACCGCAAACATGTGAAGTACATTTGTATTCCTGAAAGACGAAGAGCACGCATTTAGGCATAGTTCTCGAAAAACGATGCTGGTATAATAAACCACAACTTAACGTTCTATAAAGAACGTGCTGTCAACATTGCTTCCGAAGGAGCATGCAGGCTTGCTTGGACTCTTCCTCCTCAGCGGAGGTACCCAGCACTTTGCACTCTTGTTTTTTGTCGATGATCTTGTGGATCTGTCCACAAACGTTGAAGCATGGCGGGAGGACGTCGATAAGTATGTGTAAAAAAGTATTCGTACTTCTCTCCAGCAGACGTCGTAACCATCCAAATTATTGGAGCTCCTTTCGTTGTTAGTAATTGTTGTGGTATTGTTGCACTTGCTCTTGGTACTCGGAAAAAGAGCCGCACTTCATAGACTATATCCGCACGCCATCCCCTAGTCTTGAGCAAGAGACATGGATGTTTCGACTCGTGACACATAGGACGCAAGATAAGAGTAGAACGTACCTCGATGTCGAACGCCCTCGTGGCACCGTGGGAATGGAATGCGGGATGTATATCGAGCAAGTGGTTGCCTGCCTTCTTCAGGAGCGACCTTGATGTCGCCGGTGCACTTCGTGTTTATGTCATCGCCGACTTGGCGGCCCTCGGCGGCTGCTTCGCAGGGCTTCTGCAAACGACAACAACGGATGGGAATACCTTGCGTTCAGTGAATGTTCAAAATAGTAAGGCCACGTAGCTGTCGTCGATTTCCAAAGTTTGAAAGGAAGTCGTACAATTTAACACTGCTGTTGTAATGAAAGCGGTCGTTTATGGGCACAGCCCTGCCTGGTACCACAACGTTGCTAACACCTATGAAACCACCACTGGGACAGGAACGAACGGGATTCACAGTCGCAACTGGTAAGCGTAAGCCCCGGTATACTGCTATATAAGGCCTACCGGCGGAATACCGACAACGAAGGGTAAGAGACAGTACCTGCTGTATATATTGTTCGGTACTACTCTATTACTGTTGCTATCAACACTATTACGACCGACGTGTACTGCGATTCCTGAAGAGGTTGCGCACCCTACTTGTACTCGTTAATACACAGAGTTCATGTGGTTGTATGAAAAATGAGTAACAGTAGTAGTACACCGCGTCACTACATGAACAACTCGCTAACCCCAATCACGGGACTGCTCTCCAGCATCACCCAGGTTAACTTCAGCTTCTGTTTACTGCTATATATCAACCTCCAGTGTGTACTGCGACTGGTGCTGAGGTATCATGCTGCTGTGTTATTCATCACTGCATGGACCATTTTTACAACCCTGGCTGACCCCCGTGATGAGACTTGCCCGTTTTCATTGCGTCTTACATGTATAGATACCACGTAGTCGTAGTCTTACATCCAAAACGTGTGTTTATATCACAGCACAAAGCGTCGCTGCATGGACCACTTGTCCAACCCCCGCTTACCCCGATGACGGGACTGCCCCGTACTCGTAGTCGTACATACATGAAGTGTGTTTGGCTGTACGTATGAAAAAGAAATCGCATCACACAGCGTCACTGCATAGGTCTACTCGTAGACCTGAGTACTTGTACAATTCCCGATTATACCCCGATGACGGGACTGCCCCGTACACGTACTCGTACATGCACAAGTGTGTTTGTACGCATGAAAAAGAAATCACAGCACACAACTGCGTAGACAACTAGTGCAACATGCTTACCCCGACGACGGGACTGCCCTCCGTGACCACCAAGGCGAACTTGAGTTTGTTCAGGCTACGCGTCCCCAAGCACAGCTTCCACACCGTGTGGTAGTTCGACCACGCTGGTGTAGCACACACATGCTACTACAGCAGACGTTGCAGACAGGCACACAAGGTCGAACAATGTAAATTTCAATGTGCATCATTATTGGAAACAGGATTCGCTTGAGTTCACCAACACCCAAAACCACATACTAGTAGTCTATTGCGCACAACTTGCAGCACACAACTCTCAACATCATCAATCAGTAGTATAGTAGCTGACAGCAAACATCAAATTCCAACAACACGAAGAAATGAAACTCACCTTTCGTCAAGCTCTCAGCTCCTTCGTTAGGGACGCCGATCGAAGGTGAATCACAGGTGTCCGCGTCACACCAGTCACACACACGAGGGTTGTCGCCGCTTTCCCAGTGCTTCTTGTTAAGGTTATGAAAAGCTTGGCACGTGGAAGGCTCGTCACTCCTGCAGGTGTCGCAGACAGCGTACTGGGAACTCCTGTTTTTACTATTTCGTGCTATGAGGAAGCCGTCACAACCCTTGCTCGGGCACGGCCAATCAGGATTGCCAGAAGAAGCTGAGTCCCGTTCTTGCCCGACCAGCTTCCACACGCCTGATCCTGAAACTCCACCACCCCCACTGTTGGCGGAGCCTCCTCCCGCACTAGCCTTGGTCCGCTTCGCAAATTTCAACTTCAAATTGTTATTGCCGATCCGGCAAATTTCAAATTCAAATTGTTTGCAGCCGTCAACGGCAATTCCCTCCCAACAGCCAGCAATTGGCCAACTTCAAAAGTAAAATTACAAAAAAGAAGTTGCTGAAAAAGCAAAATAAAAATATCAGAGAGCAAGCAGTAAAGATCAGAGAATGAGAGCTAAGTAAGAATGAGACTAGGGAAAGCAAGGAAGGCAAGGAACTTCGGGACGGTTCTTTTCCCCAGCAACTAATTTTCTTTTCGACAATTACGGGCTGAGAAGGGCTGAGAGGGGGGAGGATATTCCGAGCGAGACGTCCGAGGGGGGCGAGGTCTAGGTATATAGTTTTATGATACCAGGTACGAAGTTGGCATACCGGTACTTGCCTTGCCGCTGCTGCGTCTGTGGCACATCACGTGGTAAAACAGAAGTAGTCGTACTAGTCTCGCACCAGTACGGGTTGTTGTTGTTGTTGTTGTTGTTCTCACATTAACTCGCATAATCAAGTCCGTGGTCACTGGACAGGCTAGTCACTCTGGAGCTGAGGAATACCCCAGGGAAAAACACAAACATGAGTACACGAGTGTCAAAGACGAAGCGCGAGAGGGTGTGTCATCGTGTCCTGCATTGTCATACTTTCTGCCTGTTGGTGATGCTGACAGATAGCTCTGTGGAGACGTCCAGCAGAATAGCCCCTTCATAGGTGCAAACGTTGCTTTTTTCAACATTTTCCAACACCAATTCCAAGTATATAGGGTGTCCCCAAAAACGACGGTGCAACCCAACCAAGGACGAGTTCGGTACTTGACCCAAACGCTCGGTCACTAATACCTCGCACTTGGTCAATGCCCGGTCGGTGCTAGGCCAGCCCTCGGTGCTCGACAAAAATCCGGCGTTTGACAGTCCAGTGTTTGGTCAATACCGGGTGCTTGGCCAACACTCGATGCTCGACCACAATCCGGTGCTTAACTTATGTCCAGTGTTTGGTCAATACCCGGTGCTTGTCCAATACCCGATGCTCGCTCGACACCCGGTGCTCGGCCTTTTCTGGGTTGTTCACCACTCACTACCCGGTGCTTGACCGATACCCGGTACGTGTCCAATACCCGGTGCGTGTCGAGTACCCGATTATTACTTCGCAAATGCCCGGTGCTCGGCCATTTCTCGGTTCTTTATCGATACCATGTCCTTCGCAAATGCCCGGTGCTCGGCCATTTCTCGGTTCTTTATCGATACCATGTCCTTGACTACTGTAGATGCTTGGAATTTACCCGGTGTTCGGCTATTGACTGAAAATTATTGGCCAATACCTGGCGCTAGACAAACATCCGGTACATGACCAATACCTGGTTAATGACCAATACCCGGCTCTTGGCATTTTCCCGTTTGTTGACCGATACGCGGTGCTTCGCCCTTTTCTCGGCGCTTTGACTAATGCATGGCGCTTGGCCAATACCCGTTGCTCGACAAATGCTTGTTTCTTGACCGCTACCCGATGCCCAGTGCTGGGCAAAACACACGGTGCTTGACGACTACTTGGTGCGAGACCAATACCGGTGCTTGGTCAATACTTGCTGCGTGGTCTCTTCCTGGCTCTTGACCAATACCCGATGCGTGGCCGATGCCCGGTGCTTGGCGTGTACCCAGTACCTGGTGCTCGCCAATACTCAAGGGCTTGGCCGATACCCGGTGCTAGACTGCTACTCGATGTTTGACCACTATCTGTTCTCAGTGGTTGACCAAAAGTCAATACCCGGCACTTGACCAGTACCGGGCATCCAATGCCCAATGCTTGACCACGCTTAGTGCTTCACCAACGCTTTGTGCTCGGCCAATGCCCTGTGCTTGAACAATACCCAGTGCTTGACCAATGCCTTGTGCTTAAGCAATGCCGTTGGCCATTACCCGGTGCCTGACTACGCCCTGTCCCGGATCTACGACCAATACCCGGTGTTTCTTGCTTGGACAGCACGCACGTAATCCTTGGTGTTTGATCATTTCCGATACCCGTTACTTGACCAATAATTGGTACTTGACCGATGCCCGGTACTTCGCTCACGGCCAATACCGGATGCTGAACAGGTGATCACAGACCTCGAGTTCTCAGAGCCGGAGCCGCAGGTAGCGGCTACCGAGGGGGCGAGGGGGAAGGATGGAGAGATGTCGCCGGCAGGTCAGTCCCGGTTTACGTTTTGTGATTGTTGTCATTTTGCGTTTCATCTCGTGCCTTAATCTGTAGCAGTGGTACCGTTAATATGTGCTGTTGTAGTCGTCGTCGTTGTTGGTGTTTTTGGTGGTGTCGTCGTCGTCGTCGTCGTCGTCGTCGTCGTTGTTGTTGATGTTGTTGTTGTTGCTGTTGTTGCTGTTGTTGTTGTTGTTGTTGTTGTTGTTGTTGTTGTTGTTGTTGTTGTTGTTGTTGTTGTTATTGTTGTTGTAGTTATCGTCGCGTTCTGTTGTCGTTGTTAGAGTCAGCACTACCTTTTGTTGTTTCTGTGGCTGTTGTTGTTGCCGCTGTCGACGTCGTTGCCAACAATTATCGTTAGTGTTTGCGTTAGCAACAGCGGAAGCATCAGCGTTAACATTGTAATAATTATCGTTGCTGTACACACACTCCCTACAGCCTACAGTCCTCGTCAGTCCTCATAACCTTCCGGCCTGTCTTCCTTCCCCACTGCCTCTCTACTGCTACGGACATGCTGCGATACCTCAGAGGCAAGAGCCTTACGATCGATCTGGAGACGATTTACTCGGTATTGATGCCTACCACTAGGGTATTGTTATCGCTGCTTCGCACGCAATTTATTTACTGCATACAATCTCCACACCCTTCCAGCTTATTCCCCTTCCCCTCTCCTTGCACCGCCACAGACATGCTGCGATACCTCACGGACAACAATCTCACGATCGATCTCGAGGCGATGAACCCGGCGACAATCCAAAAATCGGGCTGTCGTTCACGCGGTTACAGTCCCTAAAATAGGTTACGCTTTTTGTCCCCCCCCTCCCACCTTCCACAAGGATTAAAACATGCATTCTGATCAATGTATGAATGTGATTGTACCAAAGTTAGAGTTTGCAGGAGAATTGTGGGAAGGGAACGCGAAGTTCGTAAAGGAATTGGAAACGGCGCAGATGACAGCAGCTACAAATGTACTAGGATGCTCAAGTACGACGAGTACTACAGTATTAAGACCAGAAGTAGGAATTTACCCACTCAAAACAAATAGAGACGTGAGAACGTTGAAATGACAATATAAACTAAAGAATATGCCAGAAAAGAGGTTGTCAGCCATAGTTGATAGGGCTGTATGGGAGAAAATAACAAAAGGGCGAGCTGTGGAATAAGAATGGATAATGTAGTAGAGAAAATATGGAAGGGTACAGGGGGAGATCAAGCAGAGGTACTGTCTACAGAGAAGTTTGGCGGGTACAAGACAGAAGTAAGAGAAATATAGAAGAAGAGGAAAGGCAAGCGCTAAGAAATAAGGTGAAAGAGGAGAAACACTTGGAGATATACGGGAGGTTGACGGAATACGTGTGAATGAAAACGTATCTGCACGGCCCAATGGACTACGCCAAAAAGCTGAAACTGCGATTTAGTGATGGGGACCTGGACCTACCAGAGCGAAGCAAGAGATCTACCAGCGGTCGGGAGGAGGAGGACGTGGCTACAAATATGTGCCCGTGTGGCACAACAATAGAGAGTAGGACTCACATAGCAGGAAAATGTGAAACATACGAGGAGAAACGAGATGTGTTAGAGGAGGAGATAGGAAATTCGACGAATGTGACGTGGAAGAGTTTGGTAGACTAGACAGTGGCGGGAAAACGACCGCTATCGTAGGAGGTAGATGGTGGCCGCAGACGGCGAAACAGGACGGGGACAGGATTAACAAACAGTTTTTATGTAGTATATGGAAGAAGCGTAATGAGCGCCCAAATGTTGGAGGTTTCCCTGTTTGGAGTAGGAAGGGTGTTCCGCCTCGAAAGGGATGCGTGGTCAATGGTCAAATTACTTCAAGGGCAAGCAACAAACGAGTACGCCCCCCCCCCCCCCCCCCCCCGCTTTCACCTTTATGCGAGTCGCCGAACACCTCACTGCGCTTCGCGCTTGGTGCAAGCAGAAGCGTCTGCCTGACTGGTGAAAACCCGACGTACTCCGTCCCGGCATAGTAGGGATACGAGGGTCTATGGTCATACGACTACGGCCATGCACAAACTGAGTACACGCCCCCCCCCTCCCCCCCCCGTCCCACCTGCAGACATGCTACGATATCTCAGGGACAACAATTTGACCATCGATTTGGAGACGATGAATCCCGTGGTGATGCCCAAGGAGGCGGTGGCTAAAATGGAAGCGATCTTTCCGAAGCCTGCCGCGAACGTTAGAGCGCAGTACGACCTCGGTCCTACCCCCAAGCCGTCCGACTTCGCGCAAGCTATCATCGTGAGTACTTGTGGTGATTTTGATAAGACCTACGAGCTGTCTGTCTATACTAATAGTAAGTCGCCGACTAGTCATTGGTAGGCTAGGTAGGACGTACACTATGTACCATTGCGACAATGAATAGAAGATCGATTTGAATATTGCTTGCAAAGAAATGTGCGCAACTCCGAAGTCTTGGGGGGGGGGTGATCAATGGGCATCCCCGGGTCAACCAAGGGATGTTTGAACCCTTTAATTTATCTGCATGGGGATACGACACGGTTTTCAACAAGTCCTGGGTTTATGGTAGCAGTACCGCATGGCCTCAATTCCAATCGAACTTGTATTTGTTGTCGGACAGGTAATGCATTACTGTTGTGGGCCATCATTTGTGGCGTTCTGCGTTTTGGCGTTTGTTTTCACTGGCGAGTTTGTGATTCGCAAAGTACGTTTTTTGCCCAGGAACACTAAATTTACTTTGGCAGCTTACTTCCTCACCCAGTAGCTGTCAAAGGCAGGCAACTCGCAGCACTACCAGCTTCCGGATGCCACTTGATGCTATGACCCCCGGAAACATATATGTATATTGGGGTTGGCGTTGGTTGGCAACGACGCTGTAAAACATGCCAATCATTGGGTGAGCTAGACAACCAGGGTACCGTTTTTTTTTTTGGCGGCCACCATGATGTTTATCGAGTGAGATTATTGTGTGCGGGGTTGAGAACCCTAACTTCGCACAAGGGGGATTATCGCATCACGTAGTATGAATGTGGCAAGGCACCCATGAGGCAGTTACATAGTACTACCCATTGCTCTCTTTGGAGTGGCCACACCAGAAAACCAAGGAACTCATTGGCGCTGTCATCCATAAGCAAGAAAGTAGGCACAAGGTGCCGAAGTCCGTCTTACGAGCGGTTCTTGGAAGGATGCAATGCGCCCTTCTTGCGACTCGCCGAACACCTCACGCCGCTTCGCGGTGCAAGCAATGCCTGCCTGACGGGTGAAAACCCGGCGTGCTTCTTCCCGGCCGGGTAGGGCATGCGAGGGTCTATGGTCATACGACTACGACCATGCACAACCTGAGTACACCCCCCCCCCCCCAGCGCGTGCTAAAAGTTGCGTATTTTTCTGAAACAGGATGGAGTAGTAGCGTGATCTTGCTGCAGTATGTTGATGTAATGAGGTAAAACAAAAAGGAACCCAGGTTCGAGATGTTTTTTATTGAAAAAAATGAAAAACGTCAGCTGTGAGTACGACGAATTGAATGGTTGAAACTCAACGTTGCAAGCTGCGTGGTACATTAGATCTGTGCCTCATTTATGATAATGGTTCTCAAACTTGGTTGTTAATACACAGCTTCACAGTTTTTACGGAAGTTTATGAAGAGTGCTGACTGCCGACCACGGACGCACATAATTTGACGACAGGTACGGATTTCTTGCTGTGTGTGTGTTTTTTTTCTTGTCCTCCTTCCGGGGGCTTCTTCCGAAAGACAACCCTTGGAACGGGGCGAAAATTACCTACCTCCCCTCCCCAAAACATGCGTATTTGCTCTAGGGGTCCCTTAATAGGGGTACATCCCTATACATACAAGGCAGTATCCCTCTACAAGGCGGTCAAAATGACTCGTCGCGACTGGGGAACGACTCATAACCAGGAATGAATAAGGTGGGTTCCCCCGATAAGGCGGTCATGTTGCTCTCTATACCACACGACAGCCTTTTAGGAGGACCCCTATTTTTTAAGAATATTTCAAGGACGTCAGCCGTGAGTTCGACGAATTTCGGGTCAATACTCATCTTTGCAAGCTGCGTTGTTGGTACTTGTAATATACTATGTGGGTGAGTTTTTTCATAATGGGAGGGGTCATATTGTTTTGTTCAAAAACAACCGTATATAATTATAGGAGGACCCCTACGTATTGTGTGCCGAGGCAGAATGGATGTACAGTAAAACAAGGCCAGAAGTGCGTCCACGTTGGAAAACGCGTTAAAATTGGTCTGTGATAATTTGGCAGTCCTACAAAGGTCTATTAATAAGTCCTGTACTTTCTTTTTGTCTGTGTTGTTTTTGTTTTTTGCTTTGCAGCGGCTTCTCCCGGAAGACGAGCCTTGGAACGGGGCGAAAATTAGGCCGCTGCCGGAGTTGAAGGACTTTTTGTTGGCCAACCGACTGCACGCGGGAAACCGGGGACTGAACGCGCTTACTTCCCTCATGCTGAAGGCCATGGGCGAAGGGGACGTGTGAGTTGATGTAATGAACATTGATAAAAATCGATTTGATGCATTTTGACGCATTTTGGTGTCGTGAGATGCGTTCTTACGTTTTTTAATTTTGAGTATTATTAGTCGATGAATTTTCGTTGCGTTGACGACTTTTCATCCTTTTTATATTTGATTTTTGATTTTTTTTCTTCTAATTTTGGTGTTTTTTGGTGGGTTGGATCGCCGATTTTCGGCTGCTCGTACAGTTGTTTTGTGACGTCTAATTTATTTGTTGGTTTCGATGCTCGCGATGCAGGGATCGAGCCAAGTTTTTGAAAGGAGCGGCGATCTGCTACACCAAGGCGGAGAACACCATCACGGGGCCCTTCCGGCAGGTTAGTCACTCTCTACAACCCTGCATCACCCATTGCACCAGGGTACACCTGGTCATGTGTGCATGCATGTATGTTGCGTACACATGTAACACCTTATTCTTTTCGACACGGTGCCGTGGCTCGTCACTGAAGTGAAGGGGTTCCATGTTTTGGCGGGGAGGGGGGTGGTGTTGGGAACGGGGAGGGGGGGGGGGGGGGGGGGGGTGTTAAGGGAGGAGGGAGGATTGTAGTTTGTGTACGGGTCGTTCCTCGCGATGCGACGCCGTTGCTGGAGATGATGGCTTCCATGTCTAGGAGAGGAGGGTGGCAAGGGAAGGGAGTGGGGAGGCGGGGAGGGCATGTTTGTATTTTTGGTATAGGGTCGTTCGTCGCGATGCGGCTGGCTGGAGGGAGTTTCATGGCTCAGTGGGTGGGGTGGGGGGAGGAGGGGGCGTTGGCGGCGATACGATGGAGCGACTACGAGTGAGGTGTGTATGTTTTTGGTTAGCTTGTGGTGTTTTTGTGTCCGAACCTCTGTCTATCTGTCCTGGTTGCACCCTCTGTGTATGTGTGTGTCGTTTTGTGCATGTTGATGCTGACTTGCGTTGGTGAGATATTTTGTTTTGATAATGTTGTTACTTTGTGTGCGTTTGTTGTGTATCTGCGGTGTGTTTTGATGTTTTTTGGCGACGATGGCAGGCGGTGATGTTCGCAGAGAACAGGCTCGCCCCCTGCATGGGCAGCACGGTGTGCGAGGAGTACGCTGGAGACGATGGGGCGGACGCGGCCGCGACTTGGGTCGTGCTCAAGGCTTGCGTTGCAGAGTGGGAGCTTCGCCTCAGGTCAGTCAACCAAGTTTTTTTTGCTAGTTTTTATGTAACTTGTTGGTCGGAGTTGGTATAATATTTAATAGTCAGTTGGTTTGTTATTTAGTTTAGGTGGTCAGGCAGTCGGTTTGTTAGTTGGTCGTCGCCGCCGCCGCCGTTGTCGTTGCTGTCGTTGTCGTTGTCGCTGTCGTTGTCGTTGCTGCTGCTGTTTCCGTTTGTTTTGCTGCTGCTGTTGCCGTTTATTTTGCTACTACGAATGTTAGTGCTGCTATTGCTGGTGCTGATGTTTACGCCGTTGCTGTTTTCGTTGTTTCTGTTGTTCGCGTCGCATCGACAGGGAGATGCGGCAGGAAGAGGTAGGGCTGCACGACATCTTCAGGACCATGCCCAACCCCACGGAGGGGCTGGACGAGGAGCGAACGGCCGCGATCACCGGCAGCGTGCAGGCCATGGGTTTATCTTTCGCCAACAACGAAAACCTCATGAAGGTATGACTCCTGCATACCTGCATACCTGCATACCTGCATATCATGGCATAGCACGCTTGCGAAGATTCTCCCAGTGCCGGGAAGAAAAGTAAGGTAGTGTCGGGGGGGAGTACAGGAGGTACTGAGAAATGCTGTCAGCGCATACGGGTTAGAGCTAACGAAGCACTAAGTAGAACGGCCCTCATCGCCGGCTGCGTGCAGGCGATAGGTTGCTCTTCTCCAACAACGAAAACCTCTTGAAGGTAGTGCGCATGCGCATGTCGGGTTAAGTGGCTTCCAAAATCTCGCGGGTCGAACTAGATCGGGTCAAGAGGTGTTCGAAACTTCACGGGTCGGGTCGAACCGGGTCATGAGGCTTTTGAATCTCAACGTTATGAGTCGGGTCGGGCCACCTTGACCCGACCCGGCGAGCGAGAAAAGACCCGTCCGGTCGAAAGCCCTGGTGTACCTTTGTATTGCTATTAATAGGTTACGATCGTTCATGAACCATTTGTTTAACGTGATCGTTCATGAACGTTTCGCATGGTTCCGCATGATGCCATGGGCGCCAACTCGCGCAGTATCCTTTTTCTTTTTTCTTCTTTATTCTTTCAAGTGCACACGTTTCAGCCCACCGCTGATCGACCCACTTCCTTGCCACCGTGGTCATCTCGCTGACTGTCAGATGGTTCCCCCAGAAATTCGGTTTCTGGAGGGGTCTCTCGGGCTCAACACGACGACCGAGGTCAGGCGTTTCGCGCTGCAGGAGTTCTGTCCCCAGGAAGGCATTTCTCCCGAAGACCTCCGGTTTAGGTTGAGGTCCGTGATGTGTGGCATGGACCAGCTGCCCTCCAAGTCGTACCACCAGCTGCAGGCGAGCCAAGTAAATAGTCATACCGAGCAAAAAAATTAATGTAGTGGTTGCCGTGCCACACAAGACGACGATTTTGATTGGAGTTCGACAGTAGCATCGTTGTCCGCTAACCTAGCAGCTCGGGTTGCTTCGCATGAAGGACGCTGCAGTCGTCAGCTTTTTTTTTGTCGATTTTTCCCTATACTATAGTAAAGATAAATCAAGACTCCGAAGGATTGCTCAGTTTCGTTTTTTGTTTTAGTGTACGTACCGCCTTGATTGAATGTCGAGGTAAAGCGACCCGAGCCAGGCGAGGAAGCCGAGCCTCGGTCACCCCCCTCGCTCGTGCAGAGACCACCTTCATCAGCCCAATCTGCATTGGGTGTGGTGCCTGAAGTTCGGCTGTGCCATTGCCGTGGTTGTACAAGCTGTATCTTACCTTTTCCTTCGCTCTGCCTTCACTGCACTTTCATTATACCTTAACTGTATTCGCTGTACCTCTGCTGTACCTTGGCATGCTCTATCTTCGGTGCACACACCTTCATTGTACCTTCATTGCACCTTTTGTTTGTTTCGGGTGCTCTTCGGTAAAGGTGGTGGTGGCCGATGTGCACGACACTCTGGTGGAAGGGAACCCCGAAGCCTACTGCATGTACCTTCACTGTACCTTTGCTATGTATAACTTGTACCGTCGCTGTACCTGTCTCTTGTACCTTCTCTGCGTCTGTTTTGTTCCGATGAAGGTGGCCGTGACCGATGTGTACGACTGCCTAGTGGAAGGAACCCCCGAAGCGTACTGCATGTACATGGACAACTGGAGTCAGGGCGAAGACCTCAGCTTCCAGACATACAGGTGACTGTTGCCTGGGGTTGTGAGACGGCCTACTGTTTGTCACCGACAAGGTATCCGCTGTCCAAGTATAAGGATTGCCGTGAGTTGCGGGCTGTAGTTTGGGGATTTCTGTGTCGTTTCCTCGGACCGGCGCTTTCATGGCTCGACGTGTGGTGTCCATTGATAACGACTACCAATGGTGCGTCTGTTGGTTGGCTTTTACTCTGGTACTCTAGTATAACTACCGTATATGAAGGCTTTTCAAGGGCGATGATCCGGCCCTTACGGGCGCGGGTCGGGAGGTTTTCAGAATCTTGCGGGGCGAGTCCGTTCGGTTTCGCGAGGTGTTTGGAATATCGCTTCCCGACCCGGCCCGACGCGGCCCAACCATTAGGTGCTGATACCCTGGCCCGACCTGACCCGCGAAAATTTGCCCCTACCCGTGACAATCCATGATTGATTAATACTCCGGAGTACATAATGGGATAAGTTGATAAACTCGCCCCCTTGGTACGCTTTTCAATGCCGATTTTCTCGACGGCCGGCAGAGTGCAAACGCCGAGTGACATGTCTATGGCTGGCAATGATTCGGGAAGGTCTTCCGAACGTCGCCATCGTTATTGTCTGCTCCCTCCCTCTCCCCGCCCCCTGTTTTTCATGTCCGCCTTACAAGCGGTTCTTAGTAGGTTCTTAGTAGGATGCAGCTTACGCTTCGTGCGACTGGCCGAACACCTCACGGCGCTTCCCGCTTGGTGCGCGCGATGTCTGCCTGGTCGGTGAAAACCCAACGTGCTCCGTTCCGGCATAATAGGGATGCGAAGCGTCAATACGACTACGCATGAAATGAGTACAGCCCTCGCCCCCCCCCCCCCCCCCCCCCCCCCCCCCCCCCCGAGCACGCGTCGTGCGTGCTCCTCTTTGTTTGCAAATGATATGTTGCCATGTACCCTTAGCCTACGCTATCGATAGATGCCAAGTTACGTAGGTCATTCCTGTAGCAACGTTTTTAACCTCTCGTTTATTTTTGCCGCTGATCGTTTTTATTTCCGTTGGTGGTTTTGGTCGTCCGTTTTTTTTTTTCTGTGGATACCAAGTCCTATCCCCTAGATGGTACCGCCTCACAGTCACTATCATCCTTCAAGGCCATCCTGATTCCTCGGGGGAACTCGGAGGTTATCCCCGTTGTTGAACTTCGAGCGTGCGGTTACGTGTGTAGCCCATCTTGATGTGTCTCCACACCTCGCTTCAGACAAAAACGTGCACCTCCTGCGGACTACCGTCTCATGTTTTACGTTTTTTTTCTGTTTTTTTTTTCTTTCTTCTTTCATTTTGGTTTTAGGCTTGACACCGGGGAGGTGTGGCGTGACAGGCTTCGCGAGATCGTCACCACGCCCGTACCGCAGAGGGAAGAGAAAGACGACTACGAGCAGCTCTTCAAGGAGATCCTGCCCAGCGCCCTGTGGAATTTCGCCACCTCTGACGAATCAGATGGCTACGAGCTTCCGTTCGTCAAGCTGAAGGAGGTCTGTTTTTTGTTTTGTTTTGTTTTGTTTTGTTTTGTTTCTTGTAAGTTGTGGTTCTCAGTTTTTTCGTCATTATTGTGATTTTTTTCAAGTTTGGTTTTGAAAATTTCATATCTTCTGTGAAAGTTGCTCGGCTCACACAATATCTCGGAATTGTTTGTTCCTTTTAATTTTTTGTGTTTTATTCCTGCTTGGTATGTTTTAACTTGTGCTTGTGCTGTTAAAACCGTTTGGATAATCTTTGCGCAACATGGTGACAGCATTATCACTTGCATGGTGTCCAAGTAGAGTACTGTTGGATGCGCCTTTGGATGTGTGTTCACCTGGTGCCTCTGCCATGATCGTGCCTGCTGGGTAACGATAAGATTTTATCCATATGGTTTTGCATTGTATGGGGCATGTTTTCAGGGGTGATGGGAGGCGGTCGACGTTTTGGACGAGGGCAAGATGGACAAGAACATGCTGCTATTCATTATATTGTTGTTGGGCGGTGAAGCGCCAACGTGGACATGTGGTACATGTTTAAGCTTCTTGTGGTTTTTTGGCGCTATTTATTTTCCTTTGTTCCCGGTTATTCTGTCCATGACTTTGCGTTCGTTTTCTGTGGATGTGTTTTTTGGTTGTTGCAGGGGTGGTGGGAGTCGTTGGACTTTTTGGACGAGGACAAGATGGCGGACAAGAGGATGAGAGAGGAGGCCATCGAGGCCGCCAAGATGAAGGACCCCAGCCTGATTAAGGAGGGAGAGGAGCCGGAGATGGATGACATCTTCACCGACTTCCTCAAGGAGGAGAAGTCCAAGGTGCCTTTTTCGTTTTTGATTTTTGAGTGGTCGGATGAGCTTGAAGTCGAAGATGAACACGGGCCGTCTTTTTTTGTTTCGGGTGGTCGGATGAACTCGAAGTCGAAGACGAATATGGACTGTAACGGATTGGGAGTGGAGACATGGGTATATATTGGTCATGAACACGTAGACAGACACGAAACGTTAATGGCATAATCTGACGGTGGTCATAGACATGGGATATAACGTTACTTACCTGGTACAAGATGCCGATGCAAACTGCGGTAGAGGAAGATGTTTTTCCTCGGAGGCTGCTCGCTTGAGTAGCTCCGTACATTCCCCCCGCAAAATAGATTTGGCGAGAACCAAAAATGCTGCCCGACGAAGTGCTTCCCGACCCATGGCCCAAGTCTACGAAGAAAAGTACTGAAAACTATCGACATTCCGACATTTTTGGTTTAATAACCCATTTTGGCTGTTCAAAATGACGATTAACGACATTAACAAGTGGCGATTATTGCAACATCATAGCTTACGCTATACCTACAATGGGACTCGAAGGGTGCGCCAGCTAGCGTTGGGCTGCGAAAGCAACTGAGTTAAATCGACACACGACGCGTATGAAAATGCGCGGAAGTGTGGTGAGCTAAAGCTTTATTTTTCCCCATCCGCCGGAGGATAAAAAAAAAAAAAAAAAAAAAATATTGCAACATCGGCCACACGTCGTGGCGCGGGCGGCTGGGTTGGGTGGGGCAACAGGTATTGTGTCTTACATAGCCACGGTTTAAGGAGTTGTGCCACACTGTTGGTACTGCCCCGCGCTCCTGGTGCTGCCCCGCGCTCCTGTTGGACTAGACCGTTGGCAAGAAGGCTTTTATAGTGATGGCTAAGGCAACGATAGAGGTATGATTGCACTCTTTTTATTTTCTTTTTTTTTCTGAACGACGGGACTCCTTCAAAAATCGTCAATTTTCATACTTTTTTTTGAAAGTATGTGTTTGGGTGTCTACCTAGGCGATATGCGGTTGGTTCGTCTGTGGTATATAGAAGCGGAGTATCAAACACAGCTTGCAAATATGATTTTCGATGAAATCTTCGATATCACAGCTGGCGTGTATTTTTATTTTTCTAATAGAAGCTTTAGTTTTCTCCAAGTCAGCGTTTGTGTGATGTGCAGAGCTCCTCAGGTGACTTGCGGCTCCTCCGTGGCATGCATGCGTCTTCCATTTTTTTCTTCTTCTTTATCTTCAAAATATGTCAAGATACAGGCCCAGATTCCCTACGTTCAATCTTACGCGTTGGCAAGACCGCTGTTCTAGTGTTGGTGTTTTCTACGTGACGAGTTGTTGCAAGGTAGCCCCCCCAAAACTCTATTTAACGGGATCGCCGGTTTTGAAACCAGCTCCCGGCCGTACCCTCTAAACTACGGCGCCCCTTGCCACCCCGACGTCATCGTTCGATAGTCCTTTGCTTAGAATATACCTGGTACAAAACATGCGAAGGTACGTTTTTCATGGCGTCCTTCCTCGTGTCGAGCGGCCATGGAACGTGCGTCAAAGAAAATCGCTGTTTTTTTTTCGGGGGGGGGGGGGTATCGTAGAATCAGTCAAGAATAGCGACCCAAAGGGGGTGTCCTACATTGTTGTGTTTTTCACAATGGATGGAACTAACCCTAACCCAACCCCAACCCCAACCCCAACCCCAACCCTAACCCTGACCCTAACCCTAACCCCAACCCCAACCCCAACCCCAACCCCAACCCTAACCCTAACCCCAACCCCAACCCCAACCCTAACCCTAACCCCAACCCTAACCCCAACCCCAACCCTAACCCTAACCCAACCCCAACCCCAACCCCAACCCCAACCTTAACCCTAACCCCAACCCCAACCCCAACCCCAACCCCAACCCCAACCCTAACCCTAACCCCAACCCCAACCCCAACCCTAACCCTAACCCCAACCCTAACCCCAACCCTAACCCTAACCCTAACCCTAACCCCAACCCCAACCCTAACCCTAACCCTAACCCCAACCCTAACCCCAACCCCAATCCTACCCCTAACCCCAACCCTAACCCCACCCCAAACCCCAACCCAAACCCCAACCCCAACCCCAACCCTAACCCTAACCCTAACCCATAGGAAATCTACCGATGAGTGCTCCCCTGGTGACGTCACTGGTGACGTCACGGGGGTGAAATGGTTGAAAACACACGATAATGTGTATCCCTGCCAAGAGGGGCCCGTCATTTCAGTGCTAGAGAGAAAAAGTGCCACCCGCATGGTACCATGCACAGCTGGTGGCAGAAAAGCACCGTTTGATTTCGCAGGACCCTCCCCGTAGGAGGTCCATGCACCTCACAACTACACAAATAAGCAAGAAAGAAAAGACTACTAAGATTTTTGAGATTTTCAAGATTTTCAAGATTCTTTTTTTTTGTTATCCTCCGGCGGATGTGGTCGAAAATTAAATCGGAAGCTCACCACACTTGCACGTATTTTGAAGCATGTTCATACACGTCGTGTGTCGATATAACTCAATTGCCTTCGCAATCCAGCGAGCTAGCTGGAGTGTCCTTCGGCTCCCACTGTAGAGATAGCGATAGCGTCAGCTCTCGCTACCGGCGGTCCTGGTAGATTTTCAAGAGTGAGCTGAAACTGCGATCCGAGGAACAAACCCACGGTCTACATATAGGTAGTACAGGTAGACGAACAAAGTTTTGTTGCAAAACAAGAGTTGGCATTCCGTCACACGGAAAATGTGCACGAAGGCCGAAGAGTGCTGCTACCTAGCCATGGTAACACAAGTCTAAGAACTCTTAACCGAGGTTCGTTGGTTCGTTCACGCGCTTTATATATGTTTTGTGATTGTTTTTTAATGGATGCGTATGTACGGCTTTTTCAGCACGTCCTCATGGAGGGAGAATCGAAAGGTTGATTGATGGGCTGACTTGCCTTGGTCTGACGAGCTTCGTCTCCAACTCGGGTTGTTCGTTCACGCGCTTTATACGATGTTGTGAGTGTTTTTTATGCATACATACGCGCGACTTTTTCAGCAAGCCCTCATGGAGGAGGAGTCTAACGGTTGATTTGATGGCTTGACTTGCTTTGGTCTGACGAACTTCCACCTCCAACCCGCACAAGCTTTCGCCAAGTCCTCGTGGAGAAATCTAAGGTTGATCGATCGCTTGACTTGGCTTGGTCTGACGAGTTTCATCTCCAACTCGCACAATGGTGTTTTCGTGTTTTCATAGTTGATAGGGCTGCGCCATGGTAGCGTCCATCAGTAGATGCTGTACTGACTGTGCCGGCAATCAGTGTACTGGGCTGCATCAGTTGACGAGTACTGGGTTCGAACGTAGCGATGTCTCTTATCTGCTCCCGGAACTCATGTGTATCGCGTTCCGTTGTCAAATACGGGGCGTTTTTTGGGGCATATGATACGCTTGCGTTATCAAATTTACTGGCAACCTTCCGGCAGGCTCGACCAGTAGATAGATACTGCCAGTAGTAATCTACTGGCAGAAATATACTGTACCAGTGCCCAGCAGAATGATATGCGTTCATGGTTAGGACTGAAGACATGGGTAGTACTACATCGTATCGAAGACGAGGCCGCGGCCCTCCCTTGGTCAGTCGAGGCCGTCGGGCACGATGGTGGAAAGAAGCCGATGCAAATATTTATATATTTGCCTAGTGTTGAGACTAGTTACCTCTCACGCGGAGAATAGCTCGATTGCCAGTCGAGCAATTTCCGAGCCCAATGTGTATCGTACATTGTAGTAAGAGGTCCCACTACAGAGTGCCGGTTTGGTAGTGCCGTCTGCCCGCTGTAGTGCGGGTTGCCCGCTATAGTGCCTGTGGCATCGATTGGTACAGATGGGAACAGCCAGAAGCGGCACTACGCGGAGTAGAGCCGGTTTCGGCTATAATGCCGGTTGCCTTTATCGTGCCGGTTGCCGCTATAGTACAGGTTGCCGTTACAGTGCAGGTTGCTGCTATAGTGCTGGTTGTCTCTACAGTGCCGGTTGCCGCTATAGTGCCGGTTGCCTCTGTAGTGTCGGTTTCCGCTATAGTGCCGGTTGCCGCTATAGTGCCGGTTGCTTCCATAGTGCCGGTTGACGCTATAGTGCCGGTGTCTTCCATAGTACCGGTTGCCTCTATAGTGCCGGTCGACGCTATGGTGCCGGTTGACGCTATAGTATAGTAATACCGGCGCGAGAGGAGCCACTATTTATTTGTACCTGGCATGTGTTTACTCTGGGAGGCCCGGGTACCAAACGTGTTGGCCGCCCGGTAAATGCCAGGGTACATGAGTGTAGTAGTCCCTACGGACCACTACCTTGGAATAATGCACACGAGGGAGTGTATATATCGCGAAAAAAAAAATGAAGGACAAGGTGGGTTTTGACTATTAACGGGAGGGTGCGCGTTAGAGGCAAGTTGTGTGATTTACAAGCTGACGAAAAAAATAAACCTCACAAAGGGATGAAATGAAGCGCGCCAGCTCAAGTCCATCGCGCCTTTGACTTCTACCGGTAACCCCCCCCCCCCCCCCCCCCATTAACTCATTGAAGCTGCCATCCATATGCATGCCCGCCTCACGAGCGGTTCTTAGTACGGTGCAGCTCACCCTTCATGCGATGCGCCCAGCACCTCACGGCGCTTTGTGCTTGGTGCAAGCAATGCCTGCATGGTTGGTGAAAGCCCGACGTGCTCTGTCCCGGCATAGTAGGGACGCGAGGGTCTGTGGTCATACGACTACGGCCATGCACAATTCTACGTACACCCCTCCCCCTCTCCCCACCCTCTGCGCCCTGTCCACAATTTTCCTGTTTTCGTTTTTTTCGGTGTTTGCTGTTGCTCCTGTTCTCAGATGGAGGAGTTCGAGTTTTCTGAGGCCGACCTGGAGGCGGAGGCAGGGGAATACGACGACGAGGAGGACGGGCCGGGCCCGGACGTGGAGATGCTTGACCTAGGCTTTTAACCCTTCGAGTGGTGCAGTCGAGTGTTGGAAATCTAGGAACCTGGCAACCTGGTGGTGGATATGAAGTTGCGGTGCCCGAGCTGTGGAGGTGGAGCGGCGGCACTCGATTTTTTGTGGCAGAATTGTCCGCAGAAGTGACCGGGGCGTCTCGCTCGGCGTCTCTGAAGATGACTGACAGGGTCGTCGGTTTGGCGCTGGTTGTGATGCTTAACCATAGCTTAGCGAAGAGGGGGGCGGGGCGGGGGGGGTACTCAGTTTGTGCATGGCCATAGTCGTATGACCATAGACCCTCGCATCCTTATTATGCCAGGATGGAGCACGTCGGGTTTCACCAACCAGGCAGACGAAGGGGGGGGGGGGGGAGAGGGGCGCTGGGAGGGCGGAGGGTTAGGTTGGGTACCGCCATGGCACTTGTTCGGTCATCGCACACAGTAGGCGGGAAATGTTTTCTCGATGTCTTCTTGAGCTGTTTCGGTAGTGCAGAATTTAGGGGGTGGTTTTTAACCTGCATTATTTTTTTGGCTCGGAGAAGGTGAGGGCAGCTAGCTGTAAAAGGGTGTCATTATTTCGGATTTTTTGGCGTACTCGTGCGGTAGGTGTTGCTTGCAACG
This sequence comes from Undaria pinnatifida, assembly GCA_012845835.1. Lineage (NCBI taxonomy): Eukaryota > Phaeophyceae > Laminariales > Alariaceae > Undaria > Undaria pinnatifida. The sequence goes on from JABAKD010000021.1 coordinate 1,388,919, forward strand.
CCTCAGGAGGCATTATTCGCATAGCCCGGAGCCCTCGGCAGTGCCCATCGCGGCGGGCCTTGTGGTAGACGTGGGCGAGGTCGTGCGGTCCCACGCGAAAAACAGCTTCCGACGACGTGAGCCCCGGTCGATTTGGCTCACTGTTGGTGTAGCGCTCAAACGCGTCCTGAAGATGCCACTGCTATTTTAATTCGATTGATTCGCTTTTGGGGGGGAGGAGGGGGAGTTCGGCCTTGTTATTCGGAATAGTTTACATCGGAGAATTCGCTTTTCCCTGCACCTGGACACGCGGATTGTATTTGATGATAATGGCAGTATTGTCTTTTGGTGCTGCAATGAGTGATTCTTACTACGATAGCCCCCCCTCAAAACCGACGATTTTTTTTTTTTTTCTTAAACAAACGTTTCATGGCTGCCCGCCACGAGGAAGGATGCCATAAGAAGGAATATTTTCGTGCATTTTGTTGTTTGCAAAGGACTATCGAACGATGACGTCGGGGGTGGCAAGGGTTGGTTTTCAAAACCGGCTATTTCGCAAAATAATGGTTGGGGGGGGGGGGCTACCGTAGAACGACGCCAATGTTTTGACGCTGTTTTTTTTCGTGTTTTTTTTTTTCTTCCTTGTCGTTTTCAGTGGCGGCCGCCGTAGGTGTGTACGGCTATCACAGAACGGTGAGGGGTATCGGCACCCGGTAGTACCCGGCCTCCTTTTCGAGGGTAATTAATTTGTGTCAGACACGTCGGAAATAGGTTTTGTCCATCCCGAAGTGTGCCGCGTGTCAATGTCATTTACATCCTGTGATATTGCGGATAAGGTGGTTATGTAGATGTCGAGGTCGCGCCATACGGGACGATGGCTGATTCATGGCGGGGTAGGGTCAGGGGGGGGGGGGGGGGGCGGGTGAAGGCTCACGAATAAACGAGTCTCGCTCGGTAAACCATTTTTAAGCTTACCCGACTGTTGGGACTACACAGAAAATTCGAATTTTGCATCTTGCACCAGTCAGTCGTCTACATGCACAAACAGGATGCCACATACGAGTAGATGCTCTTCGTATTGTGCGCAAAGTGAGTGGCGTGGTTCGCCACGTGTGCGTGTGTGTGCGCGCGCCACACGTCTAGACAGCTAACGACTCCAAATTATTCTCAACCCCAACGCATGGTATCGACCCCCGGACACAGTACCGAAACACCGTTGCCTCGTGTGTGACTTGATGTCACTGTTAATACCATAAATCTAGTCACGGGAGCATTTTTTTTTTTCTTGTCGAACGCGACATTCCTCTTTTCGAGAGCCCAGACGGGAGTGTGGTGTACTAAGTGGAACCAAGCAAAAAGAGTTGAAAAACACGTACCAGGTACATACTTTTCTCGTTTCGTACAAAAATCCGAACCCTCCGATATCCAGTGAGCGACCGCTGTCCAGTTGCAAGCAACAGCCCTGTCTGTTCGCGTGTTCTACCAGTCCGCCAGCACCGTCCCGCGCGCGGTATCCACCTGGTATCTCCACAATCGCGCGATCAGCCAAACAATGCTAGCTGCTGCTGTGAAAGTAAGCTACGTACTCCGCCAAAAAAACTACCAGGTATGAACCATAACGCCGAATTCTTTCTGGAACAACAAACAACATATTATTGTTATATCGGTTCCCGATTCCTAATAATATTTCTCTCGTGAAGAAATCCGAACTCTCCGATGGTATGCTTTTAACTTTGGCCTTTGTAGGAGCGCGGCGGCCGGGGTTCCGATCCTCGTGCTCCCCTGGTCTTACCGTCAGCTATCAGCTTTTCTCGTCTCTTTTTAGCTCATCAAAGCTAGCCAGCGCAAAGAAAGAGCTGAGGCATATATATATTGTCGCCAATAAAGCGAAGGCACGTATCGTGGTGGGGAGGGGGGAGAAGAGCCTGATTGCGGTGACCCCCCGGATCGGAGTTGCGTCCACGGAATGGAGAAAGAAAGAAAAGTGCGGGAGGTAACAGATGCGGGACGAGCCAAAAAAAGAGGAAAAAAAAGTGCTTTCGTTCAACGTTGTTCTTTCACAACTTACAGCATCATCCCGCTCCGCTACCATAATCGACACTACCCCCCCCCCCCCCCCCCCCCTGTTCCCGCTCTCTCACGACTGGCGACTGGCCCTCGACCGTCCCAACGACACCTTCCTGCCGTAATGAAGCGTCGTCGGCAGAACCTGTGGACGCATGCTACGATAGAGGTGCACCACTTTTTTCCAATACTTACCCTCAATTTGGGAGCTCAAGACCTCTCCCAAAAACTGATTTAGAGATGAACAAAACCGCTTTGATCCCGGATGAAAGACCCCATGGCCGAGGTACCCACAAAAAAATCGCGCAAAAGAAAAATCGGCGTATTTCCGGCAATTTTGGATTAAGGAGCCCCGTCATTCGAAAAAAAAAAGCCACAAGAAAAGTGATACTTCTAGATATCGTAGCATGTGTCTCGGATCTCACCCGTCACAGTCACAACAGCTATCACCCCAACCACACCCAGTTGCGATTCTCGGTTAAAACGACACAAAACATACTGAGAACCGCGCTCGACCGCATTCCATCTAGGGCAACAATAAGGCGTTGTTATTGTCGACACGCTCGCTGTCCCCGCGATCCTCCACTACCGACGGCAATTTCTACCATGTCCGTCGGTAGAACCGTCGCTGCGCTGATGCCGATGATTTTTTTACCCTGCGAATCCGCCACACTCAACTCCTTTTTTTGTTTACAGGTCACAGCATCACCCCTCCACCACCATCAGCGACGCCACCATCCCCCCCCCCCGCCCCTGCCGATCTCGTGATCCTCGATGAAACCCCTTGCGACGCCCCCCTGCAACAGGGCAATGTTGTCCGGATGCCGTCCACCCGACTCCCCCCTCGCCACCGACAGCACGTCCCACGATGTCCGTCGGTAGGGAGGTCGCCTCTAAAGCCGGTGATTCCAAACGCATCGAATCATACCCGGGATACTTCTCTCAATTTTCGTCGGCAAGTCACAGCATCACCCCGCCGCTACCATCAGCGACACAATCACCATCACCGCCACCACCACCAACTCTGCCACCACCATCCCCACTGTCTCGACTGCTGTCCACTACCTCGACCACCCTCCCTGGCAATGTACTGTCGGCGCGCTGCTGGCTCGCCCCCGCAGCCGTCGCCGCTGATGCAGGAGAATCTACCCCCATCGAACTAGCCATAGCACTGGTAACATCTTGAACCCCCTCCGCACCGACCATAACAGCACCAGTACGCGCAACTCTTTGAGAACCTATTCCCATAACACCAGCCCCCCCAGACATCATTCCGAAATCACCACCCCCGCTCGCACCAAACACCCCACCTAGACCACCACCTCCGCTCCCACCAGCACCACTATTGCCGGACGCAGCGATTCCATCGCCTCCACCAGCAGCATGGAAACCCCCATGAGAGGTTCTTCTTTGGGAGTTTGTTGCCGCGGCGGCGTTTTTTAGGTGGGGGTGGTACATCTTCAGGTCGGCGATGGCGTTTCTGAGAGCTTTGACACGATTCCGCTTCTTTGTCAGGACGAGCTTGTTCTCCTCCTGCGCCTGCTCGAGGTCTTTGTCTCCAGGCGATTCATCCAAAAACTGCGTCGGGGTCCCCATCGTAAAAGGCGGTTTTCACAAGAAACACAAGAAATTTGGGGGGGTTCTCGGTTAGATTGAGTCAGCGTAGAACGCACGCACCGTTCGCCAAACAAGAGGTCCAGCCTGGGCCAGTGTTTTCGTTTCTTAGTTTCTTTTTTATGTACAGACTTGAAGCTTCCAGGATTTCGTTATTATTGTGCAGTACAAGGACTTGACTGCCGTTTAGCTTACGCGTTCTTCGGGGCATTCTTTCTTTTCAGCTGTAGTACCCGCAGTTGGCTATGGCGCGGGCACACGCCTGGAAGCTTGCGCAGTCCTGCCGCGACCGTACTGCCACATAACTTGTCGTTGTGCTGAAGGTCAAGTACAACTAATATAGCCTACAAGTATACTGACTGCCATGCCAGGTATGGATGGTAGAGCAGGATCACCCGTCTACACTGATTGTAAAAGGTAACAGATAAACGTTCAAGTCCTGTCTAGACCAATGCTGGGCATCCACGCGTGCTACCCAGTATTAGTACGATACAACTATGGATAAGTCGACAAAATCCCGTAATGCGCGCGTACTTGTGTCTAGCTTCATCGCCATTTTTACTCTCCAGCAAAACTCGCGGGAGCTTCCATACCCAACGAGCGCTTGGAAGAGCTGTGGTTACAAGTGTCTCCCTCCCCCCCCCCCCCGCGGTATATACTCGCACCTCCACTTCAAGCGCGCACAGGGTTCAGCATTGCTACTGCTCATCGGCTTACATCGAAATTTGACTTACGCCAACTCGCGCATTATCACTTTTCCAGCGACGCGAAACAAACGGCACAGAAAAACCGCGCTTTGGTTATGCAGGTCGATTCGTACAAAAGACTCCCTTGACACATGCTATGGTAGCTTCAGGTGCAGCAAGCATTCATTGTTGTTTATGAGCTTCTTCGCTCGAAAATCTCTCTATTTTTTTTCACCCCCCCCCAAAAAAAAAGTTACTATTAATAATAGATAGAGTACACTGAAAAAAAAGTGCTTTTGTGATGACCATGCGCCCATAGACTATATATATGTGCAACATAAAACATATAGATGTCAATACCCCCCCGTTTTCACCACCGAGTCTTCACCAGTCGCACGAGCGGGTTCTGTACCCCCACGTTAGACGATATTTTCGGGAGGGGGGGGCAGCGCCACTAACCATCCCATCGGGGATTCATATCGGGAAATGAAAAAACAGAACGAGCACAGCTTATGACAGCAACGAACAGGGGGGGGGGGGGGGGGGGGGTCACTAGCACGAGTGACCCCGAACCACCGCAAAACAAGGCAAAAAAACAACAACAACAACAACAACAACAACAACAACGACGACAACAACAACGACAACAACAACAACAACAACAACAACAACAACAACAACAACAACAACAACAACAACAACAACAACAACAACAACAACAACAACAACAACAACAACAACAACAACAACAACAACAACAACAACGACAACAACAACAACAACAACAACAACAACAACAACAACAACAACAACAACAACAACAACAACAACAACTACAACAGAAAACGCGTGCTACGATATAGTAGCAGTTTTTCAAATCTCAAATGTTTTCTATACGACAGGGCTCCTTCACCCAAATTCGCCGGATTTCGTTATTATTATTATTTTTTTTCGGCGTGATTCTCGTTGTATAGACTTTATCTATAGGCCATGGGATGGTTGACATCCGGTAGCTGTTATATATACATATATATATATTTTCCCCAAATCAGTCTTTGGGTTGAATAACGACTTGTCTTGAGCTCCTAACACGAGGAAAATCCGAAAAAAAAAAAAGTGTGGTGCGCCTCTATCTTGCCACGCGCGAGTTGAGTTGCCTAACGAGAACGGTGCCATTCCGACGGATTTGGAGTAAGAAGACCCTTCACCCCGAACAAAAAAACGGCCCCAAAAGTGCTACGTACCTCTCTTTGTACCCAATAATAACAGCGCGGTACATGCCGTGTGCTACGGAAGAGGTGTACCAGTTCTTTTTTTTTTAAGCTCATCACTTGACGCCTATACAACTGGAAACCCTTTTTTCACAATTTTACCTGAAGTAGGTGTAGGGAGGGGTTCCGGGGGCTCTTAAAGGGGTTAAGGGGCTCTGTAGCTTCTCCCAGTAATTGATTCGGGCAAAAAAAAAAAAAAAAAAAATGTTACCCGAGACGGACGAAGGAAAAAAAACCCAACACAAACTATACAAATACATATCGTATACAGTTCAGATTGGAATAAAATAAAATAATTGAGATTCCGGCGATGCTGGGAGGAAGAGGTCGGCCATTCAGAAAACGTTTCTTGTCAAAACGTGTTACTTCTATCGCAGCACGCTTCCCTTGTGATATTGGAACCTTTGACCTCGACCTCAGGTTCTTATTATTACACCACCTTGGGGACGTGGGGTACAACTATAGCTTGCGCTGCCGGGGTCGTAACGAAGACCACCGATAGGGACAGCTTACGCTATACCTACAATGGGACCCGAAGGGTGCGCCAGCTAGCGTTGGGCTGCGAAAGCAACTGAGTTAAATCGACACACGACGCGTATGAAAATACGTGGAAGTGTGGTGAGCTAAAGCTTTATTTTTCCCCATCCGCCGGAGGATAAAAAAAAAAAAAAAAAAAAAAAAAAATCACCTGGGGGACGTATAGTATGCATGACTATAAAGCACGTGCCCGGTATCTTGCTGTAGTACTTGCGATGTATGGGTCTGTCGCGAAGCTAATTACCATAGAGCTTTCGCCTCTCTCTATAACGATGAAGACGTCGGGTGTGCTGAACGTCGATGGGTGGAGTCCAACAACACACACACACAGCAATGAGAGACGATTTGTTTTTTCGTCACGTCCGTCATCCGTCACCTCGGACAAAAACAGTGTATTGCGTCTAGAGTGCGGGCCGTCACAGGCTGAGCGTCAGCTGTACCTGGAAAAAAAATCCATCTCTTTTATTGGTGGCTCTCAATAACGCAATATTCACAGAGCAACAACAAAGAGGGAAGAAACGTGAAATAATCGTATGGTACATGCGGCTTTCGACAACACCTTTAACCATCTACCTCAATTACAATTTTTAGGCGTTGCTGTTCGTTCAAGGTTTTGAACACTCAAACAGATACGTATCCCCGGTACAAAACATAGCTGAGGTCGAAAACTCATCTATACTAAACCTTTTCACGGTCGTTTGGATCGATGGGACGATATCAATACTTCAAAAATTGCAAACCTAGCAATTCACAAAATTCCTTGATTTTGAACACATTAAAGTATGTCATACAATATATATACATATATATACTCCGGAGTATATATATGTATTCTACAGTTAATATACCTTTGAGCGAGAATACAGAATGATATTGTACTCAAAAACAACATGAAAACGACGCGTTTTTTACCGTGCTTGGGCGCTGTCGTTTGTTCTGGGTTCGAAGCATCCCAGAAAATAACTCCGGCACCACAGAAACCAAGCTGATGTCGGCATGCTAGTATGATATGATACAGGGTTACCGATGTCCTCAGTCATCACGTTTGCAAAAAAAGGAGCAGCTGGCGCGGGAGGCACCGTATGCATTACCAGGTAGTTGTTGTGCTTTTTTCCGGCCATTGTTGTTCCCCCAAAACGGGCGGACTTGACCCTTTTTAGCACCGCACTCCCGACATGGGGACAAAACATTTGAAGTTAGATTAGGAAGTTTTAAGAGTTAGACAAATACTGAGACCCCCTGTTAGCAGGAAGAAGTAAGTATCAAACAAAAAAGGGGGTCACAAAAGCACCGGCCTTTGTTCGATAGCGCTTGACTCAAGCTTACTTTGTTGGCTGGTCTTACAAGGCATACAGATCCTCGATCGAACACAGAGTAACCGCGTGGAACAGCTCGCCTGCAAGGCGGCGATTCTTTCGGTGTTTGTGTAAAATTTCATCCTGTAAACAACGGGTCTCCGTAGCAGGAAGTTTTAGGACGTGGAAATGGGATAAGCTCGCCACGCCAAGGCGTATACAATACTCCGGAGTATTAACCATTTTTTAGCCGCTGCGAAATGGGATACGCTCTCCACGTCAAGGCGTATACAACATCAACCAATCTTAGCCGCTGCTGTTCGAACTCGATTCGAAACATACAAAGAAAAAAACAGGTACGAAAGATGGCTGATGTGGAGACACATCTACCATATACCAAAAGCTCACCCAGGGTGGTACATTTAAATGGGGCGACTTGAACTGTTCGAAAACCGCAAAACCTAGTATACCCTGAACCCTCAGTTCTTTTTACACACGAACATGGATTTTCGTACTACTATTAAACAACTGCGACGACGACGGGGTGGCGGGGACGCACATCTTGAAGGCGCGTGTCTCCGTCGACGGCTCAGGCTTGAGGCAGAAGGAACAAATACAAAGCAACAATAAAAATGATACTAACCGTACGAGAATTGCGAGAAAATCTTGAAAAAGGCACGCACGCCGTGTGCACACAACAACGACGGCGGTGCGGAGGAGGAACGACCACCCCAACAAACCAACAGCCGGCACCGGTCAGGCGAGCGCAGTATTAGGCAGGCCCATAACCGCGCCATCGCTGCGCCGGCTCGCGTAGGTTCCTTGGGATAGAAGGCAATAAAAGCGGACGAGGGTGTGCGCTTGAAACGCGGGGGCGGAAGCTCGTCGTGGACGGAATCAGCGCCGACGTGTGCCAGGCGAGGGTGGCTTTGGGGATCGAAAGCGGCTCTGCGGCGGAGGGAGGAAGGAGGACTGACTGGTTCGTGTGGATCAATGGATAAGAGAGAGAGGGTGAGAGGGGGGAGCTAGCTAAGTCGGTGGTCTTGAGGCCGAGAGGTACGAGGTGAAGTTGCCTTTGCCCACGCCGAGGTCCATTTGTCAAAACCTCTTGTGGTCATATTCGACCGGTAATATTCTTGGATCGCGCGTTGCGACACGTCCTATTTCTTTTCTGACTATCGACGCGAGGCAACACCGTGTTACTTTTTTCGGCCTAGCTGGACCGCTGTCGCAACACATGCATAGCAGTACGCGAGACGAAAGGCAAACAGAGAGCGATAACGATACAAAGTTACCGCAGGGATACCGTGTACGCGCGTACAAATGCTCGGCGTGCTTTTTTGATTTTTCTCTTCAGCTGTCGGCCTACGGTATTCCGTAGTCTCTACACATGCACGAGATGTGCTGGGGATCGCATTGTTTCCGCCGTTCAGATTGTCGTCAAAAAGCCCTATCCAACGAGGGTAATTACCATCGTACGTTGTTTCCGGCTGTCTAGCTTCCAGATGTCGCTGTGCGACAGCTGATCGCATATTTTGCGCTGTTCGGGTTTCTGTTGTTTTTGTTCGTACGACAAAAAAAGGGTAGCAAGAACGTAAAGTACATACCAGGTACTGCTGCACAAATACACTGCCTGCTCATAGTTCTAGGAACAGTCAATGTTCCGCCGCGATTGTACAATAGGTGGTACGCGCAACAAATATATATATATATATATATATATTGTTTCAAAATATCCTCCATTGTATTCGCAAAATGATCTTATTATAAGTGCCTGTTAATACTGTTCACCCTCTGACAACGTTGGTACGATGCATGACAGGACAAACGAGCGGCAGGTGTACCACGCAGCTTGCAAACATGAGAGCATCGACCCAAAACTTGTCGCACTCACAGCCGACGTGTTTAGAAGTTTTTTTTTTTTCAAAATACGATGGCATGCGCCTCCTGGTGTTGTCGTTTAACGTGGGCGTGGCGTGGGCGATGCCAAGGGTGGCTATCAGCGTCACAAGACGAGGTTTACTTCACCGTGCGACGGGAAGGTTGAGGAGAGAAGGCTCGATAAGGGCAGAGCTGCGGAAAGAGCGAGACGGCGGGAACTCTCTCCCTGCTACGACCGCCAGCAGAAGCATTAGGCAGCCACACCGCACAACCTTCTGCACGTTGAAACGTACGCGCAGCAGTTACAAAACCGCCCATTTATTTGGGCAGCGGGTTACCGCTTCACGCTTCTTCGGAAGTGCATCGGGGGAGAGGCTTGGCTCTTGCGGATGGAGGCGGTATGGTTAGGGGTGGGGACAGTCGTTTTTGGGGGGAGATGGTGGCCAGGGCTGAGCTATAGAAAGAGCAAAGCCTCTGGGAGTTCTCCCCTTGCTACGACCGATTGCAGTGTTAGGCAATAAAACCGCACAACCTTCCGCGTGTTGAAAACATACCCGCAGCAGTCACAAAATCAGTGATACACTTGGACAGCGGATGATCGCGTGATGCTTTCCGAAGTGCATAGGCGGGAGGACTTCGCGTTTGCGGTTGGAGGTGACATGGTCAAGGACGGGAACAGTCGTGCACGGGGGGAGGGGGCGATGAGGGCAGAGCTTCAGAAGGAGCGAGACGGCGGGAATTCTCTCCTTGCTACGGCAGACAGCAGTATTAGGCAGCAACATAGCATAACCTTCAGCACGTTGAAACATACGGGCAGCAGCTGCAATCCAGCCATTTAATTGGACTGCGTGTTGTTGTTTGGTGCTTCTTCGGAAGTGCATGGGGGAGAGGACCTGGCCCTTGCGGATGGAGGTGGCGTGGTTAGGGGTGGGACCAGTCACGTATCGGGGGAGGGGGTGACGAGGGCAGAGGTAGAGAGGGAGCAAGACTTCGGGAACTCTCTCCTTGCCATGAGCGATATCAGCAGTACTAGGCAGCAACACCGCACAAACTTCAGTACGTCCAAACATACGCGCAGCAGTTACAAACCAGCGTGTATTTGTACAGTGGACTTTCGCTTACTCCGGAAGCGCATGGGGGGAAGGGCTTGGCCCATGCGGTTGGAGGTGGCATGGGTTAGGGGTGGGAGCAGTCGTGCTTGGGGGGAGGGGGGGGGCGAAGGCAGAGCTACAGAAAGAGCGAGACGGCGGGGGCTCTCTCCTTGCTATGACCGATGGCAGTATTAGGCAGCAATACCGCACAACTTTCTGCGCGTTGAGATTAAAGCGCATCCGCAACAAACCAGCCATTTTTTTCGACACATCGGGTTGCCGTTTGATGCTCCTTCGGAAGCGCATGGGGAGGGGGGATTGGCTCTGGTGGCTCGGCGGGGTGGGGTAAGGATGACATGGGCGCACATCTATTAATATAATCCGTAGTGTAGTTGTTGGTTGTTGGATTAATGAGTTTGAGCTGTTACCTCTTGTGGTCTGGATTTTCGACTGCCGCGCCATATATAGTAGTACTGCTGTTGACACCAACGCTGCACGTTGTCGGACGGCAAACAAAAAAATATCTGATACCGTGTCAAACAACCACACCAAATGAAATTAAGTTCTTGGCAAAACGAATTAATAATTACACACAGTTTTATTTTTTATTGGCAGTATCTGGCCGAAGTAAATAAAGCATACGAGAGATAGCTCATCATGTCGAGACGCATCCATTAATATCACACTGATTGAGGGTCGTTTAAACGAGGCGACTTTAAAAAGTGTGAAAGCCGCAAAAAACCTTGATCACGCCCCTCTCTGTTTAACAGCAGCCTTTAAACACGTACGCGACTTCTAGAATCCATCCCATAGAAAACGGAATCTGGGCAAACATTACCGTGTAGACCAAGGGCGTACAAGGAAAGTTGCCACGCGCACCACATTCCCACCCGGAGGGTCGAAGAAAAAGTGTTTTTTTTTTTCCTGGGCACTTCTTGGATTTTTTTCCTCCTCAACTTTGGTCTTCATGCCAATGCTATCCTTGCGTGCTTGGGTGTACTACACGTAGACACGTTCTACATGCCATATAGATAAGGTTGAGACAATACATAGCAATAGAGAGAGGGTTGAGAAAACGTAGGAGCAATGATCAATGATGGGCTGGCAACGCCTGTAGAAGCATGATGCTTGGAGACAACCCCCCCCCAAGCTGCCTCAAAAGCCTAAAACAAATGTCTTGCTTCTCAAGCGCTTGCTTCTTGCTTGCTTATCAACGCTTCCGCGACAAGCCTACGACAACCTTGCGGGATCGTCTGAGTGCGACTCGTCCGACTCATCTGGCACCCCCTTCTGCTGGGAGAACATACGGCGTACTACGGAGGCTTACCACCCTTACTCCTCTGCAGTGAGACCTTTCGCAGTGCTACGGGTCTCCGACAGCCTTACCCTTAACCCTTTCGCATCCTTTTCGCCACCGCCGCCTTTTCCGCCTCGATTACGTCAAAGCTGTCTGCGAAATCTCACAGTCTTGGGGATCTGTTTTGCTCAGAGCCAACGAAGTGCCACGCGACGCGTGGTACGATGGAGGTAGCACGTTTCGTCTGCAAAGGTTTCTGAATGGCGGAGTTTCTTAAACCCAAAATGGTCTGAAACACACAATTTTTTTTTTTGGCATGGTTCTCCTTGTGTACCTACTACTGTAGGCCACGGGAGTTCTTCATCCGGTATTATAGCGGTTTTTTCTTTTTCTCTATATCAGGTGTTGGGAGGGGTCTTGAGCTCCGAAATTGAGGGGTAGTATTGAGAAAAAAAGTGTCGCACCTCTATCGTAGCACGCATCACGCCTCCCTTCTACGTGGCGGGACATGAAGTCTTTGGTACTACAGGCTGCAGGTCGCGCAATTCTGGCTGGCGGATATGGTGGTAATGTGGTCGTCAACTACTGCTGTGTGTGCCTTGGTGGAAGGCAGGACAGTCCCAACCCCAACGCAATCTAACCCACTCCAACAAAATTGCTTCGCCGTCATGGGACGTTGATGTGCATTCCAGCATTGATTTACGAGTAGTGGTTCCTTTTGGGGGATGCGGTCGTCGGTGGTCGGGCGGGGTGTATCGAGGCTTGGCTCGACAAAACAGGGCGAGCAAAGAAAACATCTAGGATGCAGTATAGCAAAAAATGCGGCGGAATATTGTGCAGGAGACACAGCACGACAAAGCTCTGCTTTGACAAGGTGATAAACTCTCGCCTTTTGACTAGGCACCGCACCTGAGCAATCTCGACGTTAGAGCGCACGAGGTGGTACACGGAGTTCTCCAGCTCGGCAAGGTCAGCCTCTAGTACTTCCAGTCCTCCCCCCGCCTCCCGCTGGCCGCGTTGTTCTTGCTGTTCGTGTTGTTGCATTGCACTTGCAACGCTCGAAGACAAGGCCGCCATCCCACCCAGCGCCGGCGAGCTCTATTCTTATTAGCACTCTGTGGGCTCTGTAGCAGCTAAGACAGAACTGTAGCCCGATATTGGTGTGCGGAAGGCTGGGGACACCGCTATACTCAAGGTGGATACGAGTGCCTATGGCACCCAAAATGTCGAGTTGTGCGATTGGATTGGAAATTTAAATGTAGTTTTTGGGTTCATTTATAAGTAGACTGGGACACAGCAGGTTTCGATTAGGAAGGCCAGGATGTTTATGCAAACAAAGGGGTAGGGGATTGGGGGCGCATTCTTCAGTCTTTATTCTTTACTCATAGGTTGGAAGTACGTACAGAAAAAACTTGGCCTACAAGTACTTGTTGTACATGTTACCAATGAGATCAGCGCGGGCAACTCGGGTTAATGGTACGAATTGGATAGCCTTGAGACTCACCAAGTAAAACCCAAAACATGGAACGATTTATGAGCTGTGACCAAACGGGAGCTTGCGACTAAAATTCAGTAGCTTGTGCGATAATTTCACGGGTTGTGCACCGAGAAAATAGGATATATTTAAAAAGAAGGCAATACAAGGGTCCGTTTGGGCCGAAAGTAGCAGATCTAGGCCGGAATCATCATCACAGGAAGCTGGATAAAGCGGTTAGTTAGGCTCCTCACGCGAGAAAATGTAAACAGACGTGATATTCTAGTGGCAATCCCATGTCCTGGGTACGTATGCAACGAGAAATAATGTTGAGCAAGAAAATAATACCAGGTAGGTACGTAATAAGCTTCCGATGACTTTGGGTTAAGGATCACCGCCGTTTCTAACAAAAGTCACCACTACAGCCAGAAAGTGTTACCTCGATCGCAGAATGCTTCAGAATCTTGTTTCATTTCTCAAATAGAAGAACTAGTTTGCACGGTTTTGCGCATAAGAGCTATGAAAGGGGGTTTTTAAGGGGTTAGGCGCGGGTGACTTCTTTTTCTCGAAGTCGATGTCGGGCGAGGAGAGGAGAGTAGAGCTACCCGAGTTAAGACGCCCAGAAAAACCACGTGCACTCTTACCGTGCGAGTAGCATATTATGCTACATTGCGAGTCGCCAACACCCGCAGGGCGAGAGTGCTAAGCAATAGCCTAAACTCTAGCCAACGTGAAAGTTCTGTCACGAATGCTCTAGGGGTTTTGACGCCACCAAGGTTTCGAGAGGGAAGGCCGCAGAATCAGCTTGAATTGAGGCGCAAGTTTGGGTTAAATTGGTGGAATGCTTTCACGGTAGCCAGTCTAAAAAACACAGATTGACATGGCTCCAAGAGCTGAGTGGACCCTTGTGAACAGCGAACATATTGGGGTAACATTCTTGGGGCGAGACGTCGTCCCGCGACAGGCAACTACGAACTGTTAAGGCATTAGTGGGGTATTAGTCTGTTGGACCACTTGCAAAAGGTTAATCAATATATAGCTTACCCCAACTAACCCTGACAACATTCTTCCCCCCTGAAACGGCGGGGTACCAGGTCGGCCGGATATACGGGCGGACCTGTCAACATACAAGCGGTTTTATTTCCTGGGTATATACCGGGGAGAGTACTTTTCGAGTTCGACATGGGGAAAGTCTGAAAATAATAATTATTGTGGATGGTGGGAATCGAACCCACGACCCCAAAAAAGCATGGTGTGTCGACGACGCCATTTATTTGTTAAGGAATTAGTGGGGGTATTAGACTAAAGTCCGTTTGACCACTTGCGAAAGGTTAACCTTTTGCTTACCCCAACTAAGCCTTATACAGACCCCCCTAGGCGGTGCCACGGTGGAAACCCGCGATCTCATCGCATAGTAGAAACAGGGATATACCCACCTACACGACAAATGCTATAGACAGCACCTCACTGGATGTCAAACGCGCCAGCCCGAATTAAGCAATATATACGCCACACGGAGACCCAGTCCATGTGGGTAACCCTGGAGCTAAGTCATAACCTAGACTGTAACGTCTGGTGCTCCGAGATTTCTGAGGCTCCTTGCTCGAGGAGGTCCACCCCGCACTCAAAAACTGACTATTAATAGAGAAACAGAAAGTACACCTACACCTACACCTACACCCCACACCTTGAGAAACCATTCCATGGCCTAGGCTAGTCCATCAACCCGGTGCAAGGGGTTGGCTGGCTCACAGGGACTGTGGTCTCGATGCCAGGAGTGCCATCAGGCAGGAAAGAAAATTAGATAAATATATCATAAAGGTTACGTTCCCGTTCAGATATATGGTAAGTTAATGTACTGCCACGTAAGAGCGTGTCCCCATTGTTACATACGTGCGTGCGTGCCCCCCGAGTCACGATTGCATACATAATTATTGTACCCGCTCGCGGGACCATTAGTTCCGCCGCATCTATATCCGGGGATGTGTTGTGGTTACACAAACAACGGCATATATATATGTGAAGCAGAGTTATAAGAAATAACATAGGCACACAACGAATATATATAGACTAGTTGCACAACATAACGACAACGACACATCCCGGCGATAATCGGTTAACCCCTTTAGACCCCAAACCCCTCCCCATGAAATAATTCCAAGTGATTTTCCCCCCAAAACGGGTTTCCAGTGGTAAAGGCGTTAGGACCTCCCGTCGTTCGGACGACTATTTCAGCGAAGAAAGCTACCCATATCGTAGCAAACGTCGTCAGTAGAAAACGAAAACTCACACTTCTTACCATCAAAGGGGATACCCAGGTGTATCTACGCGAGTATCGGCGCGTTTCACGAAAAGGGCAGCCCTTTCCGGCTAAAGCGATTTCGGGGAATGAAGCGGTTCTTTGACTCAATATCATCGGAGAACGTCATTCTTGTGAACGTTGAATAAATATTCGTTAACACACCGCGAACATGGGAGTCATCATCGGATCATAGTGTTTTTGTTTTGTTTTCAGTGTTTGTGGTTGGATGAGCTGTACGTAGAGCTCCTCGATGGAGGACCCTCAGAAAAAAAACGGCGCGACTCTACAGTACCTTAGGTTTTCTTAGCATGATGCCGTGGACAAGATACACAGGTTTGGGAGCTGGGTACCTCTCTGATTATGTACCCCCCAGAAAAAACACACTCGTGTCCTGGTGCAAAACTATCTTCCCGATTAGGCCCAATTTTCTACACACATGCCGTTTTATTGTCCTCCTCAGTATGAAGGAAAACTAACAACACGACAACACAACAGCAACAACAAAAGCGGACGACAGCACCGATTTATTAACAGTAACAAACACAACAACAACGACAACAACAATCACCACAACAACAACAACGACAACAACAACAGCAACAACAACAACAATAGCAGCAACAACAACAACCACAACAACAACAACAACCACCACCACCACAACAACAACAACAACAACAACAACAACAACAACAACAACAACAACAACAACAACAACAAAAACGGACGACGACAACAACAACAACAACAACAACAACAACAACAACAACAACAACAACAACAACAACAACAACAACAACAGCAACAACAACAACAACAACAACAACAACAACAACAACCTCCACGACAACAACAGCAGCAGCAATAGGAGGAACAACAGTCACGAGTTATAAACAAATACAGGTCGAGGACCGATCCCTAACGATAAGCGGCTACAAGTAAACGAGACTTCAAAGAGTATTTTGCGCTTGTGCACATATGGAGACATTGTGCCCAGGGGGCCCATCGTCAAGTGAAGCAGCAGATAGTTGATCTACGTGGAAAAAAAGCAACACGCAAAATGTCTTACACCCCAGACACATTCTGGGACAAACAACGTTCTCCGCGGACAACGATGTCCTGATTTTCGGCGAAGACACAAAGCTATTTGTCCTCAGGACCGTCCTGCCGCATCCTACGATAGGGATATAGGGATGCTTCGATGCACGGTAGCGGTAGAGGTGAGCTTTTTTTTTTTTTGGAATCCTCCAACGGACGGGGAAAAATAAAGCTTTAGCTCACCACACTTCCACGTATTTTCATACACGTCGTGTGTCGATTCAACTCCATTGCCTTCGCACTCCAGCGAGCTAGCTGGAGTGTCCTTCAGTTTCCGCTATAGCGATAGCGTGAGCTGTCCCTACCGGCGATCCCCGTTACTACTCCGGCAGCACAAGCGGCCGTTGTATGCGAATGCGTGAGTACGTCGACCCGGCCTGACCCCGCTGAGGGTCAGGTGCGGTGGCAGATAGCCACTGGGAACGGCATCATCCCGGGTGGTATGGGACTTGCGCAAGCTCACCCTCCAACAAACCCCCCGGCCATGAGAGAACAGCCTTCCAACGGACTTGGTCCGGTTGCGGTCCACCAGACCCATTCAGGCGTTGGTTCGCATTGTTTTGGAGACATATCACTTGAGGAGCTTCAGACCTATCTCCCAAAAACCGTTTGGGGGGAAACTAAAACCGCTACAACACCCGATGAACAAGACCATGGCTCAGGTGTACAGCAAAAAAAGGTCACGCAAAACAAATAACCAAGTTCCGAGACGATTTCGGGTTAAGGAGCCCCGTCGTTCACCAAAGAAAAAACGGCACAAACGTGCTGAGCCTCTATCCTTGCACGCGTCCACCCTACCTTTCTGAGGCTTCTTATTGGAGGACGTGAGGACTTCCCCGGACCGAACCCAAACAATGACTGCTATGCTAACCCATCCCGTTGAATGTTCCCATAGCCTCGTAAATACAACGAACTATAGTGATTTGCGGTTGGTTTTGGATACGGTGAGGAGGATGTTAATACCCCGATTTTTACTAGACGCATGCTACGATCGAGGTGCACCACTTTTTTATGGGGTTCCTCAATCCGGGAGCTTAAGACCTGTCCCAAAATGTTGATCGAGAGAAAAGTAAAAACTGCTGCATACTGGATGAAAAATCCCATGGCCTCGAGGTACACAACGAGAATCATGTAAAGAAATGTCCGATTTCCGACGCTTTTGGGTTAAGGAGTGTCTTAAGTCATTCAGAAACCATTTCACACAAAAAGTGCTACCTCTATCGTAGCACGCCTCACTACCCGATTTTCACCACCCGAGCACGAACGACTCTGTACCTCACGGAAAAGCTCACTTCAGGCGTTTTTTTTTGGGGGGGCAGCATAGCTTTTACCACCCCACACCACGGATGTATATCTGACGCGTGCTACGATAGAGGCGCACCGCGTTTTCGCTGAGGTTCCTCAGTTTGGGAGGTCAAACACTCTCCCCCCAAAAAATGATCTGGAGAAAAATAAAACTGCGATCGGATGAAAAATCCCCATGGCCTAGGTACCCAACGAAAATCGTGCGAAATAAATGGCCCACTTCGGACCATTTTGGGTTAAGGAATCCCCGTCATTCAGAAACCATTTTCGCCAAAAAATGGTATACCTTTAATATCTCTATCGTAGCACGCGTCATCTCATATTTTAAGCAGCACGAAAGCTGAAGGTAGCAAAGGAACCGGTGGGTCCCTCGCGCGACTGACCCCGTGTGACTGCAAACAAATCTCCCAAACGTAACCGCCCCACACCGTGGGCTTGATCACAGTTCTTCAGGTGGGAAGTCCCCAATAGTCGTAGAACACATCACGCTTCCTACAAGTACACAAGACAGCGTGAACCAACGTTTAGTTCGCCATCATTGTCTCTGATTGACCCCTAGGCAGCCCATTCAGCGTCTAGACGCATACCCTACATCGTACTTGTGTATTACGTAACACAACACGCGATTGGTCTTGCAGATATGCTATTTACGGGGCATACTACGAGAGGGGTAACTCCTATTTATAATGCGTTTTTCCATTGGGGGGTTCTCTACCTTACCCAGAACTGACTCCGTCAGAAAGGGTGAAAGTGCAGCACGACGATAAATCTGATAGCCTAGATATGCCCCGAATATTGTCGCGGATCGCCAATAGTGTTCCAACAATTGAGAAGGTCTTTTTCTTGAGGGAGCCCCCGTCAATCGTTATTTCTCACAGGGCGGACCGGGTCACCACCCGCGCCGACCCGATCCGTAAGGCTAGGAAATCCCGTTACCGGACTAGACTCGATCCGACCCGACCCGTGAGATTTGGAGCAATATCTGACCCCGACCCGACCAGCGGGCCGGGCCATGATCCGTGAAAATCCGTGTGAATGTTTCACCCCCACTACCTAACATCGAAAGCGAAATTAGTTCATTCGAAGCCGTCACCCACGCATGTTAGAGAGTACGTCCAGGGTGTCGACGTCCGCCTCACAAGAAGAACGACGCTCACCCTTCGTGCGACTCGCGGAACACCTCATGGCTCATCGCGCTTGGTGCACACGCAAAACAAATGTCTGCCTGGTCGGAGAAAACCCGACGTTGTCCATCCCGGCAGCTGTCGGGATGCGAGGGTGTATGGCCATAATGACTACGTACGGCGGCGCGCACGCGAAAGGAATACACCCGACGAACTACCTACAACATCGTCTCCCATTCGAGGCGAAAGTAATCGTTCCCCTGATTTCCTTGTTGACCACAACGCACGTGCTACAGCATCGTTTCCCATCCAATGCGGAAATCAATTCAGGTCCCTTCTTTCCCATGCTACAGCCTGTGAGGTTTGTCCAGCTCCTCGGGTGGGGACAGGGGCGTTGCTCAACCATAGCGTAACACTCACCAACAGTACGAACGCCACCATTTTAGCAACCACAAAGACAAAAAATGCTGTATCTAATACCACTGATTGGGCCACCTCCGACAGCGGTTTCATCAACTTATCAGCACACTCGATCCCCGCATACGCTATCTCGGCGGGAAATACAGCCTAGCGCTTACCACTCAAGCCACTCGCGGGAGGCTGACCCAGCCGCCACACGCACTACAAGGTGTGTTCCGACGCCGGCAGAGAGTCCTCACAGCCCTTCATTCCTGCCAATGAGAGAAAGTGACGGAAGAAGGCCCTTGGACATGTTGGGATCACCTGCTCGGGTCTGCCAGTTACAAAAATGAATGCGGAAGAGATTGAAAAAAAAAGCACACACACGAAACGGTTACGTTGCTCGTTCCGGAGTACCAGGTACATGCGTAGTGTGGTGGGGGTCTCTCAATAGTGCCGGCTGAGTAGTGCCACCGCTCTCTATAGTGCCGGCGAAATCGCCTTACACGCCTGAAACTCTATTCAAACCCAATTTCCAATACTGCCGGTGCCCTGAAGAGTGCCGGCATTTAGGGCCGCCACGTACCGGCACTAGAGCCAGCCCTCTACTGTATGTGAGTGGTTAATGGATAACCTGGCACCAACAGCCCAAGTTGCGTATACCTCGATCACGAGCGTATACATAAGAGTGCTTGCGCGATACCAAACTTGGTTGGGCAGGAGTTGGTTAGCAAAACATGTAATACTATCATTAGTATTGAAATCGTCGAACGTCACAACCCAAGGCCGAACCAAACCCACCTAAAACAAACCATTTTCCCTACCGTTTGATATATAAAAAAGTCTAACTTAAGTGTTCCGGGGTTGGTTGGCCTTGCGTTCGGCGTTGGCCGCTCCTTAATTACTTTCACAGTTAGACGTTTATGCAACCCTATACATGCATAAAAGAGCTACAGCGGGGTGGTTGAAGGACGAAGAAGAACGCAAGGTGGCCCACGACGATGCTCTTCAAAACCACACCACATATACACCAAGAACAAGCGCATTCTAGGGTAGAGGTAGCAACCACATTTCTTCAGAAGCCTCCCCTCTCGATGAGGAGGTGCATACCTCACCTTGAAATGTGGTAAAAAAAGAAAGTGCCACCAGATGGACAATGACACGGCCTCGGTAAGGTCAGGTACTGTTAGGCTCTGTTAGGTATAAGGTGCACAACGAATAAACATCCACCGACATCGGGAAGTTGTTGAGTTGAGAAGCCTCGTCAACACAACTTTGGATTTGACCAACAACAATGATCTCTACCAGCCAAAAAAAAGCTGGTACCCCTGCTGGGTCACGTCTCCGTATCATTTGTATGAAAACTTAACAACACGCTACAGCTGTGAGATCGAGTGTTTCATCGAAACGTATCTTTGCAAGCTGTGTATGGTACTCCGATCGCGGGTGTTACGGGGTGTGCATGTCCTCAACAAGGATACGGGTCAGCGGCTCGCGACCCTTAGTGCTAGCTAGTACCAGGGAAAACAGGGTGATGCAAAGACGTTCAATCGTTGATCAAATTTGTGCACGCAAACTACACAAAATCCGCTTTGAGAGGGGCACACAAATCTGAGGTCTGTGGAACGCACCAGCTGTTTGTTGCAGTATGAAGCATCAACGAGATTTCAGATATAAAGGGGTAGAGCGTAGATTAGCTAAGGAATTAGTTAGGTATTATTAGTCTGTTTGACCACTGGCTAAAGGTTAACCAATAGCTTGCCCCCCAAAAGCCTTATAACACTGTCCTCCCCTGAAACAGCGGGATAGCAGGCCGGCCGGATATACGGGCGGATCTGTCAATATCCAAGCGGTTTCATTTCCTGGAGATACCCGGGAGAGTATTTTTCAAGTTCGGCATATGGGAAGAGTCTGAAAAAGTTATTTTTGTGGATGGTGGGGCTCGAACTCACAGCCCCAAAAACCCATGGTCTGTCGACGACGCCATTTTTTAAGGAATTAGTGGGGTATTAGTCCGTTTGACCACTTGCAAAAGGTTAAACTAATAACCTTTTGCTCACCCAAACTAAGCCTTATGTAGTGTTGCCATATATATGGTGTTTCTGGCCTTTGGAAGTTTCTGAATAGTTGACCTCCTCCAGTGAGAAACAAACGGTTACTCCGATACTTTTAAGAGTATGTAGAGGTTAGGACTAGCGCATAGAAACATGCTGGTTGGGTTGCGCGAAGGAATGCCTTCAAAGTCATGTTTCGGGTGAGATATTGAGCTAGCTCCTCATGTTAGGAGCTTAGGAATTGCTGCTGTACCCCTAGCGTGGGACGACTTATTATTGGGATTCCAGATATACCTGGTTTGAGTAGTGTAGTCATTATTTGACTATTAGCTGCTATTAGCTGATTGTTTGTGTATTATTCAAATATTGTAATATCAGGAACCTATCGACCACAACAGGGTACACACCCTTATTATAGTGTGGTCATTAACTTGGCTATTATTGTTAGCGCCCTCTCGTTCAGAACCATATCGACCAGAAAATGCTACCCCTTTCTATGAACAGTGTGTTCATTAGTTGACTATTTTTACCGAGGACCATTTCATAGTAATGAGGACCCTCGTTTTTAACAAAAATAGCCTGTATATCAAATATTTTTTCTAGCCAAATTAGGTCTTTATTAATGTGTTTCCCCGCAATAGTATACTATTACCGAGGACCATAGTAAATAGAATCCTGGATACACAAAAACTCGCCTACATATACTTCGATACACCATACTAGCCATCTTTGGTCCTGATTACGATGTTCCTCCGTACTTGTGTAAGAGTGTATTGGTCGAGGGAGCCCCGTACATTGGTCACTGGCATAACGACCGCAAAATGCAACCCAGCCCTACTAATGTTGTGTCATGACTTGCACATGAACTATTACTTGACTATTTAGTTGCCTACTAGTGTGCTATTAGTGTATTAGTGGTTGAGGAACCGCGTCAGTCAGTCACATATCGACCAGAAAATGCCACCCGCTGTTACCGTGGCACATTCCTGGTACTAATTACCATTTTCCAACGTTGCGTGTCAACGAACGCGTTGTTATGGCCCTTGAAAAACGCACACGACTTACAGCAGCAAGCACGAATGGACCAGTCTTGATCAACAACGAAAGGCTACCTGATCATACAACACAGTCGCCACACACCTGCTCGCGCTGCCATATTTATACAAACCTCAAAAGGCACTCCACAAGAAATGCCTACTAGTTAGTGCGTGAACCCATACCTGCTCGCGCTGTCTTGTCCTGACCACCTCAAACGGGTACGTGGCAAGAATGCCCACCAGCTTTGCCAGAAAATACGGCACCCGAGTGTGAGACGGGGGAATCCAAACCTCGCGCTTCTTGCGCCGTAGACCCCAGCGTCGGACCTCCTTAGCCGGCTGTTGACGAACCAACCACCTTTTAGCCAGTGCGGCAATGTTGTCGTTTCATTCCGTTCCCGTACGCATGAAGAATATGGCGCGCAGTAGGGATAAAAAAAACGGAAAGGTATTGGAACGGCAAGTATCTTGAGATCAAGGCCTCGGTAGAGGCGGGTAGCCCATGTTATCTACCGAGTTCTTCCAAAACCGATGAAAAATTACGGACATAAAACACAAATAACAAGTGCTACAATAAAGGTAGCACTTTTTTTTTTTTTTTTTTTTTCCCTGAGTGGCGGGGCTCCTTAACCCCAAACCGTCGAAATGCCATTCTTGTTTTACATAAACCTTTCTTTTTGTATGCCTAGGCCATCCGGTTGCACCTTCAGTTTGCCCCAAATCGTTCTTGTGACGCATGCTACGATAGAGGTATGCCATTTTTTGGCTATTTGGTTTCGGAATGTCGGGGCTCCTTAACCCCCAAACCGTCGGAAATAGGGTATTTGTTTTGCCATGATTCTCGTTGTGTACCTACCGTAGTCCATCGAATTTTTCATCCGAGGTAGCAGTTTAATTTTTCTCCAATTCATTTTTTGGGAGAGAGGTCTTGAGCTCCCAAAATCGAGGAACCTTACAGAAAAAAATTGGTGCACAACAACTTCTTCTAGATCGTATCACGCATGTTTTTGGTGAGAAGTACAGAGCTCTTCAAGTGAGGAGGAGTATTGAGAAAAAACATGGCGCACCTACCTCCACCGTAGCCATGTGTCACATTTTGTTGAAACAATCCCCATCATCAGTCAAATTTCATATGGCGGAGCATATCGCGGAGGAACCGAAACGTACGTACATTGGAGTCAGACACTCGCGCGACTACCCTTGAGTCCCAGAAAAATCGAGGCCATAACGTAGTCTCCTCGACCGCAGGCTTTTAGTTTTTACCAGTGTGCGCCGCAGACGTGCCGCACGGTACAGCAAGGGGATTTGCCGCCCCTGACCAAGGACATGGCAGGGGGAACGCATGCTACGGGATGTTCGACAGAGAGTAGCATTTTTTCGCTGGAACGTTTTCTGAATGACGGGCGGGCCTTTTCTACTGGAAAATCGTTTAGGGGTGGACGCAAGATACGGTGGGTGGGTCCCTTCTGGGAAGTTTTGTGCAGTGGCCTGGGTCACTTGCTCGAGTAACCCGTGTTTGTTTGCGGTCTGAAAGAGTTTTTGATGTTTTTCTTGGCGATATCAATCCGAGATAGAATGGTAAGCTTCGCTGCGCAAACAAAATCGCCTAAAGTATTTTCGTCCGCGAGGTACTGAGTCACTCGACTGGCTCAGACGCGGAGGTGAAAACTGGAGTACCTCCCTGCCGTAGCCTTGGTCGGTGACAAATTATTTGGAATTAGCATTGGCAGGGGTGTTGGGGTTCTTTTTGGGGACAATTATTTGGAATTAGCATACCTAAGGAGGGGTGTTGGGGTTCTTTTTTTTGGAATTAGCATAGGGAAGGGTAGTGGGGGGTTCTAAACTTTACCCGAAATCTCCAGAATTTCAGCTATATAATAATTCGGAATATTTTTCGCTGTATACCTAAGCCATGGGGTTGCTCGTCGTGCAGCACTTTTGTTCTTCCCCAAAAGTCAGCTTTTGGGAAAGATACAGGAGCTCCTCAAGCGGCGAGTCGTAGGAAACAACGGTTCACCTCTATCGTGGAACGCGTTGGGGGCGAAATATGATACTAGTTAAAAACACTTAATTGTTTCCCACCGTCGAAGCCGATATCGTCATGGTGCGGAGTCACAGTGCTGCATGCTGCGGAGCCGATTCGCACGCGCAGACTGGATCGGTAGTCACCCGCGCGAGCGGTTATGAGCCTCGGAAAAATGCGACCCCAAAAATGACCCCCTTATTATTAACCATAACTATCGCTCTCGTTGGATTTGTTTGACGGACCAATACTATGTGCGGGGGTATGCACTATGCTTGTACTACGTATGCACTATTTGAATGATGTACTAAGTGCCCCGATTTCATTGCCGACTGTAGGTCACTCGGGTGGGTGGCTCTGTACCTCACTGCACCTCCCTCAGGCGCGTGGTACGATACGGGGGGAACCTTTTGGGTGCTTTACCTCCATCGCAGCACACGTTTGTTGCGTTTGGGTGATGTACTATAATAATAACTGCTTCTTTTTTTTTTTGTCCCCCGCTTCCTCGTGCTTAAACGCCCCACCTACTATCGAAATCCGCCTGAGTAATGTGGTGAGATTGGAAATTTACTAGGAATTAGTATAGAAAAAGGTTCATTTGCGATGAGACTGGAGACAGAAGGTTTCAATTTAGAAGAATTGGATGTTTGATTAGGGAAAATGCAATTTCTTCATGAGCAAGAATTCCGGCTATCCTCTTTGTTCAGTTGTGTTATGACGGAATTTAGTTCATGAGGAATGACAGGTTTTACCGAATTAAGGCAGGAAGAGATTAATTATGAATTGAGAGGAACCAACGGGAAAATGTACACTAAAACGCAGTAGTTTGGTGACATTTTCATGGGTTATTGCACAGAGAAAATAGGATAATCTCAAAGAGAGGAAAGACAAGTGTCAGTTGGAGACGAAAGTAGCAAGGCTAGACAGAGCAAGGACAGAGGAGTCACGGGAAGCTTGAGAAGAAGTGAGTCTTTGCTAGTGAAGGTAGTCTATGTAGGCGTTAAGTAACAGTTATCTGAGGAGAGCCTGTTTTTCCTACAGGTACTGTTGAAGTACTGCTTTGTGTTGTTGAAAATAGGAAGAGTTATGTAGCAATTTGGAGCAAAATGAGCAAGGAAAACGAGCCACATCGGATCAGTCTCGTCACTTCCCTGCTCTCAACCATTTCTGCAGAGACACTAATAAAAGTTAATTTTCCTTGATCTTGAGCCACTGTACCGACACCACGAACATCAGCAACCAGTTTACACATCAGCATCTACAAAGGAGTCAGCCAGACCCCATCTCCTTTCAGTGGCGTCGTCGGCAGGACGTGGTAATAAACACTTCCACGCCCTGGATATCGCCTCATTATCGTTTCAGAGCCGTCCATGCCGCTGGTGCAATTCCCACCCACCCCCGTCCCCAACGCCTCCTCCTTCCCCACCACCCACACCATCGCCTAGACCTAGCACCACGCGTATAGCAAACCCCTACATCTATGCGACCTAAAGCCCCCCCCCCCCGCCCCCGGCCCACCCCGCCACATTCCCCCCCCTCCCCCACAAGAAATATTTATAGTTTCCACGCACAAATTGACCTGCCCCACCCGTCCCCTCCCCCCCCTCCCCCCCTCCCGCCCCCCTTTTGATCAAAATCAGGCCCCCACGTCCTTAAATACTCCGCCCTCCCCTCAACGGATATTCGACTTACAGGATTCACTTGATAAACGGATGCATTTCCTTCCACAGCTGTCAGATTTTGTCCCCCTCAGAAACGGGTTTTAAAGTTTCCGCGCACAGCCTGCCTAACATCACCCTGTTGACCCTGATAGCTACACTGTAGTTGCAAGGGGAGTCGCCGACCTATATCCTTAGTGAGGACACACAACCCGTAATACGCGCGATCGGAGTATCACACAAAGCTTGCAATGATGAGTTTCGACGAAATATTCGATCTCACAGCTGGAGTATAATTTAATTTTTATAATATTAGTATAGAGCGTCGTAAGGAAGAGAACGTTATAAAGAAAACGGTACAACTCTACCGTAGAATGCGTCCTCACAAGACACATTGTATTGGCGCAGTGCAGTAATTCCGCCAACAATAACCAAAAGTTCCAAGACAGCAAATACTCCGGGTAGCCACGTTATCACGGGCTTTGCTAAGAACTCCCTCGCCTAACGCAGCCTCGATCGAAGTGCGTCGACACTCATGACACTAACTGCTAGAAAAAGCTACTACAAACAGGCGCAAGCTACGAGAGTGGCAGCAACTTTTGGTAAAAATATTGCTGACTAATTGACAGGCCGCCTCAACCGAGGAACTAGCCGATGTCGCGGTGTTTACAATACCGTTTCTTGCATACCCTGGCCGGGGGATTGTTCACCGCGTTATAATTTCGGATGATTTTGTCCTAATCAACCCTTCCTTGGGTATTGCGTGGACTTGCGAAACAAGAAGCTTCAGAAACGTAGTGTGTCCCCTATCGTCAGCGCGCGTCAAAAAGGCATGGACATGCCGACAAGGGAGGGTGGAGCAAGGAGAGCAGCGGCGCACAACAGCGTGGTACCTCCCAACACACTAGCACACCCAGTCCACGATGAGACGCGTACATCATATTCAGGGCTTTTCACGGGCCATGACCCGACCAGCGGGTCGGTCGGGCCATGAATATTTCCAAATATAGCGGGTCGAGTTCGGTCGGATCAGGAGGTGCTCGATATTACACGGGTCGGGTCAGCAGTTCTACAAACTCACGGGTCGGGTCGGTTCGGGTCCGGCCGGGTCGGGTTAGGCCGACGCGAAACCGACATGCTCTTCGAGAAGAGGCCGGTGAAAAGCCTCGGGATATTGAACTAGCGCGACTTCCTGAACAATGTCACACGATTCGTGAAAATGTAGCGTTTCTTCGTCACGATTCCTGACATTTTTTGTTGTGTTCGTTCGGAACGACCCTCAGTGTAACGCCCCCCGTTAAGTACGCATGAATTAACACCCGCGTGTCTGATGTTATTATTCCATTGTTACTGTTTTTTGTAGTCCTATAATTCTACTGTTGTTGGCTTTTTAATTTAGTTTGTATCCTTGCCTTTATGATCTACGGGGCGACCTTTCTCCTTACCGCGAATGTCACGATCTTTCAACTGCGGGTTCTTGCCGGCCGCAATCAGTTGCATCGTTGTTGCCGAAGATAACACCTCTACATTGACGAAGTATACTTAGAACTACAGTAGAAGAAACGTTTTCATAGCCATGTAGTGGCATTTTTTTGGGTCGTATCTCTACCTTTGCAATGCGATCTATTTTATATCTTGGCGTACACCCCGTGTGGTCCTCCTGTCGGCGGCACCTTGATCCTTACCAGTTTATGCACCCGCTTGGTTTGAAATGTTTGTGTGCTGTAGCTTGAGGGAGGAAGTGCAGGCTGGCGAGAAGCGGGACGGTCTATCCTGGCGGCCGGGGGTCCTGCGGGATTTTATAAAGGGTTGCTGGATTCTTGCTTGGGGTGCAGCGAGAACGTTATTGTCTTCGTTGTTCGGGGACGAATGGACAGGTAGCTTCTACACCTAGATGTGTTGTGCTGAAGTGACAAAACACATAGTCTACATATGTAAGTCAAGTTTCTAATATAACGGGTACACTGGGAAATTAGCGGCCATCCGACCCTCTCGGCGTTAGGGGCAGAGTGTAGCAACTATCTTCTGCGGACAATATATATATATATATATGGGATATTTTATTCACGATAGGGGTGTGGTGCTGAAGTGACAACAAAGAGCGTACTGCTGTGTTTGACCACGTGGGCCCACAACAAGCTAACTTGTCACCCGGCAGACCAAACGTAAGGCCCCTCTCGGTAGGAACTCGCGCTAGGGATTCCTGACTGATTTGAGTAGTGTTAAAATTTTACGTAAAAATCCCCTGGTTGGTGGTGTTGTTATTTTCTTGAAAATGTGACATTTCAGAATTTCACTATAAATGTCAGGAATCGATGAGTTTCTCAGCAGTCAGCAGTGCAGGTGTTAAGGAATTAATTAGTGGGGTATTAGTCCGTTTGACCACTTGCACAGGTTAACCGATAGCTTACCCAAACTAAGCCTTATAACACTCTCCCCCCCTGAAACGGCGGGATAGCAGGTCGGCCGGATATACGGCGGACCTGTCAATATCCAAGCGGTTTCATTCCCTGGGGATACCAAGGAGAGTATTTTTTAAGTTCGACATGGGGAAAATCTGAAAAGTTTATCATTGTGGATGGTGGGGATCGAACCCACGACCCAAAAAACCCACGGTCTGCCGACGACGCCATTTGTTGAGGAATTAGTGGGGTATTAGTCCGTTTGACCACTTGCACAGGTTAACCGATAGCTTACCCAAACTAAGCCTTATAACACAGGCACCAATACTACGCGATTAGCGTGCAGCATCTTGACATAGACTATACATGTAGATGCTATGTCGCTGACCATTGCGACATAGCGGCAGCAGCAGCGGCAGCAGCAGCAGCAGCAGCAGCAGCAGCAGCAGCTGCGGCAGCAGCAGCAGCAGCAGCAGCAGCAGCAGCAGCAAGCAATGCGCTCAATCTCGACCCCATTTATTTCCATCGAACACGTTGAACATACAACACACCTTTCAAAAAAAACTGACAGCAGTACGTAGCCGCTCCACAATAATTTCTTGATTTTTTTGCTGTAGTACGCACCAGGTCGTACCTGGTAGGCGTGTAGTCTAGTGGTTCACCTGGAGAGGATTAGCCGCAATCATGGGCAGAATTGGCGTCACAACGACCCTTACTAGGTATGGGCATATATATGCCCTCCGGGTCCATAACTTCCATGTAGCGCTTCCCCCATCCAGCCTGCTCAACAGGTCGGACGCTGACAGCAGATGATGATGCACAGGTTGCTTTGAAGTCGGCGCCAGAACTGAACAAGAAGCAAATATGAAGCAGATTCACCGCCAACGAAGGCCAGCGGAGCGTCCTTTTACTGCGTGCAGCTCCCTTCGAAGCTTGGTTAGGCTGAATACCCTCTTGGTGAACTCATAGCTCAAGGGTTATAGGCAGGGACGCTTACAGCGGTAAAAATACGCCGCATTGAAAGGGGAAACAAACCCGTTTCACACTGAATACATTTTTCAGCAATTTGAAAATATGTGGAATCTTGAATCTTGATGTAGACTAGCTCTAGTCTATCTAGTCTATAGTCTAGTCTAGTCTAGTTCAGTATGGTTGGGGTGGTTGTAGAATAAAATAGTGTTGGGGTGCGCATGACTGCTGTTGAGGGAAACGCGAGACACACACATGCATGATGATGTGAGTAAAAAAATGGCGGGCGTGTGGCGACACACACAACCAAGAGCACGGATGTATGGCGACAAACGCGAGGAAGGCAAAGAAGTAGTAGCAGTAGTAGCCCACCACAAGCACGGCCGAGAGAGAGGGCCCTCCCCGCCTGGCTGTGGTGGCACAGCCGCATCTACCTCGTGTCCGTGCCCGACAGGGCTGGGTGGTGGTGGATGTGGAGCGTTTGGAGGGGGAGGTGATATCGTTGTGTGGGGCGGGTGGGGTGTGTGTGGCAATGAAAACTGGTTTGCTGCTTGCAGGATTAAAGGATCAACTTCAACCAAAGAGCCCCCCTCGCAGGATTTGTAACCCCCTGTGTTACGGTTTGGGATCGTTCGGGTTCAATAATTGATTCTTGATTCTTGATTTTGAAATTACTTGAACGCTACCATAATTGCTTCGAAACCCCTTGTGGGCAGGAAGTCGTAGGAAGGGGAACATGAGTAATAAGGAAGCATAAGCACCACACGTCGGTTGCGAACCACACGACCCCAAGAGTCGACATGGAGCGCAGTAGGAAACGGAAGAGATCCCTACTTTTGCTAGCTGCGTGCTTCATGCTGTTGGAGGAGGAGGAGGATGAGGAGGAAGAGGCGTTGATGAATACATTCCATCCTCGCCATAGGCAAGACCTCTTGGAAGGGAACGTGGTGAACAGACGCAAGCCGTCTGAGAAGCGCTGGTGGCACCGTGAGGGAAGACACTTGGACTCGAAGTGCTTCTACGGCCTTTTCAGGATGATGTGAGCAATACATCGACCCATGGTATAGTTGGTGGACAGCGTTGCGGGACCGCAACTTGGTACGTTTGCCGTAATATGATACAGGCGTGCTGTAGTCACGCATTCGGAGCGAATGATCGAGCTAAGCTGGAATGATCCATACAGCAGCAGCAGCAGCACTATCAGGTACATCAGATTGGTGCCGCAACGGTATATGGCAGGAGTGCTGCTGCTGTACATTACATGTGCTCCACGCCGTCACCTTTCCGTGTTTCCAAGACGAACTCCCGAAAACCACGGGTTTGTGCGAGCACGATAATCCGAACTCCGATAAGTGCGAGAGTAGATACCAATGCGAGCAACCAGCACCAGTCCGAGGACGGGCACGTCGACGCGCGCAGCAGTTGCTATGTTTGTGGGTAGTAAGCGGTATTGTGCAAGGCTGGCCTTTGCAGCGTGCTGCAGAAGGATATGTGTAGTCGCAGTAAAAGCTGGTCTGCCTTTCAATAGTCGCGGTAAAAGCTGGTCTCTGCCTTTCAAGCTGTTAGGTACCGTAGACGATGTGCGAACGCACGTCGATGCCGCACCGTTGTGTTCCTCGTAGGTGTTCATGCCAAGTAGTATGTAGCCCATTAATAGCTGGACAACACGCGGTATTGACTTGGCTGGTAATGCACCGGGCAAAACAAGCTGTGAAGCAGCAGGAGAGCTGTTCTGCTCGTGTATTCATAGTTTTTTTTTCAGGCTGCCTTGGTACGGGGGGTTGCGCACGAGTATGTACGAGTTCGCATTAATAGCTACAAGCAGTGGTATTAATAGGAAGTCCATCAGCATTACAGTTCACGACGAGGCATAACACGTACACTCTTCTAGTCATAGTAATGGTCAAGGTCTTGCACTTACGCGCAACGCGAAGTCTATGCGATTGCAGGACCACCGGGCGAAGTTGTTATTTGGCCATGGTATTAGCCCTATTTTTTTGTCGTCCCTTCTGCTCCCCCGGTCCTTGCCTTCAATTTGTTTCGCGCATACAGGGTTCAGCAGTCCCACTGCCCGTCGATTTTGCATCGAGTGTTGCTAACTTACGCTCTCGCGCATTCCACAAGTCAATGTGTGCACAGGAAAAAAGTCCCTACGAACTTATATATATATTATACGAGTATGCACTCAGGGGGACTCGAGCTCACGAAACTGACTTATACCAGGCTCGAGGATAAGCTGATACGCCACCGGGGTATGCCATATATTAATACCTGCTTTCCCCCCCCCCCCCCCCCCTCCCCCCCCCCCCCCTCCCCCCCCCCCCCCCCGCCCCGAACGCCCCCTCCTTCCCCACCACCGGCTCCATCGCCTAGACCTAGCACCACACGTATA
The DNA here is from genome assembly GCA_012845835.1 of Undaria pinnatifida. NCBI lineage: Eukaryota > Phaeophyceae > Laminariales > Alariaceae > Undaria > Undaria pinnatifida. The sequence continues at coordinate 1,420,871 of JABAKD010000021.1, forward strand.
GCAAGCCCCTGAATCTATGCCACTTAAAGCCCTTGCCACCTCCCCCCCCCCCCCCCCCCCCCCCACCCCCCACCTCCCCACTCCCCCCACCCTATCCCACCCCCACCCCCTCGAACACTCCGCCCTCTACTCACTAATTGTACGACTTTGCAGGATATACATGTTAAACTGGTGCATTCTTTCCCAAACCGTCACATTTATCCCCTTAAAAGAATGTATAGTTTCCACGCACAGATTGAGCTGCCCCACCCGCCCCACCCCCGCCCCAACCCCCCCCCCCGCTTCCCCTCCCCCCCCCCCCTTCAACCCCGCTCCCTTTTGATCAAAACTAGGCCCTCACGTCCTTCAAAACTCCGCCCTCCCCTCACCGGTTATTCGACTTACAGGATTCACTTGATAAACGGATGCATTTCCTTCCACAGCTGTCAGATTTTGTCCCCCTCAGAAACGGGTTTTATAGTTTCCGCGCACAGACTGCCTAACATCACCCTGTTGACCCTGATAGCTACACTGTAGTTGCAAGGGGAGTCGCCGACCTACATCCTTAATGAGGACACACAACCCGTAATACGCGCGATCGGAATATCACACACAGCTTGCAAAGATGAATTTCCACAAAATATTCGATCTCACAGCTGGAGTGTAATTTCATTTTTATAATAATATTAACACCTGGCACATAACTATTAATAATACATACTTCGCCGCCAAACTAGACCAAATTCGATGTCACATATTCTATTAATACAGCTAGCCATTGCTGTAGCGGCGTTTTTATTGCATTTTTCATCTGACAATGCAACAACGCAATGGTGGGAACCATGGCGCTAAATGCTTTGATCTCAGCATCGTACGAGTTTATCACAAATTAGTGCACTAACTATTTAATGTTGAGGGACCGTGGCGCTGTGTGCTGCAATATCAGCATCGACACGAACCAATGCTGAATACTTATTTTCTGACGCTCAAAGCTTCGCTCGAACCGCTGGTCCAGTGACGCGCAATGCCGAGTCAACGCGATTCCAAAACCATTGACCAATGGAAGGGACGGTCAAAGCGAAGGGTTTGTTTGCTGAATTTATACCTGTGATGTGCTTCGCACATACGGACAGGGCTGACGGCTGACACCGGAACGGAGAACAGTACACCTGCTTTTGTCAATATATTCTATGAGGGCATTGATGTATTGTCCCTTCGACAGTAGAATAACGCGTCGACAATAACGTAATCGTCAGTAAGCCCCTCGAAACCAACCTCACTGTTTGTACTGCTTGTTGCATATCTGTGTAACTATGACCACCTCCGACCGCAAGCGCTTCCAAAGCGTAATCGAAAGAGCAGTCGCTAACCACACAAAGAGCTACAAACATCGGATGCGAATAGCACTGCGCTCGCGCGTTCCGACGCACAGAAAAAGACCGTAGTGTTGCCTTTGGTCGACCCTTCCATCGGGTTGTGTCGCCTTGCGGTATGGCTCCATCTATCAACAGCTCTGCCCGCATTACGTAATATCCCAATACACAGGTGCACCATTGGTAGTTGTAGTCGAATTGTCGTATATAATGCTTACTGCTGTAGCTATGCTATGTGCCAGCCACAAAATTACTCACCATGCTGTAGCTATGCCATGTGCCAGCCTCAAAATACCCGGTACGCAACATTCAATGCATCATTGTCATTAGCGTAAAGTAAAGTTTGCGTTGGTTGTTCTCTATTAATAACTCAAAACAGTAAAGACACGACTGAGCACTAGAAAAAAACTCTAAAACTTTGAACGATGGCTGAAAAAAAGACTACAAGTATCGACATACGCGTAATGTGGACGGACCCACGTACAAATTGAAGCGTTTCTAGGATTCACATGTAATGTAAGAATGCAAGAATGCTGGGTTCCGAATGGGAATAACGGACAGCGAATTTGACGCCGGCAGGAAGAATGAACTTATTTTTTAAGGTTATACGGTGGATGGCGTTATTGTTCGACGGTCGACGCCGCACGTAGGACACAGAAGACAGCACGAGTACAGCTGTACGTTTATTATAATGTTCGGCACTTTATTCACGACCACGCACTGAGTGCGTCCATCAATTCTGCCGGCTTTGCTGCCCATTAGGTCTAGTGCCTTTGCTGCCGGCTGCTAGCTTTGCTGCCTGCTGCAATCTGTCTTCCCTGCCTGGTGCTACCTTTGCGGCTTATGCCGCCTGCTGTGGCCTGTGGGCTTCGCTGCCTACTGCAAGCTGACTTTGCCGACCTTGCTGCTTGCTGCTGCCTGCCGGTTTTGCTGCCTGCTGCTGCTACCTGCACTACTTGCTTGGTTGCTTGCTGATGTTATGTGTTGCTGCCTGCTGGCGTCCGGTTGCTGGCTGGTGCTGGCTGGTGGTGCCGTAAATCATTCACCGACGCAGGCAGCTTGACAACAGTTAGGAAGATGCACCCGCGCGAGTTTCTAGCGACAGCTTCACTACCTTGCAGCTACGTACGGGTTTCATACCGTAAGTAGGCATGCCTGGTCTAGAATAACGTCCAACCGGGTCAACCCGACCTTTGCAGGCGGGCCCTGGACTAGAAGAACCCTCCCCACCCTCTCTGTCCTGAATCGGATGCCCACCATATGTTTCATGTAGTCCTACGACTTTACACGCTGCAACTCTCGACTTGGTAAAATTCCTTCGCGTTGAAAGCTGAAGAGGCAGAATGGGAACCGGGCAGCACATACGGTCGTCGTGGAGAAAGGCTATCATGAGTCACATGCTTACGTCGACATTCGTTAAAATACCGCTAACGTTTAGCCGGAAGTGCACGAATTTTTGTTTGTACCAGGCACGCGGTGAAATGGCCGGCTGTATTTTTGTTTTTACTCTTAAGTGTACTTTATATATTATAGAGCGTCAAGCGAGACAAGGTCTCATCGTGCCTGCCGACGCTGTAGGTCCTCTTGTCCCGCTGGCAAAGGCTGGAGATGGACGTGCACCTGATCGCTGGATCGATCGCAACCTAAACAAGGAGAACATCAGGATAACCACGCAACGATACGACATGGTTCAAACACGAACGAAAATGTGTCAGTCCTGTATTTTGCTGGGCCCGTATTCCATGCAGGTAGAGCACCCAGAAATCTCCTCGATACTCATTGTCAGAGGTATGTAGACTCTCTGACGGCGTTGGTTGGGTGTTGTAGCTGCCGCGGAGAACCGTTGCGTGGGCATTTGTGCGTTGACCTCCTCAAGCACATTGGAAACAAGGCGAGACTGTAGTTACTTGCTCAGGACAATCTTTGAACGAGAGCCCAGCAGCGTTGAGGGTAGACTGATATTCTACGCCAACTCTCGACCACAGGGCGTTTGCCGGCGTGACTCTTAGCTGAGGTTGCAGAAAATGTGATACCTACTCGTGAGCCATCTTGCAGCAGGGGTGAAGCTGATGCGCTTCAGAGCTCCACCATTATTAATAGGATATCAATATATCATCCGAAACATGAATGTGAAGGCATTCGTTCGCGCAATCCGACAAACTCTTCTATTCGCTAGCCCTAATGCACGAACATGCTCCTAGAGTAGCGGACGAACCGGTGGGTCCTCACTTTGGCCCAACCGGGCAGGTTCGTTTGGCCCAAATCGTGCAGCCCCAGCCGTGGTATGGCTCTCGTGATACGTCGGAGTTCCCTCGTAGATGAGCAGAGCTGACTAGCGCTGTCGCTTTTTCGATCACTTACTGCTGCAGCGCTGGCTGGATGGATAGCAATGGCTATTCCACGACTCCTCTTTCGCTTTCTCCACGGTATTTGCAGTTGCAAATATATTGGAAACGTCGTTTTCAACACGCCCGGAAGCAGAGTGGTTGAAGTACTCACTGTGGCCCCTTTTTGTACACACCCGCGAGGGCATTTGAAATACGCGTTGTTTGTGTACGAGCAGAGAAGCTTCCATCAACGTCACGGCCATCTCTTATACTATTGGTGCGCAGGCGTAGGGGTTTCTCTTGACGGCACATTGCATTAGGCGTAATGTTCTGAATGCGCATCGCGTTGCTTAGGGAATATGTCATGAATTGGAAAAGCGTCGCGTGTTATTTAAAGTCAGCGCTTTTGTATCGTGTCGAGGCCATAAATTGGTGACTTGTAATGGCTATATGCTCGCGATAAACGATTGTCTAGAGCGCGAACTTAAGCCCCGCATTTCTTTCGAAGATCAAAATCCACATGGGATCCACCATGACAGGATAATGTTTCAGAAACGTCTAGTCACGGCCGTCACCCCAGGCATCCATTATCATTAACACGTGTAACGTAGTTGACCCGCTGTGGGTTATCGGAAGACCTAGTTTTTTTTTAAAGGACACAGTAGTATTCAGCCAGAATATCGCGATTAATGGAGGAGAGCGTTCACGGTAGCGTTTGAGACCAATTTCGAACGTACCTCGTCTAGCCGATCCCTAGCGAAATATCATAGCGCGTTGTTTGAGCTTATCCCTGGCCGCGTTGAACGCAACGTTTCCCGAAACATTCAACGCGGTATGACACGGTGATGAGCAACTTTCTATCAGGATGCTAGTGCCTTTTCTCACCCCCCCCATCTCGCCTCCTGCGCGCTGGTTTTGTTTGCCCGCGACGTTTTTGCCTTGACCCCCGCCTCAGGTGGCCAACCTTTTGGCGCCTTGTGGGGGCTCTTTACGGTACGACGAAATGGCGTGAGACACCCGGTTCGGGCTTCGACCCGTGTGAACGAGTAGCGCTTACACTGTTTCATCTCGGGCAGGCCGACTCTGGAAAATCGACCAGCGCGCTCTTTCAGATGCCAGAGGGATCCGTGACCGAGATCACAATGTCTGTCGTGGAGCTTATCCTGTCTAAACTTGAGGAGGACTACATCCAATGGCCGACCATACCCGAACAAGAGGCCATGTCTCGACGCTGGGAACGCGAAAAGTTTCTACGGTGAGCGCCTTTTCCATGGTTTCGTGGCATGGAGTGCGCCACGAATCTTTTGCGAAGTTCGAGGCAAGGGTCTAGTCAAGGTCTTGGTCAGGTTGAGTTTCAATACGATACTGCTTCCGATCGTTACGTCGTATTTGCATCTTGCGTGCTAATCAGGTGCTTGTACGTTAAATACGTGGATTTATGATAATCGTTCAGACAGGCCTTTTTCAGGGGTTAGGTCAAACCTCGCTGGGTCCTGTCCGGTCGGGTCGGGTCACGCGGACCCGCGACAGGTTTGAGAGGTGTTGACCCGAGCCAAGCCGACCCGGGAAATTTAGAAAACCCGACCCGACCTGCGAGTTGTGAAAAGCTGTTGACCGGATCCGGCCCTAACTGTGACATTTTAAAGCCTCCGGTCCTGACCCCGACCAGACCGGCCACATTTGAAAGCCTGTAGACCGGGCCCGACCCGACCCGCCTCACTCCGATTGACCCGTGAGGTACGGGTCGCATGCGGGTTTGACCGACTTGCCCCGTGATGTAGCTCACGGGTCACAATCTAAAGCTCATGGGTCCGAAAACACACAAAAATGATTGTGATAATATCTTTGGTCGGTTGGTTTGTCCTTGGTCCCTTGTCTTTTTCCCAGAATTATGTACTCTCGTTTTTGCAGTTTTTTTTTTTCACGTTTGTTTTGCATATGTTGTGGCATTCACGCAATAATTAGAAATAGTACAAAACCGACACATGCGCAATCAGCTGCGTCCGTAGCGCTAGACCCCCCGGGTCGACCCGGCAGCTCTGACCATGTGGCTTCGGCTTCCACCCCGACGATCGAGCTAACTGTGCAGTCTCCGACCCCGGCAAGCAGCCTAGCTGAGCCGTCACAGGCATCAAGCCCATAACTGGCGTGGGGGATCTGGTAACAGGGGCTGCGATCTGTGAGGGTCCGGGGTCTGCTGCTGGTGCTGCTGCCGCTGCTGCTGCTGCCGCTGCTGCTGCTTCGACGACTGTTCCTGCCTTTTTTTCGTTTTGTCATATTTCGCGCACTGGTGTGAGATGGTAGGTATTTAATGCGTACGTACGTCATGCATGGGTTCTTGCGCTGCCATGTGCCGTCTTTATGTTTGTACCCTGCAAGCGTTTATGGCCTGGGGTTTTAGTGGACTTGCATGGATGATAACATGCTTGAAAATTATCTCCGGCTATATCCGAACGCGGGATTCGCGTTGTATTGAGTATGTCTCTGGTACGACTAGCTCCTGCCTTGTATGATTGTTCTGCACGCTACGACAACATAAAATCGAAGTATCGGCACGAGAGAGGCTTTCGTGCAGCAAGCGGGGAGGTTGGTACTGGTATGTTATTCGGACATGCGGGTCGGATCCGGCACGACGAAACGGTCGTCCGGCAGGAAGAAGCGGCAAGTTTTGAAAAAGGCGAATCTACAGGCCGAATCCGCGGGTTCGATCCGCGGGTCAGCCCAAACCAACCCACGGATTATGGTGGCTTGACAGGCGAGGTACCCGTATCTCAGCGGTGATAACCCGACCCGACCCGCGAGATATCCACTGCCTATGGACCCGACACAACCCGACCCGCGAGATTTCCGAACTTCTTGGCTCGACCCGACCCGACCTGCGTGATTTTGAACCATTTTGACCGACTCGACCCGCCATTTTTCAAACCTTCTTGACCCTAACCGTGAAATTTTAAAGCGCAATGAACCGACCCGATCCGACCCGACCCGACCCGACCCGCGGCGTTTAGAAACCTTCTTGACCCGACCTGACAGTGATATAATAGTCATGAGCCGTTAACAGCCCTTGTTCCTTTTTCTTAGCTTCCTATTTGTTTTGTGCCGTTCGGCATGCAAATATATTCCTCAGGGGGATTATCGGAGCCATGGGGGGAAGTCACATCAAAATCGACACCCCACCGCCTGATATCTGTATCCACTACTACAATAAGAAGCGATTCACCTCGGTGGTGCTCCTTGGCATCGTTGGCCATGACGGCGCCTTTACGTTCGTCAATGCCGGCGCACCGGGCGGATGCAGTAACGGAGGGATTTGGAGGGCTTCCGGTCTACACCATGCCATGCACGAGGATGTGAAGCTGCCTGCATCAGAGAGGTCTGTCTTGGGCGAAGGAATGGTGATCCTTGGCGGCTCAGGTTTTGCCGAGGTGGACGCGAGCACACGGACTCCGTACGCCAACCCCATCGCACGCGAGCAGCGACTGTACAACTACTTGCACTCCAGGGCCCATCTTCGGGTGGAGGGCGCGCTCGGCAGGCTGAAAGAAATGTTCCCGTGCCTGAGTACTGGCCTTCCCGTCAAGCTCGCCAACGCCGGCAAGGTGATCACTGCATGCGTCGTCATGTACAACTTCAGGTTGCGCGACGAAAGAACGCGAAGTGGCCGAAGGGAGCACGCACGCTGCCCCCAACCGGCGCCCACCGGCGGGGTTGCAGGCGGGCCACCCGGGATGGCAGGCGCGACCCGCGACCTGGAGACGGCCTACCTGGCTGAACACCACATGATCAGAGTCTTCGGACAGCCTTGATCTGGGTTAGAGCTCCGCCGATGGGCGCAAGGGCGCCGTCAACGCAGGCGGACTAGCGCGCAGAGAGCCGACGTCAGAGCCAACCCACAAGTACGTCGCCGTGACTAATATTATAGCCCCCTTGGCGTCGTAGCTCTTGAGCTATAAATCCCACGGTACGGAGTTCTCTTTTTTGAGCCCAACAGACGTTTCTGAACGATTTGAGCTCCTTGTATGTGGAACTATCGTGGACTGGTATGATGTTTTTTTCCGAGTACTCAAATGTGTTTTCACGATAAGCGCGCATGGAAGCGTTGGTCGAGTTGCACGAACGAATACCTTCGAAGGCTGACTTCGGGGTGAGATCGTGAGCTCCTCGTGTTAGGAGCTCGGAAACGCGTGCTGCATCCCTTGCGGGGGATGCCTCCTCAGCGACTTCCCGAGCGTGTCCTTTGTTGTTGAGTCGCTGGAGTTGGTTGCGGTTAGGTCAAGCTTCGCTTCCCCGGTAGACCGGTAGACTGCGACCAACACCGGACACATGCCGACGCTATCGTAGAGGTGCCCCAACCATTGTTGTTTCTGAGGGTCCTCACTTGAGGACCTTCCAGAGATTTTTGTTTTTTGAGGAAAGCCTAAAGTGCAACCCGAGGAAACATATCATGACCTGCTGTAGGTGTAAAACGGGGAAAAGAAGAGCAAAAAGCAAAGAAAATGGCACCCCAGCGATATTAGGTTTGAGGAGTCTAGAAATTTAGAAAAAATCGGTTTCGCCCAAACGTGCTACCTTTGTCGTAGCAGGCGCTATAGGAGGACCGGTTTCTTCGGACATCTGGCAGCGCCAGACGATGTATCTACTCGGCAGGGCTGTGAGGGTAGTAGTGCTTCTGCAGCCTGGCATGCAAAGATGTACGTAGAAACAATGACACCCGGAGCGGGCTCGGGCGACTAGACCGACTCATATTTGTTCATTTTTTGCCTTTGTCTTTGCGGGAGTTTGGCGCCTGCAGCGATCACCACTTTAGTGATATTGAACGTAATAATTTGCCACAGATCACGGCGGATATGGCCCAGCGATCAACGTTGGACGCCGTGGCAGACATGGCGTAGGCAATAATGATAAGAGCGTGTTCTTGGTGCTCGTGGCGACGGAGGCATTCGGTAAGTGTGTACAGTAGTTTTAGCATAGGTGTTCTACAACAAATGACAAAACTGCTAAACATTGGCGGAGTGGGAGATTTATCTTTTGTAGTTTAGAACGAAGCACGGATGCATCACATCACGCTCTTGTCTGCATCCGACAACACCCACCCCTGGCACAAATACAACTGAGCACCGATTGATGATGGGAATTGAACAAAAAAACACTTGACTATTGTATTTCTTCCTCCGGCGGCGCCACAAGCGGACCTTCCTCACCAGGCGGGGCGAGGGGGGATTTTGTTTTGGCGGAGCTACGATCAGCCTCAACGTGTGTTTCTGGCTTGGCGTTAATCGGCGGTACTCGCCCCTCGCGACGTTAATAGATTGTCTCTCATTCTCTCTCGACATCGCTTGTGCTTCTGTCGGCGTTACGTTTTCTTTTGCAACGGAGTCATCCCACAGATTTGGGGCTGCACTTTTTGGGCGAAACATTTTTGACCGGTTGAGCTCGTCAAGTGTTGAGCTATCGGTTTGCATGACAATTTGCTCGAGTGCAATTGCTTCAGGACTGGCCTTTAGGACTGGCGGTTGGAACAGTTGGTCGGGTCGCGCGATCCGAACGTGTCCGACGAAGGCATGTGTCCGGTGAGATTTGGAGGCCACACGTTGGGAGCCCAAAACCTTCTGCTGCATCCGGGGCCGTCGTGGGATTACCCCACGTTAATGCCCTTGCTCGACGTTGATTTGCTTCGGTTGAACATACTCGCTGCGCTCGCCGTTGCTCCTTTCGCCCAGCGCCGCTATGGGCCGTACGAAATTCTCGCTTAGTCGTTAACCGATTCGCTCGGCCTTACTTGTTTCTCGAGTTGTCACTAGCGCGGCAGTACTCGTCACGAAAATGTGCTTGTTCATGAATACCAGGACGTTCTCCACGGGGTGGGCGGGGGGGGGGTGGAGACTGACAAGTTTCCCTTCTCCCGTTTCCCCTGCCACCCCCCCCCACCCCCCAGCGCCCTTCCGTCTTCCCGGATATTGTGCGTGGCTGACCTGCCCTTTTACTCCCCCGGCAGACAATCTCAACAACCATATTCCCATCCAGAAGCCGCGTTCCATGTTTGCCCTTGCCATTGTTCAATGTCTCCCCACCCCATCTCCTTCCTTGCCCCGGCTGTCTACTAGGCGCCCCTGCCCTTACTACTAGAACACTGGGCACCCAGAGGGATTAGACCTCACGTACCACATAATAGCTTGTGACGCCCACATTCCTTCTCTCTGAACCGCCCACGACTGTGTTCCCATCTCCGCCAGCCTTGTCGCCCCCCCTATCCTACTCGAGTGCAGCGCGACTTCCTACGGAACCAGTTCCCTCAAGCGGTGCCCCCCTCCCTTGCTCCTTCCATTTCTTCTCCACTCTCTCCAGTACTGCATAAGCAAGACGTGGCTTGCCGTCTCGTTCACACCTTCCACCTTGCCACGCTCTTGTATGCCGCCCGCAATGCGTTCTCCCTGCCTGGAACCATCCTCCCACAGTACTCGACCATGTCCACCATGAAGTCCACCGCGTTCCCTTCCAGCCCCCCCCCACCCCCCCCCCCACCCCCCCCCCCACCCCCCCGGTTTCCCTTGTCCTCATGATGAACGCCCCGTTTCGCCCCTCGCCTCATTCTCCCCCTCTGAAACAGATCTCCACTGTATCCGCGGCCTTCTCCCACCTGGTCCCAGCTGCACCCCTTTCTCGAAGACGGCCACATCTCCCCTTCTTAAGCATTAAACCTCATGCACCGTCCCTCCCTCCCCCTCGAACAGCTCTGCGGCCCTGAACAACAGCTGATACGTCAAGGTCAGTCCGATTCACATCGATATATCCCCTTACCCCCCACTCACCGATGCTCTCCTCCACCACTTTGATCATCTCCCACGTCAGCGGCCTCCTTATTCGTGCCTGGTTCCCGGCCTCGGCATGCTCCCTCTTGATGTCTTTCTTCACTGCCTTGATTCTGAAATGCTGAAGCGGCAGTGGCAGCCCCCCCCCATTGCTCGTTGTAGACGTTAACCGGCAGCAACGTCCCTGCCACGGTCGCCTCCTTATTCTTCCATTCCGCGCAGCAGTAGACCACAAACTCTGCCAGCTCATCCACCAATGATCACTCACCAATCTGCTTTCCCATTTAGGTTCCTATTGCTCTCATGACCCTCCAGCTCACGCACATTTTCCAAGCTTGCCCATAAGTCCTCCGAGTCGACTTCGCGACTCGCGCAAGTCCGTAGCTGCGCGCTAAATATCTGAACACACCCCCGCTTCTCCCACCCCAATTCCTGGGCTTGCCAAGGAACGGCGGGGAAACTTTGGTAAACCTCGGTCGGATTTAATCTCCCTTCCACCTCGTCATTCCGTTTGCTAACACGTTCTCCACCCCCCACGCGTGGTTTTCGTGCGCGCACCATCACTGCACATCTCCCCACGATTATCAGCATCCCTCCTGATCTCTCTTCCCCCATGCCCCCCTTGCAGTTCATCTCCCACTGCACCGCCGAAGAACTATCCACCCTCATCAGCACCGGCTCCCCCACCCTCGCCGACCTATCCTTCTTGACCACACCATCATCAAAAATGCGTCATCACCATCTCCAGCAGCTCCAGAGCATTGATGGATGACTGGTTCTCGGCCACTCTCTTCCTACTCCTGATCGTCCTCGTTCTCTCCTCCTCGGCCAGGGTGTACGCCAAGTACACCCCTGTCTCCAGGGACAACCCCCATACCGCCTCGAACAAGGCGTGCGAAATCATGTCCTCCTGTGGGGCTGTTTCGCGTTTCGGAAAAACGCCGCCGCCAACTCCTCTCCTCTCCCTGCCAAGCCTCCCATCAAGCACTGTCTCCACCACTCCACATCTGCCATGAACTCCTCCTTCAGATCTTGCACTCTCCTTGCTTTTGCCTTCTTCTAACCCCTTCCCCACGGCCCTCCCCCATTTTCTCCTGCCTATTCAGATGCAGCTTGCCCAGCTGCAGAAGCCGCCGCAGGCAGTACCTGCCTGGTCTTATTACGCACGCCACCTGGTGCAGTGTGCCTGCCAGCACGAGGACTTCTCGTACGGTCGCCTTGTTCCTCACCCGGAGCCATTAATCGAACATCTTCTGTAACTCGTTGATATTCCTATTGTCCGGTAAGGATATCGTCATTCTCTCCGTGTTTAGATCTAAACCCAAACCTTCCTGCCGGGGAGCCCAGTCCGTCACCTTCTGGTGGGACAGCAGCGGCTCCCCCCCCTGCGCCCTCTCTCCCATCGCTTGGTGGTGATTCCACATAAATGCCTGCGACAGCGCTAGGCACCTCCCTCTTTCTGCTTCCAACTGCACCTCCGCTGTTACCACGTCATCTATGAACAAACCTATCCACGCGGGGTACTCCGTTCCACCCCCCTCTACCTCCTGACCATGCAGCCGTGCCACAACGGCTCGATCTCTGCTCCCGTATGCCCTGCTATGCGGACATGAGCTGTGGCCTCTCTGCCGGCGGCTAGGATCGTCGCCGATGATATTGTTGTCTGCCGATGTGCCTGCTGGATCGCCCTGGCGGTCTTCCCTCACCACCCTGCCCCCCCCCTCCAGCCCAACGGCTGTCACATGTCCCTAAAACACGTGCACTCTCACCCGTACCCCACGTGTGCTGCCCATTCTGGGTCCACTCTACCCCGCTAAAAATGATTTTCGCGTCCATCTTTTGTATCACGATCCTCCTTCCTGTCCCAAATTTGACTCCCATCCCCAGCACCCTCCTGATAATACTGGCCCATCACGTCCGCCAGGCGGCATTCCGGGATGTGGTTCCAGTATGTCGTCTCGTCAACTGCCCCCCCCCCTCCCCCCCCCCCCCCCCCCCCGACGTGCCTCCGGTTTGCCCCTGTACGTCGAATCGTGGACTGCTCATCACGGTCGCCTTCCCCTCTTGACGTCTGCCACCGCGTTCCCCCACACCTCGGCGGCGTTCTTGCTGGCGCTGCTATGGTTTCCGTGTGCCAGCTCCCGCTCGAGGTTACCTCCGGGTCCTACGCCCACCGGCACGCCCACTCTCGCAGTTTGTTCCAGCAGCGCGAACTGGTAGACCTTTTGTGTTTCCCTGAAATATTCTTCACCCGCGCTACGTCAAGCGGGTGTGCGAGCAGCCTCCCTCCGAACTCCCACACCGTCCTCCCCACATATCCTTTCTTCAGTTCCCCCTCCAATTCCGACCCGATCCCCGACAGTCGATCTCTCGCATCTTGGTCTTCCTCTCCGTCTCCCCTAGGTGATTCATCGCATCTCTCCATCGAGAGACCGCTTCTCGCTCTTCCCCTTTATGCTCTTGCTTGCGCGACCCCGTGGCCGCGCTCTCCCCCCCCTCCTCCCCGTGCACGATAGCTTCGCCACGCACCACCCCTTTGTCTCCATTGCCGAGGGCTCCCCTTTCTTGAGCACGTGCAGCCCTGTTCCCGCCCGCTCCTCCCCATTCTCTTCGCGCGACCTCTTTGACGCATCCCCCACTTTTGCCGGGTGACCCGTTTGCTCGCGGCGCTTCGGCCGCCTTGTCTTTGGCTCGCCCTTCCTTGTTTTGCGCGCCCCCGTCGCCGACTTTCCTCCCTGCCTCGTCGTGTACGGCCCCGTGGTCGCACGCACCCCCCTCCTCCCTTCTTTGCACAGTGCATATGCCACTCACCCTCCTTTTCTGCTTGTGTGCAGCCTGACTGCTGTTGCCCTTGCCCCCTTTTCCCCGCACGATCCTTTTCCCCCACAGCCCTTCGGCTCTATGATCGCGTGCGGCCCTTTTGCGGTACACTTCGCCCCCTACTCCGTTCGACCCTTTTTCGTGTCTTCCTCCCTTCATCACGTAACCTACGGCCGCCTCCGAAACTCTCTCACCTGCCCACCCTTTCCTTATGTTCCCCTTCGGTCCCTCTCCCACCCCCCCCCCTCCCCGTTCCCCGAGCCCCTTTGTTGCTACCCGAGAGTTGAACGTTTCGACCGACCCTGGTGTCGGCCCCTCCGGGGCGTTGGTCTTCCAGCCTTTCCGGTCCGCACGGTGACCCTAGCTGTGCTCGAACGCGTCCACCGATCCCTGCTTCTCCTTGGCCGTCCTTGCGCTCCCGCAGAGCCCGTGTTCTCATTCGTCATTCTTGATTTTTCTCTCCCCACTCCCTTCGCCCCCTGGTGCGGCACGTTTGTTGCCCCCCCCCCCCCCTCCCTGGCTCGTATTTCCCCTCCTTCTCGTCGCCGTGCTCAAAATTTCATACCACCTACTGTTCCGTGAACGAGTAGATCCCCTCGTTCTGAAAGGAGTAGCACTACCTGCTGCCTCTCCCCTCTCCTCTCCTCGTCCTTCCGTTCCCACGCCACACCCCGCCCCCCCGCCGGTTGTTCTTTTTCGTACCTACCCCCTCCTCCCCGCCCCTCCACTCACCGCCCCCCCTTCACGTATAGCGGCGCCATGTCCAGCCACGCCTGGACGTCGCCTTTAATTCCGGCACCGGCAATGGCCCGATATCTCCCGCCGTCGGCCACGTGTTCCCCCTCCTCTTCAGCCTCAGCGCTTGCATCCGCGCCGCTTCCCCCAACGCCGCCTTGTCCACGATGAAACGCGTCATGAACTAGTCCTGTGCGGAATTCGAACCTTTCCGTCACGCACTGAAACGGCTTTCCCCATTGCCTTCCCACCCGTGTTGACGCGCTCCCCATCCCATCTTCGTGCGTTCGTCATTCGCGACCTTCGCCATGTGCAATATTACCCCCAGTATGGCCTCCACCCGGTTTGGCAACGCTGTCCCACCCTCGCTCCTGCGGCTTCCCCGACTTCACCGTCCTCGAGTACAGGGGTCAGGGCAAGGTCGGAAAAACGCATCTGGTCCCCCTCCCCTTTTCTGTTCAATAAGAACCACTCAGTACATAGCCATGGCATCGCCCGTTCCTTCACCGAACCCCGCGGCGGTACGCCACCGTCTCTCTGGTTCACCCCCACATGATCGCCCCCTTATGTCCGTCACCTGCGTCCATGATAAAGGTTCCGGCTCCCTGAAAAAACTGCTGGGCCTTGTGTTCCTGCCTGCTTTCTCCCTGCCCCCCCCCACTTCTACCGTTCCCCTCCATGTGACACCTTTCTCTCCTCATTCCACTTCGGCGCTGCTTCCCTGTCTTCCCATCCTGCTGCCCCCCACCGCCTACCTTGTTCCCCATAAACCGAACCGCCACCCCCGCTAGGCCTCCCGTTGGCCCATTCCCCCGTTGTCACCCAATAGCTGTCGCCGGGGCTGGTTGCCCCGTCCATGGGCCTCTCCCTTTTGACTCACTAATCCACCAACCGTCCTCGGCCGTTAGACTTCGGTGCTAGTCTTTTCCTCTTCCCTTCGGTGGCCACCTTGTTGTCCTCGCTGTGGAGGGTGTCATAATTGGTCAGAAGAAGATGTGGCGTCGGCCAAAGGTTGGGAGAAATATGGTACCGTAGTACACAAATTGCAGACTTGGGGCCGTGTATGTTCCCCTTCCCTTTTTCTCTTTCTTTTCTTTCTTTTCTTTCGTTTTCTTTCCTTTCCTCTTCATTTTTTTTCCGATTGGCTGGAGTCTGTCGTGCGTATGCGTAGTGGTAGGTACTTCGTGTGAGATATACGTGGTACTCTTTTCTGGGAGGCATTCGGTGTAGTCGTTTTTCCAAACGCGGGTAGTGAGTACCAGTATCGACCTGGCACGTCGTAGGCTGACACCCGATTTCATTTTTTTATACCCTGGTATCTTTTTGGCGGAGGCATGCATTGCGTAAGCTATGATATATGCGTATACCACTTTTGGTTTGTTTGAGTTTTTTCCCTGGGGTATTCTCCCACTCCAGAGTGAAAGGAACCTGTCCTGTGACGACGGACTTGATTATGCGAGTAAATGTGAGAATAACAACAACAACAACAACAACAACAAAAACAGCAACAACAGCAACAACAGCAACAACAACAACAGCAACAACAACAGCAACAGCAACAGCAACAACAACAGCAACAGCAACAGCAACAACAACAACAACAACAACAACAACAACAACAACAACAACAACAACAACAACAACAAAAATTACAACCTAAAAAACAACAACAACAACAACAACAACAACAACAACAACCCCCGAATGTTGTAGTTAAAAAAGGGGGAAACTGTTTTGCCCCCCCTTTCGTCACGGCCTCGTTATCCCCAACTCCATTCCCGAACTAAAGCAATATCGATGCTTCTTGACGGCATGGGCTGCGGGCGGTGTGCCAGGGCGTCAGAGCTGAATGATTTTAGACGCGTGCTACGATGGAGGGGTGCACAGTCTTTTTTTTCTTAATACTCCCCCTCAATTCGGGAGCTTAATACACGTCCCTCCCAAAAGCTGATTTCGAGAAAAAAAAAGCTGTTATCATACCTCGGATGAAAAATCCCACGGCCCAGGTACACTACGAGAGTCATATGAAAAAACAGTTGGCGTATTTCCGACGATTTTGCGTTAAAGAGTCCCGTCATTCAGAAACCATTTCTTCAGACGAAAAGTGCTAGTGCCTCTGTTGTAGCACGCGTCTTTTTTTGAACGAAACTAAAGCGTGGGCGCGTTCTGCGGGCGTGTTTTCCCTATCTCCCTAAATTACGGGAACACATGGAGGGGGAGGGGGTATACCCCCCCCGGCCGTTTCCCAAATCATTAAGTAGCACACGGAGATGTGAGAACGAGGAATTCTCCGCAACCCATATTTTTACATGCCGTGTGGCACAGCTTTCAACGAATTTGGCTTTTGCCACTGGCACGCGTCCGATGCGCATCATAAAATATCTTTATCTGAGATTCAGGAGAGAGGCGAATAACGTTCCGGGGAAAGGGACGACAATTTGGCGAGATATCGGCCCAGGTAGCGGTCGACCATGCATGTACCTGTAGCATTCATTACATTAATTGTTCTTAACTGCGGAAATTAGACCTTGGAACCCCTCCTTGTAATGCTCGACGTGGAGGTCGAGAAGCTACTACTACTACTGGTTTATCAACATAATCGCTTGGTGGCCTGCCTGCTGGAAAAGTTGAAGTTCAAGCGCTCCCACTCTCGACTTTCAGGAGACCTCTGCTAATATTGAGGTTTACTTTTCCGTGTGACTGTTCCACACTACATGCAGACGAGACGAGCAATGGAGAATAGCCATGATCACACGCAGCGCTAGGCCTCTAGACTTGTTCTTCACTAACACCTAGCGCAGGAAGGAGGACTGGACTGGCTTGACTGGGTTCGCCTACGAAAGCAGGGCTGCAACACATTGTCCAGGGAGTAGCGTTCAGGAAGCTTGATGCGTTGTTTTTCTTCTTTTCAACTTGTTTGGTGGTTGGTGCGCTGTACGTGGCTTTCTTCAGAATGTGCCGATTCTTCGTATTCATGACGTTTGGCATGGCCAAGTCATTGTAGTACGTCTCCCAACCACAGTGTAGAGGCAAGTCGAGCATACAACTCATGCGTGAGACTTCTGAGAAGAGAACTCGTGCGTAAGACCTCCGAGAAGAGAGAAGAGTGAGCTCCCGAGCGAGAGCGCACATGCAGTATACCATCAAGAACGCCAACCAGGTACTACTAGGCACCCAATAATAGTCCAAAAGCCCGAACCGGCACGAAACTGATACTTTCCACTTTCCGAAAAGGCTATTATGAACAGGGCTTAACTGTCATACTGAAAATCCCAAATCAACATGGTCTGGCCACCACACACCCTAACAGCCTTCTTCATCCGTAACACCGTGGTGTGTATGCTTCCCTGTCTTGTAGATGATGACCACTGGGCTTGTCTCTCTAGGAGGACAGGCACCGGCCCGGACTGCTAGATGTAGATAGAGGGAAGCAAGAGCTTCAAAAGCGTAGAAGAACACACACCCCTGGTTGACGCCTTTTGAACCCCAAAATCTCCTCGTTATACTATGATAGCTTCAAGTCAATTTGTTTCCCACGAGGGCTTGCAGAGTAGTGAAGGCGTTACAGATGGAGTATACTAGGTTGAGTATCACACACAGCTCGCAAAGATGAGTTTCGACAAAATCTTCGATCTCACACAGCTGGAGTGTATTTTTATTCTTACGAAATTAGGATGAAACACATACATGTAGTCTACTGCTCCTCCTGCTGCTGCTGCTGCTGTTCTATTAACAGTGGGAAGTAGAAAATGATGCGTGAAGCATTTTGGGCCTTGCCAAACACCCTATTATTACTAACTATTGAAAGCTACCGGTCCTCTATAGTTTAGAAAGAGCTCTGCTACAAACTTGGCCTGAAATAGACACCCTTGGCCTGGGCGCGTTGCCCTTGCCAACAAGCGCTTCGATTCCCGCAAGCTCCAAGTTTCTTTCTCCCCCCAATCGTTGGTTCAGTTCTGAAAGGATCACACGGGTAAGAAACGCAAATAAATGCCCCCCCCCTCGCCGTCCCACCTCGTCAGCAAGACAGCAGTAACTTACAGGAAAGAGAATACACCACGTCAGCAAGCAAACACCGCGTTTGCGCATGCACGCTTGGTTCCTCGACACAAGCTATGAGCCACCAAAACTCTGCGCCCCCGTCTAATCTTTCAGTTGGAAATCCGATATTGTTTCCAGACCATAGTAATTCCGAGGCGGGGCAGTTCTTGAAGGTTAAAAAAAGGCAAAATAATCGCTTCAACAGGCTGGGCTGCGGTCCTCTTTTGTTTTACGTTAGCATTATACTTTGCGGTTGCTGTTGTCGTTCTTGCTGCTTCTGCTGCTCCGCAATTTGCTGGTGGTGCTCTGCTGCTAGGAAGGTGTCACATGAATATTTTCAGGGTAGTCCTCGGTACCGTTTTTTTTTACGGTACCAGATCGGACGGTATTGCGAAATGACGGTACTTTTCAAACGGTTGACGGTATTTCGATTTCTCACGGTACCACTTTTGGCGGTACACGGTATCGCCGAATTTGACGGTACTTTTTCGGCGGTATCGAAAAGTGACGGTATTTTCTAGACGGTAGACGGCTTTTCGATATTTGACGGTACTTTTTTGGCGGTACTGCAAAACGACGGTAGTACCGGTCCCGGTACTGCCAAATTTGACGGTACTTTTTTGAGGGTACTGAAATATGACGGTTCCGCCACTGAGAAATACAGAATTACGAATGACGAAATACTTGACAGTACCTGCCGGGCGGCGATCAAGCATGCCGGCACCACCCCGCTGATGTTCCTGCATACCTATATAGAACGGACGAATAGAGGCTAGACTAATCGTCGAACCGTCAAGCTGACAAACTCACCAGCCTCACGCGAAACAACATTTAGACATTTAGCACCAAAATAAGACAATAAAACAATACTACTTCGTACTGTAAACAATAAAACAATAAAACCTAAAACATGAAAACATTCAATGAAAACTATCACCCTACAATCTTTGACGGTTCTGAATATGACGGTTTTTCTAAACGGGAAACGGTACTTCGCTTATTTGACGGTACTTTTATGGCGGTGCTGCAAAATGACGGTACTTTTTAAACGGTTGACGGTTTTTCGATTTTTGACGGTACCGCCTTCGGCGGTACACGGTTTGCCCAAATATGACGGTATTCCGCGGAGTACCGGGACCGACGTACAGCACGGGAAAATTACCTCGGGAATTTTCCCGAGGACTACCCTGAATATTTTAAACGACCTTCCGTAAAAATTGTGCAGCTGTGTGTTTTACGAAAAATATTTTAAGGACGTCAGCCATGATGAGTTCGACGAATTTCAGGTCAATACTCATCTTTGCAAGCTGTGTTGTTGGTACTCGTAATATACTATATGGGTGAGTTTCTATTAGAAGGGGTCCTATTTCTTGTTCACTATAGCGGTAAGTGTTGGTATTTATGCTTTAGGTAGGTAGGTGGGGAATTTTGAGCTAGATCTAACATCACATCTATGTTATAAATGTATTACTGTAGTTTCCACCATAACATACTGCTCTATCACATGTATGGGAGGCGTTTTATTTTGTTTTTTCTCTCCCCCGCGGCTTTAATATCGGTAAGAAGAGTACGCTTACAGAATATTATTAGTTATCTTGTATGTTACTCTTAATACAGCATTCGAGAATTTGAGTCGGCTACTACTCCCCACCCCCCCCTAAAAAATAAAACAAAATAAAATAAAAACTCTGTTGGACACGAACCCACGGTTCCAAATTGATACGCTGTCACTCTAACATTTGATAAAGATAATTTTTTAACGACGTCGGGTATGAGTTCGACGAGTTTCGAGTCAGTATTCATATTTTGAAGTTGCTTGCTGGTATTTGTTCTATGCTATGTATGTGGGTAATTTTTTTTAGGAGGGGTTAGTCTTATACGTATAAACAAAATGTTTTTCTCCACTACTACAACGATTGATTGGTGTTAGTATTTTCACTTTTTAGGTGGGGAATTTTGAAGTAATCTAACATCATATCTATTTTGTAAATTTATTTCTGTAGTTTCCACTATGTTGCTCTACCATATATTATAAAAAATGAAAATACACTCCAGCTGTGAGATCTAACATTTTGTCGAGACTCATCTTTGCAAGCTGTGTGTGATACTCCGATCGCGCGCATTACGAGTTGTGTGTCCTCATTAAGGACATAGGTCGGCGACTCCCCTTACAACTACAGTGTAGCTATCAGGGTCAACAGGATGATTTTAGTCAGTCTGTGCGCGGAAACTATAAAACCCGTTTCTGAGGGGGACAAAATCTGACAGCTGTGGAAGGAAATGCATCAGTTTATCAAGTGAATCTTGTAAGTCGAATAACCAGTGAGGGGGAGGGGCGGAGTTTTGAAGGACGTGGGGGCCTGGTTTATATATGTATGGCGGATGGTTTACGGATTGATGGCTTGGTAAGGGTTGTTGGTAATTGTGGTTTAGTGTGTAGTAAGTACGTTTTCTCTACCTGGGGGTGGTTGTATATTATTATTGTTGTATAATATTTTTCACCGACGGTCTGTAGTGGCGGGTTTCAGGGGTATGAAGCAAATAGTAGTGATCTAATAGATATGAGTTCCACCCTAAAAATGTATAAAATAAATAAATAAATAAATGAATGAATGAATGAATGAATGAATGAATGAATGAATGAATTAGTGAATGAATGAATAAATGAATTAGTGAATGAATGAATAAATAAATTAGTGAATGAATGAATAAATGAATGAATGAATTAGTGAATGAATGAATAAATGAATGAATTAGTGAATGAATGAATGAATGAATGAATGAATGAATGAATGAATGAATGAATGAATGAATGAATGAATGAATGAATGAATGAATGAATGAATGAATGAATGAATGAATGAATGAATGAATGAATGAATGAATGAATGAATGAATGAATGAATGAATGAATGAATGAATGAATGAATGAATGAATGAATGAATGAATGAATGAATGAATGAATGAATGAATGAATGAATGAATGAATGAATGAATGAATGAATGAATGAATGAATGAATGAATGAATGAATGAATGAATGAATGAATGAATGAATGAATGAATGAATGAATGAATGAATGAATGAATGAATGAATGAATGAATGAATGAATGAATGAATGAATGAATGAATGAATGAATGAATGCATGAATGAATGAATGAATGAATGAATGAATGAATGCATGAATGAATGAATGAATGAATGAATGAATGGATGGATGGATGAAGGAATGAATGAATGAATGAATGAATGAATGAATGGATACATTAATGAATGAATGAATGAATGAATGAACGAATGAATGAATACAAAAAAAAAGAAAATTAAACAACAAAAATGATACTACTGTCACCACAACATTCTATCAGTCGCCCCGGTGGCGTATCAGGTTATCCTCGGGCCTGGAATAGGTCAGTTTCGTGAGTTCGAGCCCCACCGAGTGCATACTACTCGAACTAATTCGTTGGGACTTTTTCTTGTGCACAAATTGACTTGCGGAAAGCGCGAGAGCGTGAGCTAGCAACACTCGATGAAATATCGACGAGCAGCGGGAATGCTGAACCCTATGCGCAATAAAAAAATTGAAGGCAAGAACCGGGGGGGAGAAGATACGACACCTGTGACCACGGCTTGTTGTCCAGGAGAAAAAAAGTAAAAGTGTGAGGAAAAAAAATCAAAAATAAAATAAAATAAGCATGAAAAAGTCCCACCCTAAAAAACAACGGGAGGCGGTGAGCCTCGAACCCACTGTTCCAAATTAATACGTGGTCACCCCAACATAAAAATTCCCACCCCTAAAGGTCAAAAACAGGAGTCGGTGAGCCTCGAACCCACGATTCCAAAAAAGTATTACTGCTGTAATAATACGCTGTCACCCCAATATGAAAAATCCCAGCCCCCCCCCCCAAAACAAGAACAAAACAAACAAAGAGAGTCGTTAAGCTTCGAACCCACGGTTCAAAATTGAAAGTTTGTTAACCTGACACACTAACTACTCGTACATCAACGGTATTCATATTGACAAATTACAAGGGCTCCGCATGGGTGCCGGCGAATGCCGGCGCCCATGCTTCGGGTAGGGCAGGGCAGCACTTCGACCACTTAAGGTGTAGCTGTCCGATTTGGCATGCATTGAACTTCAAAGTAATGCCAAGAGTTTCATACGAACATGGGATTCTGAAAGTCATGCTTTGACAAAAGAAAAAACGTAATATTATACAATAAAGAAGGCAAGGATAGGCGAAACAAACTGTTAAATGCGCCGTCAAGTAAAAGTTGGCGTCTATCAAACAAAAATACCGAAAAGAGTATTATTGAGAACCTGCGTCGCCTCTAGGCGAAACAAAAGAGGCCTTGGCATTAATGAAGAGACTGCACTGCTGTCCCCGTGGCAATCGAGGTTCGAAGTCGACCGGATGCAAAGTCGGTTTGCATCAAACGTCGACATGAGGACATGTCAGCCGGCGAGGTTTTGGAAGAAGATTGCTTTGTTTGTTACGTGAAGGCTGTCGCATTGATTGGTCTGCGTGGTCGCGGGCGAGGAGGAAAACGTAGAAGAGGAGGGCGATCTCTCGTTGAGGCGGCGTTGTCTAAGATTGGTGCGGGGGTGGCTTTGCTCGTACGGGAGGTTGGCGTAGCGCTTCTTCTCTCTTTTTTCTCGGGAAGGCGGGATATGTGTGTCTGCTGTCTTTTCTTCGTGGGGGCTTTCACGTTGTCGAAATTGGACGCGTCCCCTCAATGCATAATATCCGGAGTATCTCTACCATGACGACTGCTGATAGTGCCGTGCGTATTTCCTAGAGACTGACATATTATTTACTGGTAGTAATAATAATATACCTTTGCAACATTTTTTTTCTTCATCCCATTTATTATCCCCGCACCACTCTCGCGCTCCCTCCCAGTAGTAACTCAGATCCGGGGTCAATAGCGGGCCCTCCTCCTCCCTCCCCACTTCAGCACGTGCTTTCATTTTTACCGCCAGGAGAATCCAGCATTTTCTTCCCTCGTCGACTCGCGTCGAACCAACCCACGCTGCTAGGCGCTCTCAGCAGTTGATTGATGCCTGTTTTTTTTTGCATTTTTGGAAATAAAGTCAAATCTCATCGTGGTGGGTGTCGAACTCAAGGGCAACCAAACGTTAGTAATATTCGAGGGTAAAACCACTATTATTAATAGACCACCGGGGCGGCCGGCTGACAAATGATTAAAAAAAAACAGGATCTTTGCATAGATTACATTCCCTCCCCCATATTGTATGATATTACGATGGTTGACGCGATATGTATAAAATAAAGCGCCAAATACCTAAATATCAGCGTACGCGGAGTTTTAGATATCATGAATAACGAACGACCGCGATGGCAGAGCACGGCAAAGCAGAGCGCGTCGCTCTGCTGAGCTAGCGGTGCGCTGCTGAGCTGAGCCGCAGGGCATCGCAGGGAACTGCACGGCACTTCGTTGCTGTAAGCTATAGCGCTGCGATGGGGTGCTGGGCGGTGTCGAGCTGATGAGCCAAGCCCAGATCTCAGCCGCTGAAGCTTCGTCAAGTACAAAACAAATGATGCGAATCAAAGAAAAGCTAAAGCTGGACCGTTCTGCAACTAATGCACAGCTGTCAGGCGGCAATTAGCGGCAGTAGGAAGTTCAACTTACTAGACAAAAAGGAAGAAAAAATCGCGAAAAAGTTCAAAATCGTGTTGGCAGAAAAACCAAGTTTGCAGGAAGCAGCTGAAAGGTGAAGAAACAGGCAATATTTCAGTTGTTGTTGTTGTTGTCGTTCTCACAATAACTCGCATAATCAAGTCCGTGGTCACAGGACAGGCTCCAGTCACTCTGGAGCTGAGGAATACCCCAGGGGAAAAACACAAACCAAAGGTGGTACACGCATAAATCACGGCTGACGCAATTCATGCCTCCACCAGAAACATATAAAAGTGAAATCGGGAGTCAGTCTACGATGTGCCAGGTCCATACCGGTGCATACTTCTCATTACTCGCCCCTGGGAAAACCGACTATACCGCTTGCCAACCAAGAAATACTACCACGTATATATTACACGTGGTATCTATCACTACGCATGCGCACAACAGACGCAAGTCAATTGGAAAAAAGAAACAAACAAAGAAGAGAAAGGAAAGGAAATAAATGGGTGCATGGGGCCAAGAAAAAAAAGAAAAAGAAAAGGTAAATAAATTTTGGGGGGTCTACTGGCGAGTCTTGCCACCAGCACGATGCCACGTGGTTTTTCGACGATCTACAGCAGTACTACGAACGACTTCCGATACACCCACCGAAGCACGGACCACCGGACAAATACGCGACCGACAGCTGGCCGTGGTTGTCACGTGTCTCTGTGTTGGGGGCCCCTGTGCGCTGCCTCTTGTTGGCTCTTGTTTGGGTAAAACATGCGGTGTGCTCGATGGTCTCACGGCACCAGAATCAGAACGTCCGCTCGTACGACGTATCATTCTTACAGGAAATAAATGTAATACGACCTGGTATTTTTTTCTCCATCAATATGAACATAAAAACGGTTGTTATATATTGGACAGGGTGATGCGTGTACGACTAAACTTGCCAACGGCACTCGTACTGCACTTTGAGCTATCTGCTGTGGTTCTAGTTGCTACTAGTTGCTGCTGTATGTGCTAGAAGTTTCGCCCTTCGGCTACTGCTGCTGCACCTGATGTTGTGTGTTTACCAATGTTGTCAGTTGGCGTTCATGCTGGTCGTACATACTGCTGTTCTCACCCAGTACGTACGGGTTTCCTCGTACCTCGACGGCACGACGACGAGCTCAAAACAGAAGGGAGGTGACATGAAATGGCATGGGCAATGGCCACATAGAGGCGAGCACAGCGGGATAGTTCGCTGCGAATCAACCGCACTAGTTCATGCCTACAGCAGAGGCTGCCTGGAGTGTCAGCGGCCGTGCTAAAGCCAAGGCCAAAGGCCGAAGAGACGGCTCTTTTACCTGCTTGAGATGCTGTTATATATAGACTATTGGACAGAGTGATGCGTGTACGACTAAACTTGCCAACTGCACTCGTACTGCACTTTGAGCTATCCGCTGCGGTTCTGGTTGCTACTAGTTGCTGCAGTATGTGCTAGAAGTTTCGTTCTTCGGCTACTGCTGCTGCATGCACCTGATGTTGTGTGTTTGCCAATGCCGTCAGTTGGCGTTCATGCTCGTCGTACATACTGTTCTCGGGGAGTGATAATCTCGCAGACATAGGCGGAATCTAAACCTCGCCCACGGGCACGTATAAGAACCATCCCCGGATTTCCACCGTCGTATTACGGTTCGCTGTGTTTGAAAACTTGGTGCTAGCTGCTGGCTGCTGCTGCTGGCTGCTGCTGTGCCGGTAGCTTAAAACTAGCACCAAACTACCGTTTCGTTTATATCATATGCTTGCTCATCTAAAGTTTCCAGATCTCACGGTTGATTGACAGCCAGCCGTGGTTCCCTCAATGACGGAAGTTGTGGGCTGAAGTTGTACTGTAAATGGGTGCCGAAAGCTAGCTGTAAGGCAGCTATTTGGCACGTGTTCCTCTTTTCCTCTACACGTACATTATGCACTGCTGTTGTCTACTGCTGTTGTGGGTAGGTTGCGTAATATTCAAGTTATAGACTACACTGCTGTGGGTGCGCTTGCACATCGTCCTGTTATAGTTCCTGGATACAACAGGCACGTCAGACTGACACTATTCTTGGGCACCTACGGAGAGCAAGCGTGGGATATTCTTCCCTCTGCGGGTGTGTGATGTGTGTAGGCTGCACTACTGCTTGCTGTGTACTTACTGTACATGTACACATGTATGTATGCATATGTGACTGATTCTACGATAGCCTCCCCCAAAACCAGCGATGTTCTTTAACGAACGTTTTGGGGCTGCTCGACAGAAGGAAGGATACTATCGAAAGAAAGGTATCCACACATTTTCTTGCGTGCAAAGGTCTATCGATCGATGGCGTCGGGGTGTCGAGGGACACCGTGTTTCAGTAGTTACGACCGGGAGCTGGTTTTGAAACCGGCGATTTCGATAAATAAATGTTAGGGGGGCTACCGTAGAAAGACTAATGTACTGCGTGCTGCATGCATGCAGCGGTCGCGGTGTCCACAGCACGTGCAAATCGTCCTCGATTTCGACGATTTCTCACTCGTAGGGGCTGAAGTCCGGCCTTCAGTGTGTGGGGTATGTAGTCTAGGTGTGATATTGCTGCATGTAGTGGTGGTCGTGGGGCTGTAGGAGCAACGCCAGCACCTACGTGTGTGGGGCTGCACTACGTACTGCTGCTGTGGCGGCCTAAACAGCACCTGCAAATCGTCATCGATTTTGCCAATTTCTAGCTTTCAGGGGCTGAAAGTCGAGCCTTGAGTGTACAGGGGTGTCCAGGTGTCATATTGCTGCATATCTCGGTGGCCATGGTGCTGTAGGGGCGGTGCCAGCACCCTCGTTGATGCCCGCGAATTCGCACACTGCAAACCGTAATATGACGGTGGAAACCCGGGGATGGTTATTATACCTCGCCCACGGGGACATATAATAACCATCGTATGCGATTCGCGGAACTGGAATTCTCGGTCGAATATGGCTTGGTTCGAGCGCCGCCTTCGGGGGGCGGCTCCAACGCCCCTCGCCCTGCCGTGTCCGTTCCGCACATCGACGTGAACGCGGACGGGCGCCGAGCGAGGCGAGCGAGTGTCGAGGAGGAATTTTGGAAAAATTGTTGAATCTTAATGGCTGCAACGCCTGAATGATTTACAAAATTGGCATCATTTCCAAACGGTACGTGATAATGTTTGGAATTTTGCGAACTGTGTTCTCACCCGGTACGCAAAATTCCAAACATTATCACGTACCGTTTGGAAATGATGCCAATTTTGTAAATCATTCAGGCGTTGCAGCCATTAAGATTCAACAGTTTTTCCAAAATTCCTCCTCGACACTCGCTCGTCTCGCTCGGCGCCCGTCCGCGTTCACGTCGATGTGCGGAACGGACACGGCAGGGCGAGGGGCGTTGGAGCCGCCCCCCGAAGGCGGCGCTCGAACCAAGCCATATTCGACCGAGAATTCCAGTTCCGCGAATGGCATACTTAGGCCGAGACAAAAAACTCCGGACCAAAGTCCATGACACCAAGGAATGATTTTATATATGTTTATGTTTTTATAAATGAGTCTATTTCCGTTCTCTTATTATTTCGGTTTGATTAAGATTTTCGTTTGAAACAGAGTTAGTAGATCTGATCGCACTGAATATTAATCTTTATACGATACCCATTTCATCACGTACAAGTTAATTACACTCGCTATTTGTACTACCGAGGTTACTGAGTCAGGTCATATACATGAAGATCTAGCAACCAGATTTAATTCACAAACAACATAAAATAAATGAAACACACCGGTCTATAAGACTAAATAATGTACCACGCAGCTTGCAGAGTTGAGTCTCAATCATTCAATCGGTCGTACTCACAGTTGATATTGTTCTAGTTTTTTTTTAAATATTTAGCGCCGCTTTCACCCTCACTACCCCCGGGGGAATGCTTTCGTTCAAACAAATTGCAGCGAAAACTTTAACTTCAATGTCGATTGCCAGACAGAAGGGAATTGTTTTCCCATCAATCGAGTATCTGGCTCTGCTGTGGGTTCTATACTTAGTGTATTAAATGTGCGCTTTCTTCCAGTTAGTTGCCGTCATCTTTCGCATTTAGTCTTCATGTATGTGGGCATTGATTGATGAACGAGAGGTTGCTGTTGCCGCCACGAAGCTGGGAGCAGTCTCGGACGCCCAAGAAGTACTTCGGGGTGCGCCGATCGGAGCCTTTGGAAACAACAGTAGTAGCAGTGCTTCGCGCTGAGGGTGCACATTACACACACGCTAACAGCAGATTCTCAATCACACGTCGACTTTCATCAGGCGGGAGTTCATTTTCTCCAATGTCGCCCTCTCAGGTCGACTGCACATCATCTGCGTGCCTCGTGGATTTTTTGATCGGTAGGGTAAACAAAGAACGGCTCTAGGACCGGTATGGGGTCATCCCACGCTAGGTAGGAGTTGCATTTTTTGAGCCAAGATATTTCTGGCCGGTGAGCTCCTCTAAAAGCAAGTTAGAACTACCCGATAGTTGAATAATTTTACGAGTATAACCCCCCCCCCACTAACACAATAAATGGCGACAGATACGCTTTATAACTCGTACATAGATTGGGATCAATGAGGTCTCTCTGCTGCGATCAGCCGGAGACTTCTCACCCAGGGCTACTACCCCCGCGTTGGTTCCTTGGCAGTAAACGCGGCACCTCGTCGCAGAGAGTAGTAGTAGTAGTTGTTTACCCATTACCCTGGTACAAAATAATACTGACATGTCGTTGTCAGCGTATCTCGCGCACAATGATGGGCGGGCGGGATGGTCTGATTTCCCCAACCGGCTCCTACTCTAGCTGCAGCGCACGGGAGCCGACGATGTAAGTGGGTGATCATCTTGATTTTTCTGTACTGCTATCATGCTTTTCTCCCAACCCGGGGACGGTCTTCTTCCGTCCCCGAGGTTTTGCTCCAAGATTACTGCTGAAACATTTCGCCGACGCTTTATCTCGTACCAGGCATATAGTTTGGGGCCAATGGGGCCTCTCCGCTGCGGCATGAGGTCACACTCATACTTGTGCCCCCTTTGCCCTTCTCTCAGGGCGCAGTTAATTTGTCTCGTGTTAGCATTCTTCCTTCGGGTTTCTTGTCCTTATGATACCCAAACTTGTTGTTGTTGTTGTTCTCACATTAACTCGCATAATCAAGTCCTATAGTACCTTGACCCCTGGTCGATTCGGCTTCGACCTCGTTCGAGGTAGAGTCGCAGCGACAGCTGCGACGGCCATGGTTGTCAAGTAGGCTCTGTTTTCCCTGACCGCTTCCTACTCTCTCTAGCTGCTGTGCAATGGAGCCGACGAAGCAAGTGGGATCGTCTTGCTTTTTCTCTACAGCTACCAGGCTTTTCTCCCACCCCGGGGACAGCCTTCTTCACCGTCCCCGTGGTTTTGCTCCAAGATTGCAATACGTACGTACTCGAAACACCACTCTGAAACATATATCAACGAAGTCTAGAACGTCAACCAAAACATGCACATGTAAGGAAGACTACCACGTAGTATCTATTACTACGCATACGCACAACAGACGCAAGTCATTTATAAAACAGTAACAAAGAAAAAAAAATAATATAAAGGAAAGGAACGAAAAGAGAAGAAAGCGAAAAGAAAAAAAACGAAAAAGGAAAGAAAAGAAAAGACAAGAAAAGCAAGAAAAGACAAGAAAAGCAAGAAAAGACAAGAAAAGCAAGAAAAGACAAGACAAGAAGAGGAAGCAAGGCAAGGAGATAAGAAAAATAAATGTCATACTAGCAGACCCTCCTAGGAACTGACTAAATACGGCATTGGGCTCATAGAGGGTATCAAGTGCATCATCAATGGCACCGGGGAGAGAACGCAACATGGCGAAGAAGTCAGGTCGGTCTTACGCTATCTTGTGACGGTCATTGGAAGGCCCACAACTTTCAAGACGATGACGGCCAGACCCAGACTTCGGTCTTGAGCACGACGTCCCCCCTTCCCCCCTCCTCCCCCCTCCCCCCCCCCCCCCCTTCCCCCTCCCCCCTCCCCCCCCGCCCCCCCCCGCCCCCCCCCCCCCGCCCCCCTCCCCCCGCCCCCCCCCCCCCTCCCCCCGCACCCCTCTCCCCCCCGCCGCTTAGAGATGCCGAGGTTGGATGGGGCTGCCGCAGCCTTTGCGCGTCGCTCTGCAGCTTTGCATCTCTCCGTTTCATGCCAATTCGGCATGAACAACTCGGCTCCACCTCCTCTACTCGTCGAAACCATCTGCCAGCCTTCTGAGCAGCCTTTTGCCACCCTTCGAATTTCATTGCTATTGCCGACATATCATCCTTCAGATGATCCATCCAGTCTTACTCTTGCCCCCCTGAGTAGCCCGTACCCAACATACAAGGAGAAGACAGAGATCCATACAAGGAGAAGACGCCACCACGTATAATTCGTAGTCAAGAACTTGGGCGCACTTGAGATGTGCCCCGAAAACAACCTATAATACACCAAAAACCTATTAATAAAAAGAAGTTCTAGAGTGGTGGCGACATCTGTGTGGTCGTACACTGCTGGGGTTATGTACTAAACAACGGCTTTCGACAATTAAAATGTGGACTTTCAAAAATCGGGAGTACATTTCATGTAGTCTTGTATATTGCCTTCTAGATGTATGTAGTCTTGTAGCCATGCAGTCAGTCTACCGACACAGACATGGTCGGGTAGGTTTGTTTTAGCCGAAGGCACAAGAGGTATAGATGCTTGTTCCGGCTTAGAAGCGTTTTGACGAGGCGAGGGAGATGGGTTGTTGAGTGTACAAAATGTGGGATTCGTTGGGGGTAGGTATATCCATATATTATAAAAATGAAAATACACTCCAGCTATGAGATCGAATATTTTGTCGAAACTCATATTTGCAAGCTGTGTGTGATACTCCGATCGCGCGTATTACGGGATGTGTGTCCTCATTAAGGATGTAGGTCGGCGACTCCCCTTGCAACTACAGTGTAGCTTATCAGGGTCAACAGGGTGATGTTAGTCAGTCTGTGCGCGGAAACTATAAAACCCGTTTCTGAGGGGGACAAAGTCTGACAGCTGTGGAAGGAAATGCATCAGTTTATCAAGTGAATCCTGTAAGTCGAATAACCGGTGAGGGAAGGGCGGAGCTTTTAAGGACGTGGGGGCCTGATTTTGATCAAAAGGGGGGCGGGGGAGGGGGAAGGGGGGAGGGGGGGAAGGGGACGGGTGGGGCAGGTCAATTTGTGGGTGGAAACTATAAATCCTTCTTGTGGGGGAGGGGGGGGGTGTGTGGCGGGGGAGGCGGGGGGCGGGGGGGAGGGCTTTAGATCGCATAGATGTAGGGATTTGCTGTACGCGTGTTGCTAGGTCGAGGCGATGGTGCGGGTGGTGGGAAAGGAGGGGGCGTTGGGGGCGGGGGTGGGTGGGAATTGCAGCAGCGGCATGGACGGCTCTAAAAAGATAACCAAGCGATATCCAGGGCGTGGCAAGTGTTTATTACTCTGGCGGATTCCGATATTAGGTGGGGCGTTTAAGCGAGAGGAAACGAGAAAAAAATAAAATAAAATGGGGCGGGCGGGGGGGGGGGGGGGGGGGGGTGCAAGAGGTTTAGGTCACATAAATATCTGTGAAGGAATCCTAAATATGAAGGAATATGAAAGCGCGTCGTTTTTTAGATGATACATGACGTTGCACCCATGATTGAGACTCGGTCGGAAATTGAAAGGCTATGGGCTGTGAAGAGCCTGGGGCACAGTCGGTCCGCATGGTGTAATTTGCGACAGTACGCGTTATGGGTCGCGTCAGGAAACGGTCACGGCCGAGCTGAGAGGCCACGGTACGATGTACCGCAAGGAGATAGTTGGTGTCAGAAATCGATACGAGGCTGGGTTGATTAATCAGCGTCGCGGATCGGGGTCAAAATATAAAACCTAAGTGTATGCTGCTGTAATACCGCACGGTGCCGCGGAATAGTGGCTGTATGCCGATTTCTGTCGTATGAGCAATGCTAAAATCGCGGTAGACCACAGTACCAACCTATCACGTAGGGTATTTCGTACCTACCGTCTGCACGATCGGCTCCCAACCCCTGCCAAACGAAGTAGCATATGCCTTACCAGGGAACGTAATCGGGCGCGGGCATATCAAGCGGTCTTTCAAAACACTGACGATTTGCCCTTCTCCCCCTCGTGTTCAGTGGTGGTGACATCGCATGACCACATCACGTCGCTCGTTGTATTTGCAATACGTGTCTCTGTCGTGTAATTGGCGACCTCAGAGCCCCACACCGGCACGGCAAAAAACCATGGTCTACCTACCTACCTGCGGACTGGAATGTTCAATCTTTTGTGGTGCGATCCATGTAAAATAAATCACCACAACGAAGCTATAACACATTGTGTACCACAGTTGTAAATGATTGTTTCAAATGGTTGTTTTGTATTCATGATGTTGCTGTTGTTGTTGCTCTCAAATTTACTCGCATCATCAGATCCGTGGTCACAGGGCGGGCCCCAGTCTTTCTGGAGTTGCAGAATACCCTAAAAAAAACACAAACCAACCAAAAGTCATTCAAATAAATAGCCAGGCTTGGTTGTTGGAATCCACGGGAGATTCCTAAAAGCCCCCCCCCCCCCCCCCCCCTCCTCTCCCTGACACACACGCAAAGAACGCCCTCCCCACCCCTCTCCCCCGCCGCCCCACCTAAAATCAATTTTTTTGCTGGAACAGGAAACATTACCAGGCTGGTGATATCACCTCATTATTACCTATCCAACCAGCCATGCCGTAGCCCCACTTCATATATTTCCGCCCACCCCCCCCCGCCCCCCCGCTCCCCCTTCCCCGTTATCTGCACCATCGCCTAGACCTAGCACGTATAGTAAAGCTTCTCCCAGGTATACATTCATGCGGCCTAAAAGGCTTTGATTTCGCCCCCTCGTTTCGTTATCTTCTTCCGCTGTCCCACCGAAAATCAAAATCTGCGTTTTTTTTTTATTTTAATTTTTTTCATTCGCACATTGCTACTTTCCAGCACCTGAACAATCCGTGGTCACAGATGTCGTCCCTTCCCCCCCCTCCCCCCCCCCCGGTTCTTGCCTTCAATTTTTATCGCGCATAGGGTTCAGCGATCCCACTGCTCGTCGATTTTTCATCTCGAGTGTTGCTAACTCACGCTTTCGCGCTTTCCGCAAGTCAATTTGTGCGCAAGGAAAAGTCCCCACGAATTTATACGAGTATGCACCCGGGGAGATTCGAACCCACGAAACTGACCTATGCCAGGCTCGAGGATAACCTGATACGCCACCGGGGCTACCGGCTGAACGAACACTACCAGACAGTTGATATCACTTCAATGCCTTTCCAGCCATCCATATCGTTGCTCCAGTTCATACCCCGACCCCCTTCCCCCGCCCCAACACCCCCTTCTTCCCCACCACCCGCACAATCGCGTAGACCTAGCACCATGCGTATAGGAAGCTCCTAACATATATATACATTAGTGGCGTTGACATTGCATGACCACATCACATCGCCTGTTGTGTTTGACAATATGTATTTCTTTCTTATAACTAGCGATATCAGAAAATAATGATAACTAAATGATTTTACCTATCGATTGAAATATCCTATCTTTCAATCCATTTCCAATAACAAGTTATGAATACACCTAAAAAATGGGTTGCATACTACATGTAACATTGAACCTTCTAGAATAATATACCTAACCAGGCGGGTGATATAAAGGGGTGTCTTGTTGCTGCAACCGTCAGATTCATCCTCTTCAATGGTTTATAGTTTCCGCGCACATATTGGAATGCCCGCCCCCCCCCCCGACCCCTCTTATTCAAACGCCTCACCTAAAATTAAAATCTACCAGAGAAGTAAACACTGGCAGCCAGCTGATATCATCTCATTATCCTTCTAGTTATCCATGCCGTAGACCTCCAACTCATCTCCGCTCTCCCCCCCCCCCCCCCCCTCTTTTTTATTTTTTTATTTCTCGCTCTCTCTTGCTCAAACGCTCCACCCAATCACGAAATCCACCAGAGTAACAAACACTTCCACGCCCTGGATGTCGCCTCATATTTTTTACAGCCGTCCATGCCGCTGCGGCAATTCCCCCCCCTCCCGCCCCCAACGCCCCCTCCTTCCCCACCACCCGCACCATCACCTAGACCTAGCACCACGCGTATAGCAAACCCCTACATATAATCGACCCCACATATATGCGACCCTACATATATGCGACCTAAAGCCTCCCCCTCCCCCCTCCCACGCAAGAAGGATTTATAGTTTCCGACCTACAAATGGAGCTGCCTCACCTGCCCCCCCCCCCCCTTCCCCCTCCCCCGCCCCCCTTTGATCAAACTCTGGCCCCCACGTCCTTAAAAACTCCGCCCTCCCCTCACCGGTTATTCGACTTACAGGATTCACTTGATAAACTGATGCATTTCCTTCCACAGCTGTCAGATTTTGTCCACCTCAGAAACGGGTTTTATAGTTTCCGCGCACAGACTGCATAACATCACCCTGTTGACCCTGATAGCTACACTGTAGTTGCAAGGGGAGTCGCCGACCTATATCCTCACCCACGATTCGCGCGTCTTTTTACGCAGCAGCGGCGGACCAGCGATGCTTAATCGGGATGCTCGTGCGTGGAGGCAGGCGCCACCACGAGCCACAGTACGGCGCAGTCTCGGTTTGCGTGGAGGGAACTGCGCCGGCAGGAGGCAGGATTCGACGACGAGTGAGGAGGGCGACTGGCCGTCGACGGGCGGGGAAGAGACGGATTGAACTCTCCCTGAACGAGATTTTTTTTTTTCAGCAGCACCGCAAGCTGCGTGGAGCATTTTGTTTTTTTGGGATGGGGGAGAAGGGAACCGATTGGAACTGAGTGTCAACGAGAGCAAGTGTAAAGGAGCGGGCCGAGTGAGCTAAAGCGATGAGGCGGCCATGGAGAACCACGGCAAGAGAAGGGCACACGGAGACCCACGACCCGCACGCACACCATCATCACGAGGGCAGCGATCGTCTTTTTTGCAGGGTTTTTTAACGAGGCAGTAGTACAACATGTTCCTGACGTCACTGATTTTAGCAGAGTTGGTTGAAGAGTTTTATAACCTTCATGGGGAACGACCCCCCGCAATTTTCAATTTTCAGGCACGGGCGTAGTAGCTGCGCTGCAACCTGTCAAATAACTCGTGAAGGCGGGGCGATCATTGACATTTGTATGGTGTTTTTTGGTTCGATTGCTCTTATTTTTCACTGCATGCCCGCGGGTCGTCACTCTGACAGCACTCCAGACAGCAGGCGCGTTCGTCTGTGCTCACGATCACCGTGCGGATCGTACGGTGCAGGCAGCCCAGCCGCTGTAGTTTGTAGCCACGAGTTAGTTAGTTGTGGGAACGGGGGAACTCTATGCTGTAGTTAAGTGGATACCCGCGGCCATGTGAGTTCAGTTTGCACATTGGACTTTTTACATTTTTGCGAAGGTTCTTCGTATCGTGCGGTTTAGGCGGGAAAGCATAGTATTTCCGGACAAATTTTGATTTCATTTGGTTTTCGGATCTTCCTAAGGCTCCAGCACCTTTGTGTGACCACGGACTCTAGATTTTTGACAAGAGGTAATGTTGACCGGTCGCACCGGTGGCGTGTCAGGTTATCCTCGAGCCTGGTATAGGTCAGTTTCGTGAGTTGAGCCCCACCGAGTGCATGCTCGTCTAAATTCGTTAGGACTTTTTCTTGCGCACAAATTGACTTTCGGAAAGCGCGAGAGCGTGAGTTAGCAAAATTAAAACTCGATGAAAAATCGACGAGCAGTGGGATTGCTGAACCATACGCGCGACACAAAATGAAGGCAAGAACCGGGGGGGAGAAGGGACGACACCTACCTGCGACCACGGCTTGTCCAGAAGCTGGAAAGTAGAAGTGTTGAAAAAAAAAAAAAAATGTGAGAACAACAACAACAACAACAACAACCCTGGATTCGTTAGTCTACATAGTACAGTCTACATAGCCTATAGTCTTTACAAAAACCTAAATTAATTGCGTCAAAACTGCTCGTTGCCAAATAACGGGTTCATCAAGAACGCAAGAACGAGGTGCGCGGGGTAATCACAGCAGCGCACATCATTGTAGCATTCGCCCACCACATACATCACCTCTCCGTTGCAATTGTTTTTTTTGGGCATCAACGAACTGGGTCCAACGTATGCCCCCGTGGTGTCTTAGGTGGAGTGAGGAGCGGCAGTAAAAATCAAGTGCGCTGCTCGATAACCTGTTCCTGACCGTCGGTATACTGGACAATCTTCCGGCCGCGTCTCCTCTGTATCAGGTGTGTGAGGAATTTTATTTGTCGTTTTCAAGCAAGCGGTTGCGTTGACGTATACTACATCTGGCTCGATGTAAAGGAAAGGAACACCACTCAGCGATCATCTACTACTACACTGATAAAGCATGTTTTCATGAGCCCCACTAACAAGAGCACCAGACATGGACGCGACATCTACAGGACTACAGGCACCTTCGACGACAGTGGGGAGAACGCAGGGCGAAAAATCGTACACTAGATAAAAATAATGTGAAAAAGAAGCACAGACAGATATGTTAACACTGCGGTAGACCACACTACTACCAACCTATTGCGCAGGGCATTTCGTGCCTCCGGCCGTTTGCATGATAGCCTTACAACCTCTACCAAAGGCAGTAGCATATCCCTAACGAAGTAAGGTAACCCTCGCGTTCAATAGTGGTGACATCGCATGCCCACGTCACCTCGGTTGTTATATTTTGTAAGATGTGACCTCAGAGCCCCACATCATCGGCACGGCGAAAATTATGGGCGTAAAATCGTACATTTGAGCCAATAATAATATGAGAACTAAGTACGGGCGGATATGTTAAATTGCGGTAGAACACACTACCAACCTATTACGTAGGGTATGTGGTACATACCGTCTGCATGATCGCCTCCCGACCTATGCCAGACAAAGTATGACTGACCAAGGTACGTAATTGAGCGCGCGTACACCAAGCGTTCCTTTCAAAACACTGATGATTCGCACTTCTCGCTCTCGTGCTCAATGGTGGTGACATTGCATGACCACATCACCTCGCCTGTTGTATTTTGCAATTTATTAGTATCTCTTTCGTAAAAATTAGCAATATAAAAAAGTAATGGTAACTTCACGGTTGTACACGTCGTACGAGTTTTCTATCCTGCGATCCACGTACAACAACAAATTACGAAGCTTCAACACGTTCTTTTACCACACCTAAGATCTGCTATTATGGAAAAAAAAATGAGCGATTATTTTTGGCGATTATTTTTGTAGTTTTGAGGCTCCAGAATAACTGCATTAGAAATAAGGGGCGTCCCAGTCCATTACTAGACTATGGCTTCTGATTTTTGGAAAGCTGTTTTATTTTGAATTGGTAGGTCTTGTTTTGCCGTTTGCCTTTATTTTTGAAATCTGGCACGTTCACTGTCGCCGGCGACTGCTGCTGTCTCTCTTGTGCTGCTGCGCTGCTGCTGTGGTGCTGGTGTGGTGTGTCTGTGGTGGTTTCGATGGTGGTGGTGGTGCTGCTGTCGCGTGTGTGTGAGGACGAAGCTCTGTCTCGCGCACAACAAGCGCAGTACGCTGTCGTAGGTGTGTTTGTGATTCTTTGTTGTGGGTGATGCGTGACGTGTACAGCAGACAGGTATCATACCAAGTACAGCATAGGCAGTGGTGACATGTATGTGATACTTGGTACGAGGTAGTATTCAAAAGTCAAATAATCCCAGTTCTGAGAGGTTGGAAGAGCTGATTATTATTGCTGGAGTAATACTAGACTATTTTTTGTTGTTGTTCTCACATTAACTCGCAAAATCAAGTCCGTGGTCACAGGACAGGCTCCAGTCACTCTGGAGCTGAGGAATACCCTAGGGAAACAACACAAACAACCCAAGGTGGTACACGCATATATCACAGCTGACGCAATTCATGCCTCCACCAGAAACATATAAAAGTGAAATCGGGAGTCAGTCTACGATGTATGTGCCAGGTCCATACCGGTGCATACGTCTCATTACTCGCGCCTGGAAAAACCGACTATAATAATACCTCTTGCCACCCACGAAAGATTACCACGTATATATTACACGTAGTACCTATCTCTACGCATACGCACGACAGACGCAAGTCAATTGGAAAAAAGAAACATAGAACAAATAAGAAGAGAAAGGAAAGGAAAGAAAAGAGGAGAAAGCGAAAAAAGAAAACGAAAAAGGAAAGAAAATAAAAGAAAAGGCAAGAAAAGGCAAGACAAGAAGAGGAAGCAAGCCCCAAGGAAAGGAAAAGAGGAAAAAAATATGTCATACTAGCAGACCCCAGGAACTGACTAAAGACGGCATTGGGCTTATAGAGGGTATCAAGTGCATCATCAATGGCACTGGGGAGAGAACGCAACATGGCGAAGAAGTTAAGGCAGTCTTACGCTGTCTTGTGACGGCCATTGGAAGGCCCTCGCCTTTCAAGACGATGATGGCCAAACCCAGACTTCAGTCTCCTGGGCATGACGCCCCCTCCCCCCCCCTCCCCCCCCCCCCCCCCCCCCCCCCTTCCCCCTCCCCCCGGCCGTGTAGGCAGTGGTGACATGTGATACTTAGTACGAGGTAGTATCCAAAAGTCAAATAATCCCAGTTCTGAGAGGTTGGAAGAGCTGTTATTGCTGGGCTTAGAAACCACCATATCCGCTGATTCTGGCATCGATTATTTCTGAACCCAGTAATAATGATGATCTCTGGTCCCATGGTGGATGGTTTTTATTTTTGGCGTCAGAGATCCCGGTTACGGCGAGAAATAATCGCTGAAAGTATTCGCCATAATAGTTGGTCTAAAGATTGCGTTACATACCAATCTAACATAAAATCTTCTACCAGGTATTATTAAAGTAGAATAATGAACAATATTGTACCAGGCAGGTGTTTTTTTTTTTCTTCTTTTTTGCACAGTTCTACTTTTTAGGTTCTTGACAAGCCGTGGTTGCAGGTGTCGTCCCTTCTCCCCCCCGGTTCTTGCCTTCAACTTTTATCGCGCACAGGGTTCAGCAATCCCATTGCTCGTAGATTTTTCAGCGATCGATTGTTGCTAACTCACGCTCTCGCGCTTTCCGCAAGCCAATTCGTGCACAAG
Organism: Undaria pinnatifida; assembly: GCA_012845835.1. Classification (NCBI taxonomy): domain Eukaryota; class Phaeophyceae; order Laminariales; family Alariaceae; genus Undaria; species Undaria pinnatifida. The sequence goes on from JABAKD010000021.1 coordinate 1,459,754, forward strand.
AAAAAGTCCCAACGAATTTATACGAGTATACTCTCGGCTGGGCTCGAACTCACGAAACTGACCTACACCAGGCTCGAGGATAACCTGGTACGCCACCGGCGAGACCGGATACATAAAGGAAGGTCTTCTTGCTACAATCGTCAGATTCGTCCTTTTTAAGGGTTTATAGTTTCCGCGCACATATTGAAGTGCCCCGTCCGCCCCCCCCCCCCCCCCCCCCCCCCGATCCCTCTTGTTCAAACGCCCCACCTAAAATCAAAACCTGCCGAAAAGTAGTAAACACTACCAGCCGGCTGATATCACCTCATTATCTTTCTCTCCATGTAAAAACAAATCTTGTAGAATAATATGCAACACCAGGCAGGTGATATAAAGGGATGTCTTCTTGCTACAACAGTCAGATTTGTCCCTTTCAAGGATTTTTAGTTTCCGTGCACATACTGAAGTGTCCTGCCCGCCCCCGCCTTCCCCCCGATCCCTCTTGTTTAAACGCCCCACCTAAAATCAAAACCTTCCTGAGAGTAGTCAACACTACAAGCCAGCTGATATCACCTCATTATCTTTTTAGCCATCCATACCGTAGCCCCAATTCATTCTTCCCCCCCCCTTTTTTTCCCCGCCCTTTTGTTCAAACGCCCCACCTACAATCCAAATCGGCCAGAGTAATAAACACTTCTACGCAAATGACATCACGTCATTATCTTTCTAGCCATCCATGGCGTAGCTTTTATTCAACCCCCCCCCCCCCCCCCTCCTCCCCAACGCCCCCTCAATCCCCACCACCCGCACCATCGCCTAGACCTAGCACCACGCGTATGGCAAACCCCTACATCTATGCGACCAGAAGATGTTGGTTAAAAACCCTTTCTGCCCCCCCCCTCCCCGCCCCCACCCCCTCGAACGCTCTGCCCTCTCCTCACTCGTTGTACCACTTGCAGGATAGGATTTAAATTTTCCACGCACATATTGAGCTGCCCCGCCCTTCCCGCCCCCTCCCCCCCTTCTTAGTCAAACCTAGGCTCCCACGTCCTTAAAAACTCCGCCCTCCCTTCATCGGTTATTCAACTTACAGGATTCACTTGATAAACGGATGCATTCCTTCCACAGCTGTCAGATTTTGCCCCCCTCAGAAACGGGTTGTATAGTTTCCGCGCACAGACTGATTAACATCACCCTGTTGACCCTTATAGCTACACTGCAGTTGCAAGGGGAGTCGCCGACCTATATCCTTAATTGAGGACGCACAACCCGTAATACGCGCGATCTGAGTATCACACACAGCTCTTGCAAAGATGAGTTTCGACAAGATATTCGATCTCACAGCTGGAGTGTATTTGTATTTTTAAAATAGTTTCGGAAGCTGCAAAACGTTTTGAACGGACCGCTCGCCTCATTTTTGTTTTACTATTATCATAAAGGAAACATTGACGTACCACGCAGCTTGCAAAATTGAGTTTTTTACCATTCAATCGGCAGTAGTACCCAACTACAGCTAGCTGACGTTTTTTTCAATTTTCCACAAAAAAAAACAAAGTGTATACTTGTATTTTATACTCCGGAATATGTTTAATTGTTGCTCCAAAGACGTTCGATACCGGTCGATATCTGTGAGTTGGATGAAGTTGGAATGTGAGGGCCGGCACTCTAATTTGCAAGCTGCGCGAGACTGCGGCCGCTCGTTGTTAGAGCAGTGTTGCCGTTTGAAGATGTGTACATATCCCTTGGAATTGGCGAGAGTGAACAGATCCTACGGGCGAGTTCGGTCCATAGTCTAACCATTCTCCACGCCGATTATACTACATACAACCCGCATAGTATATAACCCGCATGGGGAGGGGCAAAACCTTGAACCAACACACCCACACCCACTCGATATTTCGTTGGACGAAAGTAAAACGCAGCCAACAACCTCTTTTAAGGGGTGACATCCTATATGCTATTATAGTACATCTCCGGTCAACATAACTGGATACTAAATGCAGGGAACAACGAGTTATCAACAGCAGCAAGCAGTAGTAGTGTTTAGCAGTCTTATGGTGCGCGCTTACAGTAAATAGACGTAGCACTTTCTGGCTCAAACAAGGTATGGATAACGGGGCGCCCCAACCCCTTTATACGTGCGAACAATGCGGGGAAATAAGGTATGTATGTGCAATGACGTGCGTGTAAGTAACGTTCAGAGGATGGTCGATGTTTGGCTACCTATCGGGGTGTTGACGTATCTAGGCTTCCACGAGCAAACCTTCCACCTGTTGCCCGCAGGTGCGATAGACCACGAGCAAGCCCCAGGAAACGTTGCTGCAGGTAGATCAGGCAAGACCAAAGCTCCGAAACCCCTCCCTACACTAACTTCAAGCAATTTTGTAGAAAAAGGTTTCCAGTTGTAAAGGCATCATTAACGAAAAATCGTCGGAGCTTGGCCCTTTTCTAACGTATTGTCCATCGGGTAGCACCTTTTATTTTTCTTCATATCAGGTCAAGAGCCTCAGAACACACACATGGGTGTGCACCTCTCTCTACCGAAGCATGCGTGCGTTGTCTTCATCTTGTTGTCACACCAAGGCATGCTATTGTTGTACCAAAGGGCATGCTTTGTACGAAGACCTGCCATTATCTCGTGCTTTGGTCTCCGGATGACGTTGACCATGAAGCCTGCTACCTCGGTGTCTTGTGCAGATGATCTTGGCGGCACACAGCCTGGTCTCCCCCAAGGATGGCGTTTTAATGCTCAGGGTGTCCGAGCACGATGGGTACAGCGCGGTAATGCGCAAGATCATCGAGGGTCTGCAAAATGAACTTGGCGTAGAGGGAGAAATCAGGTTGACCCAGGTCAGTCGCCAGGTCGTCTATTATTTATTTGGGACGTGGGACGGGGAAACCTTTCGAAAATATAGCGACGACTTGCAGCGTGTTCGGAGCTGCACTACACGTCGAATCCAAAGCTACGCAAGGAGGGTGACCTTTGGGGAATTTTTGTAGTGTAGCTTTGAGCCGCTCGCGTGAGTGACCGCCCTCTTTCTCTGCGGTCTTCTTTAGCAATAATACCAGGCACTCGTAGTGCGCTTTTTTAATTTCGCGTCATGTATATCAGCAATGAACTGATTAGCTTCGGTGCGCCAGACAAATCGCCTAACAATAATAAGATTTTTTTTCGATAAGCTACAGAGTCACTGGTGCGAGGGGCTCAAGTCCGGCAGTTAAACGCCCCTTCCCCCCCCCCCCCCCTCACCACATAGCCTTGGCCACGAGAACCAGACCCAGGTTGGCAGGGCAGTAATGTGTCTGAACTGCAACGTAAGGGAGAAGGGACGAAGTACGACAAGTGTGCGCGCACCCCGACGGTATTTTTCATGCTCCGCCCTAGCCCGAAACTACTGATGCGACCGCATTTCACGTTTTGTTGTTGCTGTGTATGGGTCTCCTGCAAGGGATTATATTAGAGAGGACCGTGGAAATGAGGGCCCACGATATGCGCTATAACATATATATAGACTATACATAAATTTCCATGTCTATCTATGCATATTCGGTCGTGACTGTTGATATCATGTTAACCTATACAGTAGTAGTACATTTCCCTCGGCAAGTACAAAAGGGGCAGGAAAGAAAGGGTAATCGGACGGAGTCGAGTGTTGAGTCAGGAGAAACACCCACATTATACAAACATGCTAGCAGAGGAAAATGCTATGCTGATGGTGTGTGGTTGGGTATTCAAGTCGACGAAGACCCTTGCAAACCGTCAAAAGCCACCCGGCATCACATATACCAGGTAGCAATGTCCTGTTGCTGGACAGACGTCTCCACAAAAGCTAGTCTACCCTCTGGCGCGTTGTTCCGTCGCCAAACCGATTTCCATCTCAACCCCATACTACACTCTACACGACGTTATATGTGCCCGTTACCGTGCAGATGTCGCACGGCGGACATTACCTGAGATTGGCAACTCTTGAAAAGCAGCGAGAGTTCTACGGGGTCTCGGGGGATCCTGTGCTGTTTCGATACACCAAAGATGTCGGCGGCGCTGTTACACCAGAGGTAAGAGGGCTTCTCGCCGTCGGAACGTTGCTAGATGTTTGACGCAGCCGCCCCGCTGTACGAAGAGCCTGAACAAGGCTATTTTTTTCCCGGCAGTGTTTTATAGGTATGTATGTCGTTTCATAGCGGTATAACATTTGTATTTTTAGTTAAGCCCATTCTCACTACGTGCCGAGCACAGTGTGCATATGTTTCGTGGTCGAACCGTGACAAACCAAAGTCCTTGGCAGTTCGTATCGCGAAGCGGTTGCCACGAAAAGCAAAAGAGACACGACCAACCACTTATTTCCGATCGCTTGATTGACTCGGATTCGGCGAAACTGGATTTTTTGGCCCTGCCATGGTAGCCTCATCGTAGCTTTGGTCGCCTGCGCTTGCTGTGGTGTAGGAAGCTGCGGTAATATGTACGGGAGTGCCGCGCTGACAGTTCTTGCGGTGTGGTTTACGATCTTCGCTAACGGCAAACCGCACGTCAAGGGTTGTAACACGCCGGACACTTTTGATCGCGCACATACCACACACATCAAATAGCTGAACGTACAGAGAGCACCAAGCAAAACAGTTCGTCTAGATGATGGAGTCACAGATCAAACTAAATGTACGTTTGTGCGTGTCACACATATCAGATCGCTGTTTACATCACATCTACTGCAGATCAGTTCCCTGTACCACCACACATGTCAGATCCCTGTACAAATCACATAATTCACATCATTAGCAACGATCATGCAGACCCAATCACAGAGTAGGTCACATGGATCACATGACTGTGCCGACGACGCAGATGATACCACCGTGCATATATCACAAATCATATCACTACATAGATCATACCTGCTACCTCACAGATCATATGACTAGACTATAGACTAAAGATCATATCTCACAGATCATATCACTACAAAGATCACGTGCACCCAGAGTTCTTTAACGCGTGTGCGTGATGCGTACACGTTTCCGCGAGGCTGACCCCCAGATTCCACGGAGCTAGATACACGTAATACCAAATAATGACCTATGGGATGTGGCAATACGTTGCTGCGAGTGCCCTGGCACGTAAGCTAACCTACACTACCTTGCTTGAAACGACCACCATCTGGCGCACGGGGGCGGCACACTTTCGGGTATTAACATGAAGAAAGGACACTGCACACACCGAATACCTGTCGGGGTCGGTGACCGGGCGATTGACGTTTCTTTGCTGCATGTCGTCATGATTATTTTTTCGCTTCAGCCCCATACGGGGTGCCTCCGCGGCACATCAGGCGCGTGTAGCATTAAGACTGCATGCACGTTTCCCGAGGCTCCTCGCACGAGGAGCTGTATACCCGCTCCGGAAAAGGACTGTTGCAAAAATGGACCTTTAGGCCATTTCTTACACAGTCGGATTCCGCCAGCCCTTTTCGACTGGACTTTTTTTCCACTGGATTCTTCTGGTCCTTCTTCTTATCGTCAGTCGAGTCGATTTTATAGTTTTTGTGCTCTTCTTCCTAGAGGCGATTGGTGTGAAAGAGTACTACTGCATGGCGCTCGAAACTCGGTTGGCAGCTCTTGTGCTTCGCGCGTTCCTCGCGAGCAACGCGTGCTTCACGCGCGACCAACCTTTGTCCAAGCGGGTTGGTGGCGTTGGGCTTAGCCGAAAGCCGCAAAGCTACGTTCGAGGCGTTGCACTCAGCCGAGAGCCGCCAAAGCAACAGTAGGCGTAGCCGTTGTTGGCAAAATGGCATCGATAACGCGCGCTACTGCTGTCGTGTGATAGATGCTGCTGGCGAGCGGAGCTAGGAGTGCGCCACGCTGACTTGCGGCGAGAAGTAACAGCAGTGATGGCCAAGGCGGCGACGGCGCTGTTGTATGATACTGCTGTGTGGTACCTGGTATGGGCGTGTGAGCGTGTGGGTGTTTCTTTTGTGGTGGGATGAGCGATGCGATGGGTTCAAAAAACAGGTGTAATTTTTTTTCGACTGAGTTTTTCGACTGACAGATCCAGTCGAAAACGTCGAGTTTTTCGAGTGGATCCCCCAGTCGGAAAACTCGGTCGAAAAAAGTTGAGTCGAAAAAGCCCTTTTTCGACTGTGTAAGAAAGCCCAATTTGGGCCTCACTCAGTCGAAAACGGCCTTTTTCGACTGACAAATCCGACTGTATAAGAAATGGCCCAACCCGATGAATACCCCAACGGCTAGCCAACGGTTTAAGTAGGTATGGTGCCACATGAATGGAACTCAGACGGGCGCTGCGATATAGAGGGAGCAAGTCTTAACGCTGACATAGTTTATGAATGACAACACTCATTAACCCGCCCCCGAAAATGTCTAGGCGTCTGCCTAGCTCAATGGGTTTGTTCATCGGGTTAGCACGGTTAGTTTACTCGAAATCAGAAATTTTTGGTGAGGTTTGGACCGCTTCTACCGCACTACTAGTGGCATATGTGTCTTGTAGCGATGTTGGTTGGGTAGTGTTTCTTCAGTCGAGAGTTTGCCCATCACATGTCATGTTTCGCTTCGACACACATGCCCCACGGCAGAGGTGCACCATCCATTGTTTTTTCTATTGCTACTCCCCACTTGAGAAGGTCTATACTCTATAAAAATACTATAGTGCTATAACGCTATGATAGTATAATATGTATCCCACCATCCACAATAATAAACTTTTTCAGACTTTCCCCATCCATGTCGATCTTGAAAAACACTCTCCCCGGCATCCCCAGGAAATGAAACCGCATGGATATTGACACTTCCGCCCGTATAACCGGCCGACCTGCTATCCCGCCGTTTCAGGGGGGGGGGGGGGGGGGGGGGGTTATATGGCTTAGTTTGGGTAACCTATTGGTTAACTTTTTGCAAGTGGTCAAACGTATTAATAATAGCCAACTATGTCCTTAACAATCGTGATTGGCTGGTAAGCTTTGACCCAATATAAAAACTCACAGCAGATATCTCGACCGACTCGTTTTTCTCGCATATATTTGTCGCACACGGAAAATATTCGCAATGCTAGCTCAATCACGACCAGTTCTTATTTGCATGATAGGTTGCGCAAAATCATAATAGCGATATTGATAATGTATCAGGTTGGCGTGCCGAGCAAGCACGCTCAAAATGAGGACGAGAAACACTTGTCAACAACGGCACCAAACGCAATATGAATGAGCGAATTGGAGCGATTTGTATCCAGGATATAGGATATAATATACCCCCACCGACCGGTTGTAAGGACAATTTCAAACAAAAATGGAGTGTTGAAAGAAAAACGATATAACAATAGATGAGGCTGGCTGTACAACTCGAGCTTGATTACCGTGGGAAAATGCCTGGAATGAGGCCAAAAGAGCGCGTATTTGACTCGCATAATTGTGGAATAATCATGGGATACTGCTTGCCCGTTCGTTCATAATCACCTCTTTATGCGACACCGAAACATTTGCTTAAAATATCGATTTCTTTCGCTTATGGTAAGGACCTATCTAAGCTCGCTAATCTTTTCTCGGGTTTTCTTGCATACTAAACTCGCGTACGGCAAAGATTCGCCATGCGACCGCAATTCTTACCAAACGCTCGACCTCAAGATGAATCTTTTTACAGTGTTGGTACCCAGAGCGTCGAAGATAAAGACATTCGGGACATGAGAGCGGTTAAATCGCCAGGGCCCCGGCATACTAACAGCCATATATGCCCACAACAAGTAAGAGCAATCGGTGCCTGCTTCGGCTTGTCACAGAGTGATCTCACATCGGAATACCCCCACTACTGTACCGCTATAAATTCTTGTTGGTGTAGCTTGTCTAAAAAGCTGTCCCCAAATTGTATGAGATTTTTTTCCATCCCATTTATTACCCTTGCACTACCCTCGCCCTCACTCCCAGTAGTATAACTCAGATCCGGGGTCACATACCGGGCTCCCCTCCCCCATCCCCACTACGGTACATGCCTTATATTTTATCTCGAGAAGAATTCAGCATCTTCTTCTCTCGTCGATTGGCGTCGAATTGTACATGCCCACGCTACTACTAGGCGTTCTCAGCAGTTGCAAGTTGATCCTATTTTATGTATTTCTGAAAATTGAAGAGTAAGATCTCTCACAACGGTGGGAATCGAACTCAAGGACCAACGCTATTAGTATTCAAGGGTAATCACTACTAGACCACCGGGGCGACCGGCTCTATGTAACTCATTCAGAGATGATCAATCAGCGAGCAGCAGCAAGGAGCACGTCAAGTAGGAAGCAACACAAAATTGTTTTATAAAACTATTTTAACGACGTCAGCTGTGAGTATCGACGAAGTTAGGGTCGATATTTTGCAAGCTGCGTACTATATCAATATCGATCGCCCGTCTTTATTTGTCAAGTTACGTACCAACACCACCGCTTCAGCAACGGAGACAGGCGTCACAGCAACAACAGCAGCAAAGCACGCCTTCCACGCCGCCTTCCACCCAACGATGCGATACCGGGACGAATACATGCCACTGGCTTCTTCTGCGGATGCCGTCTACCACTACGTACGACCTTCGCATGACGCAGCTTAATAACAGGAACGATTTTCCTTTAGTTTTTATGTCTACAATATATTCCCTGTTTGACACAGCCTCCCAATACCTTAAGCCAGAAAGAAAGCGTGTATGGAATATAGCGTCATCAGTGTGTGTGTGCTCTTTTACTCGTACCTATATTACTTGCACGAGTACAAACTATGTCGATGTGCCCGCGAAATCGTATATTACTACCCTCGAGGCCGGTGACGCAGCCACTCGTAATGCTGATGTGTGGCATCTCCTCGTTTTAGTTATACGCGTGCGCTTGCTTCATCTATCCATGTACGTACGTACGTGTCACCGGAATTCGATAAAACAAATGCACTACTACTTGTACTGCTGTGATACCTACCGCGGTACCGTGGGGGTTAATGTTGCCAGTAAATACTTTTATTTGTTTTGGTACAAAGTATTACGCCAATTTGGAAATAATTTCGTGCCAAGGTTTATTTCTATCAACCTCTCCATACATCAAGACCCGACGACTCCAAGAAAAACTGGAGGGTAGAGTTCAAGATACCATTCATTTTTGCGCGCTTCTCGCTTGTTTCGCTCAGCATCCATCCGCGTTCACTTCGAGGTGCAGAACGGATAAGGCAGAGCGGGGGGGAGTTGAAGCCTCTCCCCGAAGACGGCGCTCGAACAAAGCGATTCGACCGATAAATTCCAGTTCCGAGAACCCCATACGTAATGAGGCCGAGACGAAAAATTACTCGTGGCCAAATTCCTGTTCCCTAAAAAAAAATGCATCATTATATATACGTATAATACTATTATACTATTATACCACAATTTTATAATGCTGTAATACCCGTCTTCGTAGAGCAAAAACATTTTTTTTTGAGAAAACTGAATTTGCAGCCCAATGACCATCAGTGACAGGGCAAACTTCCGATGACGGCCTAAAAGGCGGCCTGATACTAGCTGTACACACGGCTGTAGAGTACATGGGAAGGTTTCAGGTTGTCGGTATTGTCTTAAAGCACGGCGGAAAAACGATATCCCCTCCCATGGCTAACAATTCCTCAAAACCCGTCGTTTTCTTTGCTACGTGCGGTAGCCCAGGTTGCCGTTAAAAACAACGACACTCGGCGGGTATCAAAGAATCCGCACAGCAGCGTAAGGGCGTTGGCCGATTATCTTGCACGCGCACGCTGTTTTGAGTGGTCTCGGTTGTTAGCTTCACTTTCCACTACTTTTCTTTCGTCGCCTCGCGCTGTCACCAGACCTTGCACATCAAGACCCTGACCGGCAAGAACATCACGGTCCATCCCAGTCCGTTCGACACGGTGCACGATGTGAAGGAGCTCATCCAAGACAGTGAGAACACCCCGCCGGATGAACAAAGGTTGATCTGGAACGGTCGGCAAATGGAAGATCTGCGCGCGCTTTCCCACTACAACATTGAAGACGGATCGACTCTTCACCTCCTCGTAAGGCTGAGGGGCGGTGGCGACCTCCCCGTGACTTTCGCCGACGTAGCCGACTCCGGCGCTCTAAAGAGGATCCAATTTTCTAGAAGCGCGCCCGACTACAGGTTAGCCAAACCCGGGCTTTGCCTCGAGGGACGATGCACCAACACCCGCTGCTCCGCTTTCGGGAAGATGGGCATCTTGAACAACGGCTTCCAAGACTATGACTTGGCGCGGGGAGCGACCAGGCCCTGCTCGCAGTGCCATAACGACGTGATGCCCACAACCTGCGCGTTCAACAACTGCATGTGGAGGTACGAGGGGCAGAAAGCAGGGGAGGGGCACAGCGTCGTCGGACCTTGGACGGAGGTCGGTAACGCCTACCACCGCTTCGACGAGGGCGATGGAGTGGATTGGACGCGTCTGTTCCTCCAAGTCAGGGACGTTCAGCCCGCGTTGCAGAAGGCTAAAAAGGCCCGCCCGTCGGTTACCATCGACCACACGTACACCAAGTGTATGCAGTGCAACGGGCCAGTCTGGTGCAGCAAGGCGACGCTCCTTCGATGTGGCCATTCGTTCCATACGGAGTGCATCGCGGACTGGGAGTTGGAGTCGGTGGTTGTGTGCCCCATCTGTAGGAAGGAGTCGCCGCGCGGCTTCGGGGCATTTTAGAGTGGTGGACATCCGTGTTGTCGTGCCGTCCGCCATGCTGGCAGTACGTACGCGTATGACAATGGAAAGAGAGTGCGAATACAAGGCAGCTACACGGATGGATGGATGGATGACGTGCGAGTTGACGTGAGGCCTTCACATCTCACGTTTCACTATGGAGTCTGCTTCAGCTTGCTGCTGTCCAGACTGGGATAGTTTTCGTTTCGAAGTCACACTGCGGCCGATGGCGCCATAGTGCAGAGACGGAAAGCATACCCATCATGCGCGGCAACCACAACGGCGGGTAAACTGGCGCAGTGCTCCCCATACGCAGTCAAAAATGACCCCTTCAACAAGCTGCTTTATGTTGCAGATGTATGTGCTGGTTCTGTTGCCTCGACAGAAAAAAACTGGGATATCGTGGAAGAGAACCAAAAGTACTCAATCGTGCTGCGGTCTTGCTCGTCTGTGCTTTTCCGCGCGATATTATGATACGGTTTCCAACCAAGCTCCTTGTAACGGACACCAATCTAGGCCCCGGGTCGATCGCGCTAGTACCTGCGTGTCGGAGATTCTACCGGCTAGCGGCAGGAGGAACTGCGAAACAGAAAGGAACGAGGGGGGTCTCCGGTGTTTTATTGGTTTTCTTTGTCGAGTTCCTTTTTTTTGCTTGCGGTCTACACAGCATAGAAGCTCGCACGAACTCTCTCGTCACACCTGCGACAGCAGTGTGATTATAGTGTGGGGCTTTTCCCCCCTTCTTCTATGTTCGTGCTTGTTGTTCGGTTTTCCCCCTTTTTTTTTCCCCCACAGCCATCCCACGGCCGAGGGTGAACTTTTTCGGCGAGCCATTTCTGACCGGTTGGACCCCTAAGTTAAGGTGTAAAACGATGGGTTGGTATTGTAATTTTGCGAGTGCATTCTGTTTGTATTGGACTATCACACAAGATGCCTCGGCCGTGCTGCGCAAACGAGTGTCTTCGAAGCCAATGTTTCGGTTGATATGTTGAGCTTTTCCTGTTGGGGGCTCCGAAACCTTCGTCTGCACCCGTAGAGTGGGATGACTCCCGATCAACCACGGAGCTCCGCGTACGATGTGATTGGGCGATAAACGCCGCCATCGACCAGTTGGTTACGTTGAGCCTACTCAACACGGCAAAACAGGCCTCAGTTTTTCGCTGAGGCGCACGGTGCTTGGTCCTAGTGTTTTCAGCTTAATTAAGCGGTGTTGAGGAAGTGTTGGTACCTCCCCGGCGTTTGCGGTTGGGGTCTTCCCGCTCTGGAATGTCCCCAAGCCCTTTGTGGTTGCATTGCCTGCGATGTAGTTTAAGGTTATCTTCAGTCCTGTTTCGGAACCCAGGGACTGCGCGACTTGTTTTGTTCAGGTTTGGTGTTTTCAGCAGTCCACGAGAAGAGGGTCAGCGGGCAGTAGCAGGGGAATCGTTTTACGGTAGCCCCCAACTTTTCTTGAACGACATACATCTCGCCGGTCTTCAAACCCGCTTCCGGCCGTATTTCCTGAACGACGGTGCCCCTTGCCACCCCGACGTCATCGTTCGATAGTACTAGTGTGGTCCTTTGGCAAGCGAGAAAATTTGTGAAGATTATATGTTTTGTAGCGTCATTCCTCGTGTCGAGCAGCTATTAAACGCTAGTTAAAGAATGTCTTTGGTTTTTTTGGGGGGGTTATCGGAGAATCACACAGGGATAGGATAGTGCTATGCCTATTGCGGGTGACTCTGCACTTTGTGATCTCTCAAGAGGTTCGGAGGCAAGTGAACACTGACATGGGTGCGCCACGGTTTGGCCAAAGTATCATGATCTTCCAACTACCGTATGCACTACCCGTTGTCGAGGGAATGCCCTTTTTTTTTTCGGCTATGTTTGTGGTCGTTCATGCTAGCTAGGTGATGGATATAGGCTAACCCCTTTGAACTCGACTTAATTATAGCGACCTAAGTGATGGGAAAGTTAGTCGCGTTATTAGACACTCGCTCTTGCTCCGACAAAGTTTCTGGGAGGGGCATTTTGAGCCCCTAGTGTGAAGCGGCTGAGAAAGGTCAAGTACAACCTTGTCTTAAGCATGGATTGGGATTCGAAACCTAACGTTCACCGCCGGCAGAAGGTTGGTCGTCCGTGCAATCGTCGAGCGAAGGGGCTGGATTGGTACCCGAGGCAGCATGAGACCGTTTTCAGTTGAGTCTTGGAAACCTACGTACCAGTATGAGTCTGATGCTCAAGGATAAACGCTGGCTTCCGATTTCGTTTTATTTTGCGGGAGTGAACGACTTTCATCAGCTATGGCGTGTACCAATATACATACAATAGCGGCTACGGTTTAAGAGAGGGTCGGTACAAGCCAATTTCTCTCTTAAACCCGGCTTTCTCTTATACCGTCTCGGCTATGGTATAAGAGAATGTTCTCTTAAAATGATATACGATTTAAGAGAATATTCTCTTATACCGTAGCCAAATCCAAAGCGCGCCAGAGAGAGACGCTCTTGTCCGAACTATGTGGCGTAGGAGGTCGTAGAGAGTGTATCATTCAATGTCGCGTAACGCAGCAAGCGTTACCACGTCGGGCTATCTCCAAACACCGCTCATTCTCTTGGTTGGCGAGCACGTGGACCCAAGTACGTGGTGCGCTTTTGGTGGATCTGCGCTTGGAAAATAAATCATCGTCGTGTCATGCGATGCACATTTTGCACGTGGACACGCAAAGTCGGTACAGTAGTGGTTTAGTTGTTTTATAGGTGTGTTTCATGCTCGCACCTCTTCTAGAAGGACAACACGAGGCTACGAATGCACCAGCACTCAAGAAAGACGCACCCGTTTACACACTGCACCCCTTCCTCCCACCGTACCCTCAACACAACACCCTCAACCTCTCATCCCATCGATTTAAACCCCCGACAAAACACGAGTCAACGAAAAAAAAAAACCTTCACATTATCAAGACATCACTCGCCCTACAAATAACACAAACCCAAGAAACTAACGCTACCCTCGCGACCTGTCAGCCTGAACACAATCTGTGTGTGTGATGTGTGTGTCCACGTGGTTTCCAGATGGTTCGATTTAAGAGAAAATCTCGGAAGCAATATGAATTCTCTCTTAAATCGATTTTGATTGGTACAACAAGCCAATTCCTCTCTCTTAAATCCGTACTTTCTCTTAAGAAAGTTATCTTGAACCGTAGCCCCTACTGTATATACACGTGTACCGCTGTTCTGGCTTGTTTCATTTTGCTCCCTGGATTGTTCTTCCTTTCAGAATAATGAGTAGAGCTTCTCCTGTTACCACGGGCTTGATTATGCGACTTATCGAGAGAGCGATGAAGATGGCGGCAATCATTCTGTCTCATCCAATTACCATGGGAACTACTTGAAGGCACGAAATATACAAACACACAGCTAACTACTTTAGGACAGACCCCACGTGTATTCTGGGGAAAACGACTGGGCCTTTGTGTGGGATGTATGTCTCAGCTATTAAGAGGGTTACAAGTACTCCAACAGATGCTGCACGCAGGGCACAACCGGGATCCTGCAATCAACACGCCAGTTAATGCTCCCATTCGCATGACGGGATCTATCTGGTAACTCACCCAGCAGGGCAACACGGGTCGCGAGTAGTCATGCTTGTCGGTCCGTTTGGTAAAGTAGCCACGTGCTACAGTCCAAGAGGTATTATGGCAAGACCTTAGAAACCAAGACCCACGATCAGGATCAAAGCCTGCACATGACCCTTTTTTCACTATCAGGATTACTTCTTTTGTCCGAATTCGAACATCTAGGCAACACAAATTTCTGACGAGCGGAAGTTACCCGTTAATAAAGACCGGCCGATGGTTTCGACGAGTAGAGGAAGGGGGGAAGGGGGCAAGAGGAGGGAAGGGGGGCCATCATCGTCTTGAAATTTGTGGGCCTTCCAATGGCCGTCACAAGATAGCGTAAGACCGCCCTGGCTTCTTCGCCATGTTGCGTTCTCTCCCCAGTGCCATTGATGATGCACTTGATACCCTCTATGAGCTCAGTGCCGTCTTTAGTCAGTTCCTAGGGTCTGATTTTTTTCTTTCTCTTTTGCTTTCCTTGCTTCCTCTTCTTGTCTTGTCCCTCCTTGCTTTTCTTGTCTTTTTCTCTTTCCTTCTTTTTTCGTTTTTTCGCTTCCTTGTCTTTTCTTTCCCTTCCTTTGTCTTCTTTTTTCTCTTTGTTTCACTTTTCCAATTGACTTGCGTCTGTCGCGCGTATGCATAGTGATAGGTACTACGTGCAATATACACATGGTAGTCTTTCTTGGGTGGCAAGCGGTACATGAAGTCGGTTTTTCCAGGCGCGAGTAGTGAGACGTATGCACCAGTATGGACCCGGCACATCGTAGGCTGACTCCCGATTTCACTTTTACGTGTTTCTGGTGGAGGAATGAATTGCGTCAGCTGTGATATATGCGTATACTACCTTGGGTTGTGTGTGTTTTTCCCTGGGGTATTCCTCAGCTCCAAAGTGACTGGAGCCTGTCCTGTGACCACGGACTTGGTTATGCGAGTTAAAGTGAGAACAAAACCGACCTACCCGCGGTACTCTTGGTGCAAGTGCAAAACTGTTTGTTCAATCTGCCAAGGCCACGTGGTTGCTCGTCTGGTTAGTCCTCCGCTCCTTTCGGAGGCCAAGGCATGGGTGCTTCAATGAAAGCACTACTAATCGTTAGGGCGTTAGGCTTTACACGCATTCTTTTGCGCGTGTGGAGCTCCCTGACCTAAATCGATCGGAGCGCCATCATCCTTGCTTTACAATCGTGATGCTTTGCACACTTGGGCCACGGTCTTGTCCATGGGGTTGCCGGGTGGGGTAAAGCGCTGCGCTCAAGGACGGCGCCTCAGAAACCAGATGACGCCCCTCTGCACCGTAGCGTTTTTCCAGTTTAGCATGAGGACTAGAGGACTGGGCGCGTGCTACACTATAGACGGGGAGCCTTTATTTTCGGCAAGAAAACTCTCTGCATGACGGGTCTCCTCAAGATGAAAATCGTCTAAATGTTAGCCCTGTTTAGGATACTTTTGGTTTACATAGCTACAGTAGTAGGTCTGCCTTAGGTCGGGGTGAGGTATGGAACACCTCAAGTCGAGAGCTCCCGAGGAGAAAAAAAACGATTCGCCTTTCTACCGCGCGCCATGTGGCGCTTCTCAAAGGACACGAATGTCCACGGCTACGGTAGGCGGGGAGTGTCCCATTATCACCACCGGGTTTAGCACCACTCGCCGCACGAGTGACTGTTTCCTTCACGGACCAAGGTGCTTTTTATGGCGCAGCGTATGCAGCTTACCGTTACATTGCGTACTCATATCGCGACCGTCAGCGCCTCGCGAGAACTTAGCACCTGCGAAGGAATAGGGGGCGAGTCACACGAAGGACTGAATCAATTAAAGTATACGATACCCCCGCCGTCTCCAAAAATGCCACCGACTTTCTACAACGAACGTCTCATGGCTGCTGTGCCCGAGGAATGATGCTGACGAAAAATATGTTTTGACGTATTTTCTTGCTTGCAGAACGACTACCGAACAACGACATTTTGGGTTGAAAGGGGCACTGTATTTCAGGAGGTACGGCCGGGAGCCAGTTTTGTCAAACTGGCGATTTCAATAAAGAAACGTTGGGGGGAGGACTAGGAAGACCGTAGGACGACTCCCAGCCACTGCGAAAAGGGAAAAAAAGGTGTACCTCCTCCCGTAGACTGGGTCAGGAGCTCCAGAAAATGTAGGCGGTAATCATACTATTCATGCTTACAAGTGGACACCGCGGCATGTGGCAGAAGAGCGAAATGAACTCCTACGTAGCCCAACCGCGCTTAATGTTTACGCGTCGCGAGATGAGTTTAGGTCTTCTTGCAGAGAATACTGGGCCAAAACGTTCAAATTCCCCAGTGCAACCGAGGCCGACGCTACGGTTGTGCTCTGCTATTTTCAGTCACGGTCATATACGTTCATTCATCAGCGGCTCAGAACCACTGGCATCTAGCAGCCACCGCTTTTGTATATACTACATCCAACTTGCCACGGGTCGAGCCATCCCACGGTACGGATGAGGCAGAAAGTCCCTGAGCTCCTCACTTGAGGAACTCAATATCTCACCCGACAAATGACTTGGAAGGCGTTCGTTCGCAAAACCCGACTAAGCTTCTACGCCTTAGTCCAAAAATGTCATGTACTCGTGAAAATTACTTAATTAACCGGGAGTTCCTCACGTGAGGATCTCAATCTCCCAGGGACTTTTTAGCGCTGAAAGTGCAACCCCTACGAGTCAATGAAGTAATTTCACGAGTAAAAAACATTTTTGGACTTTGGCTGAAAGTGCAACCCCTACGAGTCAATGAAGTAATTCCACGAGTAAAAAACATTTTTGGACTAAGGCGTAGAAGCTTATTCGGGTTTTGCGAACGAACGATTTGTCGAGTGAGATATTGAGTTCCTCATGTGAGGAGCTCAGGGACTTTCTAATGCACCCTCACCGTACCGTGGGATGGCTACTACTACCGTTGGATGACTCCTTGCCTCGTGAGTAACATAAAATTGACATATCTCATAACTGGGGGTGGGCCCCTTAGGGCACCCGCCACGATCGAGTACCCGCAAAACGTCGAAGGCCGTGCCCTACCCTCTACCCGCCGCTTATTCCCATTTTGGCGGGTACCCGGAATATTTTCGATGGATGTTCTTGTTTGAGTCGCACGACGAGTGGTGATTTGGTGATGCAGTGGAGAATCCACCCCAGGCTGATCTCGCATTCTAGTGTATATACAACATCCTTGTGGAGGCGTTACTATTATTGGGGGCCCAGATGTGAGATGTGGTAAAAATGGATAAAATTAAGACGGGGGCTCGTGTTATTACTAGGGGGCTGGTTTTTCTAAACAGTGTTGTACAAACACGGGGACGCTGGTCAACGACTCCCCCCCAAGGAAGACTCTAGAATTTACTGTACACATACGGGGACGCTAATCCGCGATCCCCCTCCCATGGAAGACTGTAGCACGTACCTGGTGTGCGATGGAAGCACAGTGTTGTTTTTATGATAATGTATGTATTGATTACACCAGTGAAACTCAGCAACAAATCATCAGAAGAATTGCCCACGGCGTACGGCAGTATACGGATGCGCGAAAACAAACGGCCGCCCACACATCTGCCTCTGTGGTCAGAAGGAATGCGGGGCCAGTAGCGCTGTACACCCGACCATATATATGCGCTCGCAGGAGCGAAAATACTTAGCACAAGACGGTTTGATATTACGTGTGGCCTTCCCAATTCTATCCACGACGAGCATGTTAGGTACCATGACCCACAACCGCAGACCATAGAGATACCGTTGCCCCGCTGCTGCTACTACCACAGCTGCTATTGCTACTACCGTCGCTACAAACAGAAACTAACTACTACTGCTACTACTGCTACTAGTGATACTACTACTACTACTCTACTACTCCCACTACTACACCACGCCTGCTACTTCCATTACTGCTGAGCTGTTAATGAGAAGAGCAAGGGCCTAACCAGGACGTGGAGGTCGATAATGGCCTCGGGAACACGTGAATACACTTTCTAGAGATATTGCGCGGAAGAATAATGAACCGGGGGTCCGCCAAACGAGCGGGATACCCTAACGCCCGCGGGTACACCGCTCCCCGTGTACCCGTGGCGTCATTACCCGCTGGGTCCAAATACCGGCGGGTATTTACGTCGGACCCCACCCGTTGAACGAGTAGGGGCCGACCGGGTATACCCGCCGGGTACCCAGGCAAGAGGAAAGGGGCCAACCTCCAACTCATAAGCCCCGACTTTTTCCGACATGTATACGAACCCGACCTAAGGTCATCATTTCTAGGGGAGGATCATTTCGTAACGAGCGCGGTACACAATATCTTGGATCAGGGTAGGGAGAAAGGTGCAGTTTGGCAGCTCTGCGCCGTTAACGCCTTTCGGCTGACTTTCGCCGAGTCACGTTGGGATTCGCCTGTCATCTGAACGTGAGACCTTCTTCTTCAGGCTAAGGGCATTTCGCGCGTAGAGTGATTGTACTTAGTGCCGTTTCCAGAGGCGCGTGCCACGATATAGAGAAGTCTAGCACTCTTGGGCTAACCCATTTTCTGAACGTTGAGACTCCTCTAACACCAAGTTGTCGGAATTGCCCTTTTTACTGCAATACCAGGAAACTATATTAAAACCATTTTTTGTGCGCCGATTCCCCCTACGCGAGAGGGGTGTGCAGCAGAAGTTTCTGAGCTCCTACTGTAACATGAGGAGCTCAATATCCCACCCGACCCGCGACTCCGAAGAAGACAACTCGTTCGCGCAACCCGATCAGCAGTTAGTTACTATGCGGTAGTCCTAGCATACACACTCGCATAATTACCGCACTGACCGATATTTCTACAATGGTTGAGGTGGGCTCAACCGGCCCGGAGCGTTTGACCCAACAAGGGCAACCCCCACCTCCCGACCTTGGGATGACTGACAGCCAGCCCATTGCTCTGCTCATCGGGACCGCACTGCCGGCGTGTTCAAAAAGTGCTCACGTGCAACGTTAGAGGGACTACACGTGTACGATTTGCCTTTTTTGAGGTTCCTCAATTCGGGAGCTAGCTTAACATCTTTTCCCCCCCCCCCAGAAAAACTGATTCGGAGAAAAAACGCAACAACTGGACCGTATGGGATGAAAAATCCCATGGCGTGGGTTATACGACGAGGAGAAACATTGCCGAAAAATAAAAGGATTTTTTTTTCCCCCGACGATTTTGGGTTAAGGAGCCCCGCCATTCAGAAACCATTTTCGCCAAAAAAAGGTATACCTCTAGATATCGTAGCACGCGTCGAAAAATGTTTTTGGTTAAGGCGTAGGGCTCCATTAAGTAGTGAGCTCCAGAAAACAAACGGTACATACATACGCTCTACCGCAGCATGCGCCTAGAACTCGTTGGCCTTTTATATTGCATGGCCATGTCCCCTGTCTTGTGTTTGCGATGCGTGTCTCTTTCTCTCTCTCGCAGTTGGTGACCTCGGCCACAGCGAGTTTGCCTTTGCCCTACATCACGAGGCATTGGCGCGGACACTGGGGACGCTGGTGGATGTCGGGACGCACGTGTGGAAAAAAACGTTTCAATTTGAAGAACACACCCAGCTACACTCTTCCAGCGCGGTAAAGGGGTTACGGTGCGCTTGGTCGATCGATTTGTCCACTAATCGACCAGGAGGATCCCTCTGAACCCGAGGAGCGTCACCGAGTTATTATTTGCACATCACACGACCACACGACCGCCATCTTATTCTCAATTCTCGGCAGATACGCATGATTTCCTAGGCGTGGGCGAGAAACGTTTGGGAGGCATTTCTCCTTGTCGCTGTGTAGGTAATTAAAGCAAGAACAAAACTAGGCTTCTAAGCCGCACGTTCGTTAATTCGGAGGACAAGTGTTGTTAGGACGTGTAATATGTCAACACACTCTCGTGCGCGAAAAAAACGTTGTCTAGCCATCGACACGCGCTTTGATTGTCTATGTTCGGGCGTATGCTCGTGCATTCTTCGATAATATAGCAATATTTTAGGCGCCAATAGATACACGCTTTGGGCCGTGTGCGTTTCGATCGCTGACACAAACCTCGCCATTGACAGTGCGTACGCCAATTTAAAGGCACCCGCTGGCAAGCCTACTGTACACAGGCGGCGTGAACCAGGTGTGAAGGCTACGGGGTTGCGGGAAAGGTTACGGGACTACGGGAAAATACCCGTGACAAAGCCAGCCGTACGGATCACTGAAAAGCTCGCCGTACTATGACGAGCAGGAGCTACAGCGACACAGAAAGCATTCAAAGCATTTACTGTGTTTTGTAACGAGGCGTTGCCCCCCCCCTCCGAGTCTTTCAAAGGCAGGGTGTGATATGGTGGTACCGAGATGTTTTATTCGGTGTTCCCGGGGAGGTTAGAGGAAGCTGACGTTCCGATTTTCTTGCCCTAGCCGCGAAAACCACACCTAGGCTGGCTGTTCGCTGATGATAAGCCTCCTACGCAAGCAGGTTGGCCCTCAAACCGAGCCTCCGTAGTACTGTGATCGCACATCGTGTATACCAGCCTTCTCGCCCACCTGCTCTGCACCGTGCTAGTCAAACCTGGGTGTAACGCGATTCATCTCTTATTATGCTCTGTGCTGTGATAAACACGTCCACAATCGTGTTTCTGCTGCTCACGTTGCCGCCTCACCAACCGGGCAAAGGCATGCCCGAAGATTTTCGTACGAGGGAAGGGATGCTATTCTGTGTGTGGGCGTGGTGCTCTACGCAGGTTCTGGCTATCTCCCCAACAAAGTCTTTTCGGGGCTATCTCCCACTACGACAAGCTTTTACCACCGTGTACCCGTGCCATGGGCGAGCCCAGGGTGCTTGTTTTTGGCTGGGCGTGGTTGGTTTGCGGTCGGGCGCGTGCCTATCTTGGCAGGTAAGAGGTTCATGCGCACCTGGCCTCATAGATCGCCCTGGAACCTGGCAGGCGGTGTGCGAGATATGAGCGTTTCTTGCCAAAGACGTTCAACACAGACGTTTCGTACACATAAAACAAGAAACGTTCATCACCCCTTAACTATACCCCAGCAACGAGCATATGTACAAACTACATGGAGTAGCGACCACGCCGTGTTTCAGTTTAGGCAGCAGGGATTCTTCATGCTCCTCGGCAAGGTATTTCGTTCACTCAAGTCCGGAGGGAGCCTACGTTCGGGGACGTGGAATTTAGGGCCGTGTTTTTCACTCGTCGCGCCAGTCGCTACCTACGATTGATTATGTGCCTTTTGGTTTCACCAACAGCATCGGGGCTGTCAGCCGTGGAACCGCCTGCTACGCTGCGCAAAAATTACCAGGAGAATGCTCAAGCCCGTTGCTTTGCCCAGGTACCGAGTCGCGCGCGCGAGTGACCTCAACGTGGGGTATAGAAATAAACAGCAGTGCAATTCTGAGTCATGCCACGATAGACGTGCTGCGGATTTTTCCGGGCTCCTAACCTGAGATCCATATCTCACCAGAAATTTCACCCCCCGAAGGCATTCGCATGCCCAATCCGGGCAACACTTTGTTATTAGTATGCGCTATACAGCAGTCCCAAAACGAACATACTCGAAACAATATGAGAGCAATCGGTACTTCACTTTAGGAGACGCACGCTACGATAGAGGTATTAAGGTATACCTTTTTTTTGCGAAAATGTTTTCTGAATGACGGGGCTCCTTAACCTACTAATAACATAGGCGGAAATAGGTCATTCGTTTTGCGTGATTCTCGTTGTGTACCGAGGTCAGATGGGATTCTCCTATCCGGTAGCAAGTTCTGTTTTTCTCCAAATCAAAAATCGGGGAGGAGATGTCTTAAGCTCCCAAATTGAGGACCCTCAGAAAAAATGTGGCGCACCTCTGTCCTAGCACGCGTCGGGAGCTCAACGGGCCAGACACACGTTTGCCCTAAATAGTGTTGCGTAACCCCCTTCACCCGGAATGACTCTACTATGTATGATACTATATATACATAGTCTGTATACGTGTAAAATATGTGTACTACTACTTACAGTCAAAGCAAGACGGCGACGGGTGCATGCCGCTACCGCCTCGGGTAGTTACCGCCGTTCCCTCGGCGATCGTACCGACGGCCAGCCTATTGGGGATAGAGAGCACCAGGCACGGAAACAGTGACGATAAAACACTAGGCTACAGCATCGAGCAGTTCTTGGTGGTTGGAATTAACCAAGATAAACTTCAGTTGGTACTCGTACTCCAATCGCAATGCCCAAACTGTACTTATCGTCGTTGCACAATCACAAGGGACGGAGTCCCACGAAACGGGCTCAGCACAGCCTTGCAGGACAATCCTGCTCGTGCCGATGCATACGCGCTCACAATGTGCTCGCGTCATGCTTACAGTTCCAAGCATGCTTAAATAAATACGGTTCGAGGGGAGGCGCAAAAAACCCAAAGCGGCTTAAGAATACTCTACAAAGACATGTCAAGCGACAGAAAATACTAACGTACGGGAACCTACAACGCGGAACAAAACCTTCCAAGAGCACGGACATGACAGGCACAACAATCCCAAAGAAGTCCTATACGAATTGGAGACCCAACTCTCTCAATGTTTGGCTGCCTCGTATGAATACCCCTTTTCCCCGTTGAGCGTGCTCGCAGCATGATCAGTAGAAGAGCGCGAGGAAACATGTGGATTAATCTGAAGTAGTTGCTATACGGTATTCAGGCGTTGCGCCACGTCACACGCCGTTCTAGTTGTGTTGCACGAGAGTTTCGTTTCCAGGTCGTGCATTATCGCAACTGCACCGCAGAACAGGAAACGTGAGAAGTTTACACCAAGCTGAAGCAGTCCCTACTGGTCATTTAGGCCTTGTGATCGCCCTGGTTGCCTGGTGGGAGTACTCTATGGCTCTGCTCTGGAACGCATCCGTGCAGCTTGGCAAAGCTAGAACGTGAATAATCTGATTCAAGCTGAAGTACTGCTTACTACCAGCTCAGATATCGTCGCACCCAATACATATTAATAGTCCTAGTTTTTCCCGTGAGTATTCCGTGTCGTACGATGCGCACGCGTCCACACAGCTTTGGACGAAAAGGAACGTGAGCAAGCTGAAGCAAGCTGAAAACATCCATTCTGGGTGAGTCATGCCTTGCGCCACCTTGCACGCTATTCTACTTGAGCCTTGATCGGATACTTCGTTTCTACGTAGTGCGTTATCGCGGCTTGGCAAAACACACAATCGTCCAAATTCTAAACAGTCCCAATGAAGGCAGTGTAGGCCTTGTGCCATCTCACAGTTAATCCTAGTTGCTTACTTAGCACCATCACACTCGTTTTCCCAAATACGCCTGAGCTCGCAACATGGCAAAAACAATAGCGCGAGGAATCTAAATTGCTTTGTTGGAACTCCACCGCGATTTGTTCCTGCAGATGGGACACACAACCACGGAATCTAATTCCCAGTCCGTGCGGCACGTGGCATGAAACTAGTGGCCACACCTCAGCAGCTTACCTGCTGTCGACCAAGGCTACGGTAGGGGGGGTACCCCCATTTTCACTGATGTGTTTGAGCCACTCGCACGAGTGGCTCTGTACCCCACGGATGCAGATGGTTTAGGCACTGGTTTTGACGCAGCTTAGATCACCTTTGCATTGCGGATAAATTTGGTCAATGTAAAAATTGAAGAAAACGTAATATCGCATAGGAACAAAGGGGTTACTCGCGCGAGTGACCACTAGCCACTGAAATGAAAGGCCCAAAAGCGGACCCCCCTACCATAGCATGGGTCGCTCCTACTTGTTTTTTGCACTGCGTACAGGTTTGGTACGCATGGTCAATCGCGACGGATCCGCCGGCCTTCTTTGTCTTTGTGAACACGGGTTGAAGCTCCCTAGCTCGGAGGAGCAGACGCTTCCACTGCACCCCTTGAAGCTGCTCGAAGCGGTGGTAGCGGTTGCCGACCTCGGTCCACGGCCCCACGACAGCGCGCGCCCCCCCGGCCTTGTTCTCCTCGTACCTCCACACGCAGTTGCTGAAAGCGCAAGCAGATGGCCGCACGTCGTCACCGCACTGCGAGCAGGGTCTGGCCTCCCCACGTGCCAGGTCATAGTCTTAAAACCCCTTGCTGCCAAACCGGTAGCTGAGGATGCCCAACTTGCCGAACGCGGGGCGAAGACTGTTGATGCACCTCCCTTCCAGACACATCCCGGGTTCGGCCTTCCGGTACTTGTGCCCGTCCTTTGAAAACCTCTCTCTCTCATGAGACAACCAGAGTCGGCTTCGTTTGCGAAATTATCGGGGGCTGAGCAACGTTTACCACCCCCACGACCCACGCGGAGGTTCAAGATTGATCCCTCCCCGATGATGTAACGTGAGAGCGTGTGGAAATTGCCTGGCTGCCGGCCGCGCCAATACAACCGTTGCTTGTCCGGTGGCATGCCGGCACGGTCCCAGATGAGCTTTTTCACGTCGTGGGGGGTATCAGACGGCTTGGGGTGTAGGACGACGACATGGCCGTCAATGGTCTTGACGTAGATTCCCTGATGAGAACATCGAGCGCAAAGCCGAATGACGTTAACCGAAGCCGGCAGCCGGACACGATGTATGCTCCCCGCGCACGCAAGACGGTCGAAATATCGATTTCGTTTTCTTTCGCGGACGCTTTTCGATAGTCACGGAGCATTTGCATAGAGAAAGACCCAAGTAACAGAACCGCACGTAGCAAATAAGACGAAGCGGGTTCGACCCGAACTTTTGCACTGGGTGAGGGCAAGGGCTTCACATCTGTCTCGAGAAAACATCAAAATAAGCCAAATCGATCAAATCACTCTGCTGTAGCTAGGAGGACAGTCTCCAAGGCCCTGACCAGGAGGTTGTTTATTTCGCGACCGGTACCGGCACTCTGTTTCTGCAACTACGGCCAACGTTAACATGTAGACGGTGCGTGCGGCGACAAAGGTGTACACCATTCTTTATCCAAGTAATGTTTTCTTAGTGACGGGGCTCCTTAGCCCAAAATCGTCCGAAACAGGTCATTTCTTGTTTCACAATACTATTAATAGTAAGGTGCGGTACAAACAAAAAGGATTTGGTCATCGGGTTGCACCTTATTGCACCTCTGCAGTTTTAATAAAAAAAAAGGTTTTGGGTGAGGGTGCATAGGTTTGGTCACCGGATTGCAGCTTCATTTTTTACCAAAAAACGTGTTTCGGGCGAGGTGTACCAAAAAGGTGCACCTCTACCGCACCATGGGTTGAGACTACCACACACCTTACCGCTTGAGGAAATCAGAAACAAAACTCAGATACTCACCCTGTTGGATATTACAAACCAAACCGTACCGCTAGCTGTGAGAGACGGACGGGGGGGGGCGGGGAGGGGGGGGGCAAACACTCGCCACGTCGCCGCGAGAAAAACAGGAACAGACATGCGCTGTCTACTCTTGCTGCTGCAGACCGATAACAATTGTGCGGATAGCGCCCTTACGCCAGGAAAATCCTCAACCAATGGAACCACCCAAAGCCGCTGAAAAGACGGCAGGTGCAATACAAATAGATTCGTCGCGTGTACATGCGGCAGAACTATCAATCGAACGAGACGTGTGCACTGTTTCTCCCACAGCTGGTTTCCTTCGCCGAGGAACGGAGCTCCGTGGGCATGTAGGCTCGTTACCTTTGCGTGCGCCTGTACGTGACGTGCTAGGATGGGAGTTTCTCGTTTTCCCCAGAAAGGCTGTCAGGCTCTCAAATCCCCCTCAACCGATAGTAAACCCAGATCCGAGCCATCTCACGGTAGGGTTGCACCTGAAAGACCCTGAGCTTCTCACATGAGGAACTCTGTATCTCACCCGAAAAATGACTTCAAAGGCATTTGTTCGCACAACTCGACCAAGCTTCTATATGCCTTAGTTCAAAAATATAATGTACCCGTGAGATTACTTCATTGACCGGCAGGTCCTCACACGAGGAACTCAATCGCCCAGGGAGGGTTTGGCGCAATCGTACAACTGCAACCCCTACCGTGACGACTCATCCGTTAGAGACGCCCGCACGGATTTTACACGCTTGTGTGGGGTAGGCCATCGACTCGCAGTCTCAGAATATGTCCTCAAAAGTCAGGTGTTCAGTGGGTCACAGAACTTTTCCAGTGAGACGTCTTCGTAGAAAGTTCAGGTCCACCCGCTACCTTATCGCGGTGCGGCGACGCAGCACGCGCCTGGTGTGCGGCTGAGATAGGCATCCAGATAAGAACCTTTCCATGATGGGGGCGCAACAGAAGTTTCAAAGCTCCTAACGCGAGAAGCTCAACACCTCACCCGAAGCACGACATCGAAGACTTTCGTTCGCGCAACCTCCGGCCATCAGTTCGATGCGCTCGTGTTTTTTGTAAAACAAATGTACTCGTAAATTACAACATGCTACCCCACAGTCCCATGCTTGAGGAGTTCAAGCGGTCAGACAATGTTGACAAAACTAAATTCAACACCTACCGTGCGATGCCTCTGCGCAACGTCCGCTCACCGACACGGAGAGGATAAGTGCAGCGTCCTTTCCGACGGTATAGCTCCAAAGCGTGCCGGGGCCGTTCGCCAAGTGAAAGTCGTTCAAGTGCAGGCGCTGCTCGCTCGGCGGGTAGCCCTTGCTGCCGTAGACCTTTCTCTTCAAGCTGCCGATCGTGCCAGACGGCTCGACGTCCACAGCGAGAGGTCTCTCCTTCGGGATCCTGGAATCGTTCTACGGTAGCCCCCCCAACACCCTTTTCTTTATCGAAATCGCCTGTTTCAAAACCAGCTCTCGATGGTATCTCCTGAAATACGGTGTTCCTCGACACCCCGATGTCATCGATCGATAGACCTTTACACACAACAAAATATATGGATACTCTGTTTTCAATGGTATCCTTCCTTGTATCCAGCAGCCGTGAAACGCCCGTTAAAGAACTAGCTGGTTTTCGGGGGGGCTATCGTAGAATCAGCCCCTGAAAACGTGGAATAACGGTGAACTCATTGGGTGGCAAAGGACAACACATTGGGTGGTAAAAGGCAACGCATTGACTGGTAAAGGACAACCCATATTTTGGTCAAGACCAACACATCGGGTGGTAAAGGACAACATAGTGGGTGGCAAAGGGAAACGTATTGGGTGGTGAAGGACAACACACCAGGTGGCAACTGACCACACAACGGGTGATAAAGGACGAAACATCGGAGGATAAAGTAAAACAAACATCAGGTGGTAAAGGACAAAGCATCAGGTGGCAACTGACAACACAACGGGTGATAAAAGACAAAACCATCGGGTGGTAAAGGACAGCACATTGGGCGGTAAAGGACCAAGCATCAGGCGGCAACTGACAGCACAACGGGTGCTAATGGATAACACATTGGGTGGTAAAGGACAATACATTGGGTGGTAAAGGACATCCCACTGGGTGGCAAAGGACAGCACATTGGGTGGTAAAGGACAACACATTGGGTGGTAAAGGACATCCCACTGGGTGGCAAAGGACAACCCATATTGTGGTAAACGACAACATATTCGGTGGTAAAGGACTACACAATGGGTGGTAACGGACAACACCTTGGGTGGTGAAGGACAACACATTGGGTGTTAAAGGACAAAACACCAGGTGACAACCGACAACACAACGGGTGGTAAAAGACAAAACAGCAGGTGATAAAGGGAAAAAACATCAGGTGGTAAAGGAGAACAATCAGGTGGTAAACGACAAGCCGTTAGGTGAAAAATGACAAAACATCAGATGGTGAAGGGCAAACCAATGGGTGGTAAAGGACAACGCATTGGGTGATAAAGGACAACACATTTTGTGGAAAAGGACAACACATTCGGTGGTAAAGGACAAAACATCAGGTGGTAAAGAACAACACGTTGGGCGGTGGTAACAAGGACACAACCTGTTGAGTAGTAAAGGACAACACACCAGGTGCCGACTATCGACCTTCATCTTGTTCGACTAGTGCAAATATAACGTTGGGGTCACACCAGTGCTGGTGAGGGGAAAGAACAAAACAAAAACAAAAAGTTCAGATTCTACCACAATAGTGATGCGTGCTAAGTATGATCAAGAGGTGCACCACCATTTTTTTCCTGAGGATTTTTCTCAATTTGAGGGAGCTTGAGACCTCTCCCAAAAAAAAGAGAAAAAAAAATGCTACCGGATGTCAAAAGTTCTACAAAGAGTACGGGTTGTACTGTAGATAATACACGAAGAGAAAAATTTGATGCAAAAAAAAACAAAAATCGGCGAATTTGCGACGATTTTGGGTTAAGGAGCCCCGTCGTTCAGAAAACATTTATTTCCGACGAAAAGTGCTACCACCACTATCATTTGTAGCACGCGTCTCCGATAGAGGTGGTAGCAAACACGATCCTTGGTGCAGCAGAGTCACGCCTTTTTTTTTTTTCTTCCGAGGAACTCTTTTTTACTTATAGTTTTTCTGTTAAAAATCGTACCTGGCGTGCCGGCAGTGCGTGTTTTTTTGGCCCTCGCGTTCATTGCGGCTGTCTGGCGTTGGATCGTGGCCAAATCACCTTTTGCGTGTATTTTGCAATGCGTCTCTCGTTTTTTTGTCGTGGTCTTTGGCCACCGTTTTAAGGTTCATATTAATACGCTGAACGCCCATAGTTACGGTGTGAAAACACAGTGTACCTACCGCAGCAGGCCAGGGCAATAAACAGGCAACAGGCAGCGCGCGGCACGTCATCGCAAGATAGAGATTCAAATAACGCCATGCATCCCAGACTGCAGGCACACAACAGGCAACAGGCAGCGCGCGGCACGTCATCGCAAGAACTAGATTCAGATAACGCCATCCATCCCAGACTGCAGGCACACACACAATATGCATTCGCCCAGCCGGTTTGACTTTTTAAAATGCGACACGCATGGTTGCGCCAGACACGGTACAACAGGTATCTACGAAAACATGTACGTTTGGCTGTATGATGACTGCTGATAAGTACGGGTTACGAAGTCATAGGAAGCCATGGTAGGACCTTCCACGCCATGGCCTTTGGTTCCTGCGTGCAAGAGCAAAGTAAGACGGCGACGAAAAACCCAAGCCTGCGCCGTTTGCCCCGTCGCCCGCGATGCCCAAAATCCCTCCCTAGCAAGGTTCGATTTAGTCTACACCACTAACACATGACCAAGGTAAATCCATAAAACAAAAGCCTTGATTATAGTCACTTGAGCGCTTACGAACAGTATTCAACGATCGGGGGCGGTCTGGTTTTATTCACCGTACCTGGTAGCTCTTACGAACAGTATTGAATGATCAGGGGTGCATCAAGCCCCCCCATAATAATAATATAATGATGATATGATGCGTCCGGCGTGTCCAATGTTGTGTCCGCTAAATTTACACCGTGCAACAAATAAGGCGGGTTAAAACATGTATACTTCGAAGTATATAGTCTATATTGCGGCTTTTTCCTGGCTTTGAAGTGGCCAAGATAAACTCAACAACTTCGACGGTAGCACGTACGTGGTTCCCTAATGCAGCTAATCCCTCATTTCATGCCGCAACCCTTAGGCGAACGACAAATCAGAGCAACGCGCCACAACTGCAGCACCGCTCCCTCACCGGCAGAGCTTCCGTCGCTAGTGCGGGCACAGGCTTTCAAAGACATCTTTTGTCCGCATTGACCAAAGCAAATTGTGATTTATAAATTCATCGACTGTACACGTGCGTGGTGTGAGATGAAGTACCCGTAGGGTATATGTTGCGCCCATTTCAATATCGAGTCGTTACATGCCAGTCCAAACGCCCATGTATCACCTTCCAACCAAGCAATAGCCAAGCTTGATGTGATACATGGAACAAACGTACCGAGCACCCAAACGCTGGAGGTGTCTTCATTGGCAGTGGGAACGGTGATCCGTTTCGAAAGGGATGCGACCGTCAATGTAGTCAAATTACTTAGGCTAGCAACAAATGAGCACCACCCCACGCCCCGCCCCACTCCGTCCCCCGGCCAACCAAGCAGTACACAAGTCATAATGCTGTGGCCGTGTTCGTATGATCACAAGACTACGGCCGTGCATTACTTAATTGCAGGTCTCCGTAAAATTGGAGCAATTATCGAAGCTGTAACTGGTACTTTTGTGGCCACTTTTTCCATCTCGCTTCACCCAAAAAGAGTGAGAACAAGAAAGGCAAGAAAGGCAACATTACCACCAGACACGTGCCACGACAGAGATCGCACGGTAGGATAAACAGGTTTCTCCAACAAACCACAGGGCTCCTTAAAACCAGAAATCGTAGGAAAGTTAAGCAAGGTCTTGTTTTGCAATGGGAATCGTTTTTGTTTTTAAACCGAGACTTAGATTTCGGTCGTGCGGTGGAACCTTAAGGTGATGAGAAAAGCAGTTTTTGCCCTGTAGAGGGGTTAATAGCTCCTCAGGTAAGGGCGCACGCCACGGGGCTCATAACCTATTGAGTAGTTCTACACTGTACTTCATACAATAACTGGTTTTGGGGGGGAAAGAACAACAGTGCTGCCCGATGAAAAAACTCGCGGCCTATTACATGTGTACGACTATAAAAAATATAAAAAAAAAAGAAAGAGAAAAAGAAAAAAAAACGAAACGCCGACGATTTTTGGGTTAAGGTGAGTTAAGGAGTCCGATCATACAGGAAAAATGTAGTGTTCAAAAGGCACTACCTGCTGCTATCCTACCGCGCGTCTGAGGACCCTCAGAAAACAAAGCGTGAAAACCTTTGCCCTAAGGAGTGTCACCGCGGAAGGCTCACTCACCGACACGAACATGTGAAGGGTGGATTCGTCCTCAATGCTGTGCGTCCCAAGCATGCGCCCGTCCTCCAGCTTCCCTCCCGCCAGGAACAGCCGCACCTTGTAGTCCGAAAGCGTGCGGCTGTCGTCTAGCTTTCGGCCGGCAAAGAACAAGAGCTTCTGCCCGGGCGAGGTGGCATCGCCGCCCTCGATCCTCCGCTTCACACTGCGGGCAGTCTCCAATGGCTCAACTTCGAGATGGATTCCTCTACGCCACGGCGTGTGGACGACAACTCTTTATGTCGTCTGTCGCGCGTAAGGAAGAACACCCAAAACCAAAAAAAAAAAACGTAAAGAAAGTCAGGGAGACGCAATTTGGGAGAAACGTTTGGTCACTTCCAGCCCATGGTCAGCGTTCATAGGGTACGCCATGTTTGCAGCGGGCTTGCGAGACGAATCTACGTGTTGCACAACCTTCTTGCCGGTCGAACACGTACGGTACATGCCTGGGACGCGTGCTACAAGAGGCTTGGCAACTTTGGGCTAAACTATGGTGTGAATTATGACGGGGCTGCTGAGCACGAAGTCGTCAGATTGCAATTCCTTTTTTTGCGAACTGATTTGATTTAAGGCCTAGGCCATGTGTTGAATTTGCATTGGACTCAAATCAGCTTCTGGGCGAGGCCGTGAACGCGTAAACGCCAACCGTAATCGCGTGGCTTGCAACTACGGCTTTTTTAGTTCTAGGGCTCCAAGGAGTCGCGCCCGCGAACGCTGCCTGCATGTGTGTACTGAGGTGTGGTTGCATTCATAAAGGTTGGTACGGTATATAGCTGTCACTAGCATGTCGTTGAGAACGGACAATACCATGAACGATCTTCGAGGCGTTCGCGTAGTTTCCTTCAGCAGCGGCGGATGAATAACTGTGTACCGTACAGTGAGGTCGCGTCTCAGGCGCCGTTTTTTTTTCCTTGTTTCGTGCGTGTACTTTGGGATTGTAAACGATTGCTTGCCTCGCATGCCATGACCATTTGGCAAAAATATCACCGTGCTGCTTATCACCCGTCCCCAAAAATATGTCTTCCTCTCATCCCAACTTCCAGCGCCCCAGACGGCGAGTCTCACTTGGAGCCCCCCGAAAATAATAAGCCGGGTGCGGAAGACCTTGTCCTATTGGATCTGGTCTTCGATTTTAACTCATCAAGGTGAGTTTAGACGTGCTTGCGCCAGGGGGGGGGGGGTGGGGGGGGGGGGGGCTGCATAACAATGTATAGACAACACAAAGAAATATCATGAACAGGGTGGCGGGATTGCTTCGTAGGTCATTGGGTGTACGGCGCCACACAAAGTTTGACCGCGTTGACTATAAATTGGCTCACTGTCGCGACCGCACTAAAAACATGACATGGGTATGGTTTTGGGATCTTTGGAGATCATAAATTGATTAGTCAACTCACCTGGGCACAGTTTGCATCGTCGAAAGCTATTGTTTGCGTGCCATTGCGTATGGCGGCTTCATATTTTGCGAAATAGTACAGTACGCGTATTCGGGAGGGGGGCGTGCTGAGCACAACGGAGAGTTGCAATGTACCAAGTAGGGAGCACTATTTATTGGTTGCTTTCGCTCGTAGTTCAATTACAGTCACTTGCTCTGCATCCAAACCAGTGGAGGTGAACTCTAGTTTTGGCCACCCCTCTCAAGGGTCGCTGTCGACGCTAAGTTCCCCAGTATTTCCAACGACGGCACAGCGGCACGGGTTCGGAGTTGCTAGCGTTTGCTAGGGGTTTACGCTCAGTGCTGATGGACAATTCGCTGGAGATACAGCCCGGTGGTAGTCGACCCCACTTTCCAATGGTGAAACTGAAGAAGATGCCACATGCCGTGGAATGGTTTCGGGCTAGTAGCCGCGCGGATTGTTAGCAAGACCAGTGTGGGGTTGGCATTTTTTTCGCTACATCTGGAGGGTGCGGTGGCAGAGACGACCACGTTGACGCAACAGATGGCACCGGTAGACCGCGCCGCTGAACACAGAGAACCATGGACGGTTGACCACCAACGGCTCTGCAGGGAGCTGCATTCGTGCGTCGTTTTTTGGACTCAATGTATGCTGCCTGCCTTTATTCCGTTGCCACTTCGAATTGCGGCGTTATGATAGCGTTGAGGTTTCGGTGACAGGTAACCCCTCGCGTCGCCACCCCCTGTGTTCTCCTTGCTGTTTGGTCTGCTCGCGCCGTTTGCAGGATGTCTGCCAAGACACTGCCGTCAAGCCTTTCGCCACCTTATTACCTCGAAAGGGAGAACCCGACAGGTGCTGGACTTCGCTGCCTTTGCGGCGAGCCGGAATGGAGCTGTAGCGATGCCAGAACGAGGTGCTGGCCGACCGACTAGAGGTGGAAGGCTGCGAGTGCAACTCTTTGACAGGAATTCAAGAAATACGTTGAAGCGAAGCGGGCAATATAGCAACAGCACCAGCAAGAGCAACACTCTCCCGAGGGTCCCCGCGTCGCAAACAGCTTAAGCATGACCAGAACCGTCGGGCTTGGCTTGTGCTGTAAACGAAGTAGAGGTGGAGGGGGTAATCTACCTTTTGTTTTGGGGTGTTGGTGTTACGGAGGGGAGTGGGTGATGCGACGGCCGAGGGGCTAGAGAAGGCCGTGACGTTGGCAACACTGACGTGAGAGGTGGAGTTGTGGACGGAGTACGGCCAAAAGGAAGATAAAACGCTGAAGTGGGAGGCCGCCGTTTTATATTCCTACGCAGATGTGTAGCACGTGCCATCCAGTAGCGCCCAGGTTTGGCTTGGGTGGACCCACGGCTGATGGGCAGGAGGTCTGAGCAGGAATAATTTTCATATACGAATTTGGTTCCAGTCAAGCTGCGACACGTCGAGGCCGCGTCGTCGCTGTCTCTGCATGCGCGCAAAGTAAACGATACCTATAGTTATAGAATGATTTTACAAAATAAGAAATCCAGTCTTTAATGGAGGGAGCATTCCTTGTTCCTTATGATGATTGCATAGTTTCATATTAGTATGTAGCAGGGGTCCTTTTTTGCATGCAAGAGGCCAGCAGCAGCAGCATTATGTACAGAGGGAGTCGGTTGCGTGCAAAACTTTGCGATTAATTTTAGGATCAAAAGACCAAAAAATATGTTTTCAGTGTTGCTGATCGGGACAGGATACATATCATAATAAACAAAAGGTATAAGATCAGCCAGTCAATCGGCTAACTGTGGGTATTTGGTCGCAACGAAAAAGTCATACCTGGTATCATCTTATACCTGTTACAAGGTTCCCCTTCGGGCTGCGTGTAACGTCAAATCCCGGGGGCGTCGCAAGGCGAAAAGGGAGACACCGCAAGTAACGCACGTATACATAGCGTTTTCACCTATAATGGTGTTACGCGTTCTCACAAAGATAAACCCCACTCACTGCTCTTCTTAGAGGAAACGTGTGGCATGACCTAGTGCATTGCCCCAAAGAAAGAGTAGTAGTAGTAGTAGTAGTAGTAGTAGTAGTAGTAGTAGTAGTAGTAGTAGTAGTAGTAGTAGTAGTAGTAGTAGTAGTAGTAGTAGTAGTAGTAGTAGTAGTAGTAGTAGTAGTAGTAGTAGTATTGCGGTTCCGTGACAATTTCAAGAGTTACAATGACAGAAGCGTTTTCGTGATAGTAGGGGCCGCGATATTCACGCCCGCTCTCTAAGTCGGGTGTGGCTGCCCCACCCGGACACTATCAATTGCTTGGGTTCACGTTCATAAACCCTGCGAATAAGCAATCAAGTCACCCTTTACACACTACGTTCTTGTGAGGCTTCATATCTTGAGCACCTGCACAGGGGACTTGCTCTCTTTCTCCGAGGAACGTACAAGCGCCTTCTGAGCTCGGTCGTATCGGTCCTCTTCGGAGGTCAGTTATTTTGAATATCTGAGACGTGCTACTACGAATCATTAGTGGTCAGGGGATGCTGTGTACACCGTACATGTAATAATGCTCGTTGCTATATATACGCAAGAAAGTACGCCCAACGTGCCGAAGCCCGCCTCACAAGAGGTTCTTAGTACAATGCAGCCCACCCTCCATGCCACTCGCGCCGAACGCCTGACGGTGCTTGGCGTATGTTGCGCACGTGATGTATGCCTTGTCGGCGAACGCCTTACGTGCTCTGTCCCGGTATTTTTTTCATGTTTTTACACACATCTACTTGTCCAGCCTCTGGGCAAGTCGTGGTCACAGGTGTCGTCCCTTTCCTCCTCCGGTTCTTGCCTTCAATTTGTGATCGCGCATACGATTCAGCACTCCCACTGCTCGTCGATTTTTCACCGAGTATTGTGAACTCGCGCTCTCGCGCTTTCCACAAGTCAACTTGTGCACAAGAAAACGTCCCCTCGAAACCATACGAGTATGCAATCGGGGGAAATCGAACTCACGAAACTGACCTATACCAGGCTCAAGGATAGCCTGATACGCCACCGGGGCGACCGGCAGGTACTGCAGGGGTGCGAGGTTGAATGGTAACACGATTACGGCTGTGCGTTAAATCAGTACATACAGTAACCGTTCTCGCCCCCCCCCGCGCTTCACACCCTCGCTAGTCTGTTGGTAAGGGGTTGTGGTTCAAGGATTTGTTCTTCAGGGTGCCCGCTGAGATGTTCCTCTTCTCTTCAGCTCCGCGGCGCTTGACCGTGTCCGAAAGTCATAACCACATACAGTGATCATTTTTCTTCGCATACTTTGCGAATGACATCACAGGGAAGCGTTCGTCGTTGTAAAAGCGAAGTGCTTGATCATACACAGGGCAGACCCTCGGGGTGGCTCAAACGCGTTCAGTGGGTGGGGGACAACTTCTTCAGTTCGTGTGTGTTGAGTCGAGCGTCCCAACTACTCCCCCCTTGCCATACACCAGAAGCGTTCCCTTGGGCAGGATACGGAATCCAATTTCACACATGGCCAGTATCCCACGTTGGGGGACAACCTTGCGGATTAGGCGCCATGTATGTTGTGCAGCTTTTAGGCAACGCAGCCTGATGATAGTCACGTGTGTTGGGGGTGGTATGAGGGTCGCGTGAACACGCTCGACCCTATCGGGGACGGACTTGTACTCAGACCGGCGCCATCCATGGTATCCCCACATGTACAGTAGACGCTACCGAGGTGGACTGTGACTGAATGCAAAGGAGTTCCTATTTAGCACAGCCTCGAATCCGGTTCAGCCGTACGGTGCCGGAGGCTACGCTACGCGTGGTATGCTATTTCTCACTCCAAGCATTGTTGCAAACAAATCGCCGGCGGAGCATTTCGCGATATGCCCATGTTGAGAAAATTAGTGGGGTGTTAGTCCGTGTGACCGCTTGCAAAAGGTTAGCCAATATAGCTTACCCAAACTAGGCCTTGCAACACTCTCCCCCCCTGAAACGGCGGGATAGCTGGTCGGCCGGATATACGGGCGGACCTGCCAATATGACAGAGCTGAACACATTAGTTGAAGACCAGCTAAACGATACCTGGCTGTAGAGAGTAGCGTTATGGTATTAAGAGTCGTGACACGAGGAACAATACTATCGAGCTGCTCGAAGGATACACCCCTGTGAGGGAATATCGCAAGGAGTGTGTGTGTCTGTAGACTGATTTTACGATGGCAGCCCCCCCAAAAACCAAAGACTTTCTTTAACTTGCGTTTAATACCTGCTCGACACGAGGAAGGACGCTACAAAGCATATATCTTCACATATTTTTTCGCTTGCGAGGGACTACTAGGACTATCGAACGATGACGTCGGGGTGGCAAGGGGCACCGTCGTTCAGGAAATACAGCCGGGAGCTGGTTTGAAAACCGGCGATGTCGTTAAAGGAACGTCGGGGGGGCTACCGTAGAACGGTTCTGTACAAGGCCTTTATTGCCATAGCAACCACTTGCACTAAGAGCAGTGGTCTTCTGCGACTGAAATATAATACCCTACACGGTCATTGTAGTCTTGGTCGGGCTACCGTTACCGTAGCTGTCCCTCTATAGTGCCGGTTGAGTAGTGCCGGTGGCCTTGGATATAGTGCCTGTGAAATCATTTTGGGGCAGATCGGAACAGCCAGAGTACCACTGGTTGCACAGCGAAAGTGCCCGTATTCCTGCTGGCACATACCAACACTATACGTAGGGACTGCTACTGTAGCTTCAAAGCTTATTCCAACCCCCCAAAAACCACGACCTTTTCTGATCGGCACATAAGACGTGGCCAAAAGACCACGCAACGCAGAGGTCGGACCCCGATTCCCACAACGCTGTCCCGTGGGCGTCTTGTTGAACTTCGCCGCACAACAAACTCCAAGCGGCGACAATCCCGAGGGCCCCATGTAATGTGTCCTGTGTCTCCCGCGTTTTTACAGTTTTTCTTGAAGAAAAAAGATGGGACGCCAGGAGGAGTAAATGTCTTCCATATCAGTGGCTCTAAGCTAACTAACGGGAGACCTCGTGCTCAAACGGTCATGATGCCTCAGTGTGCAGACAGGGCAACGTCGCTTGCCGCTAAGCATGTTCGCAGCATATCGCCGAAACATCTTCGTTGTTAGCCCTGTTCAAGGTGGGCCTCAGGAGGCGACCGCGATGTCTGAATAGCTCCAGCGTCTCGGCGTGAAAACATCCCGATAGCATCTGCCGCTAGGCATATCAAAACGAATCGATTGCCGTGCGTGCCTCCTCGAACAACGTCCCAGGAAAAAGGCAGGATATCCGACTGACTTTACGTTAGTTTATTTTTTGGTTGTAGGAGGAGACCTCAAGCATAAATGGCTCTGGGGTTCCTTAGTGTGCAGATACCCCAACACCGTTCTCTGCCCAAAAACAAAAAAAAGCATGTCCGGAGGAAATCGTCGTATATGTCTTGCGCTGATCAGCCCTAACTAAGTTCAGTCGCAAAAAGACACCTGTCGTTGCGCTTTATTGTTGCTCTGATATCTTCATGCGCGGAAACGACAACATGATTCGCCGCTAAAAGGAGGTCCAAACGAAACAATCCCCATACAGTTCACGTGTCTCCTTGAATGTCGCCTGAGAAAAAAAAAAGACGCGGAGAGGGGGGGGGGGAGGGACCTCCGGTTGCAGCCCAAATAGAATTAGATCACAGGACAGGAGACCTCGTGGATAAATCGCTCCGACGTCTTAGTGGGCCGACACGGCAACATCGTTCGCCGCTAAGCATGTCCGAAGGAAATCGTCGTAGCGCACGCCCATCATAGCGCTCGCTGCAGGGTCTCCTGTTCCCGCCGCAGTGACAGCAGGCCCTTTCACCCACGCCGGGGCGATGGCGTACTTTCCTCCCATAGACGGCTTGTGCCTGGAACCATTTGAGGATGGGCGTGGCAACAAGGCATTTCGGACACGTTTACATCCACACTGCCACAGAGACGGATGAAACATACGCCGTAAGAGGCGCGCTGTAGGACGCGGTGCTACGAGAGAGGTAGCCCTTTTCTGAATGC
The DNA here is from genome assembly GCA_012845835.1 of Undaria pinnatifida. Lineage (NCBI taxonomy): Eukaryota > Phaeophyceae > Laminariales > Alariaceae > Undaria > Undaria pinnatifida. The sequence continues at coordinate 1,498,158 of JABAKD010000021.1, forward strand.
TAAAAGAGTTTCTGAACGACGGTGGTGGGGATCCTTAACCCAAAATGGTCGGGGGAAAAAAAAAAGTCGTTTTTTCTCGCAATATCAATGTGACTAAATGCCTGGGCCGTGGGTCTGTTCGTCGAGGTTCACCGCACAAAGAAAAGGCGTTTCGGGGGTGGGGATGTGGCGGAGAAGAGGTCTTCAAGCGAGGGCCCTCAGAAAAAAAAGAGGTGTCCAAAGACGAGTGCTACGATAGAGGTATTAAGGTATACCTCTTTTTGGCTGAAACAGATTCTGGTATACCTCTTTTTTGCTGAAATATTTTCTGGATGACGAGGCTGCTCAACCCAAAATCGTCGGGAAAAAAAAGGCCGCTTGCTTAGCCCGATTCTCGTTGTGTGTCTAGGGCATGTTTTTTTTCATCCGGGTATGATAACATTTTTTCATGTTTCTTCAAATGACTTTTTAAGGGAGAGAGAGGTCGAAGGCTGCGATAGAGGACGTGCACCACTTTTTTTCCTGAGGTTCCTCAATTCGGGAGTTTAAGACCTCTCCCGAAAACGCAAATTTGGAGAAAAGTCAAAACGGTTACCGGATGAAAAGTCTCAAGGGTCTAGGTACGCAACGAGGAAAATCCGGGCAAAACAAAAAAGATCCTATTTTCGACCATTTGGGGTTAAGGAGCTCCGTCATTCAGAAAACTAAAAAAGCAAAAAAGTGCTACATCTATCGTAGCATGCGTCAGCTCCCAAATTTTAGGAAGTCCCAGAAAAAATGTGGTGCACCCCCAACGTAGGATGGATCATTCCACGGTAGAGGTGCAGCAGAAATTAATTGTCGATCTGAGCGCTCCACACACGAGGAGGTCTCGAGATATGCCACCCGAAACGCGACCGACCGCGATGAAGACATTCTTTCACGCGGCAGGACCAAACTGGGTCCAATGAGCCAGGCCTCAAGACGAACGTACCAGGCCATCCAAAACGAACGTACTCGACGCCTGCTACGATAGAGGTGTGCCTTTTTTTGGCGAAAATGGGTTCTGAATGACGGGGTTTCTTGACCCAAAACCGTCGGAAAATGCGCCATTTTTTGTTTTTGAATCACTCTCGTTGTGTACCTAAGACCTTGGGGATTTTTTCACCTGGTAGCGGTTTTGTTTTTCCTTCAAATCAGTTCTCGGGGGAGTTCGTTAAGCTTCCGAATGGAAGAACCTCAGAAAAAAAAAAAGCGATGTAGTACCCCCATCGCAGCACGCGTCACTCCACTCCTAAACCGAACGCACCCTTAAGCTTGCCAGGCTAACCGATTGATACCCCTCCCAACCAATGCGAGATACCGCATGCTTTGATACAACTCTCAACAAAGATGTAGAGGTATACGAAGTACGTAAACGGGGGATCCTCCAGAATACAATAATAATATCACACTTAAATTTAGGAGCTCAAAGCGATCAGAACCGGGCTGGTCCAACACGTGTAACGCCTACGCACTACTGTTGGAAAACCCATGGTTCACAGTAGGGGTGTAGCCCCATTTTTTCTGATGACGCGCTCCTCGAGTGAGGATCTCCACGCCTCGATGCCTCGCACGTTACGCTACTACAACCGGGACATTTGAAAAGTCAACCGTAAGCCGATCGATCCCAGTACACAGTGTCATGGGGCCAGGCATCAGAACGACGGTAGCAATGGTCTACAAGATTCGCGGATTCGGGTCAAATATGCGTATGGTCGCTCCTCGATGGATAATCTCCGCTTCAGGCACAGAACTAAAAGCTTGGCGCCAGAAGTATAAATAGCACTACGCCTGCTTGCAGAACCGAATTAGGCAGGGGACCTTTCCAAGAAAGGTTCATCCCTTTCCCGGAAAAAATCCTAGACTCACCACATCATTCTATGAGGCATACCGTATCATCGTGGTCAGCAGTGTTCGGAGGTAGGTGGTGATTTTTGACGCATCCTACGATGATAGAGGTACACCACTTTTTTTTCTGAGGTTTTCCTCTCTTTGGGAGCTTAAGAAGCAAAAAAATAGTAATAGTGGTGTTGGAAAAAAAAGGAAACTGCTGCACCCTGATGATAAAATTCCATGGCCTACGTAGGTACACAACGAGAATCATTGGAAAAAAACAAAAAATTGGTAAATTTCCGACGATTTTTGGTTAAGGAGCCTCCGTAATTTAGAAACAATTTTTCAGACGAAAAGTGCTACCTCTGTCGTAGCATTGGTTCGATTTTGACGCTTTCTACGATAGAGGTGCACGACTTTGTTTTTGTTACAGGTTCCCCTCGCTGTCGGAGCTTAAGACACGATCCTTCTAAAAAGCTGATCTGGAGAAAGTAAAATAAAAACTGATATTAATACAATGTACCGGGGATGAAAATTCCCATGGCCTAGGTAGGTCCACATACGAAAATCATGTCCAAAAACAAAAATTTCTTTTTTTTTCCGACGGTTTTGGGTTATGAAGCCCCTGTCGTTCAGAAACCATTTTCGCCAAAAAAAGGTATACCTGCTAGCGTCGCACGCGTGGGACCAAATATCGCAACAGTTCAAAAACAAAAAGAAAGTGGCGCGGGCGCATTTCTCGCCCGTTTTCTGGCCGGCTCTGGGTCAGCGGTATGCAGTCAACGTTGGGGTTAGGGCTAGCAGGTGGTGTAGGGTAGGCTACGCCCGTGCCTTGATGTGCCACACCATCGGAAGTACATCCTATCCCAAAAAATCGTGAAAAATCAGCAGGACAACCCCCGGAAGGCCTCGCCTCTACAACGGGAAACCTAATTTTGGGAGCTTGGTTACTTGGAATTTGAACAGGGCGGGGTTTGGGGGCACAAAAGAGTTTATGTCGGTTCTAGAGATGCCCTTCAAACGTGCTGCTGCTACCGTAGCGCGGCTGTAAGCATTACACTTTAAACATTAGGCATTAGATATTGGACATTCGACATTAGACACTAGACATTAGACATTAGACTTTAGTAGACGTTAGACGTTAGACATTAGACATGAGACATTAGACATTAGACATTAGTAGACGTTAGACATTGGACATTAGACTTTAGTAGACGTTAGACGTTAGACATTAGACATGAGACATTAGACATTAGACATTAGTAGACGTTAGACATTGGACATTAGACATTAGTAGACGTTAGACGTTAGACATTAGACATTAGACATTAGTAGACGTTAGACATTGGACATTAGACATTAGTAGACGTTAGACGTTAGACATTAGACATTAGACATTAGACATTGAACATTAGACATAAGACAAACCAAAAACAAAAATATTATAACAAACTGCAAATCGATGTTTCCCTGAACTCTGGGTCAGCTCACCTATGCTGTCGCAATAGGAACTCGACGTCTTCCCGATCGACGTTTACTCCGTTAGCCAAACAAACAGTCTAAGGGCGATGAGGCAGAGAGGGGAGATGGGAGATAGTGGGTAGCGGGGGGGCATAAGGGTCGGGGCGACAAAGGGGAGCAGCAAGGGAGGTTAGGGGTGAGGGGGGGAGTGGAGGGCGGGAGTAACACCGGGGCGGGGGGGGGGGTGGCATTGGGGGGGGAGAACGGGGTGGCAGGCGGGGGCGGGGGGAGGGGGGGGGGGGGGCGCGGGTGGATACATCAACGTTTTGGCGAGATTTTCTGTCGATACAAAGTCGACAGTCGACAGTGGCGCACATCTTCGGGAAGCAAGCGGCAGCCCCACGACCGATATATATGTATCTTCGCCGAGAGGACGAAACGGGGAATTCGGGGATGGCAGTCCTCCCGCAGCACTTGGAGCACGACTGCTGCAGTATCTTACGCTAGGTCTGCAGCAGTGATGCAGCTTTTAGGAAGGAAGGGGGGAGCGGGGAGCTCCCCCAGCTCAGATTTCAAGAGCTAACGGCGAAGACAACGAGGCGACGAAAAGCATAAGCACCTAGGGCGCCACAAGTGTCTGATAGAACACTGTGCTACGTCACGTCGTCACAGGCATAATTATAGAGATAACATGTCTTGCACGAAATGTTTTCTGGATGACGGACTACTCCCCTGGTGAAACTTTACTGTGCATCAGGAATCCCGTTTAGGTTTCCAGAGTGTATTCCTTACAAGCCGTCTGATTGTTCCTCGGATTGATCTCAAGAAGGTTCTCATGGAGCCCTTCGCCTGAGGCTAGGCTCACAGGAAAAAAAAAAATGGAATTTACCTTTACCACCGCAGTATGAGTCGTCTGCACTTTAAACTTCCGCTCGTCGGTGGAATATCGGAACTCGCGGTCGCTTCAAACCAAACAGCGAAGATAATCGGTACCTATCCCGCATTGTATGGCAAGAATCCCGCGCCGTATAGCCGAACATGAACGGAAAACAAACGAACGCCTTACCTGAAAGTGTTTGGCGCTGATCACGCCTCGGCGGTAAGGGTTCTCGCACTGCTTGAAGCCCTTCAGAAGGGCTTTCGCACTCTTCGTCACGTCCCTAGAACAACGCACACATACGTGTGGCAGGGACGACGTGAGGGCAAAAAGTGGTAACTTCAAGGTGTGGTTGGTCCGACTTTTTTCAGTGCTACAGCTCCACGCTCACTGCAATTTTGTGGCGACTTCCTAGGAACCAGCCTCAGCACGTGTAGGTGATAGTCTGACTTGCTGTGCGAATGTGTTGCTTGATGTGCGTGTGGGAGATGCATTTTTTTGCTGGTTACAGCACAGCATGTGGGTGAAGATGTATCCCTATCTACGGCGACAAGCCTTGAGGCCAACGGTCGATTATTTCTGAACAATTTTTACCCCAGGTTTCTATGTCCAAAACCTTGTTGAGCGTGAACGAATATCGAACGACTCGCTGCAGGACTACAGGGTCCACCGGCTAACCAAGCGGCCTTGGTCAACGCATGGTGCATCCTGCGTCGAAATCACCTTTGTGTTTTCGTCTCTAAACGGCCTCATCCCCTCCGAGAGAGCTATGTATAGTTACACCAAACACAAGCCGAGTTCGATATCGCCGAGCGGCTAGAGGAAGGGCGGACAGCGGCACGGGTGCGTGTTTTGATCTGGGTGTAGCGCTCTTCGACCAAAACATGTTTTTTCCTGTATGACTAGGGTCGTCGTTGAGCAAAAATATCGTTCTTGATTGGCAACAGCATTCTTCGTTTTTTTTTCTCAGATCGTCTCAAATGGTAGGAGTTGCACGTTTTGGTACAGGCGTTTCTGACCGGTTGAGCTCCTCCTAAAGCAGGGAAATATTGGTTAGTTTTATGATCATTTTACGAGTACGATGGTTGTTTTAGGACTAGCGCACAAAATTGTTGGCCGGGTTGCGCAGGAACGAACGCCTTCGAAGTCATGTTTCGGGCGGGGAAAATTCTTCAGCTCCTCGCGTGTTAAAACAACAACAGCAACAGCAACAGCAACAGCAACAGCAACGGCAACAGCAACAGCAACAACAACACAACAGCAAAAGCAACAGCAAACGCAGCAGCAACAGCAACAGCAGCAACAGCAGCAGCAGAGTGTACGTTTCGTGCGTCTACAAGTGACGCCTGGTACGAGAGAGGTAGCTCTTTGAGGTGTCCACCTTTTTTTTTTTTTATCAAAATCGTCGGAGTGCCGGGTTCAGGTTTCGGCCTCTAACAGCTTTGGTTGTATGCCTACGTCCCGTGGGATTGTGCATCGTGGTTGATTTTTTCATAACCAGGTTTCGGATGAGGTCTATTCAGAGCAGGTCAACTGGCGAATTCACCCAAGAGAAACTTGAGATGCTCCTCTACCGAGGTATGCGTCTACGACCAGACGCTTGCTGCGACGACAGAGGTAGCACTTTGCGTCTGAAACGTTTTTCTCTGAATGACGGGGCTCCTACCCAAAATCCTCGGGAATTGGCCATTTTTGTTCCTTTGCAATGATTCTCGTCGTGTAACCTAGGCCATGAGATTTTGTCATCGGGTGGCAGTTTTTGTTATCTCCAAATCAGTTTTTGGGATAAGAAATGTCTTAAGCTCCCAAATTGAGGGGTAGTATTGAGAAAAAAAAAAGAGGAGCACCTTTATCGTAGCATGCGTCTTAACTTGGAAAAGTATCGTCATTCAACGCGCACGTGGATACCCTGCTTGACGCCTGCAAGACCCACACCTTACTCCGCCAGCTCGGGCTCATCATGTGGCCGATTTTGCAATCGTTGACACAAGCTGGTCTCTGGGAATTTTTCGCCTCTGACACTCCAGAACGTTTAACTCAGAAAGGTGGTATGACGCGTGCTACGGTAGAGGAGGGGTGCACCACTTTTTTTCTGAGGTTCTTCAATTTTGGGAGCTTGATGACCTCCCCCAATAACTGATTTGGAGGTGAAAACAGAACCGCCACCGGATGAGAAATACCAAGCTCTTAAGTACACAACGAGAATCATTTACAAGGATGGCCCATTTCCGACGATTTTGGGTTAAGAAACCCCATCATTCAGAAAACATTTTCGCCAAAAAAAAGGTATACCTCTATCGTAGCTCGCGTCTCAAATCGATTGAGTCGAAGGGGTGTTGCTTCCCACGGTAACGCTGCAGCAGAAGCTTCGGAGAGCTCCTAACATGAGGAGCTAGATAGATCACCCGAAGCGCCACCGCAACAGATACGTTCGCTCGTGGATTCCAACTGACACCTACTTCGAAGCTAGACCAGGTCCTGAGTGCATAAAAGATACTCGTACGGGAGTGCATCAGAATAACCGGTAGGGTTTATCATTTGAGGGAGTTCAACCGGCGAGAAACGTTTTGCCCCGAAAATGGAAACCCCAGCCGTGGAATAACGCCAAACAAGTTAGCTCCCACAGAGGCGTGCTACGATGACGCGTGCCACGATAGAGGTGCACCACTTTGTTTCCTAACACTACCCCTCGGTTTGGGAGCTTAAGACATGTCCTCCTTATCCCAAAAACTGATTTTGGAGGAAACAAAAACTTCTACATACCGGATGAAAAATCCCACCATGGCCTAGGTTACACGACGAGAATCATTTCAAAAAGAAAATGGCCTGTTTCCGACGATTTGGGGTTAAGGAGCCCCGTCATTCGGATAAAACTAGTTCAGACGGAAAGCGCTACCTCTATCCTAGCAAGCGTCCGCCACATCGAAATAGTCGATACTCCAGGTACAGTATACTCGGTGCGTATTTCATATTGTATCGTATGGTGGCTCACTTTTTCATAGCACGATGTATTGGCGTGGTCTTCGGCACCTCCGCCCGTTGCCCGACGAGGTTGGGAAGGACCGGTGCGCTTCTCGACCCCTGAGAGGCAAAGGTACGGAGTTTGTAGCGAGCGAGCACGCGTGGTCACAACGGAGCACAGGGGAATAAACGAAGGAGCACGGTTTTCTTCGCGCAGCTCTCGCTAGAAAAATGATATTTTTTACTGTGTCACGACGGCGGTCAAAGCCAAGGTGAGAGGGGGGAAGTCCATTTTCGCTACCAGGTGTGCACCGCTCGCACGATGTTTGATCCTGTGGTGTACCTCTCGGACGAAAATCGTTTAGGAGATATTTCTGCGCAAGCGTAGCTTGCCGTTCCATTGGTGATTCACATCGCAAAGTTTACGAAAATTAAGAAGCTTAAGACCGAAAAATAACAGGGGGGAGCACGATTAACCCCGAGCCAATGTAAGAAAAAAAACGCCATAAAAGCGGCCTTGGTCCAGCTTGTACTATTAGTATTGTATACATCGTGTACATCGTACATTAGAGGTTGTCTTGAGCTAGACGCGTACTACGACAGAGGCGCACCATGTTTCTCCAGACGTTTCTCAGTTTGAGAGCTTAAGACATGTCCTTCTTAACCCAACAAATATCTTTGAGAAAAATAAATAAAAAACGAGCGGTTTGACAGGGGAGCACAAACAAAACCAAGCTCAACCACAATTGATTTTATAGCGAGCCAGGCGAGGTGGGGTTACGAAAGCCAAGGAAAACATGGTTGTGAAAAAAAAACGTCATTTTCTCCATTCGCACACAACATCACAACGATCCTGACTTCTTCTTTTGCGTTTTGACCTTTCTAGGAGTGCGGCTCCGTTTTTTTTTTGTGTGTGTGTGTGCTGCTCCCCCCTGGTTTCCATTAAGAAGAACATGCCCAAGGCCTATGATTTCTCCAAACAACAATGTGAAACATAAGTGAGCCTTGATTGAAGTATGAAACAACTCGTCGGAGGTCGACACGTGCTACCTATGTACCGTAGCGTGCGCCTCACCCTCATCGGCACGTCCTACGATAGAGGTATACCTTTTTTTGGCGATTTTTTTTTCTGAATGACTGGGCTCCTTAACCCAAAATCGTCGGAAATACGCATGCTACGATAGAGGTATACCTTTTTTTGGCGAAGAAAAAGGTTTCTGAATGACGGGGTTCCTTAACCTACTAATACTACACTATGCTAATACTATACTAATACTATAGTCGGAAAAAAACGACATTATTTTGCGTGATTCTCGCTGTGTACCTAGGCCATGGGTTTTTGTACACGGCAGCGGCTTATTGTTCTCAAAATCAGATTTTTGGGGAGATACCTTAAGCTCCAAAATTGAGAGAACCCTCAGAAAAAAAAAAAGTGGTGTAGTGCCTCTATCGTACCGCGCGTCTTCCCAACGCTGTCTTGCCGTGGAAAATCTCGTCGAAGCGTAGACTACTAGCTGAATGGTCTAACTCGTGAAGATCTTGTGTCGTCTTAGAAGCGCTCGTCGTGCTCGCTGCCATGAGGCTAGCCCTTCTGCGGCCAAGCTACATTAACTTCTGACGGGGTTTTTCTAAAAACTATGGAACGCTACGATATCGGTTTTTGTCTACGGCTGGGGGGGCATAGTAATCAATAACCAGGACCAAACACGGTCAGCAAAAATTGGGGTTCCAATAATCAGGTCTTTGTGTTTATCGTAGGTCCTAGTTGCTAAGGTCTCCCGTGCACAGGAGGCGTGCTGCTGATTGCCTTAGTCTCCCGTAAGCAGGAGGCGTGCAACACAGAGGTCGTAGCACGTTTCGGCGAAAAGTTGTTTTGGACGACGGAGCTCCTTAGCCAAAAATCGTCGGAAATAGCCCATATTTTCATCCGGCAGATTGATATTTTTTTTTTCTCCTAGGTCGTGGGTTTCCTCATCGGGTAACATTCAAGAATGATCTACTGGAAAACGGTCTTAGGCAAGGCACAGAACGCCTCCCTAATTGAGGCAGACGCCTCCGATTGCAAAAACTTTCACCGCGGCATGTGTCCTGCTGTAGGTCGTGGGGTTGCCCTTTTCCATATTTTCTTCAAGTCGACTACTTCGCTGAGGTAAAAAAACGCCTCCTCCTCAAATGGGAAACTTCGCACGATTTAGATGCATCTCTACCTACCGCAGCATGCACGTTGCATACCACTGTACCTGCATGAAAGACCCGCGGTCTATATCTCCACCACCCGCCGCGAATCGTTTGGAATACCCTTGTCCCGCAGACAGCTCCACCTGGGGTAGCCGAAAAGAGTGCCGTGGTGTCTCAGCGGACGGCATAGAAGGGAGACAACAAGCGGTGCTGCGGTGGCATTCAAGCAGGTCCGCACACGGTACGAAGCGGCGTCTAGATCATTCTAAATTTACCCCGCGCTTCGGCTCCACTATTAGCTACACCGACGCTGTCAGCGTTGGGCGGCGAAAGCAACTGATTGAAATCGACACACGACGCGTATGAAAATACGTGGAATTTTGGTGAGCTAAAGCTTTATTTGCCCCATCCGCCGGAGGATAAAACAGAAAAAAAAAATGTTTCCAGGACAAAACTACTCAGGGATTGCCATTATGTATTTTTAATTTTTCTGCACATCACTATTTATAGCCAACCCGTGCCACGTTAGAAGTGACTAATGTTCACGGTATTTCACGGGTAGAAGAGCCTTACTACGGTAGCCCCCCCCAACTTGTCTGTGACGAAATCAGTGGTTTCGAAATCGGCTCCCGAGCGTATCTCTCCTCAAATAGGGCGCCCTTTGCCACTCCGACGTCATCGTCCGACAGTCCCCTCTCCAGACAAGAGGATGCATGAAGATATTCGTTTCATAGCATCCTTAGCTGTGTCGAGCAGCGCCATGAACCATTCGTTAAAGAAGATCGCTGGTTTTGTGAAGGGGCTGTCGCGAAACCGTTTCGGGTCGCTTCTCGGGGAATGGGGTGAACCAGGGTCACCCGACCCGACCCGACCCGACCCGACCCGACCCGACCCGACCCGACCCGACCCGACCCGACCCGACCCGACCCGACCCGACCCGACCCGACCCGACCCGACCCGACCCGACCCGACCCGACCCGACCCGACCCGACCCAACCCGACCCATGAGATTCGAAACCTGCTAACCGACCCAACCCGTCATTTCGAACCCCTCCTGACCCGAGCCGACTTGACCCGCGAGATACCCGGGGGTCTGGTCATGATCCGTGAAAAGCCCTGTACTTTTGGGCTAAAGTGTTATCTGAATAACGGCACCTCCTTAACCCAAAATCGCCGTGAAAAAAAAATTTTAATCGTTTTCCTACTACGGAGATCCATTGCTAACAAACAGGATGAAATTTCACAAATTCACAACAAAAAGGGAAGCATCGCCACTTTTTAGGCGAGCTCTCCCGCGCCACAACTGTGTTTGATTGAGGCTCTGTGTTGTTGGCAAGTCCAGCCAACGAAATAATCTGTAGCCAAGCGCTTTTACACGAAAAAGCCGGGTGTCTTTTTTGCCCCCTGCTAACATCAGATCTCCGTAACATTTTGATTTTTTTCATGCCTAAGGTCATGGGTTTGTTCATTGGGGCGCGGTTTCCGGTTAGCTCAAAACAGTCTGGTACGTAGTTAGGGTTTGGAGATCCTCACGTCAACAACCTCAGAGGGGGAGGTAGGGGGGGGGGGGGGGGGGGGGGGTGAACTTCAACCCGTAGCATTCATCACCTTTCGTTCGACACTCCTAGCCCTCCTCCGCCTCTCTCTGCTATTAATAGACGCATCTGCAGTGCGAGCTCTGTCGCCTCCAGCGCCCACTGGTCCGCAGAAGCCCGTCGGGATGGTGGTGTCACTGAACCCGAAACGAAAAGAGGTGGTGATGCCGTGGATGCGAAACGATCACGGCGCGCGGGGGGGGGGGGGGGGGTCAGGTCTCGGCTAAGTTACAGCAGGGGATTCACGTTTCGGGTAGACTCTATTTCGGGGGGAAAAAAAAAAGGTTTCCAAAAACACGTCACTGCTCTGTGACCTCGATCAATTTCGGGGTCGGTCTACTCATATTTGCAAGCTGCGGGTCTATCTGTTCGGTGGCTCAGGGCCGCTGGCGTCGTCAGGGATCACCAAGTTTTGAGGTACAGTTCGGCGCGAGTCGACGAGGAAAGAAAATGCTGACTTATTCTCGCGTTAAAATATTAGGGCAGGTACCGTAGTGGGGAGGGGCGAGAAGGGCCCGCTACGTGACCCCGGATCTGAGTTACTTCTGGGAGGGAGGGCGAGAGAGTAGTGCGAGGAAAATATATGGGGCGAAGGTAAAACAACAACAAAACGAACAAACAAACAAGCAAACAAACAAACAGACAAACAAAAATGATGTTGCGCTTTTTTCCAAGGTGTCACGATATGTTTACGTAAAGAGAGGTATGTATACATTTATATAAATTTATACTAGTATATTTGTACTTTTCGCCACCAAAAAGTTGTTTCGTGAGGCCTCGACAACTAAAACGTTTCAAAATATACCACTGTTACGATATAGGTAGCACTTAAACATACATATAGATATATATACATATTTTGTCGCCACCAAACAGTTGTTTGTTGCGCTGCGACAACAAAAGCACTTCAATCGACGACCGCTACGATAGAGATATGGCACCTTTTTGGCTTAATCGGCGGTGCCTAAAATGACGGGGCCGCTTACCCGCGAAACAAGTGAAAAAAAATCATTTTTTTTTATTGTTGAGGCATATTTTTGTTGCACCCCTAGATGCCGTCATGAGAATATTTTAATCGAGAGGCGTGTAACGAAAGAGCCATCTCACGGTAGCGGTGCAGCAGATTCTAGGAAATTTCTGAGCTCCTAATATGAGAAGCTGAATCAAATTATGACCCGAAGCACGACTTCGAAGGCATTCGTTCGCGCAACCCGACCGAGCTTCTATGCCTTCATCCAAAACAATATACACCCACTCGTTAAATTACTTGACAAAGGGCTAACCGCTAGTTCTTCACTTGAGGGAGGTCAATCGGGCAGGTACAATATTAGTCAATCTAACAACTGCAACTCCTACCGTGGGATGACCAGCTTTCAGGTCAGGAGCCTCGGAAAATGAATGATGCACCTTTTTCCCGTACCGTGCGTCAATATCAATATCGCGTGGTTGTGAAAACCGGGGATAACCCTAACCCGGAATAACCCCTACCATAAGGTTGGGATCGCTACCGGAAGCAAGAAGGGTTTCTCATGTACTTGTAAAATCGCTTGGTCAGTGACTAACCGGTATTTACCTGCTTGGGGAGCTCAATCGGACACGTACATTACACGTTAATCCAACAACTGCAACCCCTACCGTGGGATGACTCAACAGGTTAGGAGCCTCGGAAAATGAATGATGCACCTTTTTCCCGTACCGTGCGTCAATATCAATATCGCGTGGTGGTCAAAACCGGGGATAACCGTAACCCGGAATAACCCCTACCATAAGGTTGAGATCGCTACCTGAAGCAAGAAGGGTTTCTCCATATGCCCCTCGAGAGAGCCGGTGCTGTGGCACGAGGGCGACAAAGCGATTAGGTTTTTTTAAGTATTCGATGTTCTAGTGACCCTTAAAAGTAGACCGCTTTCCCCCATCCTATTCATGCAAGGTAGGTTGGTTTAATACCGGAGGTTTGTCCATTACGCCGGTATATTCCCCACGTTTTTCGAGACGGTTGCCTAGGTGGAACGGAGGGCACAGGGCGTCGCGAATGCCGCGATCAGTTCGTCATGTTCGTGGCTGTTTCGCAGCGAGTCGCTTCAAGATGGAGGTGTAGGTTATCCCCATGCTTCCTCTAAACGTTCGCCCCAGTGTTTGTTGTTCGTGCGAAAGACAGCTTCCCCGATGAGGGCGTACCCATTGCGTGGTTGATATATCGCGGATGGAACTCCCCGCCGGGGGTCGAAGCAAAGACTTGGCGACCCTCAACAATCGGGTCACGTTACGGAAAGCAGGTAGTACGTGGCCACAGATAGGTAAAATATCCATATCCTCTTACTGGAAAAGAACGCTCCGTGGATCAGATGTATCATAGTTTGTTGCCTCCAGATTTAGGCATCAAAGAACGTTCCGTGGATCAGATGTATTAAAAAGTCTGTTGCTTCCAGATTTAGGCATTTTCAGGTCCAAGAGGGGTCAAGACTCTGGTGAGACGGGAACTAGGTCGGGTTATCTCGTGAGAACTACGAAGAGAGCCCCACGCTAAAACCACTCTGGTGCCTCGTCCTTCGCCTCTTGTCTCAAGCACATCCTCTGAGTATCATCAACAAGAAAAGCTAAACAAGGTAGACCGGTGCTCCGAGCCAGTACCGGCGTTCGGCGCCCAATGCCTCTAGAAAACGGGCTGCGATCGAGCTAGCACACTAGCAAAAATTAAATCATGAAGGACGGGACTCCTTGACCCAAAATTGTCAGACTGCCATTTTCGATGTTGTTGTGCAAAACGGGCTGCGTTTTAGTTTTTGTCCTAGGCCACGGTTTTTGGTCAGCCGAGTGGGGAGGGGGCGGGGGGGGGAGGGGTGGGGGGGAGGGAGAGAGAAGAAGGAAGGGGAGAGGGGTGGAGGAGGGGGGGCGTTTTTGGCCGGCCGGTTTGCACTTTCAGTTAGCTCTACGTAACAAACACCAGTTTGTTTGGGGTGAAGGCATAAACTCCTCGAGCAAGGAGGACTCCGAAGCAATATGGTGCATGCATACCGTACCATGTGTCCATGCAGTACGTTGGCCACACCGCGTAAGCACGCGTTGGCAAGCCGAACCCCCCCCTGAACGAACAGTGCACGTGCCATCGTCGTGTTCTTGCCCCGGCAGGAAGGGCGCTTTTTGGCCGACACAAATAGAACAGACCAGACCCCGCAACTATTAATAAGCAACTGGTCAGTACGTTAGAGCCAAGCTTACCTATTAATAGTGTGTTTCACACGTTTATGTTTGCGTGATACCTGGTGACGCAGGAATTGGTAAGCAGGCGGAGCGCACTATGGTCTCTGTGTCGGGTTGGGCAAGGCTTACTGCTGCTCACTTTAGAGAGATTGTTTACCCTCTGCCGTTGGATGGTGGAGATGTGGTAACAACATGGCTAGAGTATGGTTCCGACATTGAACCCATGCCAATGGCTCTAGCCTTCACCCTCACCGCGTGGGCAAAAGAACGTGTTGTTGCTTTTGTTCTCGCATTATTTCGCACAGACAGTCGAATCAGTGGTCACAGGGTAGGCTCCGGCCACTCTGGAGTGGAAGAATACCGCAGAATGAAAGAACTTCAAGCTACTACATTGGTCTACGCGTATATATCAAAGCTGATGCAGGTCGTAAAAGCGCCAAAACCAAAAAGGTAAAGGTGAAGTCGAACGCCCGTGTACGTACGTACGTACGTTTGAGGCTTACAATTCTACTCGATCAACTATATATTCGACTCGACTCTGGGCCAAGTCGTAACCTTCATATCACCGCCCACCAACAAAGTCACCTTGCGGTCTTAGCATTAGCGATGTCACCCTGAGCTCCGCACTTTGCCGCAGAGGCAGTGCTGGGACGAGGAGGAGCCAGCGTTAGGTGAAGGTTAGGACTCGACCTGGGGAGTCACACGGCCGGGAACGGGCGGGAGGGAGTCGAACTCGGTCGGGGAGGGGTCGGGAAGGGGGCGGCGGGGGGGGGATACATTTGAAGAGAACTACGGGCTACCTACGGGCTACCTCATTAGGAAGTAGTGTCCCACGCTCTGGGTTGCCGTGTACGGAGGTTTTGGGTGTTCGTGAGGATACGCATCCTACGGGTAGAAGTTCGGTTTTTGCGCAAAATGCTTTCTGGGTAAGCGCCTCCTCAGGCGAGGGAACCACCCAGCATGTTTGAACGCCGATTCATGCCACGGTAGGGGCTAAGTAACGTTCCTGATAACGTTCCTGGGAACGGTCCTTGTAACCTTTCTGTCCGATTGAGCTCCTCAAGTGAGGAACTAGCGGTCAGTCATGAATCAAGTAATTTCAACAGCATCCTTTTCTTCTTGAGGACTCTAAGGCACAGAAGCTTGGTCGGATCTTGCGCGAACAAATGCGTTCCAAGTCATGTTTCGGGGGTGAGATATAGAGCTCCTCCTCGTGTTAGGGACCCAAAAAAAAATCTCAGAACCTTCCGCACCCCCCCCTAGCGTGGGATGGCTCGGCCCGATGGTGTATCGTAGCCTATTGGTGGTACACCCTAGCTTCCCATGGGATTGGTCGTCTGTTGCGATTTACGGTGCCCCCCGATGTATGGGATCCCTTTCGCAATATCCGAACCCCACTTCGATGTATCACCCCCCCCTGAAATATATCAACCCCCCCCCCCTGAAATATATCAACCCCCCCAGAAGAATATAATCCCCCCCTTGAAATATATCCCCCCCCCCCATGAAATGTATCACCCCCCCCCTGAAATATATGGTTCTTGTTTCGGGTGAGGTGAGTCATCCGCCGCGATATCGCTAGGGGTTGCACGCTTTTGGGGCCAAATATTGTTTGGGCGGTTGACCTCCTCAACCGTGGGACTGTTGGTTGGCATAGTAATGTTTTACGAGTATCTAAACCGTCGTCCTAGTGACTAGCGCATACAAGTATTGGTCGGGTTGGACGCTTGCTACGATGAAGGTGCAGCACTTTTCGTCTGAGTCGGTCGGTTCTGAACGACGGGCCTCCTTAACCCAAACAATCGTCGGAAATGGACCATTTGTTTCTCGCGTGATGATTCTCATTTCATACCTAGGCCATGGGGTTTTCCATCCGAGTTCGTAGCCGTTCTATGTTTCTCCATAATTCAGTTTTTTGGGACTTGGTCTTAAGCTCCGAAAATTTGAGGAACCTCAGAGAAAGAAAAGTGGTGCACCTGTACCGTAGCGCGCGTCGTTGAGCGAACGAATGCCTCCATAACCCTGCCTCGGGTGAGACGTTGACCTCTCTGACGTTAGGGTCTCACAGACGCATGACGTCTGGTACACCCGTGGCGAGGGATAGGACTTAGAAACAAAAAAGTGAAGTGAACAGCTGTGTGTCACCATGGCATGCGTCTGAATACCACGGCGGTCTTTTACTATTTTTCCGCGCCGCCGCGACATTTAAGCTGACGGCACAGGCTACAATAGATGGCAGCACAGGTGCACCGTTCCATTCCGTGTGAGGTTCACTCACTCGAAAGGGTTCTGTACATCGCCCAAGCCCTGAGCTTGAGCAGACTGTAAGACCAGTGCTACGGTACCGTAAGGATTCCCTTTGGGGGGGCATTTTTTCGGTGGCTTGGGGCTCACTCGCGCAATTGTGCCCCCATGTTCCCCGCGGTCATAGGCTTGCACGCGTTGTTCTATTTTTCGTTTTGTGGAATCCCCGACGAGATGGTTCTTGCTACGCTGCGACGAACGAGCCACCTGGCATGTTTTTGTCAGAGAGTTATAGAGTCACTCTCGCGCGACTGTGACAGCTCAGATTCGGTAGTAAAAATTTGGGGTACCCCCGTACCGTAGCCTTGATCAGAGGTATACCCTTTTTTGGCTTTGACCCGGTAGTGAAAATTGGGGGTACCCCCCCACCGTAGCCTTGATCAGAGATGTACCCTTTTTCGGCTTTGATCCGGTAGTGAAAATTGGTGGGTCGTAGCCTTGATCAGAGGTATACCCTTTTTTGGCTTAGACCCGGTAGTGAAAATTGGAGGTACCTCCCTACACCGTCGTCTTGATCAGAGGTATACCCTTTTTTGGCTTTGACCCGGTAATGAAAATTGGAGGTATCCCCCCACCGTAGCCTTGATCAGAGGCATACCCTTTTTTGGCTTTGAACCGGTATTGAAAATTGGGGGTACCCCCCTACCGTAGCCTTCATCAGAGGTATACCCTTTTTTGGCTGTGACCCGATAGTGAAAATTGGGGGTACCCCCCTACCGTAGCCTTGATCAGAGGTGTACCCTTTTTCGGCTTTGACTCAGTAGTGGAAATCGGGGGTATCCTCCTAACGTAGCCTTGATCAGAGGTACACCCTTTTTCGGCTTTAAACCGGTAGCCAAAATTGGGGGTATCCTCCTACCGTAGGCTTGATCAGAGGTATACCCTTTTTTGGCTTTGACCCGGGAGTGAAAATTAAGCGGTACCCCGCTACCGTAGGCTTGATCAGAGGTATACCCTTTTTTTTCTTTGACTCGGTAGTGGAAATCGGGGGTACCCCCCTACCGCAGCCTCAAATGGAAGTGCCACTCGAGGAACAAACCCATGACCTAGGTATACAAAAAAAAAAAACTGAAAATGACGAGAATGATGGCATTCCGACGATTGTGGATTAAAACGGGTTAAGGAGCCCATTACTTTGTTCAGCAAAAGAATTTTAGCGACAAAATTGCTCCCTCGCCGTCGTAGCCTGGTCATTCGGAAAAGAACCAAAACTAGACAAAAAAAAGCGCCCCGTCTACCGTGGCATCCGCATGACATGGATTGGCTTTCCGCTGGCCCTCCGAACAACTTCGAAGGTATGAAAGTCGGAGGTGTGAGAGGTTTGCGACGGAACGAACAGGTTTGCGGCCAAGACCCAGACTGCTGCACAATCAACCCGGCAAAACGGCGGCATCGATTCCCACCCCCTAACCCCCCCCCCCCCCCGCCCCGCGCGCGTACGGTTCTTCAACAAAGAAGCTGCACCTGCTAGGTTCACCCGTCTGGAGATTCTTGCGCGGCAACTTTGCCGGAGCAGCGGCAGCAGCAGCGGAAGCGGCAGCAGCCGCGGCTACCGCTGCGACGGCGGACGACGATTCGGCGCCCCTCACAGCGGCCGTGAAACTGGCAACGAAGGCAGGATAGTTCACGTAGGATCCCCCCTGCTCTGCGCAGCGGTGGCGTTGTAGTAGCCTGTTCAAGACAAGAAGGGGAGGAGGAATGAGAGCGGTAGAGTTATGGTCTAGGGGCCAGGGAGGCTGCAGCGAGGACCTGTACGCCGCAAAACACTGCTGTCGCGCGTGGAGCAACCAGTGTCTTTGGATGGACCCGTACGAGAGATGCGCTTGGGGATCAGCAAATGGCGGAAAAAACATTATATAGCCCGGGAGTAGCGGGCGTTCTTAGGGCAAGCCGGCCTCTTCGCGAGCAGTATTGCGTACTCCGTGGATACGCAACTGGGAGAGCATCTTCCAAAGAAAGCGGAAAGAGATCTAGCGAGCCAACTTGAAGCTGCCACGGCCTACTCGAATATAGGTCTTCTCTGCACTATCAATAGATGTCGATAACCAAGGCCGAGCGGCCAAGCACGACACCTGATACCGCAAGATGCGACAGATGGTGCCCTCACCGCGTAAGCTCGGCCTCTCCAACTCTTCCAAGGCCGCCCTCCTTCTCCAAGGCCTTGGCAAACGCACGGCGCGTCGCTTTGCCGGTCCTGTCTTTGTCCGCGAACTTCAGAACGTCCGACAACCGCCGCACTTGAGTCAGAAGCTTAGCTCGGGCCTGTTGCGATGTTTCGGAAGCGTTAAATACAGTCAAGCGCAGGGCATGATGGCGAATAATACCCAGGGACTAAGGCTACAGTAGACGGGTTACATTTAGGGTTTCTCTTTTCGGGCGGCTCAGGATCTCACTCCCACGCGAGTGTCTGCTAAATTTTTTTCAGGATCGTAATACATGTTTTTTTGTGTTTTGCGGTTTCGGGAAGTGAACCGCAACGCGATTTTATTTTGCATCGCGCCAACAAAAAAGGATAAAACAGCTTTGCTAGGGCCATTCCTAACGAGCACAAAAAAAAAAAAAAAAAAAAAAACAGAAATCGTTACGAAAAAGCGCGACATTGTCACGAAACGTGATACTTTTACTCGCCAGGAATCCGGACGTTGAGTCGAGTTTTTTAATTCCCCATTATAAATTGATATCAGGATCCCTGACAAAAAGAAAAAAAAATAAAAAATTATTGTTTCATTTTTTTTTAAAAAGAGTGGCCTCTCGGAATGTAATAATGTCAGGAATCGTCATTTTTTTGTTTTCCTTCTTTAGAAATGACGCCTCGTGAAGAGCTAGCTCTCCGTGCGGCTGTGAAAATGGGAGGGCATTCGAATGACCGATGACCACTGACCACAACGCTACGATACGGGGAGCGTGTCTCTTTTTAAGGGCATTTTTCTGCGGTGGCCCGGAGTCACTCGCTTGAGTGACATGCTCTCTCTTCCTTTGCGGTCTTGAGCTTTTTCTTGTTTTGTTTTGTTTTGTTTTGTTTTGTTTTGTTTTGTTTTTTTGTTTCGCGACACGAATCCTCAATGCAACAGTTAGCCACGCTGCGCCAAGCGCACCTTGTAAAGTATTTTCGTCAGTGAGCTACAGAGTCACTCGTGCGAGTATGATATGATAGTATGATATGATAGTATACTATGATAGTATGATATGATAGTATGATATGATAGTATGATACGAGGTAGCATGATATGATAGTATGATGTGATAGTATGAAGTGATAGTATGATATGATACGAGGTAGCATGATATGATAGTATGATATGATAGCATGATATGATAGTATGATATGATAGTGTGATATGATAGTATGATATGATAGTATGATATGATAGTATGATATGATAGTATGATATGATAGTATGATATGATAGTATGATATAATAGTATGATATGATACGAGGTAGCATGATATGATAGTATGATATGATATGATAGCATGATATGATATGATAGTATGATATGATATGATAGCATGATATGATATGATAGTATGATATGATAGTAGTATGACATGATAGTATGATATGATATGATAGTATGATAGCTCAAATCCCATGGGCGAAAAAACGGGGTAAGATACTACAGTACCCTAGGCTTGGCCACATCGACGGCTTCCCCTTACAACCTGAGGAAGAGTAGACCAAGGGCCCAAGCTAAGGTAGCGGAGTCACTCTTGGAACCTTTGTTCGCAGCATCGGGGGTCATTTCCGCGAGTGAACCCCGTTCCATGGCGGGTCTTGACCCCTTTAGAGCCCCCGAGACCCTCCCTATACTAAACCCAAGTAATTTTGTCCCCCAAAACGGGTTTCCAGTTGTAAAGTGGTTTTTGTTTTTGCCTCGGGGGGAAACTGGGCTGGAGCGATTGATTACGCCGCGTCAAACAAAAGTCGTCGAAAATAGTACCAGGTATCTTTTTTGCCTGTTAGCGAGGGTGAAAGGTTGCTCGACCGCGTGACTCAAAGCTGACAGTGTACAAAAGTGGGTGTATCCCCCCCCCGCCATGGCACTCTCCCGCCGGAGCCATGGCCAGATGTGTCCCACGATACGGGCAGGCCAGGGCTACCGTAGCAAGGGGGATGCTATTAATAATACCCCCCATTTGCACTGCCGGGTTTCCATTCATCACTCGCACCGAGTGCCTCTACCCCTCGCCGACAAAATTATATAAGGCGTTCTTGTTGTGGGCAGCATCGGTTACCATTCCATTGCCGATCCATGAATCAAGGTCAAAAAGCACGACACAGCTTAAGGCCGCAAAAAGGAAAAGGAGGTCCGCGAGTGACCGCCGAGCCACTGCTAAAAAAAAAACAAAAAACAAAAAAAATGATGGGATCCTTACCCTTATGGTACCGTAGCCTTGGTGACCAGCCCCAAATTTCGACGCGTGCTACGATAGAGGTATGAAGGTATACCGTGTTCTGGCGAAAATTGTTTCTATATGACGGGGCTTCTCAGCCCAAAATCGTCGGGAAAGTTCTAGGTCGTTTTTTTCGCGTGGTTATCGTTGTGTACCTAGGCCATGGGAGTGTTTTTATTCGGTAGCAGTTTTATTTTTCTCCAGAACGTTTTTTTTTCGGGAGAGGTCTCGAGCTCCGAAATTGAGGTGCCTTCAGGGGAAAAAAGTGGTGCACTTCTATTTGTAGCACGCGCCTTTCGTCTCTGTATATTTTCTGGACTACGGGCGAATCGCTACTCCCCCCTAATCTCTCGGACTGGTGTTCTTGTTTCACAAGATATTTCGTTTTGGCAACCTAGACCATGGGAATAAATCATCGAATTGCACCTTTTTCCCATCTCTCGGCTCTAAAGCTTGGGTGAGGTGTAGAGCCCTCGCGTAGGTGAGCAGCCTCACAACAGACGCGTGCTGCGATGATAGAGGTATACCTTTTTTCACCGAAAATATTTTCTGAATGACGGGGCTCCTCAACCCAAATTCGTCGAAAAAAACGCCATTTTTGTTTTGCACAATTCTCGTTGTGTACCTGGGCCATGGGAGGTTTTCACTAGGTACTATAGCAGTTTTATCTTTTCTCCGACTCGGCATTTGGGGGAGGTCTCAAGCTCCCAAAATCGAGGAACCTCAGAAAAAAAGTGCCGCACCTCTATCCCTCTATCCTAGCATGCGTCAACATCCAGAATAGGCTTGGACTATTTCGTGTGTCGCACCAAACGCAACCGGTAGGAGGGGGGGGGGGGGGGTACCCTGTTTCCACTACTGGTTTCGAGATGCTCGCACGAGTAACTCCGTACGTGTTAGGTCATCTTCTTGGCGCAGCTCGTAGTTTTCCCTTCCATTGCGGATCCACAATGCCGCCGTGAATGTCAACCACGCGACAGCTCCAGGCCGCGGCGGAACAAGGGGGCCATTCGCCCCGAGTCACGCCGAGTCGCTGCAAGCAAAGGGCCCGAACCGTCACCCCGCCAACCGCAACCTGGAACGTGTGAGAACGTGTAGATGTACCTCTAGCGTAACCAGCGTTCTTGAGGTACGCATCAACGCTGTGTGCTGTGCGGTAGGGCGGTCATTTTCAGGGCCTTCGTTTTCAGTAACTAAGGAGCCACTCGTGCGGGCGGCCGCTTGTGTATTCAGCTCTTGTCTTCCTAATGGTCGCCTCAAATTACGAGTTATCGAATTACTCTCGCGATAACTCTGCGCCAAAAACGTGTTTTGTTTTTCAATTCCGGCTTTGGGCGAGGTTGTGAGCAACGCGCGCGAGCGGCCCCAAATATGGTGACGTGAAAAATGTTGAAGTACACTTCCCCACTGCACCCTTCGGTCAGCACTCGCTTCGTATGTGCCATTTTACAGGTTTAACCTTGGCCATTCTTTGACGAGAAAGGTAACTTTGCGCCGGCGCGGATTGGCATCGCAGTGGCGACGAACCGAACGTTGAACTCATGTCAAATTCCATCGAGGGATATCTCTTGTGCCCGCCGTGCAAACACGCACGAACACTTTCAGGCCGATCACGCGGCCGACCCACGCAGAGCTCGGCTATCTGTGCAGGGCGCGTAGTGTTAACAGCGTTCACCAGAGTTGAACCCTTGCTGTGCAGCCTCACAGGTAGAGAATATCCTTTCGGGTAGGGTATCTGCAGTAGGCCAGGAAACGCTCTAAACCTCTGAAAATATATGCCTTGTACGCAGTTCGAGTCGGGTCGACGAGGGAAGAACTAGCTAGAGTATTTTCCAAATAAAAATAAAGGCGTGTGGTGAGTCGTTCTATGGTAGCCCCTCCAACACTTCTTTAAACGAAATCGCCGGTTTCGAAACCAGCTCCCGGCCGTATCTCCTGAAAAACGGTGCCCCCTTGCCCCCCCGACGTCATCGTTCGAAAGTCCTTTGCAAACAGAAAAATATATGAAGATTGTATTTTGATACCATCCTTCCTCGTGTCGAGCAGCCATGAACCGTTCGTTAAAGAAAAAATCACTGGTTTTGAGGGGGGGCTATCGTAGAACCAGTCGTGTACCGTGGTGACGAGGTTGGAGAAGAGTCGACTTGCTGACCCCGGACCTGAGCTACGTCTAAGGAAGGAGAAGGAGGCCAAAAAAATGGCGATGATAGAAGAGAAGGGCGAAAAAAGAAACGACCCTCGGGAATTGAGTCTACGCTCAGCAAAATGTCTACCATCAGGATCTACCCTCTCCTCGGGCAGTTCTCTACCCTCACGTCGGGTTCCTACCCTGAGACGTGGTGTTTACCTTCCCACCTTCAGGCAGAGGGTCCACGCTCATGTATAGAGTGTTTGCCCTCAGGTACAGTGTCTAATTAAGGGTAGACTATCTCCCGTCTAACATTGGGTACGGCTGCTCTCAGTTTTACGGATTTGCTGCGGATGACCTCACCCTGGTGAAAAGTTATTGCCTTCGAAGCCGTAGGTGGCTCGTCGTTTTGGCTTCGACGCTGCCCAGGATTCTGCGGTGCTATTAGCACACGTGTTGCGGTATACCATTCTCCGGCATTCGCAACCTAAGTGATGTCACGAAACTATCCACGGAATTATACACGAGCACACCCGAATGGAAGAGGGTTTCTGTACGCCGAAAATGAAACAAAACACATCCACCACATCAGGCCTTACCTTGTTGCCTTCGCCAACCAGGGCGGCTCGTTTCGCGTCGATGTTGCTCTGGACGGTGCAGCTGCGCTCGCGGGCCAGGGCGATTGCCGCACGGCACTCGGCAGGCCTGTAGAAGCTCACGAAGTCGTTTGCGGTCCAGTTCTATGCGTTGCAACAATAGCGGTAGACAGTGCAGAAACGAATCAACAAAAATCATCACAGCCGGCTACTCTGCCGATCCTGGCGAATTAACGCATGGTCCATCTAACGCCCGTTGTACGTAGTATAAGGACTAGCCTTCGCAACCGGGAGGTCTGTAGGAACGCACGAAGTCATTTACGGTCCGTCTCACTGCGTTGGGGCGGTAACGTCCGGGAGCCGAGAAACGGATCAAGGCAATCAATCACAACCGACGGCTCTGTTAATCCTGACGAGGTCGATTCATCCTCCCTCTAAAACGCGTTGTACCGTGAATAAGGACGAGCGATCACAATTAGTCGGTACAAACTCACGGAATCGTTCATCTGGTCCATGGATGAGTGTACCGGGGGTAGCGGTAGGCGACATGGGATCGTATTTGTATGAAGACGTGCATTCAACGCTCTCTGCTCTGTTGAAGGTGGTAAAGAAACTCATGGTCCACACCTCTGGATTCAGCGACGACAGCGATAGACAGCATAGAAGCTGCACTTTTTGTCAGGAAAAGGTTAGTCTATACAATCAGCAGGCCTGTACAAGCGCACAAAAGTTGTTCATCGTGCGGCTCCGTGCATTGCGGCTTTGGCATTTTCAGGTGGCACAAAAACTTAACGTATCAAGACAAATTATCACAACCGACTGCGCTGTGGATCTTGACTAGAGCTCGTGCATGGTTCATCTAAAACCCGTTGTACCAAGCATTCGAACACGCCATCACAATGGGCAGGCCTGCAGTAGCTGACAATTTTTTTTCATTGTCCATATATGAGCATTGCGGCGGTGGCGGTAGGCGACGTAGAAAGGTGTGTATCAAGATAGGCGACGGTAAGCAGCAGGTCCGCATCATGTAAACGTAGTAGTCTGCCGTGCTGCTGGGAAGAGGCTGCTTTCGTGACAACACAACTCCCGCTTGTTGCTCACTTGGCACACATGAACACGGCTGCATCACCTGACTGGTAGGTTTTTACCCGTCAGAATTCTCACGCAAGCTAGGCCATATGACAAGAAGCTGAAAAATCAATTCATGTTGAGTATCTTGGCAGTACGAGATTAGCGACAGACAGCATAGAGAAACGTTTGTGTCAGGAACACGAGATCACGTCTGGCTCCTACATTGAAGCCGGTAAGACCCTCCATTGTCCATGTCAATATGCCTTGCAGTGGTGGTAGCCATAGACAAACATTACTCGCGCTCACCTCTCCACCGGCGTCCGATGAGTGTTTGTTCAGCACTCGCATAAGGACCTCATCACAAGCGTCGTCGCCTGAAACACCGGCGTTTCTGGACGCGATCTTGAGGGCTGGCAGCCCTATGACCCCCCCGTCTTCAGCTGTGAGTGATCGAAAGCACGCCTCGGCCTGTTCCGGGGGGGGGTGTCATCATCACGGGAGTATCAGTGTTTAGAGCGGCAGACGAGTAATAGCTGTGGCGCAGGCATCCTCTGGTGTGCATACTTTTACGGTTTTCGATGCCAGAAGGCTGTGGTTCACTCCGATAATGGCGTGTTAACTTGATTAGCCTACTTATACCCCATCCCCTTTAGGTGGACAAACCAGTGTTGAATTACTATTGATATCGCTGCCATGACAGCTTGCGGTACGTACGTGTCGTACTGTTCGGTGCTATTCAGCACGGTTCGTGCCGTATACCAAACTGTGCGTTCATATCGCCAACCTGCTAACTCCAGAGCCCCTTCCATTGCAACAACACGACGCCAACATGACGCCAACATGACGACAGCAGCAGCAGCAACAACAACAACAACAACAACAACAACGAACATTCATACCAGGTACTCCTCGTGCCGAGTTCCGTTCTGGTGAGTGCTCACGTCGTCTAGGTGCTTCTTCCAGAGCCCCTTCCTGAGCTTGGTTTCGACCTGCTTAATGGCTTCGTCCGACAGCTTTTTTACAACATCCAGTCGTTGCTTACGCTGTCCCGTGGTCAGCCTCCGCGGCAAGGTTTCATTGTTCGTTATCGTCTCCATCAGTTCCTTTCGAGCGACAAGGCGAAGAAGACAGAAGAAGCGTTAGACCGTTTTTCCTGCCTACCAGCCCGAAATACGTATAAGCTCGAAATGAATAACGCTTCGAAACCAGGGGAAAACTCCGAGATCGTAGGTAGGGGATGAAAATGAACATCCCCGGGTTAACCATTACGAACATAAGTCTGTCAATTCTCCGTCGATAACGGTAAACGATGGCTTGGATTGTTCGCATAGGCCTCACGGTCACGGCGCAAAAATAAAAAATAAACAATATGATGTTCTGGCCGAAATATTGCGAAAATTATGAGAAATTTCCGGTGAATTTTTTGCAACATGATGAGGCATTTACCCCTGTTCACAATGGATCTTCGTAATAATTGCATGATTCAGTCATTGTATCCTTGTGCTTGGAGACACGGTCACTACACATTCTTATGTTCGTGATAAAAGTACCCCATGGCGTCAACTCCACATCGAGTGAACGGTCACTTTTTTTCCTGTCGAGCTCTTGTTTAGTGCCGGACTGTTTTGCCAGCCTTCGTGGAGAGGCGAACGGCGTTGACTATCAATGCCGCTGTCTACCGTTATTTTGTCAGTCTGGGTGGAGAGGCGAAGGGCGTTGACTACCAATGCCGCTGTCTACCGTTGCGAAGAGAGAATATAGGCTAATCGACAAGTGGTTCGGCCTCCGCGGCAAACTTTCGATTTTCCGTAGTCGTCTCCAGCAGGCAGTGGGGACAAAGGGTAGGACAGTGCTTGCCGCGAAGTGCGCAAAGCTCTCAACTACAGCGTGGGTACGATGCTACTGCTGTGAGGGAGAATATAGACTAATCGACAAGTGGTTCAGACCCCGCGGCAATTTTTCGATTTTCTGTAGCCGTCTCCATCAGTAAGTAAGGACAATGGGGTGAGACAGTGCTTGCCGTGAAGTGCGCAAACCTCTCGACTTCAGCATGGGCACGCCGATTTAAGAGCGCCCCGTGACAACCCGAAGCCTGTGCTCTCGACTACAACAGCGCTCCTATCTGCAGTGCGAAATATACAGCCTTTAGTGCGGCGGGACATGTTGCATTGACCGCTCCGATTTCCCGAATGCTCATAACCCGGGTGCTCTTAATCTCCACTGTATACGGTTAAGCGGTCTCAACTATACGGCTAAGCCGAAAGTAGGTGCAGTGGGGTACCCGCTTTGGAAACGCCTTTACGACTAGAAAGCTGTTTTGGCGCCAAATTACTTGAAATTGGTATGGGGGGTTTTGGGCCTCTAAAGGGGTTAAGACATCCGATTTTTATATTATGGGGGAAATCAGGACGAGGTGAACCGGCTTGTCGCGAAATCAAAATGGAAAAAATCTTTTTGCCTCCTATCCTCCAAAAAGTGTGTTTCCCCAGGACCATAACGCCTCCACACCTATACATAGAAGCGCGTTATCGCTCCTGCCATTATGTTGTCTGCCTCAGGAGCATGGGGATTGATCTCGGGCGAGGTTCAAGTCCAGTAGGTCGTGTATAGTGGTTACGAGCAGTCGCAGGATTGATAATTTCCCTCCGATTTAAGAACCATTTCGGTCATATCCCAGAGCTAGAGCATCGCGGTCATAAATTGAGATATGGCAGGAACGGAGATAAGATCATCTAAGTTGGCTCATGTTCCGCCTAGTCAAGACCGCCTCCGGTCACGTCCCAAAGTATAACCACCGCAGTCTTGACTGTTAGACAAGACCTAAACGGAGATGACATCATCTAATTCGGCTCGTCACGAGGTGGTCTTGAGTTCGGCACCCCACTGTATATTTTAGAGTTAGGAACGAGCCCAGTTTTCGTTTTCGTTTCTCCGTTGGCATTCTTCGTGATTGCGGGGGGGCTCCCTCCCCTCCTCACTCCATCCCTCTCTCGCTATCCTGCTCCTTCCCACCTTCCCTCTCTCCCTCCCTCCTCCCTTCCTTTCTTCCGTCCCTTTCTCTCGCCTTCCCTCCCTCCCTCCCTCCCTCCCTCCCTCCCTTCGTTTCTCCCTCCCTCGCAGGGGTTAGGGGTAACAGTTGAAGCTCATGATGTACATCCCTCCATGGAAACCCCGGGAAACCCCGGGCACACACGACGCACGCTACGGCGGAGGTGCGTCAAGCATTGTATTTTCTGAAGCCCAACTTATTTTGGGGAAAAACTGATCTTGAAACCCGATCGCTGAGAATGGAACCGGATCACCAAAACCATGGCCTAGGCCTGACAAGGTGGACACATTGCCGAAACAAAACGAACGACATTCCGACGATGCCATTATGAGTTATCTCCTCTACAACTGGAAACCCTTTTTTCTAACAAATTTACTTGAAGCTAGTATACGGAGGGGTTTTGGCAGGGACGCGTGCCACGATATCTAGAGGTACACCATTTTTTTTATCGAAAATGGCTTTTGACGTTTATACCACATTTTTTTGTTGGTTCATGAGCTCTCGTTGTGTTAACTTAGGCCATGTGGGATTTTTCATCCGGTCTACTCGTAACACTTTTATTTTTTCTTCCACAAATCAGTTTATTTTAGGGAGAGGGTCTTAAGCTCCCAATTTGAGAAAGCCTCAGAAAAAACAATGGTTGGTGTACCTCTATCGTAGGTTTAAGGAGGGTCAACGAGGGAGTCATTTAGAAATTATTTTCGTCAAAAAAGAGCAAATTTCACCGCGGTCAAGCACAATACGACACCAAACAAACGACCACAAAAAGCAATTCCAGAGCCTACGTTGTGTTTAGAAGCCGTTTTTTTCAACGTGAAACTCCGAATGGCCGTGGCGTATATAAACTTCATGGTCCAAAATTGTTATCTTAGCGTTTTCTTTCACCTGAAACTGTACGCTCCCGTTCTGGCGCCAGTCGTAGGCCTTGAAGAGACGATCGGCGTTCGCCTTGTCGCCGCCTAGACCGAATGATTCCACTGCCTCTCGGAAATCAGCAGCGGTTATATCAGACCCCTTCTTCCTGAGAAATACCATACCGGAACGGTTGAGGGCGATATGGGTTTCAGAAGGACGATATCAGAACAAGCAAACGCCAAGACAGTGGTCGCGGACGACGACCGTATTAAGCGTCGCAGAGACAACGGGCGGCGGCATTTTGTTTTTGTTTTTCACCCAGACCGAGAGATGCCGGGTAGCTTCACGTACATCCGCGGTAGCTTAATCAAAGTCGGCATTCCCGCGCAATAAAAATATGAAAGCGGAAGAATCAATGGCTCGGTGTATCGCAGAAACTATGTCGGAATGCGTAACGCCAAAACTAATATGTTTTTTTTTCAATAATGCCCGTAGATTTTTTTACGGAGACGATGACCGTTCGCGTTTTTCGCTAGACACTCGCTCGCTAAGGCGGAGGTGCGCCATTTTTTGCTGGAGCGCTTATCGCTTTTGAAGAGCTCTGATTAATTTTTGGCAAACCGAAAAAGAGTGCAACCCAACGAACACACACAAAACCCGTCGCTCTTAAGCGCAAAAGTCAATCCATCGTTTCGCTAAACGAAAAAAATATTTCGACGATTTTGGATTACGAAGCCTCATCCTTCAGGAAATTGTTTGGCCAAAACACACAAAGCGTGACGAAAATCGACTGCTGTCTCTGTGGTAGCGCGCGTTTCCAACCCAGACCGAACCGCAAGATATCGGACCAACCAACTCCGATGAAAACAAGAATCAGGATCGATGCGGAAAAAAAAATTAGCCCAGCCCCATTTCAGCAAACCATGCCCGAACCCACCAACGCCCAGAGGCTACCAGAAAAGGTGCCAGAAACGACCAAAGCCTAGCAGCCGATTCTGGAACAATGCCCTAGTACTCAATGCCGAAAATGGTACAGGGAGAGACACGCTGGCGGAACAACAAACGTCGACAAAACAGCAAGACCGGCGCCGGGATAATACGTGCCGACACCACAAAAACACAGAAGCAGGGATACCGGAACAAACCGTGCCGTGCCGCGAAACGTTCTAGGGAACGATGCCAGAACAGTTTCACGACGAGAATACAAACTCGAGAAGGGGGCCGTGATGGTCGTTTGCGGCATACACATCGAGCGTTCCGTTGATAAGGTGGAAACTTTCGTCATTGAGGAGACTCGTCAACGGACGCAAGTGTCGAAGGGGGGAGAAGGGAGATACGTGAGACGCAGAATACAACCTACACAAGATCTATCCAAGCGAAACGGTATATATCAAAGCACCAAATACGAGATTCGTCGACCAAGATAGCTCTCTATCTTGCTTGCCTGGTTACCCTCCTGAAGGCGCGTAGAAGGTTGCGGTGGTCCGACTTGAACGACTCCATAACCTTGGCGCGCAGCTGATGAGTGCGGTAAGGCATGCATGGTGCGTCGACGCAGCACAGTAGGGCATGCATAGTGCGTCAGAGCAACAATCAGGATGGAGGGAGAAGCAGAGCTGCCTTTAGGCTGAGCGTTGTGTGAGGTAATGCATACACCAATGGACCGTACACGACGACTTCAGTGTTGATGTTGTGCACGTGTTGGCCTGGCAAAATAGATGCGGGACTTTGACAGGGATCGATAGGGTGTTTGCGCGATACGAAAGTTGGTTGGGTAGGAGCTGGGTAGGATATCTCATCGTTCATGTCTTAGCATTCAAACCGTTGAACGTCAAAATCCAAGGCCGACTTAACCCACCAAACCGTGTACGAACAAAACAGGTTATATGTTCACGTTTTCCATAATTTAGTGAGTTACTAGAAAACAAAACTCTTGGATTGGTTGGCCGTGGCCATATGATCTTCGTCGGTTTCGAAACGATTGATGTAATGTCTTATATGATCTTCGTCGGTTTCGAAACGATTGATGTAATGTCTTCTAGCCCGCCAGAATTTGACGCGGCGTGCCACGAAAGGAGCGGCATATTTCGGGTGAAATATATTTTCTGAACATGACGTGGCTCTCCTTAACCCAACGTCGTTGGAATCTCATCATCATCATCATCATCCTTGTTTTTTGCCCAGTCTGTCTCTGTCGAGAAACGTCTTCCAGGCCACGACTGACACTACTACTGTTTGTTCGGGTTCATTTTCGTTGTTCTAAAAATAAAAGAAACAGTTGTTTCGTGGACGACGGTATAGGTCTAGAGCTCGTCAAAAAACGAGTGAGTCTCGGCATGAAAAAAACGGCGCACCTCCACCGCAACGCATCGACCGCATCGACCAAGGGTACACCCTTTTTCACCACCGAATTCGAGCCTCTCGCACGAGGGACCCTGTACCTCACGGACACAAGGACTTCAGGCGGGGGGCCTTTCAGGCGCAGCAGCGTAGCTGGCCATTGTACTGCGAATACATGTCGCGTACTTGAACCAGCACGGAAGATTAAGACCGCTAAAGGGATCAGGGGGGGGGACTCGCGCGAGTGACCCCTAGCCGCTGAAAAACATGGCCCCCGAAAAGGGACCCTTGTTGTTGTTGTTATTGTTGTTGTTGTTGTTGTTGTTGTTGTTGTTGTTGTTGTTGTTGTTGTTGTTGTTGTTGTTGTTGCTGTTGCTGTTGTTGTTGCTGTTGTTGTTGTTGTCGTTGTTGCTCTCACATCAACTCGCATAATCAAGTCCGTGGTCACAGGACAGGCTCCAGTCACTCGGGAGCTGAGGAACACCCCAGGGAAGAAAAAAACACAAACAAACCAAAGGTGGTACACGCATATACCACAGCTGATGCAATTCATACCTCCGCCAGAAACACATGAAAAGTGAAATCGGGAGTCAGCCTACGATGTGCCAGGTCCATACTGGTTATGGCGCCGTAGCCTTGGCTAGTGTCAAGCATATGCTTACGATCACAGCATCGGCAACGCGAAGCAGCTCGAGCGGCCAGGGTAGGGCGTGTGTCCAAACCAAAATGATCAAGGCCACGACAGGGTACTCGCGCTTCGGTAGTCAATTTTCAGCGAGTCAAGAGCCGTTCGAGCGAGTACCTACCCATTAGGCACGCGGTTCTCAAGTTTCTTCATGTGCGCCGGCACCAGCTTCCTCGTCGCGCTTGCGTAAACCAAGCGTGTTCCAAATTCCATTTTCGAGCCAGGTGCAAAGCTGGTCACGTGGGTGGCCAATTCACGGCAACGAAAACTGAGCCCCCCCCCCCCCCCGCTACCTTGCGAAGCTTTAAAAGCTGTTCTTAGTAGGACGCAGCTCACCCTACATGCGACTCGCCGAGCACCTCACGGCGCTTCGCACTTGGTGCAAGCAATGCCTGCCTGGTCGGTGAAAACCCGACGTGCTCCGTCCCGGCATAGTAGGGATGCGAGGGTCTATGGCCATACGGTTGCAACCATGCATGAATATCGAGTACACGCCCATCTATCGTAGGCACGGTCCAATGTCGTAGTAGGGAAACGTCTTACGATACCTCTTGGTGAAGGGTCGAGAGCCCATAGTGTTCCGCTGCGTATTCTGCCGCGATGGCGATGTCGCCCACGCTCGTATTCATCTTCAGCGCACAGCGAATGACAACACAAAACAATCGAGCACGGAAGCGCCGACGTATGGCGGGGGGGGGGGGAAGGGGCGCCGTAGCGAGGAACGTCAGTTACCACAACGAGGAGCAATGGGGAGAGGGGGGGCGAGGGGGGGGGGGGGGTATTCATTGGTTGATTGCTTTGGTGGCTTGACCGTTGAACACGCATTCCTTTCGAGACGGAGCACTGTTTCTCTGCTCCTAGTAGAGACACCTCCAACATTTGCGGCGCTCCGCACGTTTCTTCCATGCAGTACACAAAACAATTGTTGTCCGTCTTATCTCTTGCCTCTTTGAACATCTGTGGGGCAGGGGTGGGGGGCAGATTACAGACTAATACCCATGGCGTGGGGGTGGATCTTGGGTAGGAGGAAAGAAATTAGAAGCTACTCTAGTAGTCCATATCGGGGCGGCATGGGTGCGCCAACTAGGGGGGGAAGTACATCGTTTAACCCCCCCAGTGCCCGAAAACCCCTCCATATACTAACTTAAAGAAAAAATGTAAAAAAAAAGGCTTCCCAGTTGTAAAGGCGTTAGTAAAGGGACCCCAGAAAAAAAAAAATGCGCACCTCGTCGTTTTGTCTTTACGGCGACGGCGCGAAAATCTCTACAGCAAAAAAGACCCAAAACAAATGACGAAACCTTTTGGTTTGTTCAACATGTTGGCCTTGCCATTAGCATTATTAATAGCAACGAACTAACGTCCTGAAGCCCTTAACCCCCTTTAGAGCCCTCAAAACCCCTCTCTATACTAAATTCAAGTATTTTCGTAAACAAAAAAAAAGGTTGGTTCCAGTTGTAAAGGCGTTTTTCTTCCATTTTTATTTTTTGTCATTATCCGATCCGCGGATCGAGTCAAGAGGTTGTCAAGTTCTCCCGGGTCGAGTCGGATATGGTTGAAATATCACGGGTCAGAACGCGTTGGGTCGGCAGTTGTTCAAATTCTTCGGGGTCGAGTCGGATATGGTTTCAAAATATCACGGGTCAGAACGAGTTGGGTCGGCAGTTGTTCAAATTCTCCGGGGTCGAGTGGGATATGGTTGAAAATATCACGGGTCAGAACGGGTTGGGTCGGCAGTTGTTCAAATTCTCCAGGGTCGTGCCGGGCATGATTGAAAATATCACGGGTCAGAACGGGCTGGGTCGGCGGTTGTTCAAATCTCGCGGGTCGGGTCGGGTCCGGTCGGGTCATCCCGACCCGCGAGTCGTGACCCGACCCCGTCAAAAGTCTTGATACGACACGAGTTACGGCTTTAAACCCCAACTAATCATGCCTTTCGAACCGCCCACTACCCTATGGCAATTCCATTGTTGATTTGTAACCGACGCGTGCAACGAAATGGGTCGAACGATGTGGCCAACATGTTTTCTGATCGGTGCCACTCCTTCCCCCAGAAGACATCGTCGAAACGTCATTCTTGTTTCGGAAGAATGACCGCTTTGTCATACCTGGGCCACAGTTTTTTGTGTTTGTTCGTCGGATTGCACGTTCAGTTTTCAATCGAATTCCCTTTTTTTTTAGAGAGATTGAGAGAGAGCTTCCTCAAGCGAGGAACTCCGAAAAAAAAAAAAAAAATGCGGTGACGTCTGCCGTAGCATACGTTGCGGTACAGCAGAGGTGCGGCACGATCTAGCCAGTCGGATCGTTCGTCAGATTGCGCCCACATTTTATCACAGCATCGTCCGGGATGCTTACGAAGTCGGGGGTACGGCGCTTCTCGTGCGGGAGAGCCGAGAACATTAACGATATTGCCCGAACTTCTATCCTATGGGAGGGAGAAAAAAAAAAAAACGAACCTCAAGGAAAAGTCAGGATGAGATTAACCAAATTCACTCATTTATTCGGGGGGGGGGGGGGAGCGGTCTGTTGAAGGTTTGCGCAGGAATCATCCAGCCTGGGTCTTGACCCCTTTAGAGTCCCCAAAACCCCGCCCTGTACAAACTTCAAGAGAAAATTGAATAAAAATAGGGGTTCCAGTAGTGCATGGGTTAAGTTGTACCGTTTTTTGGCACGTGGTACGATAGAGGTGCTCCACTTTGTTTCCGAGGTTCCTATCCCCTGAAGGGCTGTACCATGCCTCGCCCAAAAACTGTTTCCGAGGTTCCTATCCCCTGAACAGCTGTACCATGCCTCGCCCAAAAACTGAGTTTGAGCAAAAGCCGAAAGTGCAGCCCGATGAGACAAACCCGTGGCTTATTAAGAGCCCAAAATCTCTTCCCATATTAACTTCAAGTAAATTTGTCCCCAAATGGGTTTCCGGTTGTAAAGGCGTTAAGGCCGTTCTTGACAACAACAACTATATATATATATATATCAGGAATCGTGACAACAAGAAAAGAAAAGAGTTATTTTCGCGAATCGTGATATTAGTCAGGAATCCGGACTTTCAATTTGTTTTTACATGTTATTTTCTGTAAAAAAAGAATTGCTGTGCCTGGATTCCTGACAAAACTAGAAAGAAAAACACATGATTTTGTCTTTGAAAACGTGACATTTCAGAGCCTCAAAAATTAAGGGATCGCGATTTTTGTTATTTTACAGGATTCGTGTTTGGTTTTGTTTTGTTTTTGCGTTAGTTCGGAACGACCCTTAGGCATAACAAGAAAAAAAAATTGCGAAAAAGAATCATGACTTTCCGACGAATTTGGGCTATAGAGGGTTAAGGAGCCCCGTCATTCAGAAAATATTTTGACTTACAAGGGCTACCTCTACCGTGGCAGGCGTCGTCTCACATAGGATACTTCGGCTACGGATGTTTCTTGTTGTCACATTATCTCGTCGCCATGCTCTATCACAGTCGATGGTCACGGGGCAGACCCAACTAACTCACGAGCGGAAGCCTACCTCAGAAAAAAAAAAAAAAAAAAGCGAAAGCAAGTACATTGTACAGATAACTGAAGCTACATGCTGCCGTACGCCAGGAAACGAAAAGGCGGCCTACACTTGTTGCGTTCAATAGCTCTCACATTTTCCTTGGCGATCTTGCCGGCGCCGGCGATCTTGCCGTCTCCGACCTGCCAGAGTCGTTCATCAAACCGCGGAGAAGACAATATTCGGGGTCACGTCATGTTGGGGAGTACAGGCATTGCGTTTATCACGGGGGGGGGGGGGGAGAGAGAGTCGCCGATTCAGCTGTCGAGTCATCTCACGGCAGGACAGGGTTTGCGCATTTTGGAGCAAACGTTTCTGCCCGGTGTGTGTGAGCTCCTCAAATGTTGGAAGTATCGGCGGCTAGCACGATAGCTTTTACGAGTATACGTGTGTTTGGGACCATTGACAGCGCAAGGAAACCTTTTGGTCCCGGCCTCGGACGCGTGCGCCACGATGGAGGTGCTGCATCACTTTTCTCTTTTCTGAGGCTTCTCGCTTCAGGAGCGTAAGACATGTATGTCCCAAAAAAAAAGATTCGGACAAAAATAAAACCGCTATGATCCCGGATGGAAGACTCCATGGGGCCTAGGTATATTACACGCCGAGAATTCATGCCAAAAAAAAAAACGTCCTAATATTTTTTTTTTTCCGACGATTTTGGGAGCCCCGCCGTTCAGAAACCATTTTCGCCAAAAAAAGGTATACCTTAATACGTCTATCGTAGCATGCGGTGTCGGGTTTGCGCGACGGAATGACCATGGTTCGGGGGCGAGACAATCGATTTCCTCACGTTAGGAGCTCAGAAAGTTCTTAGAATTTTCTTGCACCCCTGGCGTGAGGTGAATCCGCCAGGAAGACAAGGGTTGGTGGTAGCGTCAGGTAGAGGGCGTCCAGCTTTGCCGTTGGCGGGACAGCCGTCGGTGCCGCCATCGGAATTACAGCCATTGGAATTTGCGTATATCTTTGGGAACACGGTCGCTTGTTGGTTTTTATCACGGAAGGGACGCAGTGTCGTTGATTTGTACCGTGAGGAAGATGTTG
This sequence comes from Undaria pinnatifida, assembly GCA_012845835.1. NCBI lineage: Eukaryota > Phaeophyceae > Laminariales > Alariaceae > Undaria > Undaria pinnatifida. Next base: position 1,534,257 of record JABAKD010000021.1, read on the forward strand.
GTTGGTTTTTTGCGTGTCATGGGGGAGACAGTTGCTGCTTCCATTGTGAGGGGCACGGTCGGTGGGTTCGTCTCGGGAGAGATAGCTGTTCGTTTTATCGTGAAAAAGATAGCCGTTGTTTTCTTGTATATTGGGGAAAGATAAGTCTTGCTTTTGGTCGTCGGGACGATAGACGTTGCTTTTGCATATCTCTAGGGAAGATCATCGTCGATACGATCGTAGGAAATACTAAATATGTTTGTTGAATTCAACGTAGGAACTATAGTCAATGAAAATATAATCGAAAAGTTAGACGCTGTTCTTATCGTCGGGAGAAGAGTCGTACCGTTATCGTGGGGAAGAGCGTCGTTGGTGTTGTTGTGGGGAAAATAGCCGTTGAACTTACAGCGAAGAAGATGGCCGTCGTTTTGACGGTCGTTAGATATTGCTCGTCTTGGAAAAGACAGTCGTTGGCTTTATTGCAAGGAAACGTAGTCGTTGCATGTGTTGTCATGAACAAAAGTATTCGGTGTTGTCGGCGCCAGTATACACATGGGGCTTTCGTTTTGTGGGGAAGGTAGCCGCTGAATTCAATGTCGGGGAAATCGACGGCCACAGCGTGGCTTCCGACCCTATGACCCCAGTGGAACTGCGCTCGGTTCGATTGGGGCAAGCAGGTCGATCCACAGGTAACACCAACCCCTGAGTATTCCACCTACTGACAATTCATTTCCTGAAAAAGCAGCGGTATCCCACCCGTTACTTTGGCCCCGAACCCCTGACACAGCTTTTGGGTGCAGCAAATATTATAAAAAATTAAAAATACACTCCAGCTAGCTGTGAGATCGAATATTTTGTCGAAACTCATCTTTGCAAGCTGTGTGTGATACTCCGATCGCGCGTATCACGGGTTGTGCAGCAAATATTGTGTGACGCTGCTTCGATGTACACCCAGCAGGACTGTGCCGGCTGTTTTCAGGGATAACTATACCAAGACAGCGCTTGCTGCACTGAAAATGTTGGATAGGTTCCAGGCCAGTTCAATGGTCCGAATACCGTTGCTTTTCAGATATTTCCGATAGGTTGAGTACTCGTAGATTGTTACCCTTGTTACCTAGTAGGTATGGACCCATTTGTTACCTACCGGTAATTACCGCAAATCAGCTTTGTGTATTAACATCCGGCAAATTACCGCAATTCCGGGGACGGTTAAAACGCTCCCCCGGGTTTCCACTTGATTTTTTACTAAAACCAGTGTAAATCTGCGAAAAAACGCCTAAAAAACATGTGCTCTGGTAGACATGCAGCAGCCATTGTTGTCAGTCGCCCTGGTGCAACGTCGTTGGCTTGATAAAAACAACGGTTGGTACCCAAAAAACTGATTGGTTGAAAGCGTGGGCCAAAAACGAAGGTGCTACTATCGTGATCAACATCCATGGCCTAGGGCATGCCAGAAAAAGAAATAACACACTGCGAATCGAGAGACGCATGCACGGGTATAGGTTTACCAAGTTTTTTTTTGGTTTTTTTTTCCTACTGACGCGCTCCTCCGTTAAGGGGGACGAAAAAAAAACAAAAAAAATCTCATAGCCTGTAGGAAAAAAACGAATATTTGGCCAAACAAATGCTGAATTTTCGACCATTTTGGGGGAAGGAGCCCCGTCGTCGTCCAGAAGACGAAAAAAAATCAGTCAGCCAGAAAAATAATGACGTTTTTCCTGCGAAGATTGTGGGTCAAGAATCACCTTTTAAGTACAGAAAAATGTTTCATGAGAAAAAGGGGCCTGTATACCCTCATGGCTCTATCGTGCGAGTTGCTCGCGTCTGCTGTGTGGTGATGTGCCCGTTTACGTACTCATCGTTGGTGTAGGCATGCTGAGTGCGGGAGGCGACATCGCCTGCAACTCTTGGTGGTACCGAAGTGTGTTCGCTTCTTTTTTTTTTCTGTCCAAAGGAAGATGAGGGGCCCGATGTTACCTCCGTATTTTTCACGACTTTTTTTTAAGTTTTCCTACAGTCCACATACCGCACTGTAGCTACTACGGGTATTCTATCGGTCTACAGGTCAAATACCAATCCCTGCGAATACCCGTACTCGTGCCTTTCTCGTCGAGGGTGCCTTGTTACACGAATGACGGCCCAGAAATGCCGACGCATCATCGAATAACTCCCGCCCAGGACGCGTGCTACAACACACGCGGGTAGAACGTTTCGGCGCAACAGCCTCTGCCAGACGGGGAATGGCTCTTCCGCCGGGCAACTATCAATAATACCCAAAATTGCAGAAACCAAATGCGCCAGATATTCCTCTACACTCGTAGTCAATATCTAGGGCATGGATAAATGCTCGTCGGGCCCTTCCCCTTCACTTTTCGTTTTCGGAATTCGTACAGAGCTCTTGGAATGAGGAGCGACAAAACCATTACACGCAACACCGACGTAGCATTCGTTCCGAGGCCACGTCCCCGGCTTCCATTCGGAAAATTCGGCGTCCGGCGAAAAACGAAACCGCCTCTCCGGGAAAAAAATGGCAAAATACGATACGAACATTGTTATCGTCCACACACTCACCATCGACGGACCGAATTTGGTGCGTGAGAGCGAGGTTTGCCGACTCCTAGCGGCGGCCGCTTTCTCCTCGCAACGGTTCACGGCCAGCTATGATCATGGCATGGAAAGTGGAAGCAGCAGCAGCAGGAGAGGCGGGGGGGGGGGGGGGGGGGGGCGTGAAACGGTCACCGAAACGGATCTCTTTGGGATACATAGTAGTGATAGTTTTACAAGTGTGACATTTCTTTTTTAGCGGGCTTGTAAAACGTGAGAAATGCGCACCTGTCTCCCCAGTTGTTGTTGTTGTTGTTGTTGTTGTTGTTGTTTGTTGGCTGATGCGCTTTTGACTTGACGCTTCCTATCGCGACGGAGGTAGCACTTATCGTCAGAAACGACTTTTTTTTGTCTATGACGAGCGGATTCCTTAACCCCAAATCGTCGGGGGAAAAAAAAAAAATAATGGCCATTTTTAAACGATTATCGTCATGTACCTGCGAAGGTAGGTAGCCATTCTGCTCTTCTCCAGATCGTTTTTTTTTGGGAGAGGTCTTAAGAAGCTCCCACATTGAGGAGACCTCTGAATTAAAAAAAAGGGGTGATTTCGCCTCTATCGTAGCACTCGTCCCGTCAGGATCTCTACGAAACCCAGCCGGATGATCGCATCCATAGCCTAGGTAACAAAAAAAAAACAAGTCAAAATGACACATGATACGACGCCAATTTTTCTTTTGGTTCTGGCGCTCTTCACTTGAAGGGATCCGTAATTGCGTCACCCCCAAAAGGGTATTCATCATAATTAAATCGCAAGTGCAGTCCGAGGAAAGAGACCCCATGTTCCCGGTTGTACAGATAGCGGTATACCATATTCTGGCTTTTTTTTTCTGAATAACTGGGGCTTCTTGACCCAATAGTACCGTCCCAAAAATAGCTCATACTCTTGCGTGGTTCTCGACGTGTACCGCGGCCATGGGATTTTTCGTCCGGTATCATAGCAGCTTTGTTTTCCTCACCAAAACCAGTTTTTGGGAGGGACGTGTCTTAAGATCCCGAATTGAGGGGTAGTATTAGGAAAAAAAGTGGTGTACCTCTACCGTAGCATGCGTCGTCCAGAAACCAAGGTAGTCAAAAAACGGTATACCTTAACACCTCCAATCATAGCGTGCGTCTATTACTACCGTTCTAAAGCTGGAAACACAACAAAAAGATGGCCAAACCCATGGCCAAAAGGGCGCGAACAGCAGGATTCATCTTGCAAAATAATAAAAAACAAAAGAAGGACATTCCGACGGTTTTGGGCGAAAGGAGCTTAGGGCATTCGTTCAGAAGGCGTTTTTTTTCGGCTTTTGTTTTTTTTTAAACGGTGCTATCTCGATATTAGCACGCTAATTCCATTATTATCATCCCCCACACAAATGTGCACGTAGTGCCGGAAAGGGGTCGTCGCAGCCACCACCCTCCCACACGATCCACAAGAAGATTACACCATACGCCAGCCGTTGCAGGTGGTCACGGGGTTTCGTAAGAAACTGGTGTTTCGCTTCCTATCCGAAAACGTGCAGCTTGAGCGCCAACATAAAACCAAATTCGCACAAAACGAATAAACTCAGGACCGTCTCGATAAAAACGTGAATGCGCGACAACAAGATATATTTGAGCAAAATGGATAACCTCGTACCGCGAGTCCTGTCTGGTTGATGTCGCTCTGGAGGAAGCGCCGGAACTCCGAGAAGTCGATCTCGCCGGACCCGTCGACGTCAAAGTGCCCGAACAGCGACTTGATTTGTTCTTCGCTCAGTCCGAGCCCCTGTCCGTCATCGAAACAACAATCGGCAGCATCATCCCTAGCATTTCGTCGTCGTCACCATCATCGTCATCATTTCCATCATAATCACCATCATCGTTATCATCGCCATCATTTTCACACTATCATCATCAGCATCATCATCATCACCATCTTCATCATCATCATAATCATCATCATCATAATCCTCATCCTCATCATCATCATCACAATCGTCATCATCATCATCATCATCATCATCATCATCATCATCATCATCCTCAACATCATCATAATCCTCAACATCACCACCATCATCATCATCATCATCATCATCATCATCACCATCATCACCACCATCACCACCATCATCATCATCATCATCATCATCATCATCATCACCACCACCACCTCGCACACCCAACACTTGACAACAAAGTAGCAACATATCTTCAGCCTCTGAGCAAAATCTCGACGATTTGCTTGATTTATATCGAAAAAACAAAATCAGCCCGAAAGCTCAAGACCGCAAGGTAACACGAGAAGTCACTCGCGCGAGCGACCCCCGAGGCACCTCACAAACTGCAGAAATAAAAAAATCGATCCCCCTACAGCAGCTTTGGTCAGTCAAACGCCGCTCACTCCACTAGCCGCTGCATGCGGTACCTCTCTCGTGAGCCAAGCGAAACCACGCCTCTATCTATACCTGCTGCTTGATGCTCTCGCGGAACTCCCTGTAGTCCATGAACAGCCGTCGCCCGACAGCGGCCGGTCGAAAGTGGCGGAAGGCTCGGAGCATCTCCAGTGACCCCCCCTTGACCTGTTCGCGTCGTCCGATCACAACGTCGCCCCCGCTGATTAGCGCAAAACATGCTAGCCAAACGTTTCGAGCTCCCACCGTCTTTAGCCCCCTTGTTCGATCGCGTTCTTCGGGGTTTGTCTTCTCGGAATAAAGCAACACCAAATTTGCTACATGGAGGAGACGAGTTCGGGGCTGCCGCGTACTGTACACCAGCCGAGATTCGGATGCCGCCGCAAAACACAAGCAAAGGTGGCTGGATGTCTACCTCTAGATTTCAGTCAAACCACAGAGCGGCCTACAGCTCACCGCCGTTCGTTTATAGCCCACTGCACACATACACCGGGCACAGTAGCGTGTGGTAGGAATAAAAACGATATGTGCCATAGGAAACAGTGTAAAAGGTGGCATTGAAACCCGACGAACGTCTAAACCCACGAAGAAATTAGGTTAGAAGAAGCAGTGCCATTTTAATGGCCTGTTCGTGTGGCATTTTTTTTGCTCAGGTTGGGGTTCGCCGTCGGTTTTGACCTTCGTCGGTTTCAATGCCGTTGTCTAACATATGTTGCTACCCAATCAAAAAAAAAAATATCCCGCACGACGCCCTATATTCTCACCGACAGGCAAGGTGTTTTCTTTCCGAGAGCCCTCTACTAATAGTGTTGATCGATACCGAAAAAAGAAAACGAGCTTCGACCTGTATCGCGTGAGATAGGATGGTAACCTGAACCTCCTCACGCACAGCTTAAGACACACGCTGCGGTAGAGGCCACCGTTTTTTTTTTTCTGTGGTTTCTCGCTCCAAAAGAAACACAAAAAAATCGACGCGTGCTACGATAGAGGTATACCTTTTTTTTTGGCAAAAACGTTTTCTGAAAGATGGGACTTCTTAACCCATCTTAACTCATCTTAACCCAAAATCGTCGAAATGACAATATTTTTTCACTCAGTAGAGTGATGTTTTAACGTTTTTTTTTAATCACAGGACTCCTAAACCCTCCTTAACCACGATCGTCGGAATGCCAAAAAGTTTCACGCAGTGGAGTGACGTTTTGGTTACCTAGACCTTGCGTCTGTTCATGAAGCTGCACTTTTCAGGTTTGTTGAAAAACAAAACAAAAAGCTTTTATTTTTTTGGACGAGGTATGGAGCTCTCTTAAGTGGGAATCCTCAGGAAACAATGTGGTGCACCTCTATTTATTGTATCGTAGCGTGTGTGTGTTTTTGAGTGAAAATGAACGTGTAGCCCGACGAAAAAAAACAATTTTCGAGTCATCCAACGGCAAGAGGGTGGGGGGGTGCAGCGCGGAAACTTTCCGAGCTCCTCCTGAAACAACGCGGCTCAACATCTCCACAACGAAGCATGGCTTCGAAGGCATTCGCTCGCGGAAACCCCGACGAAACACTCCCACGAGCGCTAGTCCTAAAACCGAACAAGGCTCGTAAAAGCACCAGGCTGAACCAGTAGTTTCTCGATTTAGAAAAGTATGGCGCAAAACGTGTAACACCTGACTGATTCTACGATAGCCCTCCCGAAAAAAAAAGCAGCGATCTTCTTCAACGAACGGTTCATGGCGCTGCTCGACACGCCGAAGGATGCTATGAAAGAAATATCTTCATGCATCCTCTTGTCTGCAGAGGAGACTGTCGAACGATGACGTCGGGGTGGCAAACGGCACCGTATTTTGAGGAGAGATACGGCCGGTATCATAGCAGCTGCTTTCGAAACCAGCGATTTCGTCATGGACAAGTTGGGGGGGGGGCTACCGTAGAACGACTGACCTACCGTCGCTACTTACTGTCTGGACGTCTAGTCATAACTGTACCGAACCTTCATGTTGATGTTGCGCAAAGAATAGGACGAAATCGCGACGATTTTGGGATAACGCATGTACAACTGGAAACCCGTTTTCGGTGACAAAACTACATGAAATTAGTATAGGGAGGGGTTCGGGGGGCTCTAAAAATGGGGGTTAAGGAGCGGCCCCGTCGTTCAGACACGAGTTTTGCGAACAGCAAGAGTGCACTCCAACGAAAAGAGGGGGGCGGGGGGCGTCATGGAGTTAGACCCAAGCCGAGTAGCTCGGCTCTTCGGTTTTAGCGATCGCGGCGAACATGGACTGAGCCCATACGAGACGCGGAGCGAATGACCCGACCGATACCTGACACCTTCCCCCGCAATTGTCTCACTCGTCCGTACGCATTCATCCGCACGTTAAGCGCACAGTTCTCGAATGGCAGATAGATTCTGAATATTACAAGCGACTACAGTAGAAACGGGCTTTGTATCTCCTTGTTATCACCGCACTCCCGACACGGGGACAAAAACACTTAGAATTAGAGTACAACAACACTGTGGAAGTTAGGAAAGGGTTGAGGTCCGAAAATGTCACGCGACAAGCCTTTAAATATTCTCACCTGCGACAGAATGTTGTCCTTCACACCCTGGGCCTTCTCCTCACGGCTGGCGGAGCGAGCACGGGCGGGGTGATCTCCCGGGTCCCGCGTCGCGTCATCGGCGTCGTCGGCCAGTTTCTTCTGCAACGCGCAGCGGATGCATAGGGTGGTTTTCGTAAATATATTCGGATGCCGAAACTGACGATGGTGGCCGTACCCGGGGGGATAGTCGGGGGCATGCACAGTCGGTATGAATCCTTGAAGTATTGACGCCGTACTAGTAGCTCGCGCGACGTGTCATGGGCGTCTTCTGTCAGATTGTTCTGCTTCACGCACTAAGCCGAGCGCATCGAGCTAGCGACAGACACAATTTTTCGTCTTGGGACTGTAAAGCAACGGACATGCTGAATCACAACAATAAGACATGAAGTATGCGCGTGACTGCATCGACGAGGGGGGCACGTCGATGAAGCTACAGTAGTATCCGGCGTATGTGCTGCAGCATGGGAATTAACTGTTCGTACTACTCGTGCAAAAACAAAAAGAGAAAGCGCTAGCCTCGGCGTGGGACCTGCAGGATGGGAATTGTTCGTACTACCAGGTACACGTAAAAAAACAAAAGAGCTACTGCAGCTTCGGCTTGGGAGCTGTAGCATGTCAGATAATTTGTTCTACTCGTAAAAGAAAAAAGAAAGCACTAGCTTCGGCGTGGGAGCTGTAGTAGTATAGGGAATTGTTTGTGCTGCTCAACAATAAAAAAAAAGCACGCTTTCTTGGCGAAGATGATATTCATGTTCGTGTCGCTGGAACCGGTTCAAAACGCTTCGCATGTGTCCCCTCTAAAAACTCTGGCACATGGGAACGGTAGAGATGCAACAGTTTTTCTTCTTTGTTTTTCTGACAAGCCTCATTCGAGGAGTTCCACGCCCCACAAAACAAAACAAAAATAAACACCGATTGTGATGAAAGGGAATTAAACAAAACGTGCAAATCCGACGAACTCACGGCTGACGTCCTAAAACATTTTTTTTATAATTTCCGACGACCGAACCCATTGCCTACGTACAAAAATAAAAATGAATATGCATATATACAGCATATAATATATATACCTATAGTCTATATCTTGTCACACAAGAACGATGACATTCCGATTTACTAATAGGTTAAGGAGTCCCCGTCATCCAGGAAATATTTTCGCCCGAAAAACGTGTACCTTTTTATCGTAGCACCCGGGTACCGAATCTGGTTGGACGCGTGCTACGATAGAGGTATACCTTTTTTTGGCGAAAAACGTTTTCTGAATGACGGGGTGACGGGAAAAAAAAAAAAAAAAAAAAGTGGGACATTTTTTTTTTGTTTTACACATCCGAACATTTTGTAAGGCCCTCCCTGGTCATGGGGTCGACTGTTTGTTCATCTG